>OZ010636.1:14032617-14632617 GCA_963932165.1 Pimpla rufipes
CATCTCTCCCCTTCAGTCTGGCACCGACTGCCGCCAACGCCGGCACGCGACACGGCCGATCGCACGCTCCGTAATCACGATAAATTTGTTTTCACGCTAAATTGTCATCGCTCTCGCTCCACTTGGCGAACGGAAGAAAATAAAATAGAGCTGTAAAAGGAGATAAATAAATTTGTGGAAAACAAAGTAGACCGCCGAACGCTGCACGCGACTGAAAAACTCTTGATAGAAAAGATAAGAGATTGGAAGAAAAAAAAATAAGCCTGGTGAACGTTGATTTTGTATTTTTTTTAGAATTGTTTTTCTGAAATACTTTTTTTTGTTGATTATATCTGCGACAATTCAGTCGATCAAGGAGAAGAATCATTTTTTTTTCTTTTGGCGGGACCGCGCGACCGAATTAAAAATGTGCAGCGCGGGATTCGGCAGTCGGCGCGACCGCGACTCGCGCGTCTCCCGACGGATCTCGGCGAGCGTCGCCCACCCCTGCACCGCGAATTACTAGATTCACGCGCGCCACGAACTCTCGGGGGGTCAACGTCGACACCTGCTGCGGATTGCGTAGAGTTAAAAAAAAAAGAAATAGCGGCGGACAAATATTCGCACGTGCGCTCGAGATCTTATCGGCGCTATCGGCCGAATTGATAGTAAAACCTCGCGGCTATCGATGCGAACCCGGTGGGACGTCCGGCTACGATGTTTACGCGCCGTTTGATCTATCGAAAATTCATTCATTGAGCCAAAATTGCGTTTCTGATCACGGAAAAAAAATCTTGCCAACAAAAAATTAACTTCTGAAAAGTAGTACATTAATTTAACGAAAATAAATAGTGAAATCGTAAATGAATTTGAGACAAATAAAAAATAAAATGGTAAATTAATCTAACAAAAATAAATAGTAAAATCGTAAATAAATTTGACAAAAATAAAAAATAAAATGGTAAATTAATCTAACAAAAATAAATAGTAAAATCGTAAATGAATTTGACAAAAATAAAATGGTAAATTAATCTAGCAAAAATAAATAGTAAAATTGTAAATGAATTTGAAAAAAACAAAAAATTAAAATTACAACTTGACTTGAGAAAAATTTTAAAAAATAACAATGAAGCCGGAAAGCAACAACGGTTATCTCAGGTCAACGGTTATCGTCGAGGAGAGCGAACTTCTGCCACCTGCTGCACGCGAGGTTTCCCACTCGGGAACTCCGCTTCAGGTACTCGAGTCGTTAATTCCATCGCAAGAGTCGACGAGAAATTTAATTATTTCACCCGCGGCGCATGAAAAGTTGTCGCAGGTGACCTGCGGACCCCGCGGGACGACCACGACGACGATAATTCGTCGCACCGGAAACCTGCGACCGATTCACCGCGGAACGTCGGTGAATCTGCGCCGCCGAGGACCCACCAATCGGCAGCAGCTTCTCGGCGTCCTGGCCGTCACCCTCATCGCCACGAGCATCCTGACTCTGCTGCTTCTGGCCTTGAACAGATCGCGCGAATGCCTCAAGGATACACGTGAGTTCCGTCGTATTTTTTTGTCACGCGATATTTGTGAAATAATAAAGTCGTATTCATTTCTCACGCGTTATGTTTGTGAAATAAAAAAAATAATGCGTTAACTCTTTTGTCACGCGACATTCATGAAATAAAAACAATAATCCGTTAAGTTGTATTTTCTATCACACGACATTTGTGAAATAAAAAATTGAACATTGGATAAAAATGCAAAATTAATTTTGCACGGTTGACGAATTTATATTTTGGTGCAGCGACGAAATTAATATTTTTTGCGGAATCGTCGAACTGTAAATTCTGCAAAAAATTGCCTCTGTCATTCGCGAACCGCTGACTTCATTAATTTGAATAATTTTAATTAGCAGGTGAACCAGTTGGTACAATTCTAATAATTTTATTGCAGTAAAAGAAAAACTTCTCTCATTATAAGTTCCGCGAAAGTTCGGAGCCACTGTACAGAAATTTCGCTCCCACAGATCCGCCGCAATCTCGCTCGCTCCGCGCCCGAATTGTGCAAACATAAATTCCTCAAACTCCCCCCGAAGTTTTCACGGATAACTTTCTGACAAGCGGAAGTCTCGACTTATCGTCCGAGTGAGTGTGTGATTAAACTTGCGGGCGAATTCGCAGTTTCGTGAATATAATATACAGATATAGGCGCGGAACCGTCCCTCGTTTGGGGCGCTCGAGGGAAAAGTTTTCCCGAAAGTTCGCGCACCCGCACCTCGCCGGCCACTTGACGTCTTTTCTCGCGTTGCCGGAGTCTCCAGCTCTGTCGATTGAACGCGATATCTTCAGGGACCAGAGACTCGTTACCTGTTTCACCAGCATCTGAAATTGCTGATTCCAAAATTACGCCGAATTGTGTACATTCAAAATAAAAATAAAATATTCGACAAGAAAAGTTGTCGAAACTCGCTGATGGCCACTTGACAACTTTTCGAATTTTCCAGCTGTGTCAATTCAACGTAAAGTCTGCACAATCCCCAGAGATTCGTTACCTGTGCCACTAAATGAAATTCCAATCACGTCACATTAATAATTATAAAAATTGTCAGGAATTAGAAAAAAATTATCACGGCAAAAAAATAAAAATTGTCACGGTAAAAAAATAAAAATTCTCACGAAAAAAAGTAATAATTGCCTCGAATTAAAAAAAAAATCGCAAAAGCAAAGTTTGCAGAGACTCGTGAATAACAAAAATGCACACGAGTCGATTGAGGCTCGTCCGCCCGAAACACGATTCAACGAGGTGAAAGTTTGGCGCACCGACGAACGCGCGAAATATTTGATTCATCGGCCGGAGCGAACAGGCCGGGCGTAATAATTGCACCGTGGGCTCGTTGCGCGTTTGTGCACGCGAATCAACCGAGTCGAGGCTATCAACTTCTCGTTCGGCGTCGATCTCGACTCCGCGGGCTCCGCAGTCGCCGCAATAAAGTACACGACGAGACGTATAAACCCGGAGCGAGCTAACCGGGTCAACCATTATTACCTCACGAATCGTCGTGCTGCGGGCTGCACAACTGCATTATCGCTGCACCACAGGTGCAGTCGGGATACATCCTAGGCTTCTATTTTTTATCGCCGCCTCCTGGTCACTCAAAGTGCCGCGAGGGGTTTGAGCGATATTGCGCGATAATAACTCGCGCTCGCTGTTCAGTCGTCGACCACTCGACGAAAATTGCATTCAAGCATTAAATGATTAATTAACGTGTATTCGTAATTTAACCAGCTTTTTATAGTCAACCTAATTACATTTATGTATTTTTTTATTACAACGAGGTGGGAGAAATATTATTTTGGGGTGATATCATTTTTTTTTTAAACTAGAAATTCGTCATCTGAAGAGCAAACGAAATTTTTCAATTCGAACGTACAGAGCGAAAAATGTCACTCATCTGCATTCCGCGCGCGTGTAAATGACGCGGCTGAGTTTATCCAAGGGGAAACGAGACAATCGACAGTAACCGTCTGGAAAATTTGCATCGGTGACTGTTCGTCATCACAATTGTATTGACAAAGCCGGTCCATAATTACAGATGTCGTTGTTACACGAATTCAGTTGTCTGGCATTAGTTAAATAATTAATTGCACGTTTGTCGACAGGGCCGAAGGTCTGCATGACTGAGGAGTGCGTGAGAACTGGTGAGTTGCTTTTTTACTGTTGCATCAATTGTGACTATCAAGATTTTTGAGCAAATTACATTTTTGGGCAAATTACATTTTTCAGCAAATTACATTTTTCAGCAAATTAAATTTTTTAGCAAATTAAATTTTTGAGCAACTTACATTTTTGAGCAAATTACATTTTGGAGCAAATTACATTTTTGAGCAAATTACATTTGTGAGCAAACTACATTTTTGAGCAAATTACATTTTTGAGCAAATTACATTTTTGAGCAAATTACATTTTTGAGCAAATTACATTTTTGAGCAAATTACATTTTTGAGCAAATTACATTTTTGAGCAAATTACATTTTTGAGCAAATTACATTTTTGAGCAAATTACATTTTTGAGCAAATTACATTTTTGAGCAAATTACATTTTTGAGCAAATTACATTTTTGAGCAAATTACATTTTTGAGCAAATTACATTTTTGAGCAAATTACATTTTTGAGCAAATAATTATTAACAATTGGCTCGAATATTCGGACGATAAATTATTGTCCAAGGGAAACGCGAGTGCGAAAATCGGTGGTGGTGATTAAGTCGACTCGGGCGTCGAGCGTTGCTCGAAAACTCGGTGTATATCGCGGATTTACTGCCTTCCGCCAGGCTAATTTCATTGTGGGACGCTCGGGGTGGTAATAATCGCCGGAAGGGCGAATAATTATCGCGAGTTTGTGCCCCAAGTTTGTAACTGCTCATTGCGCGTCGCGGGCTCCCTCGACGAATGAAATATTAATCCCGACACCGACGCGCGGCTTCCACTTGTCGGAGCCGAGGAATAATTTTCGCGAAATATCCTCGCATGGAATTAATTCGCGTCGCTACGACTCGCCCGAGGGACTGAGGGATTTTTTAACGCGGAATTAACATACTAGCTCGTGTGTACAGAAAAGAAACACACAGAGCGATGTGGATCTTATCAAACGTAGTTTATTCTTTTGTTCGAAAAGAAAAACTAAGTTAGCGAGAGGTAATTAAAATATTCTGAGAAGTCACATTTAATTTTGTTCCACCGTTTCTGAATAAACAACAGAAATTGTTCCCAAAAAATGATTTATCCGTCCCGAAAAATGATATTATACTAAAAATAATGGTTGTATGTGAAAAAATTAATTATATATATTTTTGTACCAGCCGCGAGTTTATTGTCAGCGATGGACAGGACGGCGGCGCCCTGCGTCGATTTCTTCCAGTACGCCTGCGGCACCTGGAACCGTCTGCACGTGATACCCGAAGACCGTAGCTCGATAAACACCTTCGAGGTCCTCTCGGATCAGCTCAAAGTGATCCTGAAACAGGTGCTAGAGGAGCCACCGAACTCCCAGGACAACAACGCGACCCTCAAAGCCAAGATGTTTTACAAGTCTTGCATGGACATCCGTGGGTACAATGATGAAAGAAAAAAAATCGATTTATCGAATTATCGTCTCGTGTGGAGACGATTTTTCTCATAAATTTACAATAATTTAACTCACGGCAATTTTAATTTCTGTTCTCCAGCCCAAATAAGGCGCATCGGCGACAAACCGCTGAGGGAGACGTTGAAGAGACTCGGCGGCTGGCCTGTGGTCGAGGGCGCCAAGTGGCCGGGTCCCAGCTATAAAGTCGAGGTGCTTCTGGCTCGTCTCCGCGGCGAATTCAACGAGGGCGTTCTGCTCGAGCAGTGGGTCGGCCCGGACGACAAGAACTCCTCGGCCAACATCCTCCAGGTGCGCCGGCAAAGTAAGACCTTAGTCAACGACCCAAGGTTTCTCTAGATTCGAATAATAATTTTTATAATAAAATACATCATTAATTTGTTCTCCTTTTTTTGGTGTTACAAAACTAATTTTTAGCTACATTCATTTTCAAAAGATTTATAATAAATATTTGGCACTGATTAATTGTCATTAGACGATTAAATTAAATCTTCGTGATTAAAATTAATAATGGAAGGAAAGTAACGTTGGTTTTGGTTTTTCCGACAGCTGGACCAGATGCAACTGGCGCTGCCGAGTAGGGATTACTACCTGAAGAAGAACAGCGAGGCTGAATTGCGAGCCTATCATCGTTACATGACGAACGTCTCGGTGCTGCTCGGAGCGGATCCCGAAACTGCGGCCGCGGAATTCGACCAGGTTATCGCGCTCGAGAAGCAGTTGGCAAATGTACGAAGCGTCGGTTTGTCTCTACGTTATTGTAGAGAGAAATTAGTAAAGTAGCGAATACGTGCGAATTAATTGTGGTGGGAAGAGGGAGAAAGAATCTTGTTTTTTCTTGCTGGTAATTTCAGTGGTGTACTTTTTTTTCTTTTTTTTTTGTGGCTACTTATTAACATTTATATTACTGTCAATGTGGCTATGCGACGGTCGCACGTAGAACTCCCAATTTTCTATGCACTTGCACAGCTCTTGGCCCTCGTTGATTGGTGTCTCGTCGAATCTTTTTCCTGTAAAAATTTCGCTAGAACCCTAGATTAATTTTGGTGCAGATATTTTTGTCCTCTCTGGTAGATTCGATTTGATATATTGTGGTGTGTTGATCGTGCGTGGTGAATTATATTTTTTGGCCAAGAGCTCTGTGTCCTCGGAGCGACTCGACGATCGCTGCACGTGCAATAAACAGGCGATGGGTTTGTCTGAAAATTCGCAGGCTTCGCTGCCCGAGGCCGACAGGCACGACACCTCGGCGATCTACCGAAAGCTCACGGTGAATGAGCTGCAGCGCGAGGTTCCTCAGCTCAACTGGCGAACTTATCTTCAGGAATTTCTCGGCACATACATCACGGACAACGAGCCAGTCGTGGCTTACGCGATGCCCTATTTCGTGCAGATGGGTCGAATCATCGCGAAAACTGACAACAGGTAAAATACAAATGACCTGGAACTTTGTTATTGTCTTAAATAATTTTTTTAATTTGATTTCAATAAATTTGTCTTTTTCCTTTTTAATTAAAAATAAAAATTACTTGGAGTTTTATTATCGTCTGAAATAATCCCTCTTTTAAAAAGTTCATGAGTAACGGAAAGCATTGTTAACAAACTATTAGAGCTGTGATTGGTTGCCAGGAAAGTCCGTGATCAACAAAATCAGTTTGGTGTCAAATTTGAAAAATTTCATAAGAGGACAGGCGGGGCAGCATACGTAACCTTTTAAAGCTTTATAAGAGCGCAGCAGCGCAAGATTGATTAACCTATTATAGGTGATATTTTGAAATAAACATTTCCGAGGTCGGTTTTGGCGATTTTCGGTCGGGAGCCGAATCTACGATTTCTGAAAGAAAAAAAAAATGTCGCCTAAAAAATATTTTTTTCAAAATCGATTAAAAAAGGTTAATAACCAGTGTTTTCGGGGGTAGAATATGCGACTTGAGAATGACGGTATAGGTTAAAAGTCGATATCTTGAAAAAAATATTTCTGAGGCAGATTTTGGCCAAAAGTTTGTCAGGCACGCGCGCCAGCGCGTGTGATTAGCCTAGTGTTGTAAATTTGTTTTTGTATCAATCAATTAACTGATTTAATTAATTTGTTATTTTTTCAGGACACTGTACAATTATATTTTGTGGCGACTGGTTATGTCGATAATGCCCCACATGATCGACGATTATCAGCAGAAGAGGGTGGAGTATCGAAAGATTCTGCTGGGAATATTGAGCGAGAGAAATCGCTGGTCCCAGTGCGTCGAGTGGACAAACAAGAAGCTTGGAATGGCGGTTGGGGCGCTCTTCATCCGCGACAATTTCAATCACGAGAGCAAGGTGATTGACCATATTTTTCTACGAAAACACAGAGATCCTTAATACTAAAGTGACGATTTTTTTCCCCAGGAGACAGCGCTGCAAATGATTCACACGATACGCGAGGCCTTCAACGAGTTGCTCGCCGAGAATCACTGGATGGACGACGAGACCAGAGCCGTAGCGAAGATTAAAGCTGACTCGATGAACGAGCGGATAGGATATCCCGAATTTCTCAAGGATCCCGTCGAGCTGTCCAACGAATACGTGATGGTTCGTTGTCTCGCCGTTCAAATTTTTTAATAAGTAAAAAAATCGTTTGGGAAAATTGTAATTTTTTTTATTTCGCATTCTCCAGCTAAATATCACCGAACATCATTTTTTGGACAACATCCTGGCTGTGATGAAGTACGACGCCTATCGGAATCTGAAGAGGCTGCGAAAGCCGGTGGATAAGAACAAATGGTCGACGGAGCCGGCGGTTGTCAATGCTTTTTACAATCCCAACAAAAACGACATCGGTTAGTCAAAAATTGGCAACAGCTTTGTAGTAATTCATTCGTTAGCTTAAAAAGAATTTCACTCTTTTATTTTATTTATATTATTTTCATTAACTGGAGCTCATTTTTTCCACAGTATTTCCGGCGGGAATCCTTCAGCCTCTCTTTTACTCCCAGCACTTTCCGAAATCCCTGAATTATGGCGGAATCGGAGTGGTGATAGGCCACGAGATCACCCACGGATTCGACGACAAGGGACGTCAGTATGACAAGGACGGCAACATGATGCTGTGGTGGAACAACGCGACAATAAGAGCGTTTCGGGATCGCGCGCAGTGCATAATCGACCAGTACTCGCGCTACAAGCTTCATGAGGTCGATCTCTACGTGAACGGACGGATGACGCAGGGCGAGAATATCGCCGACAACGGCGGCCTCAAGCAGTCGTTTCGGGTGAGCGATTCATTGAATTTCCGATCGCAAACCTCTGCAGTTTAACATATATCGGTCGCTGAATCATTTTTGCGCTTTAATTTTTATTTTTTTATTTTTTATTTTTGAACTTTAATTTTTTAATTATTTCATTCTCATCTGTATGTTTTGTATTATTTAATTTTAATTTTTTATTTTTTAAATTATTTAATTTTCATTTTTTATTTTTTTATTATTTAATTTTCATTTTTCATTTTTCTAATTATTTAATTTTGTATTTCAGGCATACAAAAAATGGGTGTCGATTCACGGCGAGGAGCCGCTGCTTCCGGGGCTCAATCTCACTCACGATCAACTGTTCTTCCTCAACTACGCTCAGATCTGGTGCGGTTCGATGACGCCCGAGGACGCTCTAACGAAGATTCGCAGCAGCGTTCACTCGCCGGGTCACGTGAGGGTCTTGGGGCCTTTGTCGAACAACGAGGACTTCTCCAGGGCGTACAACTGCCCGCCAGGATCGCCTATGAATCCAACGCAGAAGTGCAGCGTCTGGTAGGTATTTTAAATGGAAAATATTAACTATTATAGCGATATCGTCATATTTTCTTTTCTTTTTTTTTCTCATGTCGACATTTAATTGTTTTCAGGTAATGACGGGAGTCTATAGAAATTTGGAAATTAAGGGATGCACCCTGGAGTAACGAGTGATTGTTTAAATAAATATAGAAGGTGTGAACATTTCGAATGAGTGGGAGAAAAAAATAAAATCGTTGGTTGGTGCTTTACGGTTTGAAGGAATCGCGTGCGGCGAGCGACGTACGACCTCGATAGCGAATTTTTTCTCTCCCGCGGCAAAAGCGGCTGCACGAGGATCGGAAGGGCGCGAGGTGTCGTGTCTCCCCTTTTGATTTCCGACAACGAGGTTGAGAAATTAACTATTTTTATCGAGCCCGTCTCGTTTCTCTAATGAATCTCGACCGACTGTCCTCGTGAAACGAGCGAGCGGATTCAACAGGGAAAAATGAGCGAACAAACTAAGGAAAGAAAAAAAAACTACAGAGTATATATGTATACGTGTTGTATGTGTTACTACACCTGTAGAGAATTGGATTGACTGTGTTGTACACCTTGTATAATTGCGAATGCATCGTTGAAAGATTGGAGAAGGAGCAGATAAAAATGTTGTAATTATCCGGAGATCCGTTCTCTTCTCGCTAACGTCTCGTCGAGGACGCAGATCGATCAAAGATCGACGGATCGCCCCGCGGACGCTAGGAAAAGAGGACTGATTCAATTGAAAAAAAAAAGAAAAAAAATGGTTACGCATTTGTTGAAAGATTTACTATAGTATTGGAACATATCAATCATACACAGCGAGGTCCATGGCTCGCTTGTTTTTATGTAAAAAAGTGGAAATAAAAGTAATACACGAGACACGGAGTTTTCGAAAAATCGGTATTGGATTTCGCAGATATAAGTTTGAGTTCCAGCGTCGAAGTCGAGCGACGTCCATCGTGTTCAGCGGCGAAATTGTCCGGAGGTTGATGGCCGAAATCGTCTTCGGACGGCTTCGTAAATCGAGGAGGGTGTGAAGGACAAGATGACCAATAATTGAAGAAAGCAGTTATGTATTTGTTGAAAGATTTACTCTAGTATTGGAACATATCATCCATACATAGCATGGTCCATGCCGATCTTGCTTGTTTGTTTGTTTTGTTTGTTTCTTTTTTTCTTCATTTATGTAAAAAAGGTGGAAATAAAAATAATATACAACAGACAGAGGGCTCGCTCTCTCACCTTGTGTAACGCAGTACTCTCTCGCGCTCTCGGATACGGGGTACTCTCTTTTACGCCGACGTTGGGCCTACTTAATATCCATATAAAAAGGTAATTTAGTCGAAATTTGTACATATTGCACGGTCCAATAAGGATTAATTAATATAATAATTATTCAATATTTAATTAATTAATTAATTAATTAATAACAATAAAAATTAATCGTATGTACTCTCGATTATTAGCTCGCGCGCTAAAACGAGGAAGAGTAAACTGGGTGTCTTCCTCACTATATTTTTCTCTCTCGCTTGCTTTTTCTCTCGCTCTCTCGCTCGCTCGATTCTCTTGCGCTCTCTCAACTAACGCCACTTAAATACAAGTGTCAACTAAAAAAAAAACGAAAAAAAAAAATTGAAAACAGAACGAAGTGTGTGTTTTTTCTTCTCGTTAAAAACAACGTTTACTTTATCATGCATAATTCATCATTAATATTATTAATCGTAATAATACAGCTAGAGCCACTCTCTGCTCCTGTACATCGTTATATCTGCGGATTTTTCTTTATTCACTCTCCCTCCGTGTTCCTCCCTCGCGCATGGGTGGCATTTCGGTTTTATTTTTTACTTCTGTCGCTTGCGGAACAGCCGACGAAATCTCGCGTGCTCGAAATGCACCGATTCGGACTCGAAGACAGCACAAGCCGAGGAGGCGTCTCTCGTTCTCGCAATGTCTATAACAACCTTCCGTCTATTCTTATTCCTGTTTTTTTTCTTTTTTTTTCGCTTAATCCATCATCGTGCCTGTGTTCTCCAAACCGGAAGGACAATTTTTCGCGCGACGAGCGCCGCGCAGGACACTTGGGGCCTCGGGGCCTCCTACGAGCGAAGGTGCTTCCAAAGAGATACTCGACAGAGGCGGCTAAGCGTCGCGCTCGGTCCACACGTCGAATCGCCCTCGTGCTATGAGCACAGCGAGACACTATTAATGCTACGCGGAGTCGCGACGGGTCTTCGCAGAGTCCTCGAGTGCGGTACATTTTTTTTTCTTTACTGCCTCTAACAAAGTCGAAGGGCGGCAATCGAACGGTCGGCTCTCATCTACTCTACACCCTGATAAACCACATCCGGCCGTTTATTCGCCGCTTCGACTTCGATCTCATTTTTTTCATTGGATTTTCGTTCTCACTATAACTTTTTTTTTTTCAAGCTCTCTTGCACTCTGCTCACATCGACCCGCGCGCGCGCGTAATTTCCGTCTCCCATTCGAAAATATATATTATGCAAGTATATAATATATGTTATATATAATATACAATATATATCTATATATTTTAATCAGCGTGTATCATCCGCCCGCAATTCGACGAGTCGCTCCGACGGCGAACCGAGCGAGACACCGAGAAATCCGCGCTGAATCGTCAGTCGATGATCGATCCGTCAATCGTCATCGGGTTTTTTTTTATATACCGAACGAGTGTTTTTCTTTTTTTTTTACTGCGATATATAATAGAATTCGTGAGGAGCGACGGCCGGCGCGTAAGAAAAATATTTATGTATGTAATGCATGTATTGTATATAAGCTATGTATAGAGTAAAACACGTCTAACTCTTAGCTCTTTTTCTTTTCTTTTTTTATATTTATACCATTATGACGTATAGGAACATTCTCTTTAGAAACACCTGCGTGTTCCTGGTGTGTTTGTGTGTGTCGGAGGAGTCCGGAGGGTGGAGGTGCGGCGGGGAAGGGTTTTTTTTAAGGGTGTAAGGTACACATTACTTGAGACGCGTGGTATTAATATTAATATTAATACGAATTTTAATATTAACATTATTAATGTTATAATTAAATTAATATTAATTATAACGTTAATATTAATATTAATATTAATAGCTTTTGCAATTTTCTTCGCGCATTTCTTTTTGTCGTGAAAAATAACGCCGAGCATTTTCTGTTTTCCACGACGATCGTCGATCTGATTATTCGTTAACCCTCCACGTGGAAAATTCTTTCGACATTCCTTTTATATATATTTAAACGTATACGTCATATTCACACACACATTTTCCGTACATCGAGAAAAATACATGTTGATATTGTTTGATGCGCGTGGAAAAAAATTCCCACGTGGAGAGGTATTTTTGTCACTGGCGCGTCGGTTGGGAGCGAAGAGGCGCGGTTTTTTTTCGTGGGGAGGAGAGTGATCGCGGGAAAAGAGAGAGGATCGTACTCGAGGGCCACGAGGCGTGACACGCGCGACGAGGGTGAGAAGAGTGTAGGTGGAGAACGGCTCAAAGGTGTCGGCGGTTCGTTGATCGAGCTTGGTAAGTCGGTGTTTTTTTTTCTTTTCTTTTTTCTTATCTCTTTTTTCCTTCGCTCTCGTGTTTCGTCGAATAAATTAACTAGCGGGTCGTTGAAGAACAGGGGACAGTAAAGCTCATATAGAAATTCTAGCTTTCGTTACCCACTCTGTATTTTTTTTCCTCCTCGCCTCTCGCGCTTTTATCGCTCAACCTTCACTCACTCTTAATTTCTCTCTCGCTCGCTCGCTCGCTATTTACACAATGTCGATATTATGTCTTCTATAATATTTTCTTCCGTCTTATTCACACGCTCAATACTTGACGAATCCCGGTGTCGATTTTTCTTCCTATCATCGCTCTCGCTCGTCGTTTCCATTCTCACACATCTCGTGCCGCTTCGTTATTTCGTTATTATTTTTCTCGCCTCTCATTTCTGTCTCTCTCTATCTCTCTCTCGTTACTTCAATATTTATATCGCGAGCACGATTTCTCACGTGTTTGATCGGGCTCCCACGTCTCCGTTCGGTACTTATCTATCGTATATACACTCAAAGACAACGGTTCCTCTTATCACCTATACTCGAATCTCGGGTGTAAATCGATTATTATTTCGATATTCGTGCCATACCACTGCTCCCGCCGAGCCTGACGACGGCGGAATTGCGAAGAATAAAAGAGAGAACGAACGGAACGCAAAATTCTGTGGTCTCGTCGTTCGTGTCTCCCGCGCGTGAAAATTATCTCGCCGCTTCGTGTGCTTCATTGATGCTTCGGAAAGGGGTAGAATTTTATCGAGGGAATATTGACGTTCGATAAATCTCTTTTGAAGGTTTTTCTGTGGGGTGAAATAATTTTGTATCCTTGGCAAAGGAAATACATTTTTTCGGCTTCAAAAAGCAGCAGATGTGAAAGTAGCATTTAAAATTTATTTTTAATTTTGTTTAAAAGTCGGCCGAAAAATTTCTCGCGCGTTCGACGGCGATCGAACGCTCGGCAAATCGACGGGAGCAGTGGAGTCGTGTAGTGAATACAGTACACAAAAAAAACAGCAGTACGGTGCAGCACGAGTGTCTCTACCACTCAGTCAGTCTATGCCTCGCCTCGAGACTGTTCGCATATCATATCAAATGACAAATACATTGCAGCTTCCGCTTGCTTAATTGGATTCTTATTTTTTTCTGTTTTTTTCTTGTTTGTTTGTTTCTTCATTTAACGCTTACGCTTAAAGACCTTTATACTCGTTAAAATTATTGTATATTATTCATTAATAATCGTTAGAATATAATATTGATGTACACACGCTAATCTCGCCAGTTTCGCAACGAGACGCGCTCTCGCTCATATTCGACGCACTGGACGAGTTGCACTGCGCGACTCCATTCCGTACGAAACACCCAGTCGAATTGTTTTTTTTTAGTTTCACTCCGTATCGGACGTGTGTTTCCGTTTGTGTAATGACGAATTTCTTCGTTCGTGTGTCTGCTGTGAGTGTGAGTAACGTGTGTGATATACGATTCCGTTTTACTAGCGCGTATAAAACTTTCCAAATAGAAATAATTTTTTTTCCACCAATTTACTCGGGAATAAACTCCCGATTCTTTTTTACATTCCCCCCAGATCCCAAATTTTTCTTGTCTAAATCCAATTTAACCTCGCTCTAAACGTACAACAATAATTCAGTCTAATATATTCCAAAGCACCAATCTTAATTCCCGTCAAAATTTCTTCGACTCCCCCGGCCTAAACTGCACTTTCGCTAAGTCTTTTTTTTTGCTTCGTCGCGGTTACCGCGACGCTGGAGTTCGACCCCCTCCACATTTGCTAACCTTTTCGCCCCTTTGCCAAATTCTTTAACGCCAATTTTTCTCATTAATTTAATTTAATAGAATTAATATATTTCACTACAGGAGAATCGTATTGCATACAATAAGCGCACGTTCTTCCCATGTCCTCGCGTGTAATTTGTAGTGTGTGTCGTGTGTATTCCGTGTGAATCGTCGGATTAATTTTTTTTTCTCTTCTCGATTGTGAAAAATGTGTATACCTCGTCGAGTACGCGCGTGAAAAATCAATTGCGTGTCACTTGTACGGGGGGAGGAGCTATTAACGCGTTAAGTAGGTGTATAAACGGTCGGTCGTCGTTCGCGATACCGAGGAGGGCGGGTCGAGTAAGCTTCGCACTTTATCCTTCGTATAACGCGGCGAAAAAACGGTGAGTTATTCGAGAACGATTTGTCGCGGATGATTTTCGATTTTTTTTTCTTTCTTTTTCTTTTTTTCGCAATATCTGAATAAAAAATGCTCTGAACAGGCAGGCAGACAGACAAACCGATGAAACAGTCAGACAGGCAGGCAGACGGACAGACAGACGAATGTCGCGCGTCATCGGGGGGAGGAGTATTATAGTTAATAAACACAGAGACTCGACTCTACGCTTGGCAGTATCATGAACAATCACCCACACGCTGCTCCGAGTAAATCGAAATCGTGACGCGCGCGAGGCCGAAAACGACAACATCTAAGACAACGAAACCGACGTCAACAGTAACGCCCTTGGCAGTGATCGTAGAATTGCATCTTATTTCATCATCGTTTTTCATTACTTTTTTTTATCTCTTTGAGTTTTTATTTTTATTCGTCTTTTTTGTTTTTTTTGTGGTTTTTTTTTTGTTGTTTTTCGTTTCATTGTAAACACGAGCAAAACGAACGAGCGCGCGATCGATAAACTAGCGGTTGTTTGTCGTCTCGAGAGAAGAAATGTGTTTGCTGCACGCTAAAGGGTGGAAGGGATACAACGATGTCGCGAGATTGGGCTTCAGAAAAACGCGTTGAAGGAATATTGTATATCTACGCGCGCGACTGAAATAATTATTTGCTGACCCGCCGTCCGTGTTCCGCGACAACGACGCGTGGATACGTCGTTAACATTTTTTTTCTTTTTTTTTTTTTTTTTTTTGAGATCCCGAGGCTGAAGATACGCGCGAGCTCCGTCTGTATCGCAATCGCGATTTTACACTCTCAGAGATCCCCATTGGCCTCTCGCGCCTAACAAGAACAACGCGCGCTTTCGTCGGGCCGAAAGCGCGAGCTCGCGCATCGCACGAGCCTCGAGATGTGCTCGCGACTCGACGTATCTCGCATTCGTAACATTCACCTACGCGTGGGCATCGAATTTTACTTATTCCTCCGTCTTTTTAAGTCGAACGCGTTCGGTACGAGCGAAGTGCTTAAAATTTACGAGTCTAATAAACTGTTTTTAACCTCGCGGGCTCGAGCGAGTTGGAGCTAGGCAAATGTCGTCGCGATGTCATGTTCTCTTTTTTTTTCTTTTTTTTACGTCGTTGATAATATTTGACTCTCGTTTTTTAATTTTTTTTTATTAAACTCCTCGTCCCTCGTTTCCCGCGCGTTTACCCACTCGTTTTTATTTAATGTCTTTATGGCGATTGGCAATGTGTGTGCGGTGGTAGATATTACATAGCGGTGCTGAGTCTGCGCGCGCTTTTTTTTATGTTTCTGCACGATAGATCGGTCTAACGATAGATTCCGTCGACCTACGGAAAGTCATGATACGCGAGACGATGATGAGTGTCGTTCCGGTCGATCGGGTGGTGAGATACGTGGTGGTAAGCGCTGATGTTTCCGTTACGTTTCGTCGTGTCATCGAGTTTTTTTTTCATCTGTTTGCTGCTTTCTCGAGTCTTCCGCCTCTTTCGTTTTTGCGTTTTTAACTTCGCTCGCGACAGCGTATTTTTTTTTTTTTAATCGTGGTGTTCTCGCGTTCACTCTGCGGTGTGGCAGTGTCTGCCTTGCGGCGTTACGTAGTTAGTTTATAATTTTCCCCCGGATTTCGCAGGGTGTATTGCGCGTGTCCCACGCCGGAGCGGAGTCACCCGCGGCGGTCGAACGCGGCGCGACTCGGGCGGTTGTCGTGTACATTTTTTTTTACTTTTTTGTGGATTATTACGCGTTTTGTGTTATCGAACATGACTTAGAAGGATCGAGAGCCCCGCGCGCACGATTCTCCACCGCTGGGTGACGACGCCGTCCGGTGGCGATGCCCAAAAATTCTATGCAAAATGACGTGCCGCACTTATTCATTAAACATGACATGTAAGTTATCAATAATACGAAAAAACGTGTGTGTGTGTGTGTGTGTGTGTGTGTTTGTGTCTGTGTTTTTGTGTCCTGTATGATGGCGTATGACGTCTAATTACTTCCGATTTATAACGCGGCGTGTAATTCGCGCACGCATTTCTCCGTTTTTTTTCGTCGTCTCGCTCTTAATCTCGCGAACAATAATGTGCTTTTTTGTTGTTGTCTTGTCTTTGTTTTGTTCCTTAAAACACGTTACACGGATTATGACGTATTACTTGCGTGGTAGTAATTACTACGGAATACAACTGCGTACAATCAGTTAATAGCATAGAGTTACAGTGTTACAACATCGAGAATCTTAGTGTATGTGTCCAGTGGTTCGTGTGTGTCTCTATCTTTCTCCTTCTCGGGTAAATTGTCTTTCGTTTGTGTCTGCGTGTACGTGTTTAATGTTACGTGTCTCAACGTCGGATGGTTATTTTGTTGTTTCCATTTTCAAAAACTTGTCGTCGTCTCACAAATGTCATCTCGTTCCCACAAAAACGCGCGGAGCGTTGATCAAGGGGCAGCAAAAACAATGCGCGTTCGGTCATGAAATTTCTTCGACCGCTACCGCTGATCTACTCGGCGCTGTCCAGCTAGTCTCAGTGTGTTGTTGTTGTTGTAGTTGTTGTTGTCGTCGTTTGTATTATTTTTTTTTCTCTGTTTTACGCTAGAAATATTTAGTTTACGGCTCTCCACCCGCCGAGGGGGATCTCGCTCTCCGGGTCACGTCGAATCGATCGTCAATCACCCTCGTCTCGTTCCCTACTCGTTCACCCCCCCTCGCTCGACATCCCGGCATTAATTAATTCGTCTCTTTTTCGTCAACAAACTCTCACACGTTTCACAAACATCTCCCGCAATCCTCGCGCGCCTCGACACTCCCGCGAAACCAAACCGTCATTCACGTAAATTCAGAAAAACCGCGCACAACACACATACACAGAAGAGTATATTCTTGTTTTTTTTCTCATCCCTCGTACTTTATATCCGTGGCTTCCGCTTGCAAATCTTTCTCTCTCCAATTCGCTAATTTTTCCCCCCCGCGCCTCGTCCTCGCTCGTCGTCACCCCCCTCCCCTAATAATAACTTTATCCTTATGAACTCCTCAGATTTACAATATTTTACGATTTTGTTGATTTTATTAAAAAATTAAAACGGACGGTTAAATTTCATATATTCGTTTGTCGGTGAGCCGATGTCCGCTGCTGAAGGCACAGGGCTTTGCACTTGACTCGGTCACCTAGCCTAGCTGACTGACTACGACCTACTCTGCCTTCTAGCCTCGCTTACTTTACTTATATTTGCTACGTTCTACTACGGTATTTTTTTCCCCTTCTCTTCCGCTTATACCAATGTCGCTCTCGTTCTCTTCGCCCCTTCGTCTCTCGCTCTCTCTCTCTCTCTCACTTTCTCTCACGTTCGCACTCACACGCGCACCCCACAATCCGTCGCTTCGCCCGCGGCTCCTGCAACAATCTCTCCACTCGCTATTTGCGTTTTTTATTTTCCTTTCCGTTTGTCTAAAAAAATCTCCAATCCGTCCTTTCGTCGTCGATCTTCTCGTATAAACAACGTACATATGCTGGCAATATATTATTATGCTATGTGTGTGATATAGACTCTATCGTATCATTATGTATATCGTATTCGCGCTCGGTTCGTGTTCGAGACACTGCTCAACAGTGTCACCGTGCACGGTTTCTTCTTCTTTTTTTTCTCTCTCTCTCTCTCTCTCTCTCTCTCTCGCTCGCTTTTTCTCGCTACACCTTTTCAATTAACTCGCGTTCCTCGCTCTCTGTCTACTGTTATCTGCTTTTTTTTACTCTTTCTCTTTCTCTCTCTCTCTCTCTCGCTTTTGTTTCCTCTCTCGTTCTCAATCTCCCGGAAAAAACACTCTCTCGTCCTATTCATTAATTTTTTGTTCTCTTAATAGTTATAACTCGCATTCGCGCGGCACATTTACGCACTGTCACACTCTCACTCGCACTCTCTCACTCTCTTATCTCTCGACGTAAGACCTATACATTTACATTACATTTACATATCGATATCGGGGGTAGCCGGGTAGGAGATATAGTAATATATAAGTGTAGGTAGTTCCTTATATAGTCTCTGTACTGTCTCTACGTATCACAGCCTGGGTGCCTCGCCACTGCCTTCCACGTCCGATCATCACAATATCTTCTTCTTTTTTTTCCTCCCTTCTCTTTCCCTCCTTCACCCTCTCGAATATTCGCATCTCTTCGCTCTCGATCCGCGCGCGAGTCTCCGCGCAGTTTTCACGTTGCTTCGAGACATTCGCCGTGCGCGCGCGCGCGCGCGAAGAGCAAAATCCACTCAACTTGTGTGTCGTCGAATGCGCAACGAAAAAAAAGAGAATCACGATTAAATCACATGCGATGCGGGGAACGGCAGTGGCATAGTGGTGCACTAGTACAAAAGTCACACACGCCGCCTCCTCTCTTCGATCGTCTCGTCGTTCCGTCGCCCTCGACGAGCCATAAACGTTTGTTTTGTTTCTTGCCGATGTTCGCTTCTTTTCCTCGTCTTTAAATAATTTTACAAGCCGCGAGCGCGCGGCGTTTTGGCTGGCGATGGACGAAACTAGGGCATCACGTCCCAGATCTCGGCGAGGAAGGGAGGCAGCTTCTTGTTCTTGAGCTTCAGGCTGAAGCACATCTCGCTGTTCTGGTTGCCGAGCGTCCTCAGCTCCGTGAGCACGGACAGAAGTTTCGCGAACTCGGTGCCCGACCGAGGCTTCCGTCGATTGTCCACGTAGGCCTTCAGGGCCTCGAGATAAATCTCCTGGATCTTCTCCACCTTCCACGCCTCCAGTAGGTTTGGCCTCTCTGTCGGGGAGAAACAGATAAAACGCGGGACGACGGTGAGAATGAGTTTATTTTTTTTTTTTTTTTCTTGACAATGCGGAACTTCGGGGTTAATTGAAGGAAGAAGCGAAAGAGGCGGATGAAAAAATGACAATGGGGGAGAGCGAGAAAGAGGAAACCTCGCGACTCACCTGAGAAAATAACGATGGCCGTGAGAAGCGCGTACTCGGCGTTGTTGACCTTCATGTTGTACATGTGCCGACAGAAGTGCAGGAGGTCCTCGATCGTCTCGCCCATCCCCGCGAGGCTGTAACTGTCCCGCGTGTACGGCTGATTGTTCGCGAAGACGATGCTGTCCGTCTGGACGTCGTATTTCCGCGCCATTCGCAGCATCATCACCTCGCTCGAGCACGCTTTCAGCAGGGCTATCTGATCCTCGCGCAACAGTTGGTCGAAGCCCGGTAACCTCTTGGCGTACTCCACGATCAGCTGCACCGTGAGTATCGTTATCTCGGTTATATGCCTAAACCTTATGTCGCTCGGGTCCTCGCCTTCCGTCGGTTGATTCTGCTCCGACCGAGAAATGTAAAATAGTGTCGTTAAAAATCGAAATAAAAACTCTGCAAAAAATTGTCGGGCCGGGAAAAGAAAATCACTCGCTTCGATCGAAGAAATCGAGTGGGTGGCGAAGAAAATAGCCAGCGGGCTTGAGTGATTTTCCTTCTCTTCCTCCTCTCTCAGTGCGTATGTTTGTCCGACTCACGGTAATCCTCTTGATGTCCTCCTCGCTGGGCTGCTCGTACTCGTTCTGATAATAGACGAGCCTGTGTATGAGCTCCTCCTGCTCGGGGCTCACGGGCTTGACGCCGTTGTGGGAGCCGGGGGTCGTGCCGGCGCTGCTACTGCCGGACATCGATAGGCATTCGGGCTCCGCCGGCTCCATCTTCACGCCCATCTGCTCGGCTCCCATCCCGCTTATGCTGCCGGGCGAGCCGTTCATCGTTGTACTATTCGGTTTGTCCTTCTCCTGCGAGCAAAATAATACGCAAGAACCATATTAGACTTGAGTGAAAACTCGAGGACTGGGATTGAGGTGAGAAAAAAATTGATGCATCCTTACCCCTACCTTCTGGGCCTTTTTCTCCTTGCGCTTCACAGCGCACTGATACTCAGGCACCACGCACTCCGGCCGCATCCCGACCGTGAGGCACTTCTTCAGCCGGCACTCCTGACACTTGCGCCTCATGTACATGTCGATCTCGCAGTTGTTGCCGTACTTGCACTGATAGACCGCGTTCTTGGTTATGCTCCGCCTGAAGAAGCCCTTGCAGCCCTCGCACGTCAGGGCGTTGTAGTGATAGCCCGAGGCCCGGTCGCCGCACACCAGGCACAGCTCCTCCTGCTGCCGCGGCGTCGGGCCCTTCTTCTTCTTCGCATCGCAACTGTCGGCGCTGTAGCCGTTCAGCGAGCTCGGTGGCGACAGGTCGTCCCTTCCTGCAATTAAGAAAAATACAAACAAATTAGAAAATTAGACTCCAAACAAATTTCAGGCGCCGATTGACTCTCGACAATCTTTTTCATTAAATCAACATTCATTCGTTAATTTTCTCGAAGAGCAATTAATGTTGGATCCGTTTCACGATTAAAATTGCTCAATTCCCGTAAGGGGGAAACCTTACAAATGGAATCCGTTGGATCCGTTTCCACGGTTAAAATTGCTCAATTCCTTCCCAGGGGGAAACCTTGAAAACAGGACGACGAGTGGCAAATGAAATTCCGCTTGTCTAGTTTGTCCGACGTTTCGAAATCGCGCGGTACCTACGCGAGATTTCCGGCTATTACGAGCGATATACGCGCATTCGCTCCGGAGGCTTCTCTCGCGGCGCGGAGCGGCGAGACCCTCGCGGGCTCCAGTAACCTACGTGGCAACGTCGTCACGTGTCTTCATTACCCCTTTTATCTCGCGCGCCGTGGAAACTCCGTCGAGTGGAACGTGTAGAAGTCACGGTCGGTGAAAGTACGAGCGTCGGTCCGGCTCTCGAGTGGCCGCGCTGCGGGTAGGTAGGTGGTACCCACCGCGCGGTGTACACGGCCCCCCCTGTACACTATAGCGCTCCGGCTTCGCCGCTGGTGGTGGTTACGCTCCGCGCGGTTGTGTGCACGCGAGCTCCTCGACGTCGGGACGCAGGTTTCTTACAGTAAATTCACGGTGTGTTGGTGACTCGGCCAGTGTCTCTCAATCTCGGATTTTTAACTCGTGCAGCCTCGATTTTTTTTTTTCACTCTTTCCGCTCCGGTTTGTTTTTTTACGGTTTGAACGATAAGAGAAGCTCTGTTGAATTTCTTGGACGCATTTTCGAAATGAAGATCATAAGTTTGAAGTTCAATCTCAAGGTCATGTTAAATTTTAAGTTCGAACCTAAGATCATCTTAAATTTGAAGTTTAATATGAAGACCGATCTTAGTGTTCCAATTTTGATCTGAAGATCGATCAAATTAAAATCCAGAAATTCGACTCCAAGTGGAGCTGAAAGCGAGAATACATTGGGCTGCGACTTGAAATTAAAAAAAATTGAGGATCGAGGGTTAGAAAAAAAAGTTTCGCACCGTAGACCACGCTTTGAGGAACTTCCGGTTTGGATTCTTTTTTTTTCAGGTTCGACTCCGTCGGCGGCCAATTAAGCTCTCGCGTTTTCGGCTCGACCCCCTCGACCCTCCGACACCTGAAAGGTCTCCTCGACTGACCCGCCGCAACTCGTGGGACCTGTCTAACGTGTAACGAGTCACTTCTGGCCTCGGTGGCGACCGGGACGAGTGAGTTGGCCGCACCGCGGTGCAGAGTAAACTTTGCACTCGTCGCAAACCCCTCCAACAATTTTTCTCAATGTTCGGAAAAGTAAAAGTATTTTCCAATATATTCATATAATATTTTTTGCAACAGGGTTCATCCCGTTAAATAAATAAATAAATTTAACAATAAATAAATAAATAAATAAATATTCATTTCGACTCATTTTTTTTTTTATTAAAAAAAAGGAAAAATTCCTGTGCGAATTCCCGGGGGAGAAAAATTAGGATCCCACCGGCTGAAGACGCGAGGTCAATGACACCGCGGCGGCGGTTTAAATTAACGATAATTAACTTTATTATGGTACACGTGAGCCTAGCTGGATGGGTATTACGTGCAACCTGTCGTTCAGGTGGCACTCTAGCTAGGCTGCTGCCGACTGCGCTCAAGGACGCCGCATTACGCGGCTCTTCTGGAGGCCCCGAGCGGTCCCACGACACATCCACGCGGATTGCGTGCGTGAGCGCGTGCAATTTGCCCGTTTCGCAGAAACGCGTGCGGCGATTGCTATTATCAGCATGCGCGCTCGCTCGGGGAATAAAATACGCGATCGTGCGCGACGCGCAGGACGAGATGCTGCGAGGTGTAGGGCAGGTAAAAAAAATAATACAAAATTAGTAAAAATGAATAAATCGCCGTCGCTCAGGTGAAGTCGTGGGCGTCACTGAGACCGGGAGATAAATTGCACGACAATCGGCGACTCATCGAAGGATACCGAGTATCCTGCCGCCCACGCGAACCTTTTGTATCGAACGGTGGCTCTGCCTACTGAAAATCGAGGGGGACAAAAAATCGTAACGGGTTTTAGTGCGCAGTTAATGATTGATTAACCGTGAAGAGCGCGAACGCTTCTCGAGCTTTTTTTTACATTCACCTCGAAGAGCCATAAATTGCGAGTAAAAAAAAGATTGACTGGCTGGGATTCCGCGCGCGCGTTGATTTCTCGACGCGCGACGCGGAAGCCAAACAAACGGTATTCGATGAATAATAATCGCGGGATTAATTAATTATCGATCGACGATCGAGGACGATGAGGAACGGGTGGCGAATCCCAGGCATCAGCTGCAACCGATAATGTGCGACCTTGATATTGAACAACCTGATTGCCGTAAATGAGGGGAAAAAATGTGTTTTTCTGCTACAAGTTGGTTTAACAGGTTTTGCCACTCTGCGACGTAAACTAATAATAATAATAATAATAATAATAATAATAATAATAATAATAATAATAATAATAATAATAATAATAATAATAATAATAATAATAATAATAATAATAATAATAATAATAATAATAATAATAATAGTAATATAGTAATGATAATAACAATAACACCATTGTTTCTAGCTGAGAGTTGGCGTGCAGAATTTCTCGATAGAAGCAACGAAGCGGAACAACGGTATTCGATGAATAACAATTATGCAATTACGCAATCAATTAATTATCGATTGAGCGTCGGGAGGAACGTGGCCGGGGTCAATTGGCACCCGTGACAAAGAACCTGATTAAATACGACCTTGATATTGAATAACCTAATTTCTATGAAGGAAAAAAAATGTACCACAATTTAATTCTACCGGTTTTTGTCTCTCTACTGGACTTTTTTTTAACCATCACTTCCTGAGTAGCTGCATAAATTCTCGATGCAATAAGTTACAACGGTATTCGATGATTTACGCACTTACGCAATTACTTAATTACCGATCGACCATCGACGGGAACTCTGGCCGGGGTCAATTGGCGCACGTGACAACCGCGTCGCGTCCCTGATCGAGGTATCGACCTTGATATCGAGCAACCTAATTTCTAACGAGGAGAAGAAAATACGTTTTTTTTTAACCACAATTCAATTCGACCGGTTTTTCTCTACGCTGGAAATGATTATTTCTTGTTTAACTCGACAGAAGCTCTCGATACAAGCTACAACGGTATTCGATGAATAACAATTACGCAATTACGCAATTAATTATCAATCGACTATCGACGGGAACACCTGGCCGGGGTCAATCGGCGTCGCGTCCCTGATCGAGGTATCGACCTTGATATTGAGCAACCTAATTTCTAACGAGGAAAAGGAAAGAGAGAAGTTGTACTACGGATCTAGGCAACCGGTTTAGTAAAACTATGTGAAACACGCGCGCGAGCGAGCGAGCGAGGTCGAACTGTTGGTGAAGTGCGAGAGAGACAAGGCGCGTTTCACGTAGTCTCGAAGTGTATCGAGGTGGAGACCGCGCGGAGAGGAGGAGACTCGATTCTATATAGAAACTCGATTCTCGTCGTACCGACTGGACGGTTGCTATCCAGCGCGGGCACCGCGCAAGTCGAGCCGAGTCCGCGAGACAGTAGCCGCGCCGTATAACTCGGTGCACATCGCGCCGCGTCGTGTCGCCCCCGACGTAACTGGTGCGTGGTCCGTCGGCTCGGGAGCCTCTTGGCTCTCCTGAATAACTCGGGACAGTCGAATAGCTCAGGTGAAAGTCACGATTCACAGTGCCACTGACTCACGAGTTTTATCGCCGCTGTCCGCAATGTCAGAATGTCACGTGGCGTAACGATTGCAATTCTTAAGCGAAACTTTGATAGTTTATCATTATTATTATCATTATTATCATTATTATCATTATCATTATCATTATCATTATCATTATCATTATCATTATCATTATCATTATCATTATCATTATTATTATATATTTTTTATCGTTTATTGTTTGTTATTTATTATTATTATTGTGCACCCTCTTGGATATCGTTTTATTAATTTTGTTCTTTGATAATTTATTCGACTCTTGAAATTTCAAGTCTTTACCGCTAGGTCGATCGGCGCACGTGACGCTGACGCTGACGCTGACGCTAACGTCCACGGCCGGACTAATGATGTCTTGTTGGCCTGTTAGCGCCGAGAAACGAGTTTCACGCGCGGTCGGGAATTAGCGTCCGCTAACTTCGCCGGTAGTCAAACATCTTCGTGTAGGACGCCGAAAATCGACGGCTGTAATGATGTTGACTCTTCGGGCATTTGCGAGAAAAAGAAAAGAAATTCTCGTTGATTTGTTTTTTTTTGTGTAAGAAACAATTGTCATTTTCCAGTCTAATTTAATAATAATAATAATAACAATAATAATAATAATAATAATAATAATAACCATCCACGGTAATTTTTGTAATCTTGCGAATTCTCGACGCATCGAGTGGGCAGTAAAATCCGCGCTTAGATGGACCGATGAGGAGGAGGAGGATGGCAGCGTCCCGGGGGAATTGCGAAGCCGCAAAGAGCGAAAAGTGGTTTGTCGCAAGCAGCCCGAGCCGAGGCCGATGCCGGGGGGAGGGGGGGGGGGGGGGGCGAAGGGAGAGCCGAGCGGCGTGGAATAGGCCGAGGGAAACACGAAGAGCGTCGCGTCTTCTCTCGCCGTTCGCCGCTAAATCCGCGGCGAATGCGGTCTCGACGAGATGAGACGCCGCGCCGATTGGTCGCTGCGCGCGCGCGCGCGCGCGGCGCGACGCGGATAAGACGCGCGGGGCGAGCGATCATCACCGAGTGACCAGGCGGCGGCGGCGGCAGCGCCGGCCGCTTGGTCAGTGTCTCAGTGTTCCATCGGGCGAATGTTTTCGCCGCGGTGAGTATCGCCGGCGGCCGGCGTGAGCGAGCGAGCGAGCGAGCGCGGACGCGCTCAGAGACTGCGGAGACTGCGGCGGTGGCTGAGCAAGAAACCGCGACAAAGCTGCTGCTGCTGCTGCTCCGCTCCGCGTCGCTCGACTTCTGTGTATCCCACACGTACGGTTGAGAGCGAGAGGGCAACGATTGGATCGGGCGCAATGCTCGCGTCCTGTAGGTAGGTTGGTAGGTATACGAGCTACCGGTCGAGCGGACTCGACTTGCGCTATACGTCCGTTGGGAAGGCTGGCGAGACTGTTTTGTGTATGAATAGCGTCGAATGTATAGCTTTTCCTAGGCTCTTTACAGTTTACAGTTATCGGGCTGCGCCAATTTGTCAGGATTCAGAAGAAACGATAACTGTTTTTTTTAAGAGTCTGTTATATATATGTAAGTCTCAACCCTGATTAGTGATTTATAATGAGAAATTTTCGTAGACGAAAAAATTGTAGGTTAGAAAAGCAGCTTCAGCCTAGACGAAAAAATTGTAGGTTAGAAAAGTCAGCTTCAGCCTAGAGAAAAAATTGTAGGTCACAAAAATCAGCTTCAGCGTACGGGAAAAAATGTCTTCAGCCTACAGAACAAATTGTAGGCTAGAAAAATCGACATCAGCGTGCAGAAAAAAATTGTCTTCGGCCTACAGAAAAAATTGTAGATCGGAGAAACCGGCTTCGATGTACGGAAAAAAAATAGAAGGTTGGAAAAATCAGCTTCGGCGTACAGCAAAACCGTAGGTTAGAAAAATCGTCCCTACTTTCTTTAATTTATTTTTACACACGAAAAAAACAGTAAATATTAGTCGCTGTCAGATCCACAAAAAGGATCGGATAAAAATAGCTGCGCAAACTATACGGAAATCGTACGGAAATTTTCCGAAAGGGCTAACCAACTGCGCGGCGTTTGTCCCCCTTCGTTGCAACGAGGTCTGTATTTGTATTTATGCAGTTGGCCTCTGCCGGCGAGAGCCAGTTGGATATAACTCACGCGCTACCTGCGGTGGAATCGAACTACTTGTGGCAGCCAACGCGGCATAGTTTGTGTATACACCATACGTAAACTCGCGTGTACACCGACTGTACATTGTATACAGTGTGTGTGTGTACCACGGAGCCGAGGCGCTGAGAACTAAGAGCCAGGCGATGGCGTGCAGCACCAGCGGCAGCGGCTGAAGCCGAGGAGCGAGGACGGCGAGGTTTCCGTGTTGGTTAGTAGCTCCTCGCGCGCTCGCCGGAGCAGTGAGCGGCCTTGACTCTGGCTTGCATACAGACCCCCCCGCTCCTCGCGTCCCGCCAGGCCGCGTCTTGCCGCTCGCTTCGCCACAGCGCGGCTGACTCGCTGCTCTCTCGCTCTCGTCCTCCTCCTCCTCCTCCTTCCCGAGAAGAAGGAAGAGGAGGAGGAGGAGGAGGAGGACGAACGAGAGAGCCCGTCGTTGTCTTTGCGCTCTCCTGCTCCTCTTTTCTCCGCCGCAACTATACAAACGACTCGCGGGCGAAGGATCCCGCGAACGAGGGAGAGGGGAACGAGGGAATAACCGAGAGAGCGATGTATAACTCGTTCGTCGGGCCCGCGAGACTCGCTGCTGTTGCTGCTGCTGCTGCTGCTGCTGCTGGTGTGTCGAGTACGAGGGAACTAAAACGGGCCAACGAGGACTCGACTCGTTTGCTCCTCGAGTCTCGCTCGTTCGCTGCTTCTGCCGCCGATCCATTCACGAGAGTCAACGTTAACGCAGAGATTTCATTTTTTGCAGCAAAGTATTTTTTTATTTAAAACATCGTAGGCATTTTTTTTTAACACTTTTTAATGGAGGCACGAATTGCTTGGACTATAATTTTGTGGAGGGCAAGCGATTATTAGTGAATTGGTAAACTCGAGGCTGGTCGTCCCTTTAAATTTAAATGAATGTGGCTCGACTCGCTCCGCATTGTGCTCGAGGCTCGCGGCCACTCGGAGGGTGGCGATACGCACCAGTGATGTACACACAGCAAGCTCTGGCTGTGCTCATCGCTTCTGCAGGCTTCACGGCGTCGAAGTCTCCTCTCCTCTCCTCTCTCTCTCTCTCTCTCTCTCTCTCTCTCTCTCTCTCGCTCTCTCTGTGTTTATATTACCAAAGCGCGTAACCGAGCCGGCGAACTCACCGCCGGAATCCCGCGCGAGGAATTCCGGGGTGTCCTATTATTGCAGGTTAGGTACCCCGTAAATGGGCTCTCTATTATTTTTTTCAGCCAATAGCAAACGTAATTATACCATGCAAAAATAAAAATAAGCTCGGAGATCGTAAAAACGAACGGCATATTATTATTATTTTGATTATTCTCCGGTTTCGAACTTGGAGAACGCGAGTCGGGGCTGAGGATCCTTCAACAATTTTCTATTCACTTATGATAATCCGCTCGGTGTTCTCACCGTTTTGCTTTACCGCGGCGAATTGCGGTAAACGCGTAGAGATTTTTTTCCTCCTCCTCCTTCTCTTCGTTTCTATTTTTTCTTCTCAAAGTGGATGCGAGTTGGCGAGAAACGGACGAACGAGTGTGATAAATATAATTTAGCCGCTGTCCGTGCGACGAGTCGCGGAGAAGTCGGAGGCGATAAACGACGCTCGGACGCGGTGGACGGGACGAGCGTTACGTCAGCTGCAGGGCGGCCGCCTACGCGAGCCGTTAACGCACAGGTACCACACCGCGGCCGGGCTCTCAAAGTTATCAGCCGACCCGCGTCGAGCGTATCTCACGTTCGTTCTCTCGCGCGCGTCTCGACGGCGACGGCCCGCACGTCTCTTCTCTCCCGCTTCGCGCGTTCTCACGCTGCGAATCTTAAAACGCGCGCGGCCGCTCTCGCGTCAGCGGTTTTACCGGGCGGCTAACGAGCGAGAGGATTTGACTCGGAATATCCCGCGGAGAGTCGCCTACAAAGCTCAGGAGTCAAATTTTACGTCTTGCTGCTTATTTTATACGACGTGAAACACATTCTTTGACTATGTCGTCGCCAACATTTTTTTTTTTTTTCAATTGTTATTAAACAATAAACACAATAAAAAATATTTCCGCAAGAAAAAAAAAATGACTGAAATTGTAATATAATTGAAAAAAGGCATTCTCAAAAACGCATAAATCATCAACTCCGCGAGGAATCCGTGGGACGCGGATTAATTCTCGAGCCGAGCGCCGAGGCCCGACAATGAGTCGTTGCGATTTCACGACGCTACCGGCGGGGCTCATTGAATATATATATAGGTATACACGACGTATACACACATAATCCACGTACATTCGGTACGAAGCGCGGCGCGCAATACGTTACAGCGAGAGGCAGCCAGCCAGCTCGGGCTGAGAGTCGACCGGAGTAACCAGAGAGGAGGCGCGCGCGCGCGCGTTGCCTATGGTTCTGTGAAGTCTATCGTTGCGCAAGAAAATTACCAGTCAGCCCTGGCCTTGCCCGCCAGCGCGCAACGCGCGCGCGCGCGCTCACCTCCCGGTCTCC
Organism: Pimpla rufipes; assembly: GCA_963932165.1. Classification (NCBI taxonomy): domain Eukaryota; kingdom Metazoa; phylum Arthropoda; class Insecta; order Hymenoptera; family Ichneumonidae; genus Pimpla; species Pimpla rufipes. Next base: position 14,061,986 of record OZ010636.1, read on the forward strand.
TGCGCTCGGCGCTCTCGTACAACACACCGCGAGTTTTCACTACCACCACTGCCCTCTATACTTAATATATTTCCAGCTCGCGCACCAACCGGCAGGTCGGGAGGCTCAGCCCACGACCACCGTCGCCTCTCCCCACACCCGCTGTTTTGTTTTTCTGCCGCTCTCGAGTCTCGATTCGCGGAATCTCTTGTACACACTTCGCTTCGTTTCGCCTGCCACTTCGACCTCTGGGCGCCGCTCTATCGAGCATTCGAGCACTCGAGCTCCGCGCGTCCTTCGCTTCTTTGTCCCGCTCGCTGTGTCTTCCCTTCCCACCGTCTTTGTTTATCTGCGCGCCTAGCATCGCTGCTCTAGTAGGGTGATGTATAGATGCTACTATACACTGCATAACACGTTGCGCGCGACTCACGCCCGGCGTGATTCACATTCGAGAGACAGAGAGAGAGAGAGAGAAAGGGAGAGAGAGACTCGCGTGAGTAACAGTAGACATAGGCAAAAGCGAAACGGCCAGGCACGCGAGATATGCAATCGCGCGCGGTGTACCCGCCGTGTGTTGCGAGTCCTCGCGGTACTCCTGACCTTTGGTGGGCGTGATGCGCGCGCGCATGCGCGACCGTCCGCGAACGATGATCGCGAGAGGTGCGCGAGTTGTTTATGACGCTGGGGAGACTCTTGCGACCCGGCGATTGGCCGCCAAACCATGCTTAACGGGACGCGAGATATCGAAATGTTTTCGATACCGACTGATGGTAAAGGTGCTTGATTACAATTTTGTTTAAATCAGTTTTCAGTCATTTATTACTGGCACTTTGTGTCTTCCCGGTGAACCAACGAGCCAGGCTGAGTGGCCAAGCGAAATTCTCACGTGGCCCCGGGTTCTTCAGGAGGAATTGACTGCGTTGAAACATAAACGATGAAAATTTTAACGGTTCGCGTTCCGGGGAATCGTAAAGATCTTCGTGTGTGCAATAATCATAATTCGTATAGTGACTGCGCAACATTCTCCAGGAATAATAAAGCAAAATGGCGACGCGTCGTGTTTTTCACCGCTCGGCGTGGGTTCGAATTTCGAGTTGCCGCTCTTTCGATCGCTTCTGACGAGGCTACCCGCGTCTCCGTCCCGAGTGATTTCGAAATGTGGAAAGAGACGAGAGTCGCGCGCTCGATGTCCTCGTGACTCATTTACAGCGGGAGAGACCGGGTCGCTCGCCTCGTCGCGCCTCCCCTCCTCCTCCGCCTCGCCGCGGTGTTTGTGTACATGCTTTCGAAATAATCGTGCGGGCGGGCGCGACGACCGCTTTCGAATTCGGAAGCGACCGACGACGCGAGAAGCCCGCGGGAGAGAAAAATATACGAGGGCGCCGGCTGCAGCGACTGTTACACATTTCGTCGTGCAAATCTTCGTCCGTCACGAACTCCGGTTGTTTCGTCGGTAAATTATTTTTTATTCGTCAGGCTCTCGAGAGTCACGACGCGAAAATTTATGGAACAAAAGTCCGACTGCATTAAATTAACCGAAGAGATTATGGTGACTTCTCACTGCTTATTGTTTTCGCGACATTTATTTTTCATTTCCAGGAATAATTTAACATCTATTAAAACAAAATCAATTATTCATTTTGCCCTGATCAATAATTTCAGGCATATTCAATATAGTGGGATATTTATTATTCACGCTCGGGATCGATGGCGAATGAGCTGGAGCTGAAAATCTCGTCGACTGGCGGCCGATGAGATTTTCCGCGCTCGTATTTCCCGGTCAGCTGCGCGGCTTCCGGTGTGAGAACCGCGCGAGGCATACCGGGCAACGTGATATTGGGAACGGGCGTTCGGCGGTCGGCCGGTGGCCACAGAGCGAGCGCCGAGAGCCGGCTATCAGCACAGCCGGGTTCATTCTGACCCACTGAGCGTGACATTGTGGCCGCGACCACCGCGGGACGATAGCGACCCTCGGCGAGAAATTCCGCGAAATCGACGAGTCATCCTCGGAACGCGTTTACTCGACTGCGATCACCGTGTCTCGTTCCATCGTTTCCGGGTTTGCAGGGAATCGAAAAAAAAAAAAAAAAAAAAAAAAAAAATGGGCACTCGCGGATTCGAATTTTCCGTTCCATTCATTTTTACGTCGCTCGAGTTAGAAAAAATACGATTTCAAAAGATCAAACTTTTTCTATCTTTTATCCCATAATAACAAGAATAATAATAACAACGACATTTTGCCTCAAAATATTTTTATCATCTAGTGGTTAAAAATATCAATGCACATTTATTTATTTATATTTTCATGCACTTATAGACCAGCGCTTCGTACCGACTACATAGTATTAAAAATCAATAACTATTTTCGTCGTCCCATTTGAAAAAACGTCAGTCTAAAGATTCCTTCTTTTATTATATTTTTATTATTATTCACATATCAGTGCCACGTACGTATTTATACACCGAGTTACGTTGCAAATCGATAGGTGGTATTTACGTCCCGGCAGTTTTAAAAATGGAGACCATCAGCTGTTGGGTGTTATATTGGGCGAGTGTTGTCGTCGAAAAGGCGAACGCGCGCGCGCCTCTCGCACGCACGTTACACACACCACCACAGTGCGGTGCGGCTGCCTCGTCTCGATCGTTGACTGAAGGCGCGCGGGGCTCGTCGGATGCCGGTGACCCACTTCTGTCTGCTGGGATTCTCGTAAAACGATTACGAGAGTGCGACCGACGCATAGCGAAGATATATAGACCTTTTCTCTCTCTCTCTATTTCCCTCTCTAGAGAGAGAGGGGGAGAAGTTTGAAGCATCGGAAACGTCGCGGTGAAATAAAAATTGTCCCTCGTTCTAATAATCGGCCCGAGCGGTAATTCAGCCCGAGAACCACCGGAGTCTCCGAGGTGGATTATCCAATCGTCGTCTTGACAGTTATATCGGCGTTATTACACCGCGCGTGTGTGTATGACCGTTAACCCCGAGGTAGAAGCCCCGGATGCGCCGCGCACACTCTGTGCACCGAGACTCCACTCTAATGTTTATCATTGCGCTCTCCTCGTGCGACGACCTTCCTCCTCTTTTGCTGGACTCCACGATCGATTCTGTTCTACAATCAGCACATCAGGCTCAACATACGCTTTTTTTGTACACGAGAATTAAGTTTCATAATTCAAGTGCCAATTTTCGTAAATTATTATAGATGGTAGCGATGATAACAATATAACGGGAGAATTAATATTCATTATCAATTGATATAGATTATAATAGCGATTATTATTATTATTATTATTATTATTATTATTAGTAGGTTCTAGTGTCTCGCGCGCTCGCTATATGCTCGAATCAAAATTAGATCGTTAAGGAAATTAACGTGAACGTAACGTCCAAACTTTACGAAATCGAGAGAAAATAAATTTTCGGTTTTGTGAAGTTTGAGGACCCTATCCGATGGGAAATTTTCCGCTGATTCCGAAAAGCAACGTTGTTTGCCCGAAAAACATAAAATTCGACGAGAAAAGTGCAAAAAATGATTTTTCACTTTTTTCGAAATTTCGTGACTTCGCTAAAATCGAGGTTACTTTTTTTTCGATCGACTAAACCTGGATTTTCTTTATGCGTTCGAGAGAAAACTTGACAACAAAGAGAATACCGCAAAGCGGAACGCAATATCTTTATTTCTGAATTTTTTACAGGGTGTTAAAGTCAGACCCTCAAAAATGGCAAATTTTTAGAAGGGGTACCCCTTTCGTTTTTTTTGTCCCCCTTAATAGGGGGGGGGGGGCAAGGTTCATTATGTAGGACAGACTTTAATTAAGGTGGCTGGGACAGACAAACAAATAAACAGACAAACAACTTTCCAAAAAATATATAAGATTATTGTTATTGTTATTATTATTATTATTTTTATTATTATTAGATTGAATAATTCTGATCATAATGCTTTCAGTTCTTATACAAATAATATGTTTTTGTGCAAAAAAAGTTTAATTACTGAAGTGCCAGTTGCTGCAAATTGTTACCGACGATAGCGATAACAATAATAATAATATCACGAGAGAATTAATAATCATCGTATCAATTGATACAGATTATAACGGCGATCGCTGTTATTATTGTCATTATTATTATTATCTGCCCGAATAATTCTGAGCATAATTCGCGTAATTGTTTGCTCGCTCCACATGCGAGGCGTAATAAATCAGATCCGGAAAATTCGTATAATGCGCCCGAACAGAATGTGACCCACATATCAATGCCACGGAAACAAATGCCTCGGTGGTCCGCCTCGGTGTACCCGTTGATACCCGAACGGCGGGGCAAACACACCGCGGGTAAACGCGTTATTTAAATGCACTCCGGTGGCGTTGAACCAGTGCGCGTCGGTAAATAAGCGGTGGAATTCAGTGACGCCGCGCGCCACCTGTTCATAGAGGCGGAATCGCTTGTCAACGATCGCGAGCAGCGACGGCGGCGGCGGCGGCGGCCGCCGCGTGCGCCCTCGTGAGTGAGAGTGACCTACTGACCTCTCTGCGTTGTGTGTCGGGCTCCCTCCCCCCTCTTCCCCCCTCGACGCCCGGGCCGTCCATTCGGGCTGCCCGAGCGCGCTCGACGAAAACGACGCCGCCGCGCATGCGCGGCGGCGTCCGTAGCGAGGGGAACTCCCGAAAAAGGAGCCTCGCGAGTCCCTGGCGACCCGGTCAAACGGCGAGAGCCGAGAGAATAACAACAACAAAAAAGGGGAACGTCGAGGAGACTCTGTGTGAGAGTCGAGTGTTGGAGGAGGAGGAGGATGAAAGTCAGAAGGACCTTGGACTTTCATTTACACCCGAGGCGCGAGGCTCGGCCTCGCGAAGGGATCAACCCTTTTGTTTTGTTTTGTTTTGATTTTTTTTCTTTTTCTTTTTTTTTCAGGTAAATTTAATTCACCTTCGGTCGACTTTTGTATATTTGGTATCTCTTGTTCAGGGGAGGGAAAACCCGAGACAATATTTCTCGCCCCCCCCCCCCCCCTTTTGGGAGTCAGGACGCTGTCCCTCGGATTCTCGGAGGCGAGAAACAGCGAGGGGGGCAGAAAAAAAAAGAGGACAAGCGGAAGGAACAATCGCGGCGCTCGGCTCGGTGAAAGATCTCGGTTTCGGTCTCCGCGTCGCCGGGGCCGGGGGATTTACTTTCGAATATAATCGCGCGGGACGCGCGAGTCATTGTCGGGAGATCTCGAGGCGTGTTTTTTTTTTTTTTTCTTTCGACGAGTACCGTTTGGGTATTCATAAAATGGCCAGGTTGGTCGTCTAACGGTTCGCATCCTAAAACGAAGGAGCCGAGCGGTGGCGACCGCTGGTACCGATCACGGGATCCGGACGCGTCGCGTCGGCCAAGCGATCGAGAGTCCGGAACGTGGACGGAGAACTCGATGGCCTACTTGACGACGACTCGAGGCGCGCGCGGCACACGTGCCGCGCGCGGCCTTTCGATTGTGTCGCATGAAACTCGGAGCTGATGTAATTCTGTCCTTTAATTCTTCCTCTTCTTTCGAGTTTTTTTGTCGTGGTCTTTGTGTCAATAGACGGAATAATAACATTCGGATTGAGCTACGGGCACAAATCGTGCAGCTAACCGAAAACAATGTTTTGAAATTTCTGAGGTTTTTTAAACATCTTATTGCAGATAATCTTTTTTTTTCTTCTTTGAAATTTGTTCGATCCCTTAATAAATATTGTACTAAAAAATATTGTATAGTTGAAGATTATTTTAAATCTCACAGATTCTTTTGTAGTGCGAATTGCAGAGAATCGGAAATCTCAATTCGCCGGCGAATAAAATGCGTGCGGCAGAATTAAAAAAAAATCCGCCACAAAAGTCGGTGGGTGATGCCACGACCAAGGCAGTGAAAACAATGAGTGTAGTAATGGCCTTAATAATTAGACAGCGGCAATTGAGAGTCCAGCTCGTCCAGCTCGTTCCGCTCTCGCCTCGCTCGACTCGACGATTCGGCGTGTCAGCTGGACGAGAGCGAACGGACGGATTGAGGTTGAGCGCGCGGCCGCGGCAAGCTGGGAGCTATTGAGACGCGCGGAGAGCCAACGAAGCTGACGCGAGCGTCTCGACACGCACGACGAACCGAGAAATCCAATCGTCTATTCGGAACGCGTGGTACCACTCGTGGAATTTCGATGGCCCACCTCTTTCTATTCAATGTTTTTTTTTCCTTCTTGTTCCTTTATTTTGCTCAACGCTACAAGAGTCGCCACGTCGAGGACTTCGATCCTCGAGTGAGTCACACTACGTCAGAATATTTTTCAGTCGTTGAATAAAATTAGGATAACCAATGAGAATTTACATCTGCTGACAAAGCAACAATTCATATTTTCTATTTTTTTTTTTTAACTTGAAAGATTTTATTTTCTTGGCCTTCGCAGAGTTTTTTTTTCAGCTTCGAGAGAATTTAAAAGAAAATACGGGATGGCAAACGTTGGAGTGTCAGACACGAGAAGTCGCTGGAATTGATGTTTCCTCTCCGGATTTTTTTTTATCTTCTCCAAAGCGGATACAAAGCTGCGATGAGTCTTAAGGTGGTCGCTTCGCCTCTGCGTCTTAACCGCGGGATGACCTACATATCCTGGGGCGACCCTAACGCCCATCGTGACGGCAGGAGATCCCTTGATCATTCGTGCGTGATGGAAATATCGAGTCCACTGAGTCACCCGGAATGAGAAGGAAAAAAAAAAATTGCAAGGTCACTGCAGAAATCCCGGGTCCAGCATCACCGCTGAAAAATCTCAGAAAAAAATAGAACCTTTTTTATTCGTCGAGACCGACGAATATTTTTCGCAGCGCAAATACGCTGCACTCGATTCGTCGAGGTTCCTCGAAAATATTTCCGGCGAATTTTTTATTTCGCCGGGAATTAGGTCAACGGAAATTCCAGGAAGCCGCGTAACGCGACGACGGTGACGATGGTCGCGCGGTGGGTGTTGAAAATTTTCGCGGAACCGAACGGTTAAGTCGTCGTTGTCGTGGAGCCGCACCAGACGCGTCGGTTGCGCGACGGACGCTTTACGGTACACGTGTTTACCCGGTAATTATCGGTTGCGCCGCGGGTTATTCACACCTGAAATCACCGCGCTGACTGCGAGGATCAGCAGCGACTGGTGATGTAAATTGAATTCTCGTCGTCGATCCATCCCCGAGTTACAGCGAAACATTTATAATGATAATTATACTGGAAATTAAGTGTTGCGCTTCCGAAGAGCCGGAGATTCGCCGTCGTCGAGTTTGCCGATTGCAAACAGCCGCGCGCGCGTTAAATAATAATCTGTCCCGGCGCTCGCGTCGGCGGCTAAATGAAAATGCACTCGGCGGCGGCGACCGAGATACCGTAACGCACGAACGGCCACGCCGCACACGGAGGCCGCGTGTATAAATGTATCAACGCCGTGATTTATGGCTCCCCCGATTGCTGATTATTCGTTTATTAACAGCGCCCGAGCTCGTCGTCGCGGGATATGTGGAAAACGCTCGCTGGGTCATAAGAGCATCGTGTGCAATGTGTGCAATGCGTGTGTATTTTTTTTTTCTTCTTATTGCGCGCGATGTGTTGGCAAGTAGCCGCTCGTTAATCGTGCCGCGAGGGCCGAGCGGTGCTTCGGCTATCTTTTTAATAAAGGATAATCACGTGTGCGACGTGCTGTTTTTTGAAATCCGGACGCGTCATTTTCGTCTCAATTTGGTAAACAGGAAAAAATAAATTACTCGAAGGTGGCGTGAAAATACAATTTTGATTTATTGTATTTTTTTTTGTTTCGAAACTGATGGATAAAAAATTGTCCACAGTCGCGATTTCTCTAGGAAAACAGTGAAAAGATCGTCAATTCACGAAGCAAGCGATAAAAACAATGACATCACTTTTCCTTCGCCCGTCGCGTTATTCTCAACTCGCTGCAACAGCGATGTCTCTGTATATATCTGTGTATATATATATATATATCGGTCTCGGCCGACTCGCAATTGCAGCGAATCGTGTGGGTCGCTCGTGAGGCGATCAGCAAAAATATAGAATACATCGCTCGGTCTCGCTCCGAGCGCCTCCCCGAGCGAGAGGCGAGGATGCCGGAGGAGACCTTGAACGAGAGGGACCCCGGGGAGACGGTTCAATCAACTCCTGTTAACGGGGCGCGCGCGCGCGCGCTCGCTTGCAGCCTGTGAGAGCCGCGCATATTTCTGCAACGAGCGCGCATGCGCAGTCGCGCATTTTCGCATGTGTCGCACAGCGCGCGCATGCGAAGTCAAGGATTTTCAATGTACTAGCAACAACGTGCTCGCTTCGCTCGCGCTCCTTGCTTTTCGTTTATCTTTTCTTGTGTCCAATACAGCCATTCAAAACGCGCGCGATACGTGACACCGCAGTGGCCATGACAGTCCGAAATAGACTTTATATCGAAGCCGCCGTCGCCGCCGACCGAACAGAGCGCTTGAAACGTGGCTTCAGTATTTCAATTTTCAATAAGAGAGGATTGCACAGCGTGCGCATGCGCAGTGAAGACTTTTTCAAGTGTGGCACAGCGTACGCATGCGCAGTGAAGACTTTTTCAAGTGTCGCACAGAGTGCGCATGCGCAGTGAAGAATTTTCAATATATAGCACAGCTCGCGCATGCGCGGTGAAGACTATGGCATGTCGCACAGCGCGCGCATGCGCAGTGAAGAATTTTGAATATACAGCACAGCACGCGCATGCGCAGTGTAGAATTTTGAATATATAGCACAGCACGCGCATGCGCAGTGTAGAATTTTGAATATATAGCACAGCACGCGCATGCGCAGTGTAGAATTTTGAATATATAGCACAGCACGCGCATGCGCAATGACGAAATTTGACATGTGTCGCGCAGTGACGCATTTTTGCGTGTGTCGCGCAATGACGCATTTTTTCTGCATGCGACGCGCGAGTTATGCGCGCGTATATATATCAAAACACGCGGACACACTTATATACACCGGGTGCGATGACGGCGGCAGACTACGCGTCTCTTGCACAATATTTCATCGCGACGGCAACGTGTCCGCACTTTTCCACAGCGCGTCGATGCAACGCGGGCGCAATGCTCTCGCCGCGTGTCAATATGTGTGCAAACAATTAACGAATGCAGATTAGCGCTCGATAAGACGCTCGCCCGCCTGCTGAACCGACAGAAAATAATCCGTCGCTAAAATGCTATATTTATGTATCGTATATAGATATTTTTTTCTGCATCACGGAGCCATCGACTCTTCGCCAGCGATTGAGTCATATTCGCGTTACCGAGAATCCGGGAAAGATAAATCCCGCGAGTTCGACGATTTTAATCTCTTCGCCGTCGGGCGGGTCGACATTCTTTTACATGTTTTTTTTTTTCATCAATATTCCAGGCTATTGTTGCACAAGGAGGAGACACAAGTGGCGCTCTTTATGATGCACGAGTCGACGTTGAAGATTCCAATTTCCTTTTTACAAGCGTAACGACACTCGAGAAGTTGCATTGAGTTATTGAGAAGTCGAAAGGGAGGGGGGATCGAGTTGAAGGAGACTAGTGAGAGGCTGGATTTTTCTCGTTGTGGAAGAGGAGGAAAAAAAACAGGGAAGAGAAGAAGTGGAGGAAGCGCACTCGAAAACTCAGTGGCCTTTACTCCTGGCCGCGTGCAGGCCGAGGGCAAGGACTCCCGGCTGCTGGTGGATGGAAGATACTACGCACTATAATAGTATACGAGTCGAGAACACGAGGAAAAAGCTCGAGTCTGGAATATCGCGTAGTGTCGAGAAAGAATCGATTTCGGTATGTATTTATTTTACAAAGGTCCGCGAGTAAATTTCCAGCGTTACAGGCAAGATATTCGAGTCTAGTAAAAAAAGAAAAAGAAATGAAAATTGATAAACAAATTAATCGCATTGAATAAATCTTTGGGGACTGAAACGTTTCTTTTTTTCTCTCGTCCATCGGAATTCTCTTTGACGATGCAAATAGACTCGTCGGACGAGCGTGATTCGGAGCTCGAGGGAAAATGTAATTGACGAAGGTTTTCATTGCACATTGCCTCGAGGGTTCTCGGTTAAAAGCTGCGCGGCGGATATAAGCACCCGAAGGGCTTCTGTGCATAAAAAAACATCGGGATAATTATTTTCCCGGGCAATTAATTTAAATGGCAAAGAGACGCCCGAAGAGCCGCGGAGACGTCTCTCCGCGTTTGCCGCCCGCGCGCGCTTCGTTATCGTGCGATAAATTAGCGAAGTCGTCGAGGAGTCATCGAAAAAAATGCCTCATTTTTATCTCAACTTGAAAAAAAGAAGAATATCTCCATCAAATATTCCCATATTTTCAAAATGCTTTCAATTATTTTAATACCAAGGTTGATAGCAAAATAAAAAAATGGAAAATCTCCAGCAAACATTCCAATGATTCTCAAACAATTTTCAACTACCACTCGACAACGTTAAAATCCGCCTCAAACCGAGTTAATACAATTTTCTATTTTAATGTTCATTTTACACATCCTTCCATCTCCCTGTAAAACGATATTGATATCGCGTCAAAGGTTTGCAGTCCCCCCCCCTCCCCCCCCCCCCCCAATGCCCGCCTTTGATTTACATTCGTTATTCACCGTAGGATTATTATACCGAGAAACTCGAGTTAACCCACAAGTCAAAGGAAACGAGAAAACTGGTTCTCCCCTCTCGCAATATTCCCCGTACGCGTGGAATCTAACACGCTCGGCGTCTAACCCGACAATGGACGTGCGTGGGTGTGGCGCTTGTGTGTGTGTGTGTGTGAGGTCGACGAGAACGCGCGGCCGAGATATATATACATAATAATATAACACTTATGGACCGTGCGTATATAGCACGTTTATAGCGCGTACAGATTGTGTCGGACGAGTCGCCCTTGCAACAGGTGTATAGGCCAGTGACACACATACCACGCGAGCGAGTGACAAACTCCTGCGAGGCGGTGTTATACAGGCTTGTTTATCACCACGTTTGTACGCTTGGTAACAATAATTTTCTTCTTTTTTTTAGTGACGTGAGGAAATGTTTTATACGCCATAGAGAGAGGGGGGGGGGGGCACGTGTACACTGTGTGCTGGCATCTCCATTGTGGCCTACCAGATAACACAACAAAAATAAAAATAATAGAAATTATAATAATGGTAATAATAATGGCGGTCAAGAAAATAATAATAATTATAATGATAATAATAATGGTGGTGGTGGTAATGAAAATAATAATAATAATACTGATAACAATGATGATAATATTAATGACGATAATGATATTATTAATAATGATAATAATAATAATAACCAGTGATAAGAGTGGCTGTTGCTATCTGAGCCTCGTAAAGCGATCTGAATAAGATCAGAATGAGACGGATAATAAAGGACGACACGAAGACACGTCGAGTCGCGTCTCTCGCGAAGCCTCCAACGCTGTCCGGTTAAAAAAAAATTACAAAAAAACGAAAGTCACGACGCGCCTCACGTATATCTCTCGACGTATGTTGCGGTGCTCGCTGGCTGCGCGTTCGCGACGCTGGTGGCTGTGCTGTGGCTGTGCTGCTTCTCCTCGCGTGCTCGACGAGAGCCACGCATACGTCAGGTGAAAAAGGCGTCTCGCGATAAAGGTCGATTCACGCGAGACGCCCCCGGCGAGCGGTTGCTGTAACGCAACTATACGTGAAAAAAAATACCGCGCGAGTCTCGGTGGCGCAATAAATCCAATGGAATATTTATGGACACGGCGAGAGGGAGAAGAATTTGAAGTAAAATCGAGCGAGAGTGATTTCTGATGCGGGCCGAAATTCGAAATCCGGAGGAGCTTGTATTTTTTTTTAAGATGGACCATAGCGAAATATCCGAGGTACGAGGGTCATTAGTCACGAGCGAACCGTTGGCGTTGGTTAATTAATAACGAATCGATAATTGGGGCGCTCGGAGGTCAAGTAGCAAAACGTGTAGAGCTACCTATAAATCTTATATATATTTTGGAAAGTTTGTATGTTTGTATGTTTCTCTGTTCCAGACCCCTTAATTGGGAGTTACGTTTTTCGCGAAAAAAGAAAATGTTTGGATTTTGCATAGTTCGAAACCCCTATTCGATGGGAAATTTCCCGCTGATTCCGAAAAACACCGTTATCTGCCCGAAAAAGAGAAAATTCTGCGAGAAAAAAGCAAAGAGTGATTTTTCACGTTTTTCGAAATTTTGACTCTTCGCTAAAATCGAGGTTTCTTTTTTTTTTCGATAGACCAAACCAAATGCCGGAAGGCAGAATGTGATATCTTGATTTTTTAATTTTTTACAGAAAGTTAAAGTCAGACCCCCAAAAACCGCAAAAAAAAAAACGAAAGCAAAAAGCGAAAGAAAGGGCGATCGAAAAAAAAGTAACCTCGATTTTAGCGTAGTGATGAAATTTCGAAAAAAGTGAAAAATTATTTTTTGTATTTTTCTCGTCGAATTTTATATTTTCCGGGCAAATAACGGTGCTTTTCGGAATCAGCGGGAAATTTCCCATCGGATAGGGTCTTCAAACTTCACGAAATCGAAAATTTCGTTTTCGATTTCGTAAGTTTGAACGTTAATTTCACGTTAATTTACTTAACGTTCTAATTTTGATTCGAGCATGTAGCGAGCGCGCGAGCCACTACAACCAGCTAGTACAAATATATGTATACATATATGTGTGTATTGTATATATTTGTATTAACGTTGAAATCTATCGCCGCGTGACCTCGCGTGTTCGCCGCACGAAGAGCACAGAGGCGGCCGACGGTTGGCCGGCGCGCGTTGTGTACGTCGAGAGTCCGACCCGTTTTACGTGTACACAAATGCAGCGCGCGCGAGCGAGCGACGCGCAGGACGAGGAGAGCGACAACACTGTAATGCGGCGAGCGGGCAAAAATGCGTGGGTCAGCAGCCTCGATCGCGTAACACACAACGTTCGCCGTTCGCTTTTGTCTCTCGCTTCGACTTGCGTCGAACTTAAGCGCGATACATATTTTTCCAGCTGAGAGACTCCTACGGTCTACGAATCCGTCGAGCCACGCGCTATACGTGCGAATTACTGAATTAACTTCTGACACGCCGAAGCGATTTTCCAGGAAAATATATCTTCGCGAAGAAAAGAGCGAGAGAGAGATAGAGAAAAAGTAGCGAGCGAAGCGTCTGAGAAAGAGAGGAAAGAGAGAGAGAGAGAGACTAGCGACTCGAGCGCCACGCCACTCGACTAGATTGTGTTCCATCGCTGCGCGTCTCTTCCTGTCAAGGTCAGGGCCAAATACCGAGAACGCTGATTACGCGCCGCCTCGGCAGCAGCGAAGGAGAAGAAGAAAGAGACGAGAGAAGCGAGAGGGGGGGAAGAGAGAGAGAGAGAGAGAGAGAGAAAAAAAACACAGTTTGCGATACTCGGGAGAGCAGCAACGGCGAGAAATAAAAGAGCCGGAGATGCGGCGGTTTTTATGCCGCTGTTGCTGTAACCGAGCGATCGCGCTACTACTCCCATTATTGCGGGCTCCCGGGGTATTAGACGAGCTCGGAGACTCTCCGCTCGGGTGCGCTCGCGAGCTCGAACGCCGTGACGGAACGACGCGGAGGAGGAACTTATGTATATATGTATATGTGTGTTACGAATGTGTGGCGTGCACGTCACGTACACCACGCGGACCGGCCGACAATTAATCGCCGAGATAATGGGGAGAGAAGACGGGCACGAAAGAACGCGAGCCGTTTCGATTATGCGCGCCTTTCTCGACGGTTTCCGTGCACTTGGACGCGCGGTCGAGGCCGCGCGACGAGTTCTCGTGGCGCACGGGAAATTGTCGGCCTTTTTGTTTTGTTCCGCGAGCCGATTAAAATACGACCTGTCGCTTGTAATATTTTAATCTGCGAAATTATATTCAGCGGGTAATAAATCTACATATAAAACTAAGTTTTAAATTTAGCGAACGTAATTTTGTAATTTATGACAAGAGCTCTGTGGATTCTGTGGAGAATATTTTAATTTGAATTTAAGGAGATTGAGATGTTGCAAGCTGTTGTAATATTTTAAGAGGAGATTAAAATATGAGCTGTCGTTGATAATGTTTTTGACTGCAAAATTATATTCAGAATTAATAAATCTACGCGTAATTCTACTTTAAAATTTACTAAATATAATTTTCTACTTCGCGAGATGAGCTCTGTGAATTCTACGGAGAATATTTGAATTTAAGGATATTAAAATATCATGAGTTGTTATAATATTTTAAGAGTTCTTTTTCTAAATTATGAAATTATGTTCAATATACATATTTAATGCGTAGTTTTATTTTTACTGAACATAATTTTATAGCGAAAAATTATTTTTTTTTCCTGCCTATTTTTAAGCAAGAATCCCAGACTTTTTCCTGGGTATTTAACTCCGTCGCCTTCTCCCTCGACTTTCCGGAGCTGACGAGTGCGGAGGGAATCGAGGAGAGGCCGATAAACCACGCACGATGTGCAAAGTAGTCGCTTTTTCGGCCGCGACTCGACATTCCCGGAGTTCATGTGTTTTCGTTTCGCTTTAATCGTGTTGTCGAAATGTCAGAGCGACGGAAGTGGGTCGAGTCGCAGCGGGTGGAACGTCGCGCGCGGGTTTTAGAATCCGAAAGGCGATTTTTTTTCTTTTCGTTACCGCGACGAATCTCGACGGTTCGAAAAGGCGCCCACGAGACGTTCACTCGCGTGGACCGATGCCAGAGGGCAGCGCGCGGCAATCGTTGAATATAGAATATACGAGTGGACATCAAACTGCGAGGGAGGCGATGACGCTTCATGAAAAATAATTGAGACTGACATCCGTCGGGATGACATCCATTTTTTTCACGTCCATAGTTCGTTGGAAATTCATTGAAACGCATAAATATATTTTTATGACTCATTTCCAGGATTATTTTTCTCCGGTTAATTCGTGGAATAATAAAAATGTTGCGCGACCTGTTTGCATTATATTGCAAATTAAATACAGGAAAAAAATGTTTTTTAAGGTTTGGCTCTTTTTGGCTTCGTTCAAATGTCAAGAGAAAGCTTGGCCGGGTTCCATTTTTTTTTTTCGTGCCACAAATTCTATTACAAAAAGGGTGACCGCGCGGCGTTGCCCAATGTCCCTTCTCGCGCCCACACGGCGCCTTTTAATACCTGCAATCAATCACTCTGACTGCTCTCTGTGTGCGTTGGTACCGCGTCAACGGCGAAACTAAAATGCCGGGCATGACGATACGAAAAATAACGAACGTAAAAAAATCTCTTTGCACCATTAGCACAAATAAATCGCTTATAGCTACAAAAAAAAAAGAAAAATAACCTGAGAAATATTTTTTCGGCATTATCAATCAGTCACGGAGCCCAAATCGGAAGATCCATAATATCCTCATTTTGCAAAAAAAAAAAGTCGTCATTACTATTGCGGTCGATCACATCGCAGAATAAACTCGATTGCGCAACGTTATAATGAGCGATGATTCGTGCGATAAATTCAAAGGACAAGCGTCTCACAGCGGCTCGCTCTCTCCTTGGATGATTCAATAAAATCCCACCGAGTTTCTCATGCACGTTCAGCAACAACAATCTGCGAGCCCAGAGTCACAGTCGTCGCATCTATCGTCCCCAATATTTTCCCAATTTATCGATCAACAATCAATGAATTCATCAATCCCTTTCGGGCGTCATAACCGTCCCCCAATTTTGCCCAATTAATCGATCAACAATTAATTAAGCAATCATCGCTTTCGACCCACGCGCAGCAATCGTCCCTCAATTTTTCCCAATCGATCGATCAAGAATCAATCAATTAATTTTTCCCGCATAAAAATTTCCTTGAAAAAAAAAATACCTTCGATGGTGGTGGGCGTGGGGGAGGTAGACTCGCCGGGCGTGAGGATCGTCGCGGCGGGCGGGAGGTGATCGCCGTTGGGATGCCCGTTGCCGTTCTGCAGCCCCCGATGGAGGTCCAAGTCCCAGAGCTGCAGGTCTTCGGACCTGAGGCCGCCGCCGCCTCCGCCACCGCCGCCGCCACCGCCGCCGTCGGGGTGAAAGTGGGGCGGGGGCGAGAGGACCCCGCTGCTCGTGACCTCGGGGCTCGACTCCTGGAGGATCCGCCCGCCCCACCGGCGCTTCACCCCCGCCATCGGCACCCGCGGCACCGTCTGCAGCATCATGCCGACGCCCGCCCTTCCCTCGCCCTCCTCCTCCGCCCGCTCGAGCTCGCCCTTCGTCAGCCTCGTCGCCTCCCGCCTCTCACTTTCGGACTCCACTTTATCGTCTATTTTTTCCACCCCGTATTACACACGCAAGTATCGCTTCACCAATATCAAAAATATTCCCCGAAAAAAAAAAACAACAACAACAACAACAAAAAACCGTAAAATCAATTTTCCCTCTGCTTCCACTCGGTTTCACTGCACTGCACGGGTTTTCGTAACTTCGTTAATCCTGGCGCGACGCGAGATCTTCGGACGATCGCGTTTTCGCGGCACTGCAACAATGTCGGGGTCCTTGACCACCGCGCGAAGTAGCATCGGGTACAACAGCTGATTCCGCGCGTCCCGGCGTCAGGAGTTCGCGATGGTTGTCATTTTTTTGCGCTCGAAACTCGATTTTATTTTGGGTCACACTTGGTTTTTTTTTAGATTCTTCGATCTTCCACTTGTGTATATAACGTTATATATATACGCAACATAAATATATATATATATATATTTATATTTGTATTTATATTTATAAGTGCGTGTAGAATGCCAAGTCCGAAGTCGACTCTCTCCGGTCGCTCGGCTCTTCTAGCGCGTCGCGCGTCTCTCGTTCCGTCTCCGTCTCACTCTCTCTCTCTCTCTCTCTGTCTCTCTCTCGCGCGCTCTATCGTCGTCTACTAATGGCGACTGGCTCGAGTGTCGGTCATCGAGAAAACGGGGTCACGACCGTAGCGCGCGAAAAGGGAACGTCGCGCGCGCTGTGTGTGTCAGACGCCGCTCGGCGTCGTCGACTTATCCGCTCGTTACGAAGAACCGCGAGAGTGTCAATCGCCGCGTCGTGCAATAATGATAATCGCGCTGGCGATGCCACTGACGCATCGTGATTTTCGCCGCCGCTAGCAGCGATCGGCCGCGCCGCGTGACATTCGCTCGCCGACGCCGCCTGTGTGCACAGCTGACGTAAGGAGGTCAGATGGAAGTGGCGTCCACCCTCGCCGCAGCTCTGTTATTCTTCCCCTCGGTCGAAATTTTATTTTTATTCCCACTCGCGCGCTTCACGCTCCACTTTGCGTCTTCCGTTTCGCTTTTTTGCTTCACCCAAGCCGCCGCCACTGGTTTCTAAAACCGACACGGAAACAATCCGACCGATAAGATGCGGAGTTAATCTCGGCGAAAGCGTAGCACGAGAATTTCGGATATTCGGGTCACTCACACTCCGCGGGGGCTTTTTAACTTTTTGTAAAATCGAACGGACACTCGGCGTATTTTTTCTTTCCTTTTTTTTTCGTGGAAAAAGAAGAGATATTCTTGTCACTCGCGACGAGTTATCACTTTTAGCGGTCGACGAGGGACGCCGGGGGGGGGGGGGCGGCCCGAGGGGGTCAGACGCGAAGCACGTGCTCTATATGCACCGACGTTGAACGTCGTCGACGTCGGCGTCTCGGTCGCACAGTGTGTTTAGTACGCGCGCTGACGCACGAGACGTCGGGGCTGCTGCTGCTGCTCTCTCTCCACTGTTCACCGTTCAACCGTCGCTACTACTGCCGCCGCTGTTCACTATCTCGCTCGGCCACTCGACGCGCACGCACACACGAGAATGCACTCGGTTAGAAGTGGCGAGGGAAGCGCGGGGGAGGGACGAGGAGAGCACGAAACACAACGAAGCGAGCCGAAGTGCAGCAGCCGATGATCTCCACTCGCGGGCGCGCGAGATAAGTGAGGAGATATAACGACAGATAGAGATTAGCCTCTCGGTGTCCCCGTCGAGTGTTTTCTTTTCTCTCCTCTGTGTATTTTCTTTTTTTTTTTTTGTTATTTTTCAAATTCGTGCCGAAGAATATGATACACGTCTTTTCGAGAGCGATTGGAATTCCGTGGCTGGTGCTGTCTCGCTGCCGCTGCGGCTGCTCCCGAGGACTGCTGCTGCTGTATTGCTGCCCCTCTACTCGGCCGAGCTCGCCCGAACGTTCCCGCAGCCGAGTGACTCGTGAGTTTCCGGAGGGAGAGAGCGAGCGCGACTCCGCTGCGGTGCTGCTGCTGCTGGTGTTTCTCTCTTTCTCTCGCTCGCTCGCGCGCTCTCGCTCACACCGTATGCGCGTCGGCAGGTGCGCGGCGGCCGGTACGACGATGCTGCCGCGACGACGGTCCGTCACTTACTGAGGCTCGCGCGGTTCGTGCACGCACGAGGCCCGAGGGAGATCCGAGCCGCCGCTAAAGCCAGCCAGCCAGCCTACTGCTCTATCTCTCTCTCTCTCGCGCGCGCGCTTTATATGACTCTGTGTACGGCCGAACGGCAGGCTGAAAGCCCCGAGCGCCTTGTCTCTCGCTCGCGACACTCGCTGCATGCGCCGCACCTCCGCCACCCAGCAGAGAGATACCAGAACTCCACTGCTGCGGCTCCGCTGCTCTTGGACTTTCACTGTCAACGCTCAGCCCCGCGCTTTGACTCGGTTTCGGGGTGTATCTCTTATTTCTTTTTTTCCTCTCTCTTTCTCATTTCTTTTTCTTTTTCCTCTGCGCGCACACCGAGCGTTTGTTTCGCTGCGTGGAATCGGAACGGTACGACGATGTTTTGGAGATGGAGAATATTTTCTTTTTCACGCGGATGCAATGAGAACTTTGGGGCTGTCGTCGCCAATCGCTTTTCGTCCTTCGCGAGCCCGAAATAAATCCCGCTGTAGGTCCCCATGGGGGTTACACAACGACTGCCACTCGCATGGCTCCCTGAGTGTGAATTTGTTTGTGCCTTCGAATTGTCTAAGTAAGTGCGTTATGCACACGAGACTCTGCACGGTCGCCGCGCCGTGGACGACAATGAGCTCGGCTCTCACTAAGAGGCACTTAATAAATGTCACATCATCCCACTGAGTAAACAACGAGTATTATTTATTCGCATTAGCGGGTGATAAATTGCTCTAACCTACAAGGCACCTCAGACTTTTTTCTGATTCTTTTTCTTCCCACCCAAGTGCGGAGCGCCAAGGCCGAAATAAGCGAGGCGTCCGGGAGATGCAGGTCAAAAGTCGGGGATACGGGCGACCGTAGTGCATAGAGCAGTCGTCGCTTCCCCAACGACGGCTGCCTCGTCCTTCCAGCCTAGGAGACTAGGAGAGAGAGAGAGAGTGAGAGAGAGAGAGAGAGAGAGAGAGAGAGAGAGAGAGAGAGAGACGTTCAGACTAGAGAGAGAGATGCAGGACTCAGCCAGAACGGGATGAGGCAGGCGCGGCAGGCGGAGGGAGGGAGGGACGGAGACGCGCACTGACGGGAAGCCATGGCGCTCGGGTGGGGGTTGCTACCCTGCGGCGTGACGTCATCCACCTGTTACACACCCCGTGTACACACCGGACTGAGCGCGCGCCTCCGTGTGCGCTGCATGTGGCGCGCGGCGGAGACTCCCGTATGGATCCCGGTAGTAGTGAACGCTACGGGGGAGTGGGAAAGCGGGGAGAGGGGTGGGAGGGGGACGGGGGGCGCACAGCCGGGAACGTTGGGTTGCGCTCTCTCGCCGGGCTGGGTCATGGCCAGGGAAACCAGGCCAACTCCCTGGTAGGCAGAGCGACGGTGGCGACTATCGCGCGCATGGGAAGGGAATAGGTTTATGAGCTACGAGTGCGCGCGTACCGCGCGCGGCCCCCGGTGTTGTCGCGATTCCGGGTCGGCCACGCCGTGGAAATGGGTCATCCGGAAAGCTTCCCCGCTGCATTTCTATGTCCGCGTCTATATATTATTATTATTATTATTATTATTATATATATGTATTTTTGCGCTGCGAATTTCTACCGCCGTATTTTTCCCTTTATTCGGGCGGAGGGGAGACAATGGTAGTGGCGAATGAAAGGGACGTCTTTTCGTTTTTTTTTGTCGCTTCAAGCCGTGACGAGCTCGAGGGGATTTGGTTGTTGGAAATTAAAATTTATTTAAGGATTTTTTTTTCTTCTTTGAAAAGACGTCATTAAATTAAATTGTGAGTTTGGGGTATAAAAATATGGTCATAGATTTTGGTTGTTGGGAATAAATAAGTTATTTAAGAACGGAATTTTTTTTATTTGTTTACAGAAACGCAATTAAATTAAATTGTGGGTTTGTAGAATAAAAAGTTGCTTGTCGATTTTTATTTAGAATTTGATGTAGTTATTTAGACGTCTGTATTTTACAGCAAGAATACTATTTGCGACATCTTAAAAAAATCTAAAAAAATTCGTTAAAAATTATTTAAACGTCTTGTTCCCTCGATTTTTTTCCGATTATGACTATCAAGAATTCGTAATCCAGGGATTTTTTCCGTCTCCGTTTCACGAGTCACGCGACACCCGAGTCCGGGAAAGGCCGCGCGGGTATCGCGCGCGATTCTGGGTCATCCGCGCGGCGAAAATGGGTCAACCCGCCGAGCCCTTCCCGGTATTTCCATATCGCAGCGTCGCACTTTTTTTTTTCGCTCCGTCCATTTTTCACTCGCGCCTCGAGACAATGCGAAAGTGCGTGATTAAAGAGATCCGAGGATTTCCGGTCGTGACCCAGATGACGAAATCGTCATGAATATAACACATTTTTATACGGTTTTCCACGCCTCGAAAAAAATAATTCCCGAGCTTCGACAGGAAACAGTCGCTGTCCTCGATTATTTCCTGCTCGCGTTGGCAATAACGTTCGCCCCGGGGGCGAACGTTATTATTGCAGGGAACACGACGGAGTCGCAGGAGCAGCAACTAAGCTGAGAGCCGACGATAAAGAGAACCGAGGATGGCGATTGAGTAACGCGCAAGGCGCAGGAAGGGCGAGGTGCGGCCCGCACGAGTGTCAAGAGCAACAACACACGCGACCGTCCCATCAGCCTCTCGGGGCGGCCGCTCGAGGAGTCCCTCGTTAGCAATATTATCGGTGACTTAACGAGTGAATCGTCAAGGTTCTCCCCGGCCGCCACGCATCCGTGACTTCGGCGAGTCGAGAATAGCCACGGCCTATTGGACTTCCTACGGCGGAGACAATGCCAAGATCATTTTTTTATATTTAAATCCACGCGGCGGTTGCGTCACTATCTCGCGCATTGAGAGATGCATCGAGAACCCTGGAGAATTGAAAGTTAATCTCCGAGCAATCGCGTGGCGTAACTGCCGAGTGACAACTGTTAATTGCTAGTCAAGTCACTGCGACCGCTTTATTTGCATCCAGTAATTAAGTATCTGCAAATTGTTATGTATAGATTTTTCTTATGGGAATTCGATTTCACTGAAAATTGTATTTCGTATTTAGTTCTTGTTTAAGCAATGTCAGTGTCGTGAATATTACGCGTATAATCAATTAAATAAGTGTAACAATAATTTACTAATAATTTACATATTAGTAAAGTAATTCAGTAAATTAGTAATGGACGAATAAGCGACTTATCAGTCAATTAATTAAATATACGAATAATTGAATAATAATTGACTTATTAGTGAATTATTATTCAATATACAATATTAACAACAAAAATTCCATTAGTATATAATAACAAAAAGTCAATTAGTATTCAATATACAAATAATTGCATAATAATTGACTGATTAGTCAATTAATCCATTATACCAATAATTGTCTTATCAGTCGATTAAGAGAATTATGAAAAACCCACAAAAAAGAATCCGTGTACGCATCTCACTAGGGTCGTGGCTCGTAAAAAAATATTAAATCCTCGTCTCCCTTCCCGAACCTGAACTTGAACTTGAACCCCTCGAGGGCGCCTCGGCTGCGCCGGCCTAAAATCCTACGGCGCTCGAAGGCCTCGGCGTAGGGTCAGTGCTGTGTGTTGTATATGCCACGTGAAGTAATCAGGTGGCGCGCTGAAGCGCGGAAAGTCCGGCAGCAGCAGCAGCGGCAGCAGCAGGTTGGGATTCCCCACGAGCGACGAGCGGCGTTCAACCGGTGGCCCACAAACTCGACTCGACTCTCGACCTCGGTTGACTCTCCCCGATTGGTGCGTCGGGGGGCGCGCGCGCTCAGTACACGCGAAAACGGGGCCGCGTAACCCGGTACGAACGACAACACCAACCAACCACGCTGACGCCTCGAAGCTTCGGCCACGTCGCATCCTTCCTGCTTCTTCTCTCGGGTCACCCCAATCGGCTCGATCCCTCCGCACAGCTGGCGACCTCGACCGCTGCCACCTCAAAACGTATATTATATACTGAGTTGTAAAACCTCATTAGTTTGAGAAATAAATGTTACAGAACGCTTTGTTTTGCGGGCGTGAGAATTTAAATGCTAATAACCTGCGGCGATTATAAAATGATCAGTGAATCTTGAATAGCTGCGTAGATATCTCATTTTCAATAAAAAATTGTGAGCAATCGTGAAAAAAGTGGAAGTGCATGGTCCTCTGATTAATTTCGTAATGTATCAAGCGCATTTTGAAAAATATCACACATTTTTTATCATTGCTCCATGTTACTATTATTAATTAATAATTACGAAACCAATTACACCATCAACTTTGTTTCTAAATTATTTCGGGATTTACGACTCTGATTGTATGTATACTATATACACTACGGTTAAATTCGCCTTCGTCTTCTCTTCTCCATAGCCCTCCCACTCGTCCCTGCGACTCCCCCGCCCTCCCTACTCTCCCCCCACCCAAGCTGATCATTCTCCACTGTTCCGTTACGACCTTGTCCCAGCCGCGCAGCTCCCGCCGCCCGCGGCTCATGGGGTGGGGATGAAGTGTCAAGGAGAGTCCACGCATTTCATTTCTATGGCCCACATAGAAATTCCCTGCGACGCGGATACGGATACACAACGCCCGGAGACTCGGCGAGTGGGCCGAGTCGCCCGGGCTAAATGCGGTTGGGGTTGGGATTACGTTCTGGGTGCTGCTTTGCCTTTGCCATTTTCCACCCGGTGGAGCGTTGGTGACTCGGAGGATTTGCGGGGAAATGGGGATTTGAGGTTGGGGTCATTTTTTTTCGGTCAGTAACCGGGTCATCTGGTTGTGGGACGTTTGAGCTTGGACTAATTGATCATTCATTTGCGAATAATTTTAGAAACTGATAATTAATCTGCGAATAATTTTAGAAACTGATAATTAATCTGCGAATAATTTTAAAAACTGATGATTAATATGCGAACAATTGTAGAAACTGATAATTAATCTGCGAATAATTTTAAAACCTGATAATTAACCTGCGAATAATTTTAGAAACTGACAATTAATCGGCGAATAATTTTAGAAACGGATAATTAATATGCGAATAATTTTGGAAATTGATTACTTAACTTGCGAACAATTTTAGAAACTGAATTGATTAATTTTAGAAACTGAATTGAAATTGAATTGATTAATTAACTTGTGAACAATTTTAGAAACTGATAATTAAGCTGCGAATAATTTTTAAAACTGATAAGTAATAAGCAAATAATTTTGGAAATTGATTAATTAACTTGCGAATAATTTTACAGAGTAACGGAAAAATCTCATTGGCCTCGCATTAATAAATTTCGCAATTTATTTACAGCGCCCATCGCACATTCGGGAGCGAAAGTGCGGCACGAATAATGCACGATTGCTTATTATCACTATTTCATACGCGGATGCACGGCAACATTGAGCACGTTCGGCGAGCGAAAACAAATTAAAAACTGTCCGCGCGCCTAGTTCGCGTCGTGCGTGACTGAGGTAGAATTTTATGCCCGACGCTTGTTTCGAGCCGCTCGACGGGGGAAATACCACGGGGGATGACTAACTCGAAAGATACTACACGCTGCGAGCGCGGTAAAGAGAACAGAAAAAAATGAAAGAGCCACGGGAGAGCAATAAAAAAAAGCACCGAACGTGCTCGTCGAGTGCAACGCGAGAGACGCGCCGCGCGAGCCCCTTGACGGCCTTGAGATTGTTTCTGCGACGCCAGAGCGCGAAAAACACGGAATGGCTCCTGCCTTTTCCGCTCTCCGTGTGTCCCATAAAGAAACCACAACGCGTCCCCCTCCCTTTCTCTCCCCCTCCTCGTCCTCCTTTAAAAAAAAATCACTGGCCAACTGCAGAAAAAGATCTAAAAATCTCTTTTTTTTTACATAAAAAAATATTTAAAAAAAGATGAAATGAGAAAAAGAATCGCGACTGATTGATTGAGAATCACGAGGCCGAAGGGCAAGGCGCTCGTATTACGAATATCATATACATAAATATATAGTGAGACTATATAGTTACACCGAGTCACAGAAAGGCAATTCGATGGAAATTGGATGCGCGCAGCCCGTAAGAAAAGCCCCGGAGTGTAATAATAGTGATAAAACGGCGTTGCGCTAAAATAGAATGATCGATGAACGCGAATAAATGACAGGCGAGACTGTGGGCCGCGCGCGGAGAGCAAAAAGGCGCGACGGGAGCAGCGGCGTAAGCAGCGCATACGCTGCACACAACGCGAGCGCCGCTCCGCTGCTGTGGCGAGGCTCGGGCGGTTCACGGCCGCGCGCGGGAGCATTGCTAACGCTGGCTTCCTCAAGGGCGAGCCCGCTCGTGTGAATTAGCAGCACGCCACTTACTAACAATGCTAGTGGTACAACGCGGCTGGTTACAGCGCTGCTGCCTTTGCCTCTGCCGCTGCTGCCGGTGGGTAATGTTGATGCTCGTGCGTATACGTAATATAATATGCATCTAATAACGCGCTTCGTAAGAGAAGGTGCGAGTACGTCGCGGTTACGAGCTCGGTGAAACCTTCGCGTGGATCTTTTTGTACCACTGCGGTGCGTGTGTGTTATTATTTTTATTATTAATGTTATTATGATTTATTTGATGGATTTCTCCTTTTGCAAATTTATATTTCATCGGTGCATCGAAAAATACCAGTCGTGCATAATTTATTCGATAGATGTTTCGTCTTTGCACTGAAATACGCGCGCTTCGCGCGTTTATACACAGTTGATGCAAAAATATGAGTGAATCGAAGATAATCAAGTTTTTTAAATTTTTCGTGAAAACTGTCGCGTTTAGAAAAAAATAAAAAACGAATGGCGAATTCCTTATGTACGAGCAAAAATACATCGAAATGAAGTGTTACATTTTTTTTTAATAAAGTTTTCGCATTTTTTTCGAAATTTCATAACGTCACTAAAAACGAGGTTACTTTTTTTTTGTTCAACCGAACCTAAATTTGCTTTCTTTGGTTGAGAGGAAACTCAATAACGAAGAGAACGTTGCAAGACGCAACGCGACGTCTTGATTTCTGATTTTTTCACAGAATCACAGAAAGTCGAACCCTTAAAAATCGCAAATTTTTTCATACATTCCCCTTGCGTTTTTTCGCTTTCGATAAGAAATTTCTCACTGATTCCGTGAAAATGCTTTTTTTCTCTACAAATATAATAATATTAGCTCATGCGAGGGCCCGAACATCTCTTCTGAAATAATTTTAGAAAACCTTCAAACCTCGCACCCCCGAGAATTGTCAAAATACGATAATGCGACTGAAACTGCTCGTTGGTTAGCAACGAGTTGCAGACAACCCGACAGCCAATCAGAGAAGAAATAACCTAACAACATGTATATAGAAAATGTGAGATATTTTTCTCACTGAACTTTTTAAGAGGCATACAACATTTGCCAATGTGACTGGTTGGATAGTCATTATTATTATTATAAATATTTAATTATTATATTTATAATATTCTAATTATATTTATTATTATTATTATTATTTTTAGCATTTTTATGTAATTAATTGGGATTGCCGTAGTTGTGTCAACGATCAGTGTGTACTCGAGGTCTCCCTCTGCACATGGAACTCCCTGTTTCCTGGAGCTTCGCGCGTAGCATTGGTTATCGTGTTGTTCGTTTCCGTCTCTCTCTCTCTGTCGTGTCGAGCGAGGAATCACCGCGCGCTCTGGTTCGTTCCGCACGTTCGCGTAACTCCGACGTCGCGCGGATATCAGCGGCAACGCCGCTGCAGCAGTCGCGGTGCTCTCGCGATTTACGCGTCCGTGATGTGTGTGTCGCGCGCGCACCGCCGAGACCAATCGGAGAGACCAAAGCGAGACGCGAGATGCGAGCAACCGGGTTAATGGGGGTCGCTAAATTGCCGGTGAATTTGCGTGGCTTCCCGGGTAAAGCAAAGTCAATGGGAAATCGCGGATTCGAATTTTTCTAGAGTATTGTCAACATTTCAATGCCAATATAACAAAAGAATCATCATCATTATTGCCAATTCAATTATTGACAATCCAGTGACCCTGGGTAAAAAATCTATAGCGTTACATCGGGCTCAAGTCAGACGCTGAGTAGGCCGATGCGACCTGTATCAGGGCCCGGCCAGGGCCTGACTAGCGCCGTATTAAACGCTACAAATTTTCTATGAAGGGAGTTAATAAAAAAAATATAAAAGATAAAGATTGATTTTTTTCCAAATTTTGAATGCTGATATACAAAAAGATTGTCAACGAAATTATTGCAAAAAAAAAAAAAAAATCAGTTGACCCGCATTATCCCTCGATTTTCCCCACAGATTCATAGAGGAAGTCAGCTGAAATTATTCTACGTGTGTGCGTATCGCGTCTTTGGGTGTTGGTGGTGCGCGCACCGTCCGCACGGTCCGCCTAATGGCGCGCTAGAAGGGACCGGACATGATTACAGAGTCGCGTGAAGCTTCGCTGAGCACCGCGAGGACTCGGCCACGCATCAAGGCTTCCCCCGATCTCCGGGCGCGAAGAGCGCGCGGCTGCCGCGCTTCAGCCACGCTGCTCTTGGACTATGAAACGAGCGAAGGAGATCTCGGCCGGTCTCTTTTCTCCCCGCGTTCCACGACCGAGACAATTCGCATAACAATAATAATGCTCGAGCTGCCTCGAGTTAAATAAATTTTTTTTCCAATCTCACACTTCGGACTCGTATTTTTCCCACCAGAACACACATCGACTCACCGATTCGCTGAACTATTCGTGAATTTTTCTAACGTCCGCAAAAATTGTACCCACCTGGAAAAGAGAAAGAGAAAAATTCATTAAAATTGTGTCATACTGGGTGAAGAAAACCAAATTACAAAAAAATTAAATTTACATAAATTAAATAAAATATTAATTCAAAGTTTAATCGAAAAAATATGATAAGTCTTATCAAGCACGTGACCCACATTCGTGTTGAAATTAATGAGCGCGTAGCGTAAAAAACATGTGTATCGCTCGCGGTTTCGTGGAGTCAACGCACGATGCGTCACGAAAAGGGTCGATGCCGATTTGAGCTTTTTTTTTGCCCCTCGCGCACCTTTCGGTTTCCAATGCTCTGACTTTCCAACAGGTGGAATTTTATTATTGCCTTTCCGGCTCTCGCGAGCTCGACTCTCAAACATTTGAGAGCTAAACGCTGGCTGCGTTTGTACACTGGATACATAAAGAAGAAAAAAAAAGAAGAAGGATGAGCATCAGGCCACGAGGGGGGAAGAAGGGCGAAAAAAAAAGAAGAATGATCGCGAGGGGAGGGAAGGAGGGAACGAGAGAAGCGAGAACAAGGATTCCCCGGCGCAGGCGGCTCACGCGAAGGGACGAGCAGGCTGATCCGCAGGTCCCCCGAGGAAACGAAAAAGAGGCGTCTTTTCTTTCTCGCTGTTCGCCCTCTTCCCCAGTTGAACCTGTTTCTCGAACGCGTGGCTTTCAGCGACGCTCCAAAGTCGAGACCCTTTCGGCCCTTTTGCCCGTGAACACATCGCGTTATTATACTCGAAATTCGGGTATCCCCCCCTCTACCCCCCCTTCCATCTCCCAGCGGGATTAAAGCGGGCGTAACTCACCCTCCACATCCATGACTTCGAGTCTATAGGTTACGAACGGTGCACGCAAAAAAAAGTCGATTCTTTTTATTCGAACCTGCTGACTCGCGATTATTTCGATTATTATCCTCTTTATTCTTGAGCTTCGAAATTTTCAATCGAACAAGCGAAGTAAACCACATCCTCGCGGCCAGTGCGGAGCGGAAGTGGACTTTCTCGGTCTGGGATCCCGAGACACTTTTGTGGCTCTCGGGAGGGAACTCAGATTTCTACGGAGGGCCAGATGCTCCTTCTGCAACGACTCCTCGGGGGCCGGACGAGCGAGCCGAGAGTCACTCGATTTAATAGCGTATTTCTGGCTCGTTGCTTCCGCCCACAAAATCGTTCAACGTTTTTCAACGAGATTTCGGTGTATTATTTTCCTATCCGACTTATTATTACATAGAAAAAAATTATTCTATCAATCGTTTTTTTCGCAAGGTACGTAATTGTTAATTCAATGCTCAATTCTCATCTCTCTGATCTCATCGAATCAGCATCGATAATGACGGTAATAATCGAAGATTTTCTAACGGTTCGCCGTCGTCGAAGCGTGTGAATTCCAATAATTCCAGTTCCTCGGTGAAAAGAAAAAAAAAAGATTCTTGAGAAGCTTCTCTCGCGCGACTATTATTCCCAAGGCATTTTGCATTTGCATCGCGCCGCGTTGAGGGGGCCCAGCGTACTCAGCGGTGATTCTGGTTTCGCAGCATTTTGCTCTTCCCATTCTGCGGATTTTTATTTTCCATTCCTCTGTGTGTCCGCTCGTCTCTCCTCGTCCGCTGCACCGGGAACAGCGGCTACGTAACGTCCGGGCGAGGCGATTGAATGCCCCGCGCGCCAGAAGTGGTCATGCTAATGCCGCGACGCTCGTTGCACGGGGTGTACACGCGCGCTCGGCTGTGCGGCAACATTCTCACGGTTTACCCCCTCGGTGCGCGAAGCTCGGGCTTCGGGCCTCGCGAAGCCCGAACCGAGCGCGAGCGACACTCGAGTTTCGCGTCTTTTATGGCAAACCGAGAGGAATGAAGATGAAGAGAAAAAAAAAATGCTCGCGCACCGGGTGCCCGACGAGGGCCCTTCGCACGCACGCGCGCCTTGCAAAAGTACCCGAAGTCCGAACATACACGAGCGAGCAGCGAACTACCGAGACCACGACGACAACGCGCCCCATTAACATGACAAAGTCCTGTGATTGGAGGCACTTTTGCTGTGCCCACGACCGGCCGGACATTCCTGGCCACGTGGTACGTGAAAAAAAGGGACTCGGTTCCTTTTCGCTTTTTGTCTTTTGGCTCGAGGCAAATAATTGTTCACATTTTCGGTTAATTTTGTATTAATTCTTTTTGTTTAGGCTGTGACTGTTCGAAGTGCCTGCGAAATCGCTTCCGGTTCTTTTGGCTTTTTGTCTTCTGGCTTGAAGCAAATAATTGTGATTGTTAATACATTGTTTGGTGATTTTTGTGTAATTTTTTTTTTGTAGAGTCGTCTTGGACTGCGACTGTTCGAAGGACCTGAGAGTCACTTCAGGTCCAAAGGAGGCTTTGAGCAGCCTCCACTCCGGGGTCTCGGGACGCCGGGTGAGCCGCCGTCCCCCTCGGGAAGGGTGCAGTAACCTAATCTCTCGAGGAATTTCCGTGCGCAGCCGGTGAACTCCCGTCCCGGGGCGGCGAAACGAAAGTTCGGCCGGCCTGCAGGTAGCGGGACCGGGATATATACGGGGGTCAGCGTCCTTTCGAAGAAAAGCGCTACGGCGGGGTCCGGTGTCGGCCACAGTTGTTGCCTATACCGACTTGTGGGACGAGGGGAGAGGAAAAAAAAACATCCCTCGTCAACCTCTGACCGTGACTGCGCGGGCCATGCAACTGCGGGTCGGTGTGAAATGGAACCGAGAATTGTTGCCTGAATTTTTAGGGCGAGCATAGAAAATCAAATACATTTCACTAGTGAAATTGAGTGAACGAAAAAGATTCAACGTGGGAGTTTAGTGAATCATTTTCTTGAGCCTGATTAACGCGTTAAATGGGTCACGAGCAATCGATTATTCCGAGCGTTATATAAAAAAGTACAGTCGACGAACGGTCGCCACGATTTTTTGCTGCGCTAATAATAACCGCGGTGTTAAAAAAAAAATCAACGCTTTAAATTAATGAATTCCACCCGGCCAAGAATTTATTAAAAAATCAAACAATACATCGCGAGTCTTTAAATATCAACTGTAAATACCAGACAAAGTGTTTATATTCCACCTAAAAAGCCATATTCATTCTATTTTCTGCACAACTCTAAAAAAAAAATCATGTTTCAAGAATAAATTTATAAATCACGTTCCTATAACCCACCGCCAAATTTACGTCTCCTTTCGCTTTCTATCGGGACCCACAAGTCGCACAGACAAAAGTCGTAAAACCAAAAACGAAAGAAAAAAAAAAGTTTGTCTCGCCTGTTTGTTATACCAGGAATTTCTGCGCTTCGCAAGAGGCCAACGCGGATATGCGAGGGTGTTGCTAAATCGTGGGCGCCCCCTCGTGGCCTTGACATTTTCAAGCGGCGATGAGCGAAAATCCAGAGACGATTATGTATGTCGTATATGTAAAATTTTAATATACATACACGGTGGAGCAATAATAAGAGTCAGGTACGAAGCGGCGCGTAATCGCACTCTCACTATGCCTCCGCGCGGCAGCTCCTCACCTCGACACGTCCGATATCCACCTGATGCTCACCGCGTGCGGAGAGCATCCACCTACGTGGCGCATCTCTATATGCGCCGCGAGACCGTTCGGCTGGAAATAGTTTTCCCTAGCCGCTCCGGGCTCTCCCGTGTGCCGCGAGAGCCGTGACCTCCTGCCCTAGAACTTTCCACCGCGGCCGAGCGAGCGACTCCCCTCGCGTCTGCCACCCCGACGTCGGCGCGCAGCGGGTGTGTAATAACGTTACACGGGAATTCTGATTGGCTTCGTCAATTATTATAATTCACCGCGTTTTCCCTCGGGCTCGGAGATTGCGAAAATCTCGGGTGATTTTGTTTTACCGCATTGGAGATTTTTGTTGAAGAAAAAAAAAAAAAAATGCTGTCCGTCGAGAAAGTGTTTTGGGGTTTTGTTTTGATGGCCAAAGTTGCCGAGTGAGGCGTCAACTTTTGTAGGAGGATTTTTTCAAGTTTTTTCACTTTTCTCTTGCCGTGAAATTCGTGCATTTCCAAAAAAATGTTTTTCATTAAAGTTTTTAAAGTTTAAATCACGAATTAATTGTATGATGTTGTGGCCTTAAGCAAAACAACAAAAATTCCGGATGTCTCGAGAGGCGGAAATAATTTGCTCGAGTCGCAAAGACGCGAGGAAGACGTGCGAGGCTCCTTTTCGTGCGGGTGACGCATTTGATCGTTAGCGACTTCG
This sequence comes from Pimpla rufipes, assembly GCA_963932165.1. Lineage (NCBI taxonomy): Eukaryota > Metazoa > Arthropoda > Insecta > Hymenoptera > Ichneumonidae > Pimpla > Pimpla rufipes. Next base: position 14,093,361 of record OZ010636.1, read on the forward strand.
AAAAAATCCTCGACTGCCGCTCGCAGCGGGGAAAAGTGAGAGGAGTAACTGCGAAGACGAGGAAGACAGAGAGAGAGAATAGAATCTCCCTCTCTCTGGCCGGAATAGAGCGAAGGGCGAGGTCGACCTAACGGTAAACGCCAAGTGGCGAGGATCTCCGGAGCGAAGGATGCGACGTTCCTGGAAAAAGTGTCCTTCTCGCGTGCGCGAGAGTCGTGAACCTTTTCCCGCTTGCGGCGCATCGGAGCCTCGGAACGCGGATTCGAGGCAGATCGACGCGAGAAATCGAGAGAAGAATTTTTCGGGTGACTCGAGGAATTTTTATATCCACGATTCCCGGCCTCTCTCGGTCGTCGCGCGGATCGCAAATACGTGAAAATGATTTACGAGGGTCCGACGCGAAATTCCGCAAAAGCGGCATAAAAATCTCGGCGCAGGTGTCGCATTTGGTCATCGGGGCTGAGGCTCCTTTTTTCAATATAGAGCGACGTAAATCCGCTCCGGGCATTTAACTCGTCGCGGGAGGAGGAATAAAAGCAGCGGGAGGGATCGTGGGATGGAGTAAAAAGGCCGAGACGGACGCATCGATCGTGTAGGTGGGATTCGGAGTCGGAGGGCTCGTTGCTTCCGACCGTAAATGGCTACCGTCGACGCTGCCGCGCGGCACTTGCGCTGCTGCTGCCACTCGGCCCGCTCTACACCGACGACCTTACAGGGTCTTCGACGCAGCAGGAATGCGGTAAATCCCATCGGGACACCGTAGGTTATATCGTGGGCCGAGCGTCAACGGAAGATTTTTCGTTTCGAAAGGGCAAGTGCACTTCCGGCGGTCTCACCGGTGAAAGTCCACACTCGTCGCGAGCTGTTCCAGACAGGAAAGAAATCTCGCGATAAGCGTGTAGATTTACTCAGACGTGAAACGCGTCGACTATGAGTTCGTGGTTTTTTTTTTATATACCGAGTAAATCTTGTTCTTCCTTCCCAGATAGTAACATTGGTATTAATATTATGTAAATTCTCATAATTCTCACGAGAATTATAGGAGAGAACGAGACGTTTAAATCATTTTAAAGGATTTTTTAAGATGTTTTTAAGATGTCTCTTGCGACCGTGAATCGAGGCATTTTGATAGATTTCTAACAATAATAATAATGATGATGATGATGCTGATGATGATAATAATACTAATTACAATAACAATAATTATTATCGAAATACCAGCAAAAAATCAACAAAATAATTCGATCCAAACCACGTGATGGTCGATGAATTAATATTGAATTTCCCGGTCCGCATTCCATCACGTTGAGGCCCTTGTGAAGATAGACGATTGCTCGGGAAGAATATGAGAGGAAGACTGAGTAACACACGACGAGGCTGATTTTCTCGTTCTCGGCAACGAACTAATAATCAGCGATTTATAGCCGACGACGACGACGACGACGACGAAGAAGCTCGTTATTCCAATCTCGACGCTGCGGCAGCCAGTTTGATATAGGCGAGAGAGCGAGAGAGCGAGAAAGAGCGAACGGTGTATGGCACACGCGGCTTTTGCGCATCGATCGCTTCCGCGATTTCAAGGTCGCGTGTACACACCGCCGTCGTGGTCGTGGTCGTCGTGTCCAGCTGCGGAGCCACCGTGGCGTGAAGCACACGAGTGTCTTGTGCGAGTCACAGGAGCGGATTGTGGCGTGGCAAAAACGAAGCGGGACGGAGAGACAAAAAGAAGCGATGGAGAGACAAAGCGCGAGAGAGACGCACGAAGAAGCGATCCACATGAAACGTCCGTGAAGAATTATTAGCATGCTCGTGCGGCTCGCGGGTGCGCGCCTTCTTTTCCGCGCCCACTCCCGACCTCGGGAGATCGATCTCGACGCTCCATACGTGTACTCGATGTTCGCTCGCTCGCTCTCCTCGTGTGACTCCCTCGCGAGTCGGTGTGGAGGCAGCGACGACGAACCGATGACGAGCACCGCGCGCGACTGCAAGCTGAATACCGAAGTAGCTGGTCGCGCGAGTATAGAGAAAATTCGCGTACCATGAGTATTTCGTTTCGTCCCGCGAAAAAAAATAGAAACACCCGACGGGAAGACGGAAAGTTGGCTCTGGTATTTCTTCGAGATTTAATCGATGAGGTGATTGAAATTAAGAAAAATATCAGATCAGACACGAACTTCGAGTAGGTAATTGGAATTAAATAAAATACTGGACACGAATTTCGAATAATACATAATAATTTAAGTATCGGATACGAATTTCGAATAATTGACATCAAATCAAATATCGGACACGAATATCGAATAATTGACATTAAATCAATTATCAGACGCAAATTTCGAACAATTGAAATTAAATTAAATATCAGACACGAATTTCGAACAATTAAGATTATATGAAATATCAGACCTGATTTCCAAATAATGAAACTCACCATTTGATAATATCAACGGCGTCGACCCCTTCGTGCCTATAATGACCCATACGGAAATAAAGTATTATAAAGATATAGAAAAAAATATATTCCAGATATAAAAGATCTATTTTTCCGAAAAATTGTATGTCGAATCTATTTTAGGACGTATACGAAATCTATGCGAGCAAAAAATAGATCTAAGATATATTCAAAATGTCTTTTTATCATATTTTCGTCCGGAAAGTTGTATATTCCAGATACATTTTCGTATATACTTCTTTTCCGTGGAGGGAAACACGAAACATTTTCAAAATAATTTACTGATATTGCGCAGCACGGATACATCGAAATATTGAATTGCATGAAATAATATATCCACATATAACCGCGTATTGAAAAAAAGTCAACCTCAATCGTCCCATCGCTATCGCGAGCCGACATTTTTTTTGCATACTTTGCGATCTCGCGCGCGCGACAAGGCGACAATTATGCTTTTATTGCGCATATACAGTATTCTCCCATCCCTCGAGGCGCTCGGGCCGCATTGACACACATCGGGTGTCATCGCGGGGTATTCGATTATAACACACATTACGAATACCGCTCGCGCAGCCTCGGGGCGTCTCGTCTCGAGAAAATACAGCGATGAAAATCATGCAAGCGTCGTGGCTCCAGTTGCGTCATCGCCAAAGTCATCCGACGTCGTTGCCTCTCCCGCCTCAGCCTCAACCTAGCAACGTTAATGGTCTCCGTGTCTCTTTTTCCCTCCTCCACGTTTTTTCCGCACGATGTTCTCCAATTTCCCTGGAAGAGTGACGAGAGGAAAAAAAAAACGAGGAGCCCGAAGAAACCCGAGAAAAGCCGAGAGAGAAAGACGACGACGACGACGCCGCAGCTCGAGCGTCGTCGGCTCGCCCGACGCCGCCTACGTCGCGAGCGGATAACTGACCTGCGCAACAGCCGTAAAGCGACGTCGCGAGCGCGCGCGCGCGCGCTTCGCCAGCTTCGTCGTCGCTCCATGGCTGAACGTGTTAGCCGGGTCAGGTCAGGGCCGTCTGGTGTGTGGAAGCGGCCACCATCGTCGGATGCTGCCCCGACAGCCATTGGCGCTCTCGCTCTGTAGTCGCGACCGCCGTCGGCGTCGGACGCTGTAGGGCGGGGGAGGGCGAGGAGGGTGGAAGTTCAAATCGGGTCACTATGCGCGTCATGCCCGTCATGCTCAGCCACTCGATTTTCCCCGCGTATTTACTCGGCGGTCCAATCGCCGGTCGCAGCGAAAGCGATTTCCCCGCACCCCGCGCGATTTCCACGTAACGAGCTGTCTATAGAGGAACACGAGGCAAAATGCGGAGGCGCAAAGGAAAAAATGGTTTTAAGTATATTTTTACTGCTTTTCACCTAAAAACTCGATTCCAATCGTCGATTTTCAACGTCGGTGAAAAAAAAAAAAAAAAAAAAAAAAAATGCTGAGGCAAAATTTTAATCCATATGCAGTTTTTCAGATTTTAGTCAAATTATTTAATTGCGTAAATGAAGGGTGGAATATACAATTCTAAAAAATGGGAAAATTTGGAAAAAATTCGTACGTATTCAGCAAGATTATTGAATTATTTTAATTAAAAAAAAGTTGGTTTACCGGATAGTTCGTTGAACAATTAATTTTTTCATTAATTTGTTAATAACATGTTAATATTATTATTATGCAATCCCAAATGCAAAATAATATATCTGACAAAAATGACAGTCCCATTCTGCCCCAACGTCCCATTTTACCCCGTGTTCCCCTACGCGTCAATCACCTGGGGTGGAGATATCGCGGGCGTCCGGTTTCACGGGATTGAGATTGGCCCACATATACGCCGGACGAATATCCCGCGACGCAGTTCCGGAGCGCTCCGGACTGGACCCTCCCTCGCCACGGAATCCATTAACCCGGCGACCATTCTACTCTGCGGTCGCGCGAGTTAGCAAAATTTCTCGCGCGGAAATCGTTACAGCAACGAAATTATCCAGGATATTGAGGGTAGGGGGGCGGTGAGGGTAGGGGGGCGGTGAGGGGGGGGGGGTGGTTGAGAGAAGAGCGAAAGAGTTGGCGGGGCAAAAATAGAGGCGACGACGTCGAGGATGGCGCCGGTGGCTTAAGGCATCAGGTTCGTTCCGCGAGCGAGGCGCGAAATTGTCGGCGAGATTGCCGGACGGGGAATTGTAATGGGATTTTTATCGGCCGCGGGTCCGCATGGAAAATGGTGCCCCATCTGTTTGAAATGAGTCACTCCCAGCTCGAAGGTGACGGGAGGGTGGAAAGGGGGAAAAGGGGGGGGGGAAGGATATATATTCCCTCGGTCGATAATCCAGACCTCCCGTGTTGCCCAAGCGGCGGCCGCGCCACATTAATCATGAGCCAATCGAATAATCCCCGCGACTATAATTGCCACACGAGTCGCGTGTGTCCTCCGTCGTCGCTGATTGGAATACGCGCGTTACGCGCGCGGGGGTTGCGAGCGCGCGTTTGGAGCCTCGGCGCTCGCGGTTACTCGATATGCGTGACCCGATCTCGTTCGGTGATTACGAATTTAATCCCTTCAAGGCTACTTCTGACGTTTCGCTTCACTGCGACGATGGACGGAATATCGTGCGCACTCGGGGCGCGCAATTACCTTGGCGATTAACGAAATAACGATCGGCAGTAAAATAAAAAAAGATTAAATAAAAAATAAACAATCGGACGTTCTTCGTGTTTCGCGATATTTTTATATTTTTCACACCCGCTTCTCTCCCTCCACATTTTCGCATCCCTCGTCTGGCCCCCCACCGAAATATTTTCCGATGGAAAATAAAAAGGGTGAGAAATTCAGTGGCGAGAAAGAAAAGAATTTTAAAAAACCGTCGGTTGAATGTTTTTAATACCGGCTTTCGCCCTTCCCCGTTTTTCCATATCCCTCCTCCTCCGCCCGCCAAAATATTTTCCAATAAAAGATAAAAATGCGGGCGAGAACTCATAACTCTGTGGCAAAAGAAGCGAAAAAAAAAAACAAGCAATATAGCTCGGGTCAAGCTCGTGAAGCGTTTCATTTCCGCAGTCGGATCGAGACTTCCCCTCCCCCTGCCGCCCTCGAGCGGTCGGGGTGAGCGGGGGGGGGGGGGGGGGGTTGTCTCCCCGGGCGATGCGCGTCTGTCGTAGTCGAGGCCACGGACTCACTCGTGGGTCGCGCGGAGTCTATAGTACGGCGGGGGGAGGTCGGTCTGTGTGGCGGTGACCCGGGAACTCGATGCCGCGCGCAAGTTCGTCGGTTTCTTGCGGAAGCAAAACCCCCCCGTTCCCCTCCCTTTGCCCGCTGCCCCCTCGCCCCGGTGTCCTCCTCCCGTGACCCGGTTTAAAGTTACACTCCTCGGGGGGCGATTGTAGGGTGGAATAGTGGGTAGTAGTTGCAGTCACTGCTCGCTGGCTACGCCGGCTACCCGCTTTCTCTCTCTCTCTCTGTCTCACGGCGTCGGCGTCGGCGTCGCGCCCCCCGCCTCCCCACCCCTCCCCTTTCTGCCCACCCCTTCCTCGCCGTCCCTCTTTCACTCCCTTTCACGTACACCGCACCATTCTCCCGGGAGGCTGGGGTAACTAGGTCACAGCCAGCAGATATCGACATCTTACCCTCAACCCCCCACCCCAACCCTCGCGCCTCATCCCTCTGCCCCCTATGGCGCTACCCTCGAACAAGAGAGCGAGACTCTCCCTCTGTCTCTCTCTGATTTCACGTAGCAACCCCCTCCCCCTCAACCCCCTTTAGCTATCGTCGCAAACGATGCGCGATGTCGTTTCAATCCAAAAGCATCGCTCTCGCTCTGTATTGGACGACGGGTGGGGGGGGGGGGGGGGGGGGGAGGGAGGAGGTGTTGTATGTATATTGTATATATGTATATGCGGGGTGTATTGTTGAGCGCGAGGTGGATAACAGGCGAGCCAAGAGCGAGCTGGGCTGTTAACCCAAATTGGTGGGCAAATCCCTCTTTCCTGCTGGGGGGGGGGGGAGGCAAGGGTGGTGGGGGGTTTCCCCACTCCGTGGAGGACGCTCTTGCAATTCCCCAGGCGCTAAGAGAAGACTCGATTTCCAGACGCGTTTCACAACTTCGTCTTCGTCTCGCGACGCTTGTTTCCTCCTCCTCCTCCTCCTCCTCCTACCTCCTCCTACTGCTCCGTGTGTCTCGAGTGGAAAGGGAGTTGCGAGGAAAATTAAATTGAATTACTCTCGTGTTTGGCAAATACAGGGAATTGCTAACCAGAGAGAGAGAGAGAGAGAGGGGCGAGGGGGCAGGGTGAGGGAGTTTGACGTACGGTCGACAAACAGACGAACGCGGGCCAACTGGGCTAAACCTGGGGAAAAAGCGGGTCGACTGCGTTTTTTTCGCACTGATTACAATTAGCCTCCTTCAGTTTTTATCACCCAACAGGAAAAAAATTAAAAAAAAAGGAAAAAAAAATGAATAATTATTTTCCTCCAATAAAGTTGGCAATGAATCGAAATATCGATACCCGTTTCTCCCCGAGTCTGTTTTGCACCGATTGACCTCGCCGTTCAACGATCTCATAAAAACCTGATAAACGGTCGATATACATCGGGAAAGGTCGCTCGTTGCCATAAAACGGTCGTTCGATAAATCTCTCCTCTCCTCGGCCGTATAACAATGCATTAAAAATATACATATTCACGCAATGACGTTACAATAATATCCACCTCGCCCGGGAACCTCTCACGGCTCTCCTCGCGCGCGCCGCACGTTTTACCGCCGCCTCGCGTGGCTGTAGGTCGTCCGCGCGCGTAATCCACGTGTGTTGTAACCATGGAGCACACGGCGAATTCTCCGATCTGTACCATAGATCGCGCGTTCCCGCGACCTCGTAACCGACGTGTGCATAGGGTGGGTACGGCGTAAGTATAGCAAAGCCGACGTAATGTATGTATATAGATATGGGAAAGAGCGCGCGCGAGCGGCGCTTGCGGGAGCCAGATGGACGTTTAGACACGCGGCCTAGCCTAGCTGCTAACCTTAGATCGCGGTTTAGCTCGGCCGGCGCGAACGTCTCGTTGCACTTATGGACATTTCTGCACACACGCAAATACATATTGTATATGTATACGATACACCGACCGCGTTTATATTTACGTACGTGCAACGTCGTGACGCGTTTAGTACGGTGAAATATATGCGGCACAGTGAAAAGTGCTTGGGGCTAACGAGAGAGTGACGACGAAAATACGTTCGCTTGTCGGGATAGCGCGAAATATTTTGCTAACCTAAAAAATGTTTTGTTAACCCAGAAAGATAGTTAGCTAACTCAAACATACATTTCGCTAGCCACGAAAAATATTTTTCTAACCCGACAATATATTTTGATAACCTACAAAATATTCTGCTAACCTAAAAAATATAATGCCAACCCAAAAAATATTTTGCCAACCCAAAAGATATTTTGCCAACCCAAAACATATTTTGCTAAACCAAAAAATATTTTGCTATCCCAAAAAATATTTTGCCAACCCAAAAGATATTTTGCCAACCCAAAACATATTTTGCTAAACCAAAAAATATTTTGCTATCCCAAAAAATATTTTGCTAACCCAAAAAATATTTTGCCAACCCAAAAAATATTTTGCCAACCCAAAAAATATTTTGCCAACCCAAACATTATTTTGCCAACCCAAAAGATATTTTGCTAACCAAAAAAATATTTGGCTAGCCCAAAAAATATTCTACCGAAAGAAATATTGTTCGCTACGCGCCACTTTTGTGTTAGCCCAAATCGCGTGGCTTTTCCCCACTGCAGAGCAAAACGCGAGTTTTACCGTCGAAACAAGTCCACGCAGCTTCTACCGCAGCGCAATCGCTATATAGGCGTGCATAAAAGTATGCAATCTCGTACACTCGTGCATACTTGGTGCACGCACGTATATGCCGTCAGTTGCATACGGTGCGACGTCGTGCGCGCGCGATGCCGGTTAGACCGCCTCGGCGGCTCGCAACGGGGGAAAAGACGCGGAGAGAACGGCGCGAGGCTTTAGTTCCAGCGCGCCTCTGTGTGCGCAAGTACAACGGGCAAAGTGGGCAAGCGGGCTAGAAGAAAAGGTTGAGGTCTGAGTTCGAGGCCGGCTCCCTCACTTTCCCACACTCGTCCCACGGCGGCTCTTATCCTACGCCGCGCGCGTCGCTCTGGCACAGAGCGTATGCAGCGTATGTATTATTATTACACGACGCGCGGACGTCGCGGTGTGAAGGGAAGGGGGCGAGGGGGAGGGGGCCGATTTACCTGCGAGTTGTGGTGCATGTATAGGTTACTCAATGCAACTCGGTGCACGCGGCTGCCGCTGCTGCTGCTGCTGCTGCGGTGCACGACGCAGGGGGACGAGGCGACTTGCGCAAGCGACGATCTATACAGATGTGCGTTACGCATTCTTAAGCCCTAAGGCTCATTTTTTTTGTCTATGCACGATGGGCGCAGTCACCGGAACCAAACACCAAACGCACCTGCTGAGAGACGCGCGGTGAGCTGATGGTTCATGATTTTAGCTGAGGGTTCGAATTTCGGAAAATAAAATGAAAATAAGTATTAAATAAAATACGGTAAAAAATAGAATAATATAAAATAAAATAAAGATACAATTGAAATAAAATAAAATAAACATAAATTCGGAATAGAATGAAATAAAATAAAAAAATAAATAAAATCCCTGGGCGATTTGTGTTGAATACATTTTTTTTATTCGAGTAAATTAAGCGTTGGATGTTACGTAGTTGCGGCTGGTAAAGATTTGTCGAGGAAATTGATGAATTTAGCGTGAGAAAGTGTTGCCGTTATGCGGTGAGTCTCGATGAGCCGCAGCAGAAGCTCCCGGGATGCCGGGCTGTTTGTCTCAGGACGCGCTATCTACACTACCACGCGAGTCGAGAGCGCACTTTTGCACTAGAGCCGCGAGCGCGCAGGATGGACGGGTGCACGGAGGGTTCATCGAGCGCGCATTCTCGAGTAATCGTGCGACCGCGAGCAGGCGCCACTTCCCTTACGACTTGGAACGAGTTATATAGTTCAGTATTTTTTTTTCCTTTAACACGATATACTCGCCGCATTTTCCTACAGAAAAAAAAATGGTTACTGGTAACTCACAAAATCGATTACAAAAATTGTTATTGGCGGTGATAATTATTTTGTATAGGTATTAAAAATTAATATCTGTCACTTTACAGTAGAACTGCGATTTTTTCAATTCTTGTTGCCCTCTGCTGTAAGTGGAATTCAGGAGAGAAACAAGCATTTTTATTTCCCCCCCCCCCCCCTCCCCCCCACCCAGTGTAACAAGGGAAGCGAGAAACGCGTCGGCCCTGAAAAGATCAAAGTCAATCTGACGGTGAGGCCGGAGACGATGTTATTCCACCCAGGCGGCGTCGCGCGCGCCGCGTTTATAGCCGGTCTGACCGTGATCGTGACTTCTTGCGAACTCTCGCGCGAGCGAAACGAAGCGGACGGAAAGGAGCGAGAACGCGAGGAGAGACGACGGCCGGGACGCGGAGAGATCGATATACAGCGAGCGAGGGAGTTTCAAAACACGAACGCTGCAGCGGCGAAGTCCGCGAGTGAATAGTTGGAGCGGCCAGCGTTAGTGTCGGTGACTTTGGTCCCAGAGAGAGCGAATTTCACAATCGCTAGAAGTGGAAGTCAAAGCAAAAGCAACAGCGATTGAGCCACGAGAGATGCAGGTAACAGGTGTACTTTGTATTTGATACATACACTGGCAGGCTGTAGTGGCTCGCGCGCTCGCTATATGCCCTAATCAAAATTAGATCGTTAAGGAAATTAACGTGAAATTAGCGTCCAAACTTTACGAAATCGAAAAAAAAAAAATTCTCGATTTCGTAAAGTCTGAAGACCCTATCCGATGGGAAATTTCCCGCTGATTCCAAAAAGTACCGTTGTTTGTCCGCAAAACATAAAATTCGATGAGAAAAAGGCAAAACATGATTTTTCACTTTTTTCGGAAATTTCGGCATTTCGCTAAAAGCGTGGTTACTTTTTTTCGATCAGCCATACCTGGGTTTTCTTTTTGCGTTCGAGAGAACGCTCTATAACGAAAAGAATGCTGCAAAGTGGAACGCGATATCTTGATTTCTGAATTTTTTACAGGATGTTAAAGTCAGACCCTCAAAAAACGTAAATTTTTAGAAGGGGTACCGCTTTCGTTTTTTTTTTTTTTTCAATTTTTGGGGGTCTTATATCTTATATAATTTTCGAGGGGGGGGGGGGGGGGGCTTATATCGAAAATGCGAGATATTGCATCCACTGATTTTTTGAAGTGAGATATACAAAAATAAAAATGAAGAATTATAAAAATAAAAAAAATGTAAAAAATATATATAAATGTATCTACCTGTACAAAGGGTATATCATTATTATTATTATTACTATTATTATGGTTATTATTATACATATAGTCGTTCGCCGTCGTGGCAATGGCTCGTCCCAAGGATATCCACTCGCTTGGCCGGGCCGCGACTCGAACAAGTAACGACATTTAAGGATTTAAAGAAATGCTGGACGGCGAGCGAAGGACGCGCCACTCGGTCGCAGCTCAGCTCGGCCAATTAGTCACGCGTTCAAAGCCCCGTGCGTTCGCTGAATTATTTTCTAACGCTCTTTTTTCCCATCGCTTCTTTTTGCGGCAAAACGTCGATGAGATGACGGGCAGAAATGTGATTCACAGACGAGACGGGAATTAATATTCGGAGGAACTGAAAACAAAAAATTACCTGGTTGACCAGGTGACTTTGGTCGTACAGGAATAATTGCTGTATTTATTTTCTTCAAATGACGATCGTAAAATAAAAAAAAAATCCTAATAGAAGAAGCGAGCGAAGAGGCCGGAAGAAAAATCGGAAAAACGCAGCGCGGCGCAGGAAGCATTGAAAACTTTAGTGTGATGGGTTGGAAACCGAGCGAGAAGATAAAAGCCGGCCATTGTCTGTGTCGCGGACACGCGAGGAGGAAAAGGCACTTTAGTGGCGTTCGACCTTCGTCACTTCCGCGGCCGTCTTTTTTTTCCGCTCCAGCCTTTCACGAGAATCCCACACGTAACGCGTCGCGATTGCTACGTAGCCGGGAATCCTCTCCGCATGGCTCTCTGACATTTGCCGCGAGGGCAATCGCAAACTTGGCCGAATTCGTTCGCGAGTTGGCGAGCCGGTGGCTCTCGAATAATTGAGATTCCCCGGGAATTCACCGACCGCGCGCGGTTTTATAATAGTTGCGGGCACGACGCGGGGGATCGACGACCTTCGGTAAACAGAACCTTGGCCAAATCCTGCTGCTTCGTACACAAAGTTGATGCCCATCTGTAATATAGATATAACAGATGCGGTTGGTGCCTGATGTTGATCCGGAATTCGACCTTCGAGTGAAAAACACGACCGAGCGTATCGAAAAGCGAGGTCGAAAAAACGTTGTGATAGTCCGTGGTATTCGGTACGGAATCTACGAACGTCAATGTGGATGTGGTGAAAATCTGCTGCTTCATTTCTAGCAGAAAATCTGTAGCATTAAATCCGGCCTAAGTCAGGCCCAGCTCGAGTCCTGGTACACGGAGAGAAGTATCTGATACTTTTTACCATAATTCTAGTAAAAAGTATTGTAAATTTCCGGCACAGGGGAGATATAACGCCATCTATCGAGAAGAACTAGAACGATGAGAATTTTTATCACGAAATATGGTAAAAAATATTATGTATATGTTAGAAATTCGCATAGTTCTCGTACTGTTCGTCAGGTGGCGGCTAGGGCTTTTCAATACCAGGCGCGTTGGTAATTTTTACTATCGCGTCCGGTAAATTTTATCAGATCCTTCTCTCCGTGTAGGGTCAACGTGGCTGTGATCAGGACCTGACTAGGGCCGCATGTAACGCCAAAAATTGTTCTATCAGAGCTACTCATACGCTTCATACACTATGTCGATGCCCACATCTGTACAGTATAGATATACAGATGTGGTTGGTATACCTGATGTATTCGATCCGGAATTCGACCTTCGAACGAAACACGACCGTGCTCGGCTCGAAGTGGCTCAGTTCGTCGCGAAGTGAAGTAAAAAAAAATGTCGGGGTATCCGGCACAAAATCTCCGAACCTCCGATGTGGATCAGTTGGTCGCGCGCGCGCGCGTTACTCGAATAACTTCGGAGTGTCTCTTACGCAACGCGATCTCCATGCGATATAGCGGCAGCCGTGACAAATGAGGTGGAGAGCGCGACGCGCGCTCGTGGCTTGCGCCACTCGCGCGCAGCGTTACCAGCGCTACCAAAGGAGAAAGGGGAAAAAGAGCGGACGAGTTCCGCTCGGGCCGTCGCGGCGAACGCGCGCAGCCTGATTCGATGCTCCACTTGTCTCGATACACGTGGCACCGATATATACGAAGCTTTCGAACGACCGACGAATGACAACTTCAGAAAAGAAAAAAGAAAGGTATCTGTATATTTGCGGAAAAAATATTTCCAGCTCGTTTTTCGGGTATCGATAAAGACGAGCATTGAGTTGAAAATAAATTAAACTAAATGAAGAATTCGTTAAATTAAATGAAGAATTCATTTAATTAATTGAAGACTTCAATTAAAAATGCAGTGAATTCAACTTGAATATAATTCATGTATATTTACCTAAATTGGTTGACGCATGTCTGACATTAAATTGAAAAAACTTTCAGTCTTCCCGAGCGACGTTTCCACCTCAGCAGAGCCCGACGTATTATGATGTTTGTGGAGTTTCTTTTTCTTCCGAGCGCAAAGTTCGCCCGGCGATCCCGAGGAGCCGGGCGAAATTGAATTGAATGGGAATTCCAAAGTGCTCTGCAGCCCGGGCGAAAAGCGCAGCGAGACGATAAGTGGGGAGGGGGGGATATACGCGGGACGAGCGCGAGGAAGGACAACATCGCCGAGTGTCCGGCTTTTCAGAATGCGACGGGAGACCGGAGTCCGGACAAAAACTGGTCCCGCGGCTGCGCGCGAGAGTCGCGGCCTCGGCGATGCCTCTCGAGCTTTGGCAGAACCGTCGGGAGGGGGGAGACAGGATAAACGACAATCGGCCGGGAAAGTTGCACCGGTCTCCGCCCCCCTTAAAAGGTAACTAAGACACGAAAACTGGATTTTTCACAACGCGACAATTTCGATCATTCCGAGTGCCACTAAAAGAAAATTCGCTCGATGATTTTCGCCGAAACTAAGTTAATTTTTGTTTACAACAATTAAAATTGAAATAAAAAGTAAAAAAATTCACTCGACGATTTTGGTCGAAATTAAATGAATTTTAGTTTACAAAAATGTAAATTAAAAAAATCGGAAGGAAAGTGAGAAATATATTTTTGTTTTTTCACTGACAAATACGGGGTAAAAATTGCGTCTCGGACGTTTTCGCCTCGTTCCGATTCCTCGCGCTCGGACCGTGAACTTCCCCGCCGGCCGAGCGCGCGCGCCCGCGCGGTGGGGACGACGTGGAGCGGCGGAGGGAACGCGCAACACGGAGAGCGAAACGAGCGAGAGGATGCAGAGGCGCCACCTGCAGCAAGAATTGCAGAGATTCGGTGCGTCTTTGTAAAGCCACCACAGGTGGCGGTGGCGGCATAAATTCGCCGAGCGCGCGGATCGATAAGTAAGGACGTTCTCGGTTGGTGCTTCGAGCCTCGGTACTACATTTCACCTCGTTGAAATACCGTGGAAACATTTTCACGACCATCCTCGGCGCGATTCCCAAACGACACTGAGTGTCGCGCAGCGACAACGGCGCACGCAGTAAAAGCCCCGTAATTGATTAACTTACAAAAATTGCCCAAACAAGCCATGATTAGATTGCACGGCGAGTCCGAACACCGCAACGAGCGACCAACATTGATAGAGAAGGGGAGGCGAAATAAACAAAATTAAGCAGCACGATAATCCTTCGCGGTTCGTGAAAAGTTAACGGTCCAATAGAAAATAATATCAGTAATAATAACAACAACAACAACAACAACAACAACAATAATAACAACAATGACAACAACAACAATAATAATAATAATAATAATAATAATAATAACAATGCCAATAATAGTAATAACAATGACAATAATAATAATAACAATGCTAATAATAATAATGTTAAAGAAACAAAATTGCGTATAACACTGGAGACATTCGGGGCAGCGTTTTAATCATCGTCGGAGGGACGTCAACGTCGCGTTCAGGACGACGTCGGGGGGCGCGCTGCGAAATCTTGGCGCGAAATCCGAGGCTCGAAGTGCACATTGTATAATCTCGTTGAGTAGAGTGCACGGCCTGCGGGGCGGCCGTGCCGCTGCACGGTGTCACGCGGCCAGCACGGAGCGCGCTTATCGGGCGTCGTGCTGGCCGCGCGCGCGATATAAAGCGCCGCATATAATGCACAGCGGCGAATCCGTGTGCGCGTTGCGCTATTAACAATGCGGCAACTATAAACCGTAGCGTTGTATCACTGCGAGAAAATAGCAGAGGTACGGCGGCTCGACACCGGTTGTGAAGTCTCTCAGGTACTGTTAGGTATACGTATACAAGATGTACAGCACCGACGACGACGACGACGACGACGACGACTGCATCGTAAAAGTGGATTAAAATAAAGTCGAGAGTGCACGGGTGAAACGAGAGTCGCGTTGCGGACCGCGCGGCGCGTGACCCGAATCCACCGCTCGCGCGGTGGATCGAAACGAGAATGTGTGCATAATGTGCCACGCGCTGTTGTACCCCGTGTTAACCTCTCTGTGTGTTACGCGAGGCGCTCGCGGGGCTTGCGTAAGGCCCCCGTGTCCCAGTTGTTGACCCCCCGCCTTCACCCCGTCGCGCTTCGGTTTCATTTATCGTAGTCTGGGTCGTGAATAATAAACGGGGATGTTGTGACGTTTGGATTCGGGCTGGAAAATGTGTCATCGTATGTGGGATGAACGAAGGTTGAAGTTCAGAAACTCGATAATAATTTACGGACGAGAGAATTCCTGGCAAATATTGCCAGGGATTTTTTTGGAGGAATTTCTTATAGTCACCGGTCAACCACTGGGACAGTCTCGTGTTTTTTGCCGTTTGCGCGCACCACAGCGTCGCACACACGTTCACGTGGTCACATGGTGATCTGCACACGAATTGCCGACACCAAGACGTGTGTTTCGCGCTTTGCGTTCCTGGCGCGTCGGGCTCGAAACCCCAAGAGAAGAGGGGGAGGGGGAGACATTAGCTATAGTCGAGCGTTCTGTGTCTCTGTCTCTCTCACTCGCCGGTCGTTCTGCCATCGCTTATGTACTGCATGTACTGCTTTATGTATTATACAGAGCCATACATATATACAATATATGTATATAATATACGTTGAGTCGTGCGGGCAAACGGAATATCGATCGCTCTTTAATTCCAAAGTCCGGTATCGTTGCCCTGCATCTCGCCGAACGGGGCTTAACTCTCTTTTCGCGAGCGGCTTGATCGGCCGCAACTTCGGCATCGCCGGATTACAGGCAAAGATGTTGTACAGAAAAAATATAAAAAAATCCTCGTGCAAAGCGGCGAGCGAATAACGCGGCGCACATGCGAGTCCCGCGCATACGCGAAGATGCAGATCGCCGCACGAGCGAATTTTCCGACGATTCGTCCCACGGACTCGCGACGCCTCCGCGTCATTTCAACACTTCGCCTCCTCCTCCTCCTCCTCCCTCGTCCTTCCTTCCTCCCTCGCCTCATCATCATTTTCTCGTCCTCCTCCGCTCTCAGCCGGCGTAATATACGAGCCGATTAGATCTGCCCAGGAAGCTCGCGCGCGGCGCTATCTTCGGCCAACATCGACTTCCGGAACGCGAACCACCGGCGAGCCCGGGTCTCCCGCTTTTGTGCCCGGCGCTCACGGCGATTTGTGCGCTACACGCGCGGCGCGACAAAAGCTCGGGCTCGCTCGCTCGCTCGCTGCGGTTATAAATAAAGCGCCGATACGCATCGAGCGGGGGCATCCATTAAATTGGCATTTGTCGTTTCTGCAATTTCCGCGCCCCCTGGTTACGCGATATTGTAGGTCAGCACGAGAGCGAATCGCCGGAAGGTCGAGATTACGACGTATATGAAAAAAGCGAAAACTGTTTGTCGTGATTTAAATTTTTGCATTTTTTATTTTAGCGTCTCTTTTAGATCTTAGTCTTTTAAATTTTAGCGTCTTTTAAATTTTATCGTCTTTTAAATTTTAGCGTCTTTTAAATTTTAGCGTCTTTTAAATTTTAGCGTTTTTTTTTTACTTTCAGCGTCTTTTAATTTTAAAAGACTTTTAAATTTTGGCGTTTTTGGAATTTTTATTTTTGTAAAACGAATCCATTAATAAAAAAATGATGTTATTTACTCTTTCAGCCCCGGCTCCGGTAGAGCCGATATTTCGTCACGTAATAGGTAACGTAGCGTGCAAAGCGCGTCGACGCGAGTCGAGAGAGCGCGAGAGGCAAATAAGTCAGCACAACACGAGCCGCGAGGCTTGCGGGAGACGGGGGAGCGAGAGAGATATTATTAGCGCGAAAAGAGCGAGTGACGGACCGCGACTTCGGGTTACACGTCGCGCTCTCCACGTGCGAACGATTTTCCCTCTAATTAGCTCGCCGTCTCGAGACGTTTGACTTTTGAAAGTTACCTATCGGGATATCCCTCCGTACGTCGTGCAACGCGCGGCGCACGACTCTCTGCATACCGCCCGAGGAATCTCTAATAATATGTTTACAAGCGTTCGCGCGGAATGGTAACGATCGTGCGCCCCGCGCGGTCATTAAAATGCTAACTAAATTGGTATCGAGCCGCGGATTATCCCGTTCGCCGGATTACTCGACGTCAAAAAGATTCCTCCTGACGGCTCAAGCAGCTCGCGGAATAATGGAAAAATAGAGAACCGGAAAGAAGTTATAACAACATTATATCCAGTTACGACTTTAACGTCAGTGAGATTATGAGACGGTAAAAAATGTCTGGAGTAAATAATTTATTTGAAATGAATCAAAAATGTCTGCTGCAAATAATTTATTTGAAATGAACCAAAAATGTCTGCTGCAAATAATTTCTTTGAAATTAATTAAAATTAAATCACTCTCTACCCTCAAAGCCTCCCAACCAGATTTGCTGAATATCGAAAAATCCTCTCCAAAAGTTCAGTGCTCTTTGTAAAAAAAAAGAAAACAGAATTAATGAACACTGAAAAATCATTCAATTGCTCGAATCGCCGAGTGCTCGGTAACGTATTCGCGGGTTCGCTAACGCCGGCTCCGTTGCAAGTAAACTAGGTCGTTTTCAACCGATACGCTGACTGATAACGCGACCACGGCGAGCGTTACCTCGCGCTCGGAGGGAGATAGATTACGAACCGACGACCTACATCAACCGCAGCGCGTGAACTGCACGGTCTCACGTGTCTTACCTGTGCGACGATCGTCGCGCAGGTGAGACACGTGGTACGACTCGGTTTTTTCTTTGCCATTGCAAAATTGCACCAGCCATTTCTGGATGCCTGCAATTTTTCGTTTCGGGATACAGAGACGATAAAATACTGTCTGCTATGTATTTATCGTCGGATCCTCGCGCGACGACGAGCGACAAAAACCCCGCAATACGTTGGACGGTGCGATTGTCGCGTCACGTGCACGCGACGATCACGACACCCGCGCAACGAAGGCGGAAATCGCGTTACTAAAAACGAGCTTCTCCGGGAGAATAATTCGAGTCCTCGGTATCCGCTTTGAAACTCTTTTTGGCCCTTTGTTTTTTACCCACATCCACCGAAGGAGAAAATCCTCTACCGCCGCTTACGTAATCGCCGACTCCTCGCCGGCGACTATTTACACGCGGACTACACGCGAATCGCACGCCTCTTGGATAGACGCACCAGGCGTCAGCACAGTCGTTGGCAACGCGAGCACTTTATTTTATTTTTAGAATCAATTTCTAATTTTTCTAATTCTTCGAAAAAAAGGGTAACCAAATTTGTATCATTTTTTAAAGTGAAACAAAAAAAAAGAAAACTAAAAACACACCAATATTGGTTTACCGGTTCTGACTTGGAATTATTTTTCCACCGTTTCTATACCCCAAATTCAAGGTGAAGGCTGTCATTGGCTCCTGGAGTAGAGGAAAAAATTCAGCTGTTGGCATCTCGCTCGGTGGGAAGTAAATTCGTACACAGCAACTGCCAGTGGCTGGAGGTGGCCGAACGATCCTACACAGTCGCGCTCGGTTATCTCCGGAGTTGATAACCGCTGATAACACCAGACGCGCGGTAAATATAGATAGAGCGAGCGAGAGAGGGAGCGTCGCTCTCGGCGGGTCCGCGCGGAGGCGGCCGTTCATGCAGCACAGTGTGTTATTATGTCCTCCGAGGGGGGGGGGGGGATGAAGGGGGGGGGGCAGGGGGAGCTCGATGGCAGTGGAATAATATTCGAGAGAGAAAGTCGCGGCTTATTGTGACCAACAGCTGCAGACATACGTTTTTTTTTTTTCTCTTTTTTCTTCGCACCGCGAATATTTTTATGCAAAAGTGAGACGACAACGACGACGAGTTTTTCAATATCGCCCCGAGAAGTTCAAGGTGAGATACGCGGCGCTCGTTATCTCCTCGCCACTCGAAATTTCGGCGAACCTGCGACGACGACGTCGACGACGCTTATCGGCCACTCGGCGATGTGGGAAGCGCAGATAAGGAAACTCCGCTCCCCGGCGTCGCGAGTGCAATCGCGACGAAATTTTGGCTTATTGACCCTGCAACTCGCGCTCGCGTTTCGCTCGCGCCTCTGTCAACAGTGACACCGAAATAATCTCAAATATTTTCTCGAGATACGATGGCGGGGGAATGAGACACCTTAATTGAGATTTATTCGTCGATTTGTCGCCGCTGGTAATTGCCACGATTTTTGTTTAACCTCGTTTTTCGATGAAATTACACACAATTTTTTTTCTCGAAATAATTATTTGAGTTTCGAATCGTGACATTTTTATTTGTCCGATGGAATGAGAATTATTCGTCGATTTGACAGGTATTTGCAGAGACCATTTTTTTTCGTGTTTAATGTTTTTCGATATTACAAATAATTAAATAAATTAGCTTAAACAATTACTTGAAATTTAAAACTATTTGAAAAAAAAATTAGCTGATATTTATTGTCCAAACCCACGAATTATCCAGGATTATCGCTCAGTGACAAAGATTTTCATGTGCGCCAGGGTCAACGGCGAGTCTGCGGTTTACGGCAGATTCAATACCCGAGCTACGTGGCCATCGGTGGCGAAGCTTTTCCGTCAGATAAACGGTGTCCCGGCCTTTCAGCCATCAAGCGCAAGGCGCACAGCAACCGGGAGGTCAGCAGTGCAGGATGCAACGCGACGACGTGACGGGGATGCACTCAGAGCCTTGCGAGGACTGAATATCTGTAGCTCTGGCTATTCTCTCGATCTTTGCTCGTCCATCCGTTCGCCCTTTCCCTTAAACTCTCGGCTCTCGCTTTATGCCCGCTGGCCTTCCGGTTCCTGGTTGCGCGCGCGCGCGGCCGCAAGGCCAACGGATGCGACGGAAGTGCAGGCAAAGGTCGCACTCGAGAGAACCCGAGTTCGCCTTTAACTCGGCGACGTCCAGCGTCCGCCCCGGCTGACATTGTGCAACTTCTCGCTTCTCGGTCGGACGCCGGGGACTCTCATAGTCGATTCCGCTCGACTTCTTCGCCTTATCCACAGGTGACTCGGAACGTAAACTAATTAAACGCGAATTTAACACACCGAGACTAATTAAAAAGGCGATTAAATTAATTTAAAAAAGCGAATAATTTACTTTAAAAAAGCGAATAATTTATTTTAAAAAAGCGAATCATTTATTTTAAAAAAGCGAATCATTTATTTTAAAAAGCGGATAAATTGATTCAAAAGAGCGAGAAGATTCATTTTTTAAACCGATTATATTAATTATAAAAGAGAAAGTTAATTGATTTCGGTTTCTAAAATTAATTTTTGAGGCCGAAAAAATTAATGTAAAAAATGCGAATATATTAATTTAAAAAAATGTGAGCGAAATTAAAACAGGTCGGAAAATCAGGCGATTAATTTTCAGCTGTCCGATTTAAAGTATCGACCAATCGGAGCGAGCTAAGATAAATTAATATTTCACATCAATCGACGACGATTCCGCCCGTGAGCGAGCGAAGATATCTTTTCGACAATCGACTTCGATACGAGTTTAATCGTCGGCTCTCGGGACTCGACGAGACGGAGTTGAAAGAGCCCGACGAGCGAACGCGCGTCGTTTGTCCCGGGGCTCTCGCTCCGCCGAGCGTAAAAGCCGCACCAGAGGCTGAGAGATACAAATAAGAATAGAAAAAAAAAAAGAAGAAAAGACAAAACTGCAGGACGATTGAAAAAGCAACGGCGCGCGAACCCGACTCGGTCGCTGCTGCTGCATTTTGCATTTTTTGCGTTCACGAGCGATAAGTCACGTCTACTCCGGTGCCCGCTCGCGTTGTAACACACACAAATTCACATTTAACACATACAAACTCGCGTACAACACAGACAAAAACTCGCGAGCGACACATATACAAATTCACAGCACACAGACGCATCGAAAAGCAGCCGACTGTTTATTATACGACGACAAAGCTCTCGAACCCACGAAGACATACAATGTGCTCGCGGATAACGATGCAAATCGCGGGTTAAGAGGGAGGGGAGGAAAATAAAACGTCGCGTCGAGGGTTACACGCCGAGGTCGTTGGAGACTGAACAAAAAAAAAGAAAAAAAAAAGAAAGAAAAAAAGATCGCAGAAAAATAAATAACGCGGTGATCTTGAGTATTTTCCGAATCGCTGATTCTCCATCCGTCTATCTATCCACTATTTTTTGTTCTCCCCCCCCCCCTCCCTTCTCCAACTATGTTTTCCTTCGAGCAGCCGTGACCGTGACAGCCTCGCGACTATCTTTATTCGTATCCAGATCGCTGATAGCCGATATTATATACGAGTCGACAGTCGAGTGTTCGCCTCCCTCTCTCTTTTTACACACGTAACACACACACGCACCACGTATGTACGTATAATTATTTTTTTTTATCCTCTTCCGACTATTCAACTATCGCAATTTCGTTATCTCACAGCGAGCTCGACGTCGGTCGTCGCCGTCGACACTGACCTAGACGAACGCTCTCCGCGTATTCCGGCGTTGTGTGCGTAGATATAAACCAATACATTTTCGTTCGTCCGCGTGTATTGGGGTTTCACGTGTGCATGTGGTAGACACGTCGTGGATTACGCAAGAGCCGCGGAGAGATGATTCGAGCTCGCGCGTCGGGGTTGCCGGTTGGTGTCCGTGAGAGAGATACGTCGACGAGCGAGAAGCTGATGAGGCCGTCGGGATCGCGCGATGGCATCGAGCGTGGGTGGTCATTGAGGCGTTCGGGCCGCGACGCCATCGCCGCGCGGATCGCGGAAACGCGACGAGTCGCGCCTGGCGCGCAGCGCGCTCGGGTCGCGATTTTCGAGCCGGCGAGGCGCGACCCGAAGGTCATCGTCCAACCTGCGGCGATGTCTAATCTCGCTCGCCGCGCGTTTTCCTCGTTGCCGATATCTTCGCGGACCTTGAGACCCGCGAGCCAACTCGCGTTGATTCGGCTGCCGCCGACGTGCGCGCGGCTGATCGGACCAGAATTTATTATTAATTTTTTTTTTATTCGGGCTACACAGAAAGAAGGATCTGATAAAATTTACCGGTCGCGGTAGTAAAAATTACCAACGCGCCTGGTGTTGAAAAGCCATAGCCGCCACCTGACGAATAGTACGAGAACTATGAGAATTTCTAACATATATATAATATTTTTAAACATATTTCTTGGTAAAAATTCTCATCGTTCTAGTTCTTGTCGATAGATGGCGTTATATCTCCCCTCTACTGGAAATGTACAATACTTTTTACTAGAAATATGGTAAAAAGTATCAGATCCTTCTCTCCGTGTACCGTTGGAGAAATTCGCTCTCGGTTTTCGTGTGAGGAAATTTTTGACTTTGAGGATTCGTTTTAGTGTGCGGAATGAAAATTTTACCGGGTGGAAAACGAGTGATAAATTTTTTGAAATATTATTCCCGCTGCGTGGATTGTTTTTAATCGAGAGTAAATTAAACAAAAAAACACAGAGAATGGGGTCTCAGTAATCCGGCATCATTCGCAACGCGAGATTTAGTTGTTTTGCCGCGCGTCGCTATTTATAGACGTATTTTTGCATAGCGGGGTCAAGTCAGGTTAATGTCGCGAACACAGCGACGCCTCTGAGACGTCTCGCTCCCTCTCGCTCTCTCGTTGCCTCGCGGCTTTAATTTTGCACTCGATATTCGAGTCGCCGAAGACGCGTCGAAGTGCCCGTCGACGCTGGCTACATGGGGAGAGCGACGCGGGCTGCGCAGTCTGGAAATTACGTCCTCGGTGCTCGCGACCCAGCGTAGCACGCACATAACAACAATTACTATATGGGCCAGCGCACGAGACGCGTGTGGGACGACCGCACGGGGAGACCTCTCATTGTCATTAACCTCGTGTCCCGCAGCCCGTAGAGTGGGATACGCTGTTGCTCCGTTCCCGGTATCGCCATAGCGTGGCTCCCGCATTCGTACACACGTATTACATGCATTACACGAGTAATGAGAGTCATCTGGACCGTCCCATGCAGCAAACTGGTGCACATATGAATGCCACAAATAATGGCCGCGCAAAAAGAAAAGTATTTATTTCGGGCAAAGTGAATTCATTTTTTTTTAATCCACAGACAATTTCTTTTTTAGAAAATAAATTCTCAACTACCGGCCAAACATTCTGCGCTTCGACAAAACACTGAAAAAAAAAAAACGTTCTTCGCCCTGAGAGAAAAAATTCTATACACTGAGAAAGAAAAATTCTTCGACCTGAGAGAAATAATTCTATGTATTGAGAAAAAAAAAATTCTACGCCCTGAGCGAAAAAATTCTATACACTGAGAAAGAAAAATTCTTCGACCTGAGAGAAATAATTCTATGTATTGAGAAAAAAAAAATTCTACGCCCTGAGCGAAAAAATTCCATGCACACAGAAAAAAATTCTACGCCCTGAGAGAAAAAATTCGACGCATCGAGAAAAAAGTATCTCTCGAGCTCGGAATATTTTTTTTCTCGGTGCACGCGTACGTAATACCCGCGCGCGGTTGCGCGTCATTGCGTATGTGCAGCACGTGAACGCCTTCTCGTGCCGACTCTCCACGAGCCCCGCACACGCACGTTGGCACCGGCGCGATGTGTGCGCAAAGCGTGTACGTAACGCCCATACACGCGAGAGTTCGTGCAGATGGTGGGCGAGCTCACGTCCTCTCTGTCTCTTTTTCTCTCGCGTCTATCTGCGACTCTCGGGTCTGGACGTTTAGTTAGTCAAGGCCGTATCTGCATCCTGCACATCTCGTCAGTCGGCAACAGTAGCCGCGCCGCTCTCGCGCCCAATGGCGACGTCGCACTTCATCTCGCGGCTCGAGCCCGCGCTATGCACATTGTACGCGGCAGCGTCGCACGCGGCGACTGACGGTCGATTCACGCCACGCGAAACACACCCCATTCATGAATTATTGTGTCGCATACGCACCGGAAACGAACGTTACTATCGTTCATCTCCCGACGAAAATGATAATAATAATAACAATAACAATGACAATAATAATAATTATTATTATTATTATTATACAACAATAATAATAACAACATTATACAACAATAATAATAATAACATTATTAGACAATAATAATAATTATTATTATTATTATGATTGTTGTTGTCGTTGTTATTATTGATGTTGTTGTTATTGTTGTTGTTGTTGTTGTTGCAGTTGTTGATATTATTATTATTATAATTACGATAATCAGGATGATGATGATAATAACGGCGTCAGGCCAAAAGGTATCGAATACAAAACACAGCTGGCAATAATTGCTTGTTCGATCGATAAAAATAATTCGCGATAAATTACCTTTAAAAAAAATCCTGCAATTAACCCGGCGAATATCGCAGTTTCCGATTGTAATTTATTAATTAGTTGCGTTCAAACATCGCCTTTTCCCGTGGCTGCGGCGGCGAGCACGAGGTTTGAGAATTTTTCGTGCGCGCTAATGAAAATCCCGGCCAGGAAATGAATTACATACACGGTGTAATTTGCCGAAAAAGTGGATATAATTATTCGGCGGCTTCGAGAGTTCACGAGCGTCTCTACCCGCGATTCGAGGCACGCGGCGCCCGTTAAGGTGTGTTATTACGCGCGTTATGTGGGCCGCGGCGCTCGGTGGTTAATTGCGAAAGCACTGCATCTCCGGTGCGGTATAGGAAACGACGACGACGAGAAAGAGAGAGAGAGAGAGAGAGAGGCTGACGCGCGGCACTTCCTGGCATGTGGGTATTTCGCGTGGGTATCTTTCGCGGACCTACAGTATTAATGCGACTCACACACGGAGACGTTGACGCCCGCATTCGTCCAATCGAGCGGGTCCGGCGATAATACTGCGCTGCGCTCGCTCGCGCGGCACAAACCAAACGTCCAGATTATTGCCACGAATTCAAGTTCGTGATTTTGGAAATTCCGTGGAAAATAGTTGCAACACAGGCGGGGCCACATCATTTTACCGAAAAATTATTCTGCCGAATCGTGGTTTCGCCAAAAGCCATATTGCCGAATCGTTTCTTTGCCGAAAAATTATAATGCCGAATGTCATTTCGCTGAATCGTCATTTTCCCGAATCGTCATACTACCGAGACTTTATAAAGACGAATTTTGTGTTTCCGAACGGCATTTTGTCGGATCTTTATTTTGTTTCATTCCCACCACATGCATTCGAGAAAAATGTATGAAAGAAATTCGGTTATGGAAAAAAGGTAGAACGGACTGATTTTTTTACAACACTCCTATATCAGTGGTACCGTCACTCCAGTCGACTCTCCAGTCGATATTTTATTATGAAAGTTTAATTGCAAGATTGGGCAACGTCACGTTTCAGGCAACTTAATTTCGGAGATCTGATTTTTCGGAAAAATGTCGATTCGGCAATATGACAATTCGGAGAAATGACGTTCGGCGATCTGTTTATTGGCAAATCGACGATTCGACAGAATGATTTTTCGGCAGAATGATGTGGCTCCAAAACAGGCTGAAGGACTGCGGAAGATGGCCAATTGGCACTATACAATATACAATTAAAAATGATAATTTATAGGGTAGAAAAAAATGTATTATGTTTGTATATATTGTCAATAAAGCACGATTCCTGCTTCTAGTTGCAATAGTCGTTAGTCAGGCTGCACCCCATCGAGTTCGAAGCTGCCTGCGCGCGCCTACGGCTAAATTTGCGATAATTCGATCGAGTCTGCATATAGACGATTGGCCTTAGTCAACTGCGCGAGGAATTTGGGAAATTCGGTCCGAATCTCCGACGATCGAGCGACGTGACCCGCGGACCAAACGTCGCGGCGCTCGCGTGGCTCTTGCTCGGGAAAACGATCGATAGACCAGCATCGGCAACCCAATTTCTGCGGTCTGCCGCGACGTGGCACCGCCACCCGGCGGCCGCCGCCACTGGGGCTCCTTCGGCCAACGCCGCACGGCGAGTGTAATTATTCAAATGAATTCACGGCGAGCGCGAGCCCCGCGCACCGACACATCGGGAGCCACGAAGTCGAGCCCGCATGCCCTCCGAGTACCTGCGAGAGGACGAGAGGAGCCGAATCGATCGAGCCGAAGAGCCGCGCTCGAGTGGCGGGATTTTTGCTAACGAGACCCGCGCTCGAGCGCCACCGAGTGCCACTTGTGCGTTATTAATTATTTAAATTTCTTCCTCCTCGCTGCTACCAGTGATCTCTTGTTAAAAATCCACGTTTTGTCATTTTTCAATATCGCCTTTAAATTGTTTTATTTTTTTCATTTGTTTTTACTTTAGGATTTTTAACGCTCAACTATTGAGACTCAAGACCTTGGGAATTAATATTTCTTAAGGTCTACGACTGTTTTACCCGACCCATTTATCGCCGATACAAGTAATCGAATCTCGAATAAAATATGCAAAACGTTATCGCTCATCTGGCTCTCGATCCGCTGCCTTCCAGGCGGCCCGGATTATCACGAGAAAACGCGAATCGAATTTCCCTGCGCGCGCTATATTTGCGATAATAGAACGGGAAAAGTCACATCCGTGGAAAGCGTGTCAGGGTTCTCGGCGAAACGAAAAAAAGAAAAGACAAAAAAAAATCTACCGGAACGCAACGCCGCGAGCAACGGGGAATAAGCAAAAACGTCGAGCGTGCGAGAAAAATATGTATTCCGAGCGTCGGCCGCGCGCCGTCTGTAATGTTGTTACGTTGCCCACAATGGATGCCACCACCACTACCAACCTCACCCATCCGACATGTGCGTACGTTTCCGCATTGACGTCGCCGTCGTGTTCGACTCTAACGAGCTCCCCGGACTCGCGCTCGGTATTTTCCCTTTTTTGCATCGGCGAGGGTGGCGGAAAAGGAGGAAGCTGCGAGCGCCGTCGCGGATCGACAACGCGCGAGAGGAGAGGGAGAGACGAGGGAGACGAGAAGAAACATGAAAATCAACATCAGCTGCGTGCAGCCGCGTCGGGAGGAAGAGAAAAACGCGTACGTGCTTCGAGTGTGCAGCGCAGCGATTGGCCACTCTCCGGGCCCGACCGACGTTCAGTCGTTGGCCGGTGCTTCAACGTTTTCTCGCGTTGCAGGCCGCACTGGCCGCTTCCACGGTGGCCAATCGCCGTCCGAGTGGCCGATAATCGTGCCCCGCACGACGTACATTCGTACGGCGTGGCCGAAGGCAGACCAGGCCGGGTAACTCGACGAGGCCGGAGGGAGCGCAGTATGGCAGTAGTGCAAGCGTGCAGCGGCCCGATTGACGGAAGTGGACGTAGCCGGGGGGGGGGGGGGGGGGGCGAGGGAGACGGAGAACGCGGCGAGGGAGACGGAGCGACGGAACGCGATGCGGCAGGCGTGGGGGAAGAGGGAGGCGGGAGGGGTTAGCGGAGAATGAGACGGAGGATCCGCCGGCTCGGATGACGTCACATCCGCCTCGCTCCGAGCCAGCGCGCTCTCGGCGGCCCAGCTTGCTCCCTTTTTCGCGGACGATGAGCAGCGTATCGTCCGCGCGCGCTCAACACACACACAACGCAAAGCGTGAAACACACAACGCGTGAAAATGTGTGAGGGAAAGAAGCGCAAGCGCCTCTTTGGTAATCGCATCGAACACCGGGGAAAAAAAAGGAGTCCAATGAGAGTTAGTAGAGCAGATCGCTTTGATTATACCCGGGAGTAAATCAAATGGGAGGCTCGTGCCTGGGTATTAACGAAAAAAAAACACACACACACACACACAAAATAATAATGATAATAGGGTAAGACGATGTAATGAGGGTTTGGGGTTTGTGTTGCGCGGCAATCAGGTTAATTAATTGGATTTAACTCGACGCGGGACAGTTCGGTAGCGGCGCAATATTCGCCGGGAGATGAACACGTAAAGATATCCACGTGAAGATGACGAGAGGCAGCTGCGATTTGCGCGCGATAACCCAGTCGAGTGTGAGAATGTTGTTTGTTGCGCTGGAAGACGACACAACGGCCGAGGCGCTCGAATCTCATGAGGGTCGTGCCGCACGACGCTGGGAAACGAAGGGGCTACCGCACTTTGCGCGAGGCCGACGGAGGTGGAGAGCGAGAGAGAGAGAGAGAGAGCGAGAGAGATCGGTATGGATAGAGCTCCGCGAAATCGTCTTATTTGCACCGGTCTCGCGGGCCCCCGGAGAATAAATCGAGGCCTCCCCCCCTCCCCTCCTCCCCCCACTTCGCCCGCCACGTGATTACACGTTTGGCGGAGGTAACTATTAGCCGGTTCTGTCCAACGATCGAGGGCCGGACGATGAGCCGTGCACGAGACACAGAGAGGAGGACGAGACGAGGAGAATGAGGTGAGCACACCTACTTTGGCAAAATGCGGGTTATACCGACGGGACGAGACCTCCCTGAAACGATGCGGTTATGGTAAATAGGTAAATACGGATAAAATCGCGCGGGACGATCTCAATTTTCCGGCTGGAGTATCGGTCGATCGGCCGGTGTCGTCGTGCCCGGGAGACGAGCGCGACGCGATCGGAACCACCCGCGTGAGCACTTTGCTTCGCGATCGGTATGCCGATCGGTATGGGATCCGCTGGATTAGCCACGGGACGCGGGCGGCTATCGGCGAAGTGCACCGCCACTCGATGCACTTGCGCCATTGGACGTCGAGGTCCCTGCGAGACCTGCATATGCCTCGCCGATCGGCGAATCGATGCAGCGATCGATCTGGCAACGTTGATTGACGAGCGGCGCGCTCTGCGATGCCGAACCGCGATGCGACCGTGGTATCTCTCGGATCTTTTCCCCCGGTGGTATTATCGATCGAGACGCAGAGCGCGGGAGACCGGGGCACGTTGGAACGGGGTAGAGACAGACGGACGTAAAAATCGGCAAATCGGCAAACCACGAATTTACAGCCGAGCTTAAAAAGACATGGATTGGACGACCGCGTGAGCCACAAACGCCAAGAAAAAGTCGAAGCGCGCCGTGTGCCGATTTTTACGAAAGGGAGTCGGCCGATCGAGGAATCGGCCGATCGCTCTGACAGCCCCAGTCACCTCTATTCCCGGCAGTCTTACACTCGGGCGCAATAAGACGCACCACCGGTCGCGATGTGCGCACGGAGGATCACGGATAGGATCTCCGTGTGCGTGACGATGACAGGCATCGCGCTCGCTCGTACCGACACAACGGATGTGTGCCGCACACGCTGCACGTAACCCCCACACTCTTCCGCGACGGTGACGTAGCGTACGTGCGGCGGACCGGCGGATGGAGCGCGACTATATGAAATATTAATAGAAGCGTATCGCAGTCGCTCCACATTGCCGCGGCGGTCGTGGCGCACTCGACGTTCCCATGGTTCATTCTCAGGGTGGGAACCGCGGTTTATAGGCACCGAGCACGGATCTCCCTCTCTCACTCTCTCCCTCTCGCTCTATAGCAATATGCTTTTTAATTGGCCGTGCCAAGACACCGCGTGCGGCCGGAACGATCTTATCGGTTATACGAGGCGGGCTCGAGGTCTCAAGGACGAATGCTCGAGCGAGGTGGAACTCGAGGAAGAGTTACGGGGATTAACGGTACGGTGATCGGCCACCGTGTGGAAGGGCATATCCCATGCATTCAGTTATTTATCAATTATACGAGACCTTACACAGGGACACGGAGCCAACCCTTCGTAACCTAAATGTATAATTGACTCAACCCTATCCGACATACTCCTACCTGACTTAATCCAATCTGACTTGATTCTACCTGATTTAAGCTTACATGATTTAATCTTATCTGACTTAATACTGCCTGACTTTATTATATCTAACTTAATCCCACCTAACTTAATCCTGCCTAACTTAACCCTACCTGACTTCATCCTACCTAAGTTATAATCCTATCTGACTTCATCCTACCTAACTTATAATTCTATCTGACTTCATCCTATCCAACTTATAATCCTATCTGACTTCATCCCACCTAATTCAAACCCAACCAAACTTAATCCTACCTGACCTCATCTTTCCTTAACTTAATCCTAGCCTAAGGAATCTGATTCTCCCGGTCCTACGAGACTCGAATTTGCGAGGGTTATGGGAAGCGCGGACACTTCTGTTGATTTCGTGTCTGTCGCTGACATCCAAAAACACGCGTTGAGGGTCTCTCGCAGACAAACCGAAACATCGCGCGCGTTCGCGGGTGCCGCGGGCTCCCGAATCAGCGAGGTCGCGGAGGCTCAGCGTCGTCGCAGGGCGTTATTAATCGGCCGTGTTATCGCGCCCGCTGTCAGTTACACGCCGCGCGGCATCAAAGGGACCGTGAAAGAGCGACGGTGGAGACCCGAGGAGCGCGAGAGATACTGGTGCAAGACACCGTGGAAGAAGCCGGGCGACCGAGCATCGCCAACCGTGGCCGCTACATTCGAGGAACCCGCTTCCACGAATAATAATTCCCTCCCCGTGTCCGCCGCCGCCGCCGCGCGTTACGCTTCTTTCCCAAGCGAGATCGGCCGCGGTGGTACTTGAGATCCTCGCTTCTTCTGCGTCTTATCTATGGCGCTCGCGCTCGCGCCGAACGCTCGGTTGACGAGACTCCCGCGCACACAATGTTTCCCTCTGTCTCCGCGCAGATTAGGCGACGCTAATCGAGTCCTTCTCGGAAGAAAATCCAGCGGGATCTGCGGCGAAGAAATTTCATTTCCGAGCCGCAACGTTACCGACCGAGGCGCGATTTTTAATCTCTTTTCGTCCTTCGCGGGCTAAGAACGGGTAAAATGGATCGATGAAGACTATTTTTTTTTTCATCCTCAAGATTTCGCCTCCTTCTGCTGTTACGTCTCCCGACAATCGAACTCGCGTGGAAGTCGAGCGCCTTCTCTTCGCCTCACTCGCAGAATGCCAGGCAGAAGCTGCGAGCGATTCGTCTCTCTCTCTCTCTCCCTCTCGCGCGCGCGTCCAT
Source organism: Pimpla rufipes (assembly GCA_963932165.1). Classification (NCBI taxonomy): domain Eukaryota; kingdom Metazoa; phylum Arthropoda; class Insecta; order Hymenoptera; family Ichneumonidae; genus Pimpla; species Pimpla rufipes. The sequence goes on from OZ010636.1 coordinate 14,124,420, forward strand.
TATGCGCCGAACCAGCGGTACTTTCTACACACCCGTCGGCGCGGGCCGCGTATGCACTCCCCCATTTCTAATCGTGGCAGCTCGTATCTCGCTTCATCTCAACTAATTATAGATCGCGCGCGGCTGTCTAATAACGAGAGACGAGGCTCTTCCGCCCGGAGCCCCGAGAGATCTCGGACTCCTGCGGCTGGAAATCGTAATGGCATATGGTGCATATTCGCGCGCGAGAAAGAAAGACGAGCCGCAGAACGAGAAAGCAAAAAAAAAAGGAGGTAGAAACATCGGGCAGATCGCGCGACGAGATTTCCCTCGCTGAGTCACGGGGCATAAATTACAATCTGTCCTCCTTCGTCTCCGATCCCAACCATTTTTTCTCGTGGTCTTGTTTTTTTCTTTCACCTCCCGATGCACAAGTTTGGGGAACGATCCAAAGTTGCGCGGTGGGAAGTGGAAAAAAAAGCAGAAAAAAAGAGCCGCGCATGCGCGACGCCAGCGCCGCGGATCATGCCCCACGGGAGAAAGTGGTCGCGTCCTATAAACGGCGATCAGCAGGCAGGGATCTCGCGGCCCTGCGGTCAGCCGGGCCGCCTCCCGCTTCTCCCGCGGCACGAGAGTCTCATAACACGCTGATCGGGCGATATACGCCTTCCCCCCTCCTCGGCTCCCATCGTGTATCGGCTATCAAGAGGATCAGCCGAAATTTCGAAGGCGCAACCTTGTCGAATTATGCTGCGGGCCTCACCCTCCGTGCACGACCATCGGGAGTATCGGATCTCGTAACCATCCCCAGCCGTGTAATTACCATATCCGCAAAATCAAACCCCGGAGTAATAATGATAATCATCATCATTGTTGTAAATTAACAATTGACACCGTGGTATAGGAATATGGAAATCAACGTCAAGGGATGTAGTGAAGAAATCGTAGCCGCTGGACAAACGTTTTTCTTGCGTTTCCAGATCAAGTCCAGACTGAGTTCTCAAAGTCCAAGCCGGATTCTTCATGGTTCTTGAAGTCCAGATCGACGTTTACACACTTTCTGGAATCTAGGCTGCCTTCCTTGTTATGGTCAACGAATGTTGGGTTTGTTTTCATTCGCAGATGGTCAGCAGTTTTTGGATTTGTTTTCATTGACACATATGGTCAGCAGTTTTTGGGGCTGGTTTCATTCGCACATGGTCAGCAGTTGTTGGTATCGATTCAATCTGCTCGTGGCAAGTAGGACGTAAATAGGACCACGTGTGCGAATCATGATTGTTCTGATTATACGGTCACCAATCACTTACCTATTTTCCCATTGGGGCTGTAGGGGTCGTAGCTTCCGGAGCTCATGGGGCTCGCGTAGCCGTTGTTATTGGGCGGGGGTTGTTGCTGCTGTTGAGGCTGTTGCTGCTGCACTTGGGGTTGCGTTATGGGGGTCGAGTGGGCCATGGGTGGGACTTGTTGCTGCTGTTGCTGCTGCTGCTGCTGCTGCTGCTGCTGCTGCAGCAGCTGAGCTTGGGGTTGTTGCGCCGTTTGCTGAGGAGGCTGTTGCTGCTGGGTCTGTTGCTGAACCTGCTGCTGTGGCTGCTGCTGCTGCTGCTGCTGTTGCTGCTGTTGCTGCTGTTGCTGCTGTTGCTGCTGCTGTGCGGCCTGATGATGCGTAGCCGACAATTGTTGCTGCGGAGTCGTGTAAATGAGGTGTTGATTGGGCAGCGGACCCTGCGGCGAGCTCGGGCTGTTCGGCGCGAGCCAATCGTCGGGCCGCGGCCGCTTGTTGCTGCTGGCGATGCCGGCGAAGAGGCTGTTGCCGCTTCCGACCGGCCCGGTCACCGTGGACGCGGAAGTCGTCGCCCTGTGCTCCGGGGTCTCGGCCTTGACCAGCGCGACCGCGGGGCCACCGACGACCGTCGGACCCTCCGAGGTGTCCATGTTCGACGGCGGGCTCATCCTCGACGAGGGCGCCAGCACGACACCCGTTCCCGTACCGCCGATCGCGCCTCCACCGCCGCCACCGCCGCCACCGCCACCGCCGCCGCCGCCACCACCGACCCCAGGGTTCGTCGCGTTTGCCGTTGTCGTCGCGCCGGGAACTCCACCCCGCGACGCCTCATTGTACCGCACCGTCACGTTGCTGCTCACGAGGCTCGTCACCGTGACCCGCGTTCTCCCGACTTTGATGGACACTGACGAGGGCGAAGCACCACTTGCAGCTCCGCGCATATTGTTGAGGATGACGTCGTCACCGGCGGGCACAGTCTCATGTACCCGACGTGCTACACACATTCAAGAGCTCAGTGTGCTTCCGCTGCTGCTCTCTCGGCGGCGACGGACTCGTCCCGTTCGGTGCCTTCGACGCGCTGACTCTGTCGCACGGTCGACACCTGCGCATCGGGCGATCGGCGAGAAATCGGACGTTGAGTCGTCACCATTTATGCCTGTCGTCTTGTCCTTCCTCTCCCGTTCTCTCTCTCTCTCTCTATCTGTCTGGGTTTGCGTTCCTCTTCGTCACGAGTCAGAAGCTTCTCCAGATTGCGATTATCGGCGCAAAGTCTCCGCCGATTTTATCCAAAATTGTAGGCCTCCCGGGCGAGCAGAGCGACGATCTCGGACTCGTTCGGCAGAACTGGACTCGCGATCGCGGGCGATTCCGCCGTGAAATCGGCGCTGTCGTGATACACCGGCCAGCCCACCGCGGCTTTTTCCATCATGCGCCCCCGCTGAGGAGCTTCCGGCTCTGGCTTGCGGCTCCGGCACCGGCCCTGACCCTCCGCGCGCTTTGGCTCCTGGCCACTTCCTCCTCTTCCTCCTCGTCGCCTCGTCCTTCGATCGGCAACCGCGTCCCCCACCTGCGCCCGCGACAAAATCGGGACACCGGGACGGACTCGTCGTCGGCCTCGTGGCCCTTTTCGCGGCCACGTTTCGCACTCGCCTCCTCCGCGTATATATCCTGACTCTCCTCGCGTCTAATCCGCAGCTAAATTCGATCACTGTTAAATCACACCACGGAGGCACTGGCTGTCCCTGGAAACTTCTTGTACTTTTGTTACGCAAAAGCTCCTTATCCACATCCGCTAGTTCACCCTCGACTCTTCCGCACGCACAGATAACACACTTGAACACACGTTAATGCACAAACACACTTTTTTTTTTTCTCTTTCTCTCTCGATCCTCTTGTAACGATCCTCGACGAAAAATACAGTCCTCACCGCCTCTGCGACGGGGCGAGGTCTCTCTTGTCTTTGCACTGCTGGTCTCCTGGTTCGCACTTAATGACTTTCCCGCCTCTTCTTATCACACGCATTATTGTTGGTTATTAATTAATTTGTCGTACTGGTTAATTTGTCGAGTTTATAATCCGTCTATCGCATCTTGACGTGCGCGTCGAAGCGCTGCTGTTGCATGCTGACGGGCCCTCGATGACTCGTGGCCGCGCCGAGGTATCTGAAACATTCGCAAGAGAAACGAGATTGAAAATCGGCGTATGGCGTGAGTGAAGATATCGTTGGAGGCAAACATTCGATTTCACAACTAAATATCTCGCGACGAAATATCCTCCGATATATTTTTTCTACCAAAAATCTACCGAAAGCTACACATAACGAATCCTCCACACTGTGTACGGCATAATCATAGTAAACATTACCGCGCACCGACGATCACTATGAGATATATAAAGTAAATTAAGTTAAGTATTTGAAATCCTGAATTTTCAACCGAGAAGATAAATATTATTATATTGACATTTTGTCACGAGATATTTAGTCGCAGAGTACAATTAATATTTTGTTTCGACCGAGATGTTATCACATTATTTCGTAGGATCTTTTGTCGCACAATAACTTTTCGGATATTTTGACCAGGATATTTATTCGTGATGTACCAAATATTCTCGTGACAGGGCCCGATCGTTTTGTCCGTCGCTCACTCACGGAAATTCCACGCGCACGTTATCGACGTCGAATTCCGAGTGGAAAAACTGCTCGAGGTATCACGAGAGAATCCGTTAATGCAACGTATATACGGTGTTAAACGCTATAGAGAGAACCCGGTGGGTACCTGGTACCGTGACGCAGTTGCCGAAACTGCGGGACTCGGGGCCCCCTCCTCCACTCGAGAGCGGGTCCGAGGCCCCGAGAATTCGGCGAACGGGCGAGAGGGAGTGTGAGAGAGAGAGGAGAGTGAAACGCGCGCGGCACGAGGAGGCGGCGAAGGGAAAGAGGAAGGCGCGCGCATGGTCCGCGCGACTTTCTACGCAGTCGAGAGAGACGAGAACGAGAGGCGGATGGCTGGCCCAAAAAAAAAAACGTCGCCCCCCCTCCTGCTCGAGTCCACCGTCACAGTCGAATCTCTTGTTTACCCGAGTCCACCTGGACAGCGAGAAGGACAGAGGGAAGAACAGTGGAAGGTCCGTAATTTTCACGACTCGTTTGTTACCGCTCGACCCGCAAACGGGCGACACTATTAGCCCGCGGTCCCGCTACGGCGATAAAGAGCGGAAAGAAGTTGTGCGCAGTTTCTTGGATCATTGGGACGAACGCCGCGAGGACGTAAATTCAACGAAGCCGAGATTTCCACTGGCGATTGGAGCGACCGCGGGATTTATGTTTTCTGGTTTTAGCCAGAGGAGTTTTTCGTGAAGTTCCGTCGAAGTATTAATCGAAAGGCTTCGGAAATTTACATGCGGCGCCCAGAAACGAGTTTAAGGTCCCTCTCCCGACTTCGCTGACTTGAACGAGCGTGCGTCGCGATCCGAAAAGTTGGAAATACCCGGCGAGCGGTAGGTTTCCGTGCTGCGCCACGCTAATGGTGGTCGCGACTGTTGACACAGTCTTGGGAAACGCGATAAAAAAAGTCTCTCGCGTCGAAGGAATTCACGCTACGGTTGCTTGCAGTGCGGAGTCGCGTTCCTCCTGCACGTGCGACTTTTTCCGTCCGCCCACTTCGAGTCGAGTTTTCTTAAAATTCCTATAACTCGATTGCGTAAACACGGCTTGGAACGGAGTTCGATAACTATGCTCGAACTCTATCCGTGAGCAACGGGCGATGGTAGGAAATGCGACGAGAAGCCGGGGATGCGTGCGTACAATAAAGCAGCAAAGTGTTACGTACGTACGATGTGACCACGTGACTAACGCAGACGAAGACGCACAGCGGGAATGTAAGAAGGTGAACATGCGAGAGCGGACTCTGAACTCGAGACGTGAATTCTGATCACGGAGAGTCGGTCGCGGCGGCGCGTTTCGCCTGTCGACGTCGCGTCCGGTTCCTGACACCTTCACCAGTAGCCGAGAGAGCCTTCACTCCCCCAGGTCGTCAGCGTGTCTGCCTCTCCCTCTCTCTCTCTCTCTCTTTCTCTCTGGGTCTTTCACGGCCGCCTCTTCCTCTCTCTCTCTCGGTTCTCTCGGTTCTCTCGGTTCTCTATGATACATGCCGACAACTATATATACGCCCCACCGACGCTTCTCTCGTTCTCCACTTCCCGTCTCTATCTAAAGTTAGACGTGTTGCCCCGAGTACTCGGGGGCTTCGTCCGTGACGCAACAAACGCCGCGCGACCGGTACACGGAGATCGATCTGTAAACCCGCGAAGTGGACGGCGCGCGTCTTGTGTCACACGAAATATCACGAGCAGATTGGCCCGAGACGCACGGAGAGAATTTACTGATATTTGGGCAATAATTCTGTTCATTCCAGTAAATCGAGCACTATTCGCAATGTGATTGGGTATTTTTCGCTGTACACCGTACTTTTTACGGTGAAAACCAAAGAAAGTTAAATTTCAATAAAAATTACGGTGTATTCTAGTATTTTTTCTATTGTATGTGTCGAAAATTATAGCATTCCTCACAATAAATCACGAAAAATTGAATGTATTAGCTTTTAAAAAGACCGGTGATGTTCCAGTAATTTTTACTGTCGAATTATAGCAGGAAAAATTCCTGTATTTTTGTCACTCCGTGCACCTCACATGCTCCGTTAGAAATATACGGTGTCAAACGCTGCTGGTGTGGACTTTTTCCTAGTATTACTTATTACAGCGTTAATAGTAACAGTTTTTACGGTGTAAAATTAGCACCAGCTGCTTCGTTAAATTTATTGCTGTGTAAAGTGACGATACATTGTAAGACTTTTCGTTTAACACCGCTCGCTATCACCGTGATAGGTGTGGACTTATATAGACACCGTCTTGGTGTAGTTTTTAACGCCTAATTTTTAACAGTGTGGGGATTCCAATCAAATGTTCACGGAATTGGATGAATTGTCCATATATTCTTTTTTTTTCCGTTTGTTGGGCCAGCGAATAGTTGACAAATAATTCGCGGTGAGGCGAGCCGAGGCGCGAGAAGGGATTTGGAAACTTTCCGGTGGAGTCGAGCGCGCGCGCGGCGAGTTGCGACAATCGATTTCACTCGAGCGAGTCTAACGGTTTGCAAAATTGCGAGCGACGACGACGACGACGGAAATTTTCTTTGAGCGTTTACTCGCGTTAAATGCGACTCTGCCCGGGTTGGAGATAAATTTACAGTCGGGTTGGTATTAACTGCGGAGAATGTTCGAGGTGGAAGTTCCGGAGTTGCCGACGAGAGAGTCGCGCGGTGACTTCGTGTACCAGTTGTACCTAGGTCACCCGCATCGCTCCGGGCGCTATCTCGGGCGCTCTCCGTGCGTTGAATAAAAGTTTCGTTCGACGTTATTACTAGCCGCGAGAACGGCGTAGTCGCCGCGCGACCCGCTGCGGGCGCAGGCGCTGGCCCCTCGATGACTGGGCGTTTATCATCCGCCGTGTCCAATCGGTAAATAACGCGAGCTCCGCACGGGCGAAACGTTAATTTGGGAGAAAAAGCTTGCGTGTGTAACGACCGCTGGTAATTGGAAATTATTGATTCCTCGAGTACTCCTGGAAAAATAATTAGTCGCCGGGGGGCTGAACCTGGGTAACAAAAACCTGCTAGACGTCGAGTGACCTGACTTATTTGTTGGGCCACATTGTCAAAAATGTTTGCAAAATTACAGCACCCAAAATGTAATTAGTCATCTAATATATTAAATTTGTGACACGAGTGTAGTCAAAATGCAAATTTATATATTAAACTTGCCACTTTTCATAGGATTTAGTCAAAAGTGTTTTAATATTATGAATCACTTGTGTATGAAATTAAAAACACCAGCTTGTGTAAAAGAGCTTCCTTTGCCGACGATGAAAGCGCATACTAAATATTTGTAATTAATGACGACGTCCTGCAGTTGTAACTTGAATCAGAGTCATTGATGTTTTACACGAGACCCTGCGGAGCGGATCATGGACCGTGTATGCGAATAATGGATGGAACTCGTGGGTTGTACAAGGCGCTGACTGTGACACTGTTGATCCAACAATTAATTAATTACAGCTCTCCGCGGTCGTGTGTGGAGCAGAATGTTCCACGGTCGCCGCTGCCATCGTGGCTCGGGATGCTCGTGAGAGGTACAGGGTCAACCGTGATATACCAAGCACCGTTGTGTCTTTGACAGTTTAGGACTTTGTCATCACGGGATTTCACAGATCCATTAGTCACAGGCTTGATTGCGGAAACTCGGTTGCCCTGCTCGGGTCCCCGATGATCCATCCAGGTCCGCTCGTCGGGCCAATCAATGTTTGACTTGGTCTCGCGGCTGGGGTTAATTTGCGGGATTTGTTTTGCGTCGGGCACTTTGGTGGGGAATACTGACAATCGTTTCAAGTGAACAGTCCGCACTTCGGTAATTAAGATTAACTTTTTTTCTTCTTTTTTTTTCAGAATTAAGTCATGTTACACCGAGAGAAAAAGTTTCCTCGACTCCAAAGGAATGGGTGGATTGAATATTTTTCGTTGACTTCAATGAAATATTTATTTGAAGTAGGGATAAGCAGCACGGGCTGCAGCACAAGTGTCCCTTTCTGCGAGTTTTGACAGTTGACATAAACAAAAAATGTCAATGCGTGATCATTGCGTCTGATGACACCGCCGACCAATTATAGCACGAATAGAACGGCTTCACATCAACATAGCTAATAGTCATCATTTTTTTAGAAGAGGAACTAGGCTAATCACACGCGCTGGCGCGCGTGCCTGGAAAACTTGCCAAAATCGACCCCAATTCTTTTCTTTTCAAAATATCGACTTTTAACCTATACCATCATTTTCAAGTCGCACGTTCTACCCCCGAAAACACTGATTATTAACCTTTTTTAATCGATTTTGAAACAAATATTTTTTGGCGACGAAAAAAATATTTTTTCTGTCAGAAATCGTAGATCTGGCTCCCGACCGAAAATCGCCAAAATCGACCCCAATTTTTTTTCTTTTCATAATATCGACTTTTAACCTATACCATCATTCTCAAGTCGCATATTCTACCCCCGAAACCACTGGTTATTAACCTTTTTTAATCGATTTTGAAAAAAATATTTTTTGGCGACGAAAAAAATATTTTTTCTGTCAGAAATCGTAGATCCGGCTCTCGACCGAAAATCGCCAAAATCGAACGCAATTTTTTTTCTTTTCAAAATATCGACTTTTAACCGATACCATCATTCTCAAGTCGCATATTCTACCCCCGAAAATACTGGTTATTAACCTTTTTTAATCGATTTTGAAAAAAATATTTTTTTGGCGACGAAAAAAATATTTTTTCTGTCAGAAATCGTAGATCCGGCTCCCGACCGAAAATCGCCAAAATCGACCACAATTTTTTTCTTTTGAAAATATCGACTTGTAACCTATACCATTGTTCTCAAGTCGTATATTCTACCCCCAAAAACACTGGTTACCAATACTTTTTACTCGATTTTGAAAAAAGCCCATTTTTATGTTACGTGTTCAAGTCAAGTCAAATCAAGAAGACATTCGTTGGTTAGGACATCCAAGTTATTGGTTTGTTAAAAAATAACTTTACCATCCATTACCATTATTTTACAATTATTACAATTTACCATGAGACCATCAAAGTTATTGGTTTGTTAACCAATAACTTGGTCTAAGTGCTATGGTACGTAACCAATAATTCGATCAACAGAATCTATAATTTAGTTGATGAGATCATTCAAAGTGAATATAATATTAACTTAAGGATATTATTTCATTGACTGCAAAGGAATGTTTCATAGGATGACATTTCAAAGAAATTTCATTGAATCAAGGAAAACTTTTTCTCTCGGTGATAATTACGACGAAACGCAGACAGCGCCAACTCTGACGCGGGAGATACGCGTCGGCTGACTGAAGTGCGGCGCGGATCGAGACGTTCGTGGCTCAGTGGCCGCACCGACGGATTACATGACGTTGTAAAGGGCTCGACGACGCATATTACCTCCGGTCGCCTCTCTGTTACCACGCGCCGCCCAGTCTGTCCCTCGCGGATGGATTGAGGACCCAGAGACCACGAGCCGTTACAGCGTGAGGAAGTGCGTGAAGCGTCCACAAGACGCGTTATGATGCCTGAGAGAAGCAGCCGCTCGAGCGGCGCCTCGCGATAAGAGAATCATGCGCGCACACTCGAGTGCCGCTTCGTTGACTTCGTTCCACGGAGCCGAGTGGTTCAGCGATTGAAGTCTGTCGTTGATGGAAAAAGAGATGAGCGAGGAAAAACGGAGGGAAAAACATTCAAGGTAGACGCTCGAGTCTGTTGCCTGGAGATGACGTAAGACGGGTCTATTAAACACGTCACATCCAATGTCCCAGTCTATTTTCTCAGTTCTTGGAAATTTCTGACTGATTTCTCTGTCAGAATCTGAAATTACGTAGCTAGACATTTGCTGTAACAATCAAACATTTGGCTGCGGCAGCGAAAAATTGATAGAGCAATCGCGATTGGCTATCGGCCCTGATTATATTTCTCCATGATCAGTTATGTTATGACGGACATTGGATGCTTTTCGATAAACCACCGACCACTCCAGATATTACCGTTCATGATTCAATCGCATCGTATCCTCGAGACTGTCGTTACACGACAATCGGCGAACACCGGAATCCTTGGAAATGTATATTGAAACGGTCGCGCGAGACGAGTCCCCGGCACGTGATCGGATGCCGAGTGACTTCGCGTCACCTGCACAATCGGCCGCGCGGCGAGCCTCCGAGCATTCGCACAGGTGTATTCATCGATCCACTTCCAGCGATCGAGAGCCCGCGACATCTCCGGGCTCTTCCCGGAATTTCACATTCGGACCTTCGTGTCTCTGTGTGCAAGTGCGCCGATAAACACAGAGACGCGAAGTGCGCGTACACGGCGCATCAATATTTGTCCAACAAATATGAATTACGGTGTCGCATCATCGGAGGGAAGCTAAACACGAAGCGGGAATCGCGCGCATCGCCGCGTCCACGAGCCGAAACTCTCACGGTCGCGCGACCCTCGCTGCCAATATTAATTCGCGCGCCGCGCAAATATTTGTCGAGGCCGATTACGTGACCGGAAAAATGCGCCATCGCGGGATGAAAATGTAAAAAAAAAGAAAGCCCCGAAAAAATAGAAGTCACGATAATAATAAAACGAAAAACCGGGAGAGACTTGGAGCGTGAAACGCCGATGACGAGCGACGGGGGTGGAGAGAGAGAGAGGTATAACGTCGTGCACGGTCAGCGAGCGCATCACCAGCGGGCGATCTTCCGAATCGAGGGTGCGGGATTGGCTGGAGAGCCCGGGGAGATTCAGCCGGAAACGCCGGATTCTCCGTCGTAAAGTTTCTCGGACAGCGAGCCAGTGGCCAAACCAATAGGATTTCACGGGGCGCATATATAGAGCTCGTCCGTGCTAACTATAATGGCACGAGCTGCACAGAGCCGACCCTCGGTACGCGGCACAATGCGAGGAGCGTATGTGCGGCTGTATCTGTGCACCGAGCTATATAACCCCGAGGAGCACGGCGATGTTTGCGCCGCATATATAGCAACGAATTCGCGGCAGGCGGCGTGGGGGTGGAGGGGGGCGGTGTCGAGAGTGCTCCGGTTGGCTACCCTCCTCGTGCGCCCGTTTGTATCCTGGATCCTGCGGAATATCCTCCTCTTCTGGGTCAACCGTATGCGTCACGAGCGCGCGTTTCCAGCGCGGACGAGGCGGGGGGCGAATCGCGCCGGGCGAAGAAAAGAGCGGGACGGATGTGTTTGTGTGTGTGTGTAGAGGAGGGTCTCGACTCACCCCGGCGCCCCCGTTGCATCCACGAGGGGAGCGCGGGGCAAAATGGGACACGTATGCGAAAAACGGCTTTACGACCATACTCAAAGTGTATTTTTACCGCCTTTCACCCAAAAACCCGATTCCAATCGTGGATTTTGGGGGTCGGCGGAAATGAAAAATTCAGGGGATAAATGGGACGCTTCACCAAATTCGGCAGCTTGTATCATGGTTTGCTGCATCGAGTGCTGCTGGACGTCGTCAGCATTGATTGCATTGTGTCCCTGACTAAAAGTCAGACACGGGCGTCAGTTTTCTAGAAGTATTAAGAACGCATTCGCGTTCTGTGGTTCGCGTTAAGGCGAGACGAAATCTACTCAGTCGGTAACAAAAACTGTAAACAATTATTCCAACGGTCCGCAACGTTTCCGGAAAAAGATAAGTTTTACATAATTTCTCTTTCGATTTTGAATTATGTAAGACTTTTATTTCTCCTGGCATGTGTCTAGTTTCCGTGTAATTGTTGTTCCGAAAATGATTTCCCGTCTCTCTCGCACTCACGGAGGTTCCACCTCCTTTTAAGTCTGATGGCAGACGTAAAAAAAATGGTAAAGTCACTTTTTCCTATATTTTCAGTGGTTTCGTTGAATTGGGTTCTGGAAACGGCAAGAATGTTTCAACAATGTCAGAGCGTCCCATTTTGCCCCGGAAAATCATCCGAAATGAAAAAAATGACTGTCCCATTTCGCCCCGACGGTCCATTTTGCCCCGTGTTACTCTGTACGTACAAAACACGTATATACACATATATAAAAGCACGAGCGGTTGATCCCCACGCGATTTGTAATATACGGCGCAAGCTTTGCCGCAGCGGAGCACGTAGAGTACGCCGCACTCCCCTATATCTGTATACACACCGAAAAGTATGTACGTACACTCAGCCGAAGCGTTTCTTACCGGCCGAATGAATCCGCGTCCGGCCCCCTCCGCCCCTCTGGCGAGGTTGCCAATGCCGTGATACGACGAAACCCGCGCGCGATCGTGACCTCTCCCTGGCGCAAGGGGCGCGCACCACGTGCCCCGCTCGACCTCCTCACAATACGTGCAGCCCCCCCCCCCCCTCCCCCCACCTCACCCTGCCCTCTCGCTTCCCCCGCCCAAATTATCCTCCAATAGCAATTTTCATCCGACGGAATTGCGAAAGGGCGCTGCTGCCTCGCGCGCCCAATCGACGCCCGCTGCGGGAGACTCGCGCTCGCGGATTCGAACGATCGGCGAACAAGTTTATTCGTCCAGGACGAACGACGGTACGCGAATCCTCGGCTGCGCGAGTCGGGCACAAGATCGATACGCAGGAGCAGGGAGAGAATTCCCGGAGATCCTAGGGTTAAAAGGGAATCAGCCGATTTCCCGTGCAGAAATTAGAACGGGCGTCCGCGAATATCTATAGGCCCAATATAGGCTTATCCGTGGAAGCCATCGCCGGGAATCCAATCGTGGGCCCTGCTTGGCCCAACACAGGCTCCACAACATAGTATCATGGCACTCTCGTGGACCCCATGATAGAGAATCCAATCTTGGGCCCTACTTGGCCCAACACAGGGTCCAGGAAATAATTTCATGGCACTCTCGTGGAAGCCATGACAGGGAATCCAAACTATGGCCATACTTGGCCCATTAAAAATCACGATAAGACTCCCTCGCCAAGTCTCCGTAGTCAGTCACCCTTTAATATAATTATTTAATATAATGTAATAACTATAGTGAACGTCAGGGTCAGGCAAACAGTCACCCATCTTAGTATTGCTCGTCAGGGTCAGCTAAGAAGTCACTCAATAAAGTACTGACTATTAGGGGCAACCGAATTTCCGAACTCCCGTAAAAAAATATCAAAGTCTTTTTGTAGTCTTACAGCAAACTTCATAATATAAATCTATAGAGTTCTGACTATATTATACTACATTAATTTTATACTTCATATATTAGTAATTCAAATAAGGAAAAAAATTATTACAATCACAAGATCCGGATGGCCGAGTGAGCTAAGGCGCAGCAACCATCTGGAAGGTCCGGGTTCGATCCCCGGCCACGTCAAATATATAAATGTTTTTTCAGCGATAAAAATACACTAGCGTGTATAAGAATGACGGAATATCAATTAAAAGTGCTATAAATTAGCACAAAATCATGTTTTTAAATTTATTTATTTAGTACGGGGTAAGTACTGGAATCCAGTATTGGCCCAGTCTTATCGTCCTATACGGGCCCAAGCATTAAAAGCGTGACCGCCCAATACGGGCTGCAGTTAGATTTCCACGATGGGCCCCGTACTTAGTCAGGGAAGATTGTACGGGCCCAGTATACAGCCCTGACTAAATTTCTGCACGGGTTCTGGGAGCCCGCGGCGCCGATTATTACGGATAGGCGATCTGCGTCGCGTGCTCATCGCGCGCAGTTATGATTTCGTCGCACGAAAAGTTGTCATGTTTTCATGGGCGCGTTAAGCAAAAAACGAAACCGCACAACTCATCCATAGGTTAAGTGCGCTGGGTACGATATTGACGCACGAATCCACATGGAAATATTTATATGTAAATATATACCTATGTCGCCGAGAAGTTGTAGATCAACATATAGTACTTTTGAGACCTCATAAATCTGTGGAACAGATTTCTTTTACACTTTACATGTGTTGAATGTTCCGTCCAATTCACCAAGGGGTTACTGCTAGATATAAGCTTATAAAAGTATTATAAATAATCTCTTCACTTAATTGTATGACGATTTGTACCCGTGCAGAAATTTATACGGGCGTCCGCGACTAAGTACAGGCCCATTATTGGTTTATCCATGGAAGCCAGAAATGGGAATCCAGTCTTGGGCCCTACTTGGCCCAACAAAGGCGTCCGCGACATCATCTCCGGGCGCTCTCGTGGAAGCCATGATAGGGAATCCAATCTTGGTCCCTACTTGGCCCAATAAAGTGTCGCCAACACAATTTCCGGGCGCTCTCGTGGAAGCCATGACAGGGAGACCAATCTTGGTCCCTACTTGGCCCAATAAAGAATCGCCAACACAGTTTCCGGGACCTCTCGTGGAAGCCATGATAGGGCAGCCAGTCTTGGTCCCTACTTGGCCCAATAAAGTGTCGCCAACACAGTTTCCGGGCGCTCTCGCGGAAGCCATGATAGGGCAACCAGTCTTGGTCCCTACTTGGCCCAATAGACTGTCGCTAACACAGTTTCCGGGCGCTTTCGCGGAAGCCATGACAGGGAATCCAAACTATGGCCATACGTGGCCCATTAAAAATCACGATAAGACTCCCTCGCCAAGTCTCCGTAGTCAGTCACCCTTTAATATAATTATTTAATATAATGTAATAACTATAGTGAACGTCAGGGTCAGGCAAACAGTCACCCATCTTAGTATTGCTCGTCAGGGTCAGCTAAGAAGTCACTCAATAAAGTACTGACTATTAGGGGCAACCGAATTTCCGAACTCCCATAAAAAAATATCAAAGTCTTTTTGTAGTCTTACAGCAAACTTCATAATATAAATCTATAGAGTTGTGACTATATTATACTACATTAATTTTATACTTCATATATTAGTAATTCAAATAAGGAAAAAAATTATTACAATCACAAGATCCGGATGGCCGAGTGAGCTAAGGCGCAGCAACCATCTGGAAGGTCCGGGTTCGATCCCCGGCCATGTCAAATATATAAATGCTTTTTCAGCGATAAAAATACACTAGCGTGTATAAGAATGACGGAATATCAATTAAAAGTGCTATAAATTAGCACAAAATCATGTTTTTAAATTTATTTATTTAGTACGGGGTAAGTACTGGAATCCAGTATTGGCCCAGTCTTATCGTCCTATACGGGCCCAAGCATTAAAAGCGTGACCGCCCAATACGGGCTGCAGTTAGATTTCCACGATGGGCCCCGTACTTAGTCAGGGAAGATTGTACGGGCCCAGTATACAGCCCTGACTAAATTTCTGCACGGGTAGAAAAATTGGCTTCATTATTTAACCAATTAGCCAAAAAAAGAATTATTTATAAAGATTGGAGGTTACAATTGAATCGCAACTGACAGTTGCTGAGGCAACATATTTTGCAGATACATTACTTCGCTGTTGCCCATCGCCACAATTCGCGAACTTTCGTTACAATATATCTTACATATAGAACTTTTTGGCGACATATATGTTATTTCCATGTGGGGATGCGCGTGCACGAAGGGGAGACGATCCGCGTGCGTCGGACCGAGGATCCATTGCGCGTTACGCCGCGATTTTTATCGGTACACGGTAATGACAGAGAGTCGCTTTCGAAACATGGTGCGTGGTCGCGGAGATTCCTATCGGCCGTCGCGCGTCATGCCACACTGGCCGTTCCTCGTCGTTTTTTTTTTTTTTTCGTTCTACGAGGGCCTCACCAGATTCGATGGACGGTCAATCTCTGGGAACTCGGTACGTAATTTTTGGGGTCTGAATTCGACCGACCTCTTCGCTTCCATGAAGATCGTCCCTAAATTCCAGGCACCGTAGGTACTTTTCTATCCTTGCGGTTATCGTGATTTTCGATCGAACTCCGTCGCTTCGCGAGGAAATCGCACACAAGGTGAACCGCTGTAAAGGGAAGCCGGATTATTGACCCAGAAGCACGAGGATAAAACCGCATATCCGACGTGACGCGCGCGCGTCGGTTCCGTCGGCGTGGGGCGTCTGCCTCGCAAATGTGGATGTACGAGGTGTGGGAGGAGGGTGAAGGAGCGAGTTCGAGGCCGCCGGAGGTCTGGTTTGTGGGGTGGGTCAGGGTTAGGCAGTGTGTCGGAGGTTAGGTCTCTCGCTCGCTCTCCGCCTCGAGACGGCATCGACCAGACCGCCAGCGTTCGTTTCGTCAATTCTACTTTATTCAGCGAGGGGGCGAGGAAGTGACGTAGACGACGCGCCGCACCGACGCCCGGACGAGAGGGAGAGTAGCGCCGGCCGAGAGCGAGGAGAGCGCCGGGTGCAAGGATAATGGAGAGTTAGGGGCCGGCGACGCGGAAGGAGGAGGCGGTGGAGGAGGAGGAGGAAGGAGCGTCAGGGAGGTGAACGAGACCGAAGTGGAGAAACTCGGTCGATAATACCGACGGTTCGCGAGCGAACCACGCTGATCGTGAGCATCGCGTTTCGCGAACTCGTTGACTATTCACGACGACTCATGGTTAACATGTGGGTTATTATTATCAAATCACACCTACAAAACAAATTGTACTATACGACACACGAGGCTGAAGCTAGTTACGGCGGCTTGTAGTCGCACAGGCATTTTGCGGGTTTGTTTTCAGACGACAGAACCAAAGTTTATAATGTTCTGAACGTGCAGGGTGAGAAATTAAATGGGGGCGGGACGTTTGAATAATTATTAACCATTTTTTATTTTTAAGATGTGCTTTGCGACAGCCCATCGAGGCGTTTTGCTAGATTTTCTTTGAGAGTTTATAGTATCATGAGTGTACGGGATACAAAATTAAGTGGGGGCGAAACGTTTCAATAATTTTCAACGATATTTTAAGGTGTGTTTAAGACATCCTTTGCGACAGCCAATCGAAGCATTTTGCTTTTTTTCGGATAGGACAATGAGGCATCATAGTGCCCTGAGTACAGGATACAAAGTGAGGAGACGACGAGACGTTTAAATATTTTTAAACGAATTGAGATATTTTAAGATGTCTTTTGCGACAGGAAAACGAGGCATTTGCTAGGTTTCTTTTTCAACAGGGTGGACACCTCAGGCCAATAGTCACACCTATCTCTGCCCAATTAGCAACGTTACTTCGTTCCCCCAACTCGAAAAAACTTGTCTCCAATTCCGCCTTCAGTTCCCCCAAGTTGGAGCCCGAAGTTTCGCCGACTCCTGGCCCCGCAATGTAAATCACTGAGACGCCGCGGCGAGATTCCGTTGTGCGAATCGCGGCGCGCCGCAACTTCGAATAACCCCCCGCGGGAAAACCGCGCGGAGCACATTGAACGCCTCTCGCGCTGATACTTTCGACGCAGTTGCGGTCGGACTCGCGGCGCATTATTTACGAGCTCGCGCGCGATCTAATTGACTCGCATCGGGGCCACTCAGCGCCGCGAGTTAAAGCACGATAAATCTCGTTTTACCGGGCGAGCGCGCAGCCCTGCAATATCATCTTCGGGGCCACTTCTCGCGCGTGGCCGGGGCATCAATTCCGATGAAGCGATCAAGCACGAACCCTTCCGCTCGCCCGACCGACACTTCGAACTTTCGTCGGGCACGTCTCGTCCCGATAGCCGCGCTACGCGTTATATCCAAACCACTTTGATATACACGGCGAAATATGCAGCTCGGCGGCGGCGGCGGCGGCCGTTTTCGATCTGGCGAGTGCGGGCAAAATGTGCTCCTCGGCCGGCGGGAGAAAGAGGCATCCCGCGAGGAGTTGAAAGGCAGCTTCAGAGACGGAGGCGGAGAAGACGAAAGAGCCGCGCACTCGCGCTTGCCGAGCGCAAGACGGATGAACCGCGATGCCGGCTGCGCGATGCCGGTTAGCATAAACGTCTGTTTTCACCGACTCCTCGTCCTTTATGCCGTGTTTGATGTTGAACGTTTGTCGCCGGGACAATAAACGCTCGTCGTATACGCGGCTCTCGTTGTGCGCGAGTGTAGCGCAGCTCGCCAGAGTCGGCGATGCGCAGCGTCACTTCAATTCTTCGGGCTTTCCTCGCGAGGGAGGCTCAATGCAAACGTCTGTCTGCCTGTCTGGCTGTGTGTGTGTGAGAGAGCGAGATTCGTCGTTGTTTCTTTTCGGTGTAGCGCGGAAAGAGTTTGTCACTCGTTGACAGGCGAACGAGCTCCGGGACACACACGGTTTTTTTTTTTTTTATTTACTTTAATTCCACGAGCATCTCGCCCTCGCACTCCGGGATTCGCGAGGGCGTTCGCGCGCGGCCGTCCGACGAGAAAAACGAGCCGCCACGGTAACGAGTCGAGACGTTGGCGAGCGAAATCATTTTGGCGATAGCTCGCTAAACGTCGCTCGTTCCGACGGCGGATTAAGGAAATGACAAAGATGAGAACGAGAGTCTCACGGTCTCTCGGGGCGAAAAGTTTTTTTTTTTTTGTCGTCCCGCGTGTCTTATTTTGCAATATTTATTTCGAGCGCGCGAGCCGCGAGAAAATTGCGACGCCGCGTCTGCGCGACTCGCGCGAGAGTGCGACGACGCTTTAATAATAATGTTAATGACCGCTCGGTACGAGGCGATAAAACTCGCGCTAACGAGCGCGCAGCACGTGTCGAATGTTTGCACAAATCCGTCGCCGTTCGCGAACGCTCGCTTTATAACGCGCCGCGCGATATTCGATACGCCCGCGCGCGTAAGGAACGAGCCGAGAAGCGAGCTGCGAAGTCGCCTGTGGAATAGCCGTGCACGGAGAGAAGGGTCTGACAAAATTTACCGGACGCGATACTAAAAATTACCAACGCGCCTGGTATTGAAAAGCCATAGCCGCCACCTGGCGAACAGTACGAGAACTATGAGAATTTCTAACGTATATATAATATTTTTGACCATATTTCGTGGTAAAAATTCTCATCGTTCTAGTTCTTCTCGATAGATGGCGTTATATCACCCCTCTACCGGAAATTTACAATACTTTTTGCTGGAATTATGGTAAAAAGTATCAGATCCTTCTCTTCGTGTGGCGTTACATCCGGGCCTGGTCAGGGCCCGATCAGGACCACGTTGGCCCCGCCAGTGCCCGATTTCAGCCGTATTTGACGCTACAGATTTTCTACCAAGGATGAACCGGAAGCTCCCTGCCACAAAATTCAGCTACCGTGGATATTAACCGCGTCAAAACGGATTTAAAAATATGAAAACGCAAAACGATCTCACCCCGACCAGTGTTACTCATCGTTCGAGCATTCGCGCGAAAATATCTCGCGGCCAACGGACCCGCGAATAAACGTGCTCGGGAACACCGATGTATTGTTTTCACCGCGCGTCGAGTCGGCGGCGGTGGCTTCCTCCCACTACACGAGCGATTCGTGGACACGCGAAAATGAAGATGAAAGGGGCGATTCCGTGGCCAGAATTCGGTTTCCCGCGGACGCGAGCGGCCTCGACCACGAGGATTCCCATGGTTCTCGACCTCCTTCTCTCGCCCGGGTAAACGCAATCTGTATTCCCTCCGGTGCGATCGTACGGCAACGCTCCGCCGAAGTTTCGCCTCGACTCCTCTCCCCACCTTGAACTTTCCTTCGCAACGTAAACCACCGCCCCGACGATCCAGAGTCCTTCGTTGACACACGCGCACGTCGTGGCGCTTCACCCTGGAGAACTTCTTTTCTTTTTCATCTCGAAAAGAAATAAATTCGTGCGAATTGTATTCATAGATTCTATTTCCGAGCGGTTTCCAATTATATACATGTGTATAAATGTATATCTGTATATCCGTCTATACCGCCAGCCTGCAGAGAATATCCCTGAATTCTCGGTGTGTTTACAGTTCAATATAACCGGGGAAATGTTTCGGTAGGTCAAAGAAGAAAAACTGCTCTCGAGGTGAGTCGTGTGGTCTGACCAAACAGGCTGTTTCTACTGGCGCCGTCCCACATTTGTTCCTTTTTTTTCCCCCCTTCATCACTATTGAATTAATTACTCCGATAATCGCATATTCCATGTGTATGTACAATCGGAGTCTGGCGTTCGCGCACGTATAGTGGAAGCTCGCCTTGTTTGAGCAGCTGTGTTTCCGCTGCTTATGCCTGCCTCACTGCCTCACTGCATGCAGAGGCTGCTGCTGCTGCTGCTGCTGCTGCAGAAGCCGCGCGCCACCGCCAGTTTATTTGTGCCAACGTCGAGCTGTTCGGCCGCGCTGCGTACCCGAGAGCCCCGCGCCTGTTCGCCGGAGCGACCGCGACCGGGCTATGAGCGAACGCAGCGATGCACGAGCTAAATGTGTCCGCGTTACGTGCTATTTCGAGAGACGGAGCGAGAGATGAGACAACCCGGTACGTTGGTCGCGACTCCACGCACTCGTCCGTGTCTGTCTGTGCGGGTCTTCGCTCATTTTCTCCCTCCCCTCGCCTTGCGAACTTCGCTCCCGATCGCCTCAGAATTGAGTCAATCCGGTATACAAAGCAATTTTTTTAAATATTTAATTCACTCCGTGTCGATCGAATCGAATGACCGAGAAAAAATTTCAAAAAATGTTGGCTTCACGAAAAAAAAATTGCGTGAGTCTCGTTTCACATTTTTCTATCGAAACGGAGGAAATTTTTTACGGGCCTCAAAAACACGCCACGTTTCTAAATTCCAAAGTCCCAGACGCGCTCGCGAGTTATCGTCGAGCCGGATCGTAAAAAAAGAGAGGCGACCTATTTTTAATCAGCCGTAATCAATCTCGGTGCACCGGATCCTAATCGGGAGGTATCTACACGGCACTCGAGGAAACTTTTCCTCGTCAGATAGGGATACTCGAACAAATGTCCGTGGGAGTGAAGTGCTGTAAATTTGTCGGGCCGCCGCCTCTGGGAAAAGATGCGCCGAGCTTGTTTTGGCGAGCACGTTTGCCGTAACTCGAGTAATTCGCCTATCGCGCGGCCCTCTCGTCTTTACCTTTGCTTTCTCGCGCTTGTCCCGGGTGAGGCTGCTTCTTTGCCTCGTCCTGGCCTTCTTGTTTACGAAGTCAGAGCGGAGTTGCTAATTGAGTTTCCCCAATGTGGCCGTGGGGCTCCCCTTTGCCTAAGAACGAAAGAGGATCCCCCCGGGACACCGGGCGCCACGTTCCAGACTATTCCCGACCAATCGATGTCGAGAGCGTCCTGTCTTTCGAATCCAATTTCCACGATTTCATCGACGCAACTTCGGGCGCCGTACGTGTCGCCCTGCTACGTGTCAGGGTCGAATTTACCATATCCGAGAGCCCGGGAGCCTCGTTCGGCGGTTTCGGATCCTCGGGAAGCGATAAGGTGGAAACATGTGCGCCCCATTCGCGGATAATAAATAGTATTCCCCGAGCCAGAGGGGATCGGGGCCTCCTCGGGGCTCCCCCAAATCCTCAATTTGCTGCACTTCTTCGGGCGTCTGTTGCTTGATGTCATGACCGGACTCGTAAATCCCTAATTCTTTTACAAACAAAGTAACTAATGGAGGACCGTGATCTTCTATTTTTTTCGCTATTGATCACAATCTTTTGTATTAATAATGTGCAGCTGTTAAAAAGTTCGCGCATCACTTTAGAATCGCCGCAGATTATTGTTATTAAATTGCACCTACAAAACAAAACGTACTGCAACATTTATTTCTTGAACGAATGAGGATTTACAACACGGTCGTTGACTCAAAATTGTTTCAATATGAAAGCGAGACTTTTTCCCCCCATCAATCCAGGGCGTCTCCACGTTTCAGCTCGTCGAGGAAAAAACAACAAGCGCGGGAAATTTGATACACAAACAAAACCGTAAAACTCGTGCTTTACAGCCTGATGTGTAATTGCAGCTTTAATTGCGAAGTTAAACCCGTTTGTTCCCGTTGCCTCAAGATTCCGCGCTCATTCGTCTTGTTTTCATGGACCATATCCCCGACTTTCGTCTCACGATTTCCATTACTCTCGCTTTATCACCGACTCGTTGCGTCAAGGGCGTCGCCCGAACGACGAGGCGAGGTGAAAAAAAAAATAAAGACACTCGGCTGTCGGAAGGAAAGCGCACCGAGGGGAGAAAGAAGGACGGAGTTTGTTACACGCGAGCTCGGAAATCTCCGAGGCGAGGAGACGTGTTTATTTACGGACGACCTTGAGAACACGGCTGCCGGAGACGAAAAGAAAGTACCCAGACGTGCCCTTTGCTTGCCGTCTGTCTGTTTTCTTTTTCAACGGCTCCGCGCGCGTTTTTTCTTTTACCTCCCTTTTCCCTTTTTCCTTCTCGCCGCGTCCCTCTTCCTCCCGTCGGCGCGGACGGCGACCCTTAATTTCGCGTTTGGCCGCGATCTCTCGCGAATCTCGCGGCATCTCGGGCACGCGCCGAACAAACTTCCACTCGGGAAGCGTACGAAAGAAAAATAAAGACGGAGCGATAAAAGTCTCGCGAGGAAGAAGAAGCGGCGAGAAGGTGCATCGGGCGCCTGCGGTTCGTCGCGCCCTCGCGGTCCGCGCGCGCACACTTGGAATATATTTTTAAACCACCGCGACACGGTAGCTCGACGATGATCATCATGCGCGCTCGACCTCGAAGTGGTTTTCGCGTATTTTTTTTTCCCCTCACCAAGGTCGGGGCATTTTTTTCAGCGCACAACCGCGGCGAAATGCGTCGAATTTATTCCAATCCCGAATATTCGTATTATCCGTTTTATTATTACTTTTTCCGAGCGTTTTCTTCGGGTCGTTTTTCGCGTTGCTCTTTCGGTTTCGTTTATTTTTCGCCGGTCCTCGAAATCTCGAACGTGCAGCTCTCTCTCTCTCCCCCTGTTTCTCTGACGCTTATCTCAACGATGTAGATATATTTCTGGCATGTTTATGCGGCTCTCGAGTGATTTAACGCTTATAAGCCCGGCGGACTGGTGCACAGCGACGGCCCCGACTCACTCGGGGCCGCCGCTCGTGCATTCGCCATCGTCATCCGCGGAAAATGGATGGCCGAAACCGCGGGGCGAGCGGCGAGGGAGGGAGGGGGGGGGGGGTGAAGGGGGTCGCGGCTTTTCGCGAGCATCGTACCTTTCGTATATATTTTCCGCACGCGCTTTCGCTCGCTCGGGCTTCCTCCCTCTCGCTCTCGCTCGCCACCCGAGTCAAACTAAATATCTTGGCTCGCGTTCAGATTTTCGCGCTACGCCTGCGTTAATCATAAAACGCGAATACACGCGCGCGCTGTATCCATTACTATTGTCGCCGTTATTATTATATATCGCCGAGTGGCGGAGAATTCGGAGCGTGAAAAGTCGTACCGACGCTGGGAACCAAAAGCAGGAGAAAAAAAAGTTCTATAAATACGAATCTCTCTCGACCTTTGGTTGACGTGCGAGAAGTCGAGGCGGCACACAGGTTGTACGGAAATATTTCGCGCACGTATAAAAAGCCGGGTGACTCAGTCGCCGCGGGACAAAGTTAAATCGACTTCGGGGTGAAGAAGCTCGGGAATTTTATTTTTATTTTTACGAATTTTCGCGGTGCAAAATTTCGGTCGCGCGGTTGCGGACTCAGTTTTACGTGTCTAGCGCGACGCGACGCTCTGTGTGGTACGCGCGGGGAGTCTGGCTGGGAACGCGCGCGCCATAGCCTTGCACCATGAATTGGGTCGAGCGCCGAGGCGGCGCGGCGCGTCGGGCTTGGTGCATTGACAGGGATGAGGGTAGCCACCCCTCCGGCTCTCGTGACTGGCCGGGCGGTTGCGCGCTCGAGAGCATCCGAGCTCCGCGTGTCTGTGTGCCGGCCACTATTAGCCAGCCCCTATGGAACTCTCGAGCCACCCTCGCGACTCTACGCCCGCCGCCGTCGTCGTCGCACCGAGCGTAGGGGAACGTGGGACATAATGGGATAGTCTTTTTTTCATATCGAATGATTTTACGGGGTATAATGGGACAGTCATTTTTTTCATTTCGAATGATTTTACGTGGCATAATGGGACAGCAATTTTTTTCATTTTCCATGATTTTACAGGGCATAAATGGGACCGTAATTTTTGTAATTTTCCATGATTTTACAGGGCAAAATGAGACAGTAATTTTTGTCATTTTCCATGACTTTACAGGGCAAAATGGGAAGCTCCGTCGTTTTTGGATAATTGCGTTTCTAGAATACAATTCAACGGAACCATGTAAAATATACAATAGGTAAAATAGACTTCCCATTTCTTTCTTCCATTGGAGTCTACTATCAGGCGTCCATAGAACGCGAATGTATTTAATACTTCTGGGAAACTGACGTCCGTGTCTCACCTTCAGTTGGGGACAAAATGCAATCAAAGTTGGCGACGTTCAGCAGCACTCAGCGCACCAAACCATACGTTGCCGAAATTGGGGAGCGTCCCATTTTGCCCCAGAATTTGTTTTTCTACCGAAGCTCGAAATCAATTATTGGAATCGAGTTTTTGGGGATGAAAAGCAGTAAAAATAAACTTTGGGTATCGTGATGAAACCATTTTTTCTCCTTGTACGTCCCATTTTGCCCCGTCTTCCCCTATAACACACGATTTTACACATACGAGTGCGGCACACACATACGCGGCCACGGACGTATTTGTAAGTGCGCATATAGCGCGTCGGGGGTGGCTCTATGCCCCAGTTGCACCGCGCATGCACCACCCCCCGTTGCTGCGTCGCGTTTGCAGCAGCGTTTACGAGTGGCGCGAGGGAGACGCCGCGCGAACGAAAGAACAATCGATTTCGGAGCCTCGCGCAACCGAGCCACGTTGCTCGCTGCTCTCGTGTGCTTTCCCGCTCGGTAGAATCAGCGGGAATTATTTTCCGAATAACGCTCATTTCGTCGTCTCAAGCCTGCGGTTGGTTCGACTTTTCGAAACTCGTTTGTCGGACGAGGGTTCGATTAATTTCGGTTCGTTTCAGTCCGACGATTTTCCATTAGCGACATTTTTCGAAATTTATTTACTCGCCGAGGGTTGGATTATTTTTGAAACCAGGAATTTTGGTTCACTCCAGGCCGACGATTTTCTATTCTCATGACGAATAATGGCCCGTGTGGTTATGCAATTTTCGTTGAATTATTCAAGGATATATTCGTGTGCCTCTTTTGAACTTTGTAAATTGTACATCCGACAAGTTGTTATTACCCCCGCGGTCGGTTATGCGGTATGTGCATTGGCTTGTATGTATATAGAGATGGGGCTACACACGTGTAAATACACACAATGCCTGCCTGCATGTAACGCCCTCGACGTAACGCAACCAGGATGAAACTTCGAGGTTTCGTCGAAGTTGGCGAGGTTAAAGAAACTTGGGCTCTGCGCTATAGAGATGCTGCATATCGGTCGGGTCGTACGGCTCGAGTCTAATTCGAGCGTCGTGTGTTACGCGAGGGCTATCGACTCGCGAGTCGCGCCTATAGTCTCGCACCACATTGATCCCGCGTCCACGGAGCTTTACACCCGCCGAGACAAATGCCGATTGCGCGACATCGAGCGTCACAGTTGTAAATCCTCATTAGCTTAAGACATAAATATTACTGAACGAACTCTTTGTAGGTGTGATTTAGTAATAATAGCCTGCAACGGTTACAAAATGATGTGTGAACTTTTGAATGGCCGCATAGGTACCTCATTTTCGGAGATACATTACATACTCTCGTAATCACTGTTAAAAATATTTCGCGTAAGCCTCCATTGCGGGTAAAGGAAGCTCGTTTACATAATTGGTATGTGAAGTTTGATATGCGAGTGAAATGTAAAATTACAATATTTTCTACTGAATCGTATAAAAATTCGGAAATTTAGTACGAAAGTTAAGAAATTGAGTATACAAATTTAGAATTCTTTCGCGTGTATTAAACGTGTATTAAACGTAAATAAAATATAAATTCACAAACATTTTTAACTGTGATGCGTTAATTGCATTTCTCAATTTTTTCAGAGAGCTTACTATGACATTTTTATTCATAAATAAATATACCTTGCACCCATTAAAATATGGATACATTATATCGTGATTACTCCATGTTAGGTACTGTCATCAATTAATAATTGCAAGATGTATTGTACCGTCAATTTTATTTTCTAAAAGTTTTGGCGACTTACAACTCCGGTGTCAATCGCTTTGCCCATACATCTCCCGCTCTCGTGATTCTCGCCGCGTACAAAACGTCTCGTGAAATCCCCCGAACGAGATAAATCGTCGGTTCCACATCTCGAAACGTGTTTCGCGCGCCGCTCTCCATCCCGATTCTCCGTCTTCGTCCGGCGGGCGCTACGTGCACCTGGATATCGCGCGCAGTCTCATGAATTTTGCATCCAGGTCAGATCGACACGTGCCAAAGACGTTTCTCGAATCTCGCGCACACATCCGTGTATCTATATGCATAATTCGACGTTATCTCTCGCGCTTTCATTCGTATCATTACGCTCGGCTCGCGGTTGCCCAACTGGCCCCGGGCGCCGCGGCTAACGTAAACCATAAATTTACGGTCCTCTAAGGCGTCTCCGTTTCTCCCGTACGAATCGTGGGGGAAGATTTGATATACGTAAATCCAGGGAGAGAGACGAAAGCCCGGTGACTAAGCGTCACAACAAACACAACACGTGGTGTGCGTAAATACGGACGAAGTTTTCTCGTACCCAACCGAACGACGGGCTGCTCTCCTGGTGCTCGCTCGCGTCGTCGTGGTAAAACGATCGGGCGACACCGACGTCTCGGTGTGTACGCGGCAGTGCGGCGTGTAAGATCGATCTGATGCCCCAGTTACCGCTCGGTGGTAGGAGTGATATTTGCGAATTTTCGTCTCTCGTCTTGTCGAGGAAAATGCATCACCTTATTTATTTATTTATTTTACATGGAACATCCCTCGAAAACAGCCCTTGAAAACAATAAAATGTAAAGGTTGAAGAATGAATTACATGTAGAATATCGACAAAAAAAAGATAACACATTGACAGAATAGACCGTCTCATATCGGCAGCCTAAAGAAATTCGCTTTGTGAAACAAAATTGTTCCCAGAAAGAAAAAACAGCCAGAAATGACGATTAAAAAAAAATCAACGAAAGCTGCAACAACATCGCCACTACGGTACCGCCTGGTGAGGGGCTCGTCGAGACCACAATTAGTCCAACGACCACAACGCCAAAAAAACAGATCAAGAGATCAGGCCAATCAACTATACCACGAATAGTCTAGCGAACGAGAATCAACAAAAGCGAGAAAACGATAGAAATCGTCCCACCACACGAATACGCCAATAGCAAGTAGCACCAAATAACTGAATTAAAAAACGAATCCAAATCATCCGCCCGATTAATAAACTATGGCACCGCGCGAGAATCACGGTTACCCAAAAAACCCAATCCCGCCGCACGCGCGTCGTTTGACTTTAATTCGTCGAAGCTCTCGCGGCCAGGATGCGAACCCCGGGGCGAGGGCAGGCATTGACCTAGATGCCCTCCGGTTCGCCGTCCTTCCCGCTTGCGCATAGTCAATCCGAGCCTCTCGCTCGGCCGCCAGCACAGGCTGTGCTGCGCGGCGCCACATCCACGGGAACGCGGAGACCCTGGCCCTGGGACGAGCGTGGATTTCACGCTCTCCCACACAGGGAGAGCCAGGATCTCGCTCTCCCCGCTCCCGCTGCTCGGTGATGCGCGCACGGCCAGCCTGGCTGGCTGGCTGGCTGGACCCTTCGGTGTGCAGCCGCAGCCTAGCAGCCACTGCCACTGGCCCTGATGCCGCTGCGGTGCTGCTGGCTCTATGCGGGTGGAAAAGCGCATGAACGGTTTCCAAGGGGGTTGCCCCGGGTGCCGCGCTCCTCGTGGTGTCCTGGAAGCGGAGCTCGGGCGCCGTTCGTGCGGCTCCCGCGTGGGAGTGTAAGTGAGCTCTTGGATCAGGACCGCAGCAACCGGGAGGAGGACGAGGAGGAGGAGGAGGAGGAGGAGGAGAAGCGGCGCGGCCACCACCACCGAGTGGCGCCATTGCCAACGCACTTGGCGGTCGCGGTGGTGGTCGTGCCGAGGGCTCTTGCGGGCCGGGGCTGGTTTCTCCCGCTGCTTATCTCGCGCGCGCGAGATTACTCGCCAGAGTCGTATTGATTATGTCTGGGCTTTCCCGCGCGAAATTCTACGCGGGCATCGCGAGCGATCTTCTTTCGGTGTGCTGCGGGAGACCTCGGGGACAGTGTAGGCGGGTAATTATCGGGATGGGATTTTTTCAAGCAAGTCGGCCCGTCACACCCACGAGAATGTTTCTCCCCCCCTCCAACACCCTGCAGTGATTCCTAAGCGTTTCGACTCTCTGGGGATCGTTAGTCACGATTTACATCCGTCGTTAATGTTAATCGTAAATCACACAGCGGTGGCTCCGCGGCGTTTGTATCGTTGGATATAACAAAGTTGGAGGCACTTTTATCGGCCGCGTGGGCGGGAGGGCTGTAAACCGTTTGGGGTCAACGGCGGGATCGATTGGACGCGCGCACTTTCGAGCTGTATCGCGGCTCGGGCGAGTCGGCGGATTACGCTCGCGAGGTAATGGAAAATAATTGCTGCGAAAAAAACGACGGTGCAGCTGTCGGAGCATCGCTTATGGAAATAAAGTGTATTCAAGATATATAAGTTGTATGCAATTATTAGCCGATACTGTGAAAACTATCGCGTTTCGGAAAAAAACTAATAGCGAATTCGTTGTGTACGGGCAAAAATACATCGAAATAAAATTTAAAAGAAAGTTTTTTTTCGAATAAAAACTGTTTTCGCATTTTTTTCGAATTTTCGTCACTACACTAAAATCGAGGTTACTTTTTTTTATCGATCGAAAATGGATTTTCTTCCTTCGTTCGAGACAAAACTCAATAACGAAGAGAATGCCGCAGGGCGGAAGGTGATATCGCGATTTCAGAATCTTTCCCAGAATCTTAAAGCAGAGCCCTCAAAAGATTTGCGGAAAGTTCGTCTAAATCAATTCGTCTAAATCAATTCGTCTAAATCAATTCGTCTAATAATCAATTCGTCTAATAATCAATTCGTCTAAAATCAATTCGTCTAAATCAATTCGTCTAAAATCAATTCGTCTAAAATCAATTCGTCTAAATCAATTCGTCTAAAATCAATTCGTCTAAAATCAATTCGTCTAAAATCAATTCGTCTAAATCAATTCGTCTAATATCAATTCGTCTAAAATCAATTCGTCTAAAATCAATTCGTCTAAAATCAATTCGTCTAATATCAATTCGTCTAAAATCAATTCGTCTAAAATCAATTCGTCTAAAATCAATTCGTCTAAAATCAATTCGTCTAAAATCAATTCGTCTAAATCAATTCGTCTAAAATCAATTCGTCTAAAATCAATTCGTCTAAAATCAATTCGTCTAATATCAATTCGTCTAAAATCAATTCGTCTAAAATCAATTCGTCTAATATCAATTCGTCTAATATCAATTCGTCTAAAATCAATTCGTCTAAAATACTATAGCGGAAATCATTCGTTACAATGCAACACTTCGTAAATAATTAATAAAAAAAAAAAAAAAAAAAAAAAAAAAAAAAAAAAAAAAAAAAAAAAAACAAAACAAAAAAAAAAAAAAAAAAAAATTTTTAAAGGAAAATTAACAACCAAATTCATCTAAAACAATCCGTGTAGAAGACATGACAAGTTGATTTTAGACGAATTGATTTTAGACGAATTGATTTAGACGAATTGATTTTAGACGAATTGATTTAGACGAATTGATTTTAGACGAATTGATTTTAGACGAATTGATTTTAGACGAATTGATTTAGACGAATTGATTTAGACGAATTGATTTAGACGAATTGATTTTAGACGAATTGATTTTAGACGAATTGATTTTAGACGAATTGATTTTAGACGAATTGATGTTAGACGAATTGATTTTAGACGAATTGATTTAGACGAATTGATTTTAGACGAATTGATTTTAGACGAATTGATTTTAGACGAATTGATTTTAGACGAATTGATTTTAGACGAATTGATTTAGACGAATTGATTTTAGACGAATTGATTTTAGACGAATTGATTTTAGACGAATTGATGTTAGACGAATTGATTTAGACGAATTGATTTTAGACGAATTGATGTTAGACGAATTGATTTAGACGAATTGGTCTTAGACGAATTGATTTTAGACGAATTGATTTTTAGACGAATTGATTTAGACGAATTGATTTAGACGAATTGATTTAGACGAACTTTCCGCGAACGCCCTCAAAAATCGAAAATTTTCCATACATAAACCTTGCGTTTTTTGCAATTTTCTTTTTTCGGTTTCGTAAAGTTTGTAAATCTGCCCTATCGAGGAAATGTGCCCTATCGATGGCACATTTCCTGTTGATTCCAAAAAGCACCATTGTTTGCCCGAAAAATAGGAAATTCGACGCGAAAAACGTAAAAAATGATTTTTTTCTATGCAAATATAAGAGAAATACAGCAACAAGACACAAACGAAAATGTCCCAAAAATTGATTTTAGCAAATTCGTCGACTGTGTGTGTTTTTTCGCAAGACAAAGTTGCATCTTTTGATCCATTGCTATCCCAAACCCAGAGTACCCACAGGAGAAAAATAATCAGGGAGTAACAACAAATCTTTTGCTGTATTAACACATTTTTTGTTGTCGCAACAAAATGTTTAGCTATACTACAGGCAATTTTTTGCTGCCGTAGCAAATCTTTTGTTGTCACTCCGTTAACATTTTTCTCTGTGCAAGCGGGCTGTATCAGTCCCGCTCTCGCTCCAAATGCTTTTTTCCTTTTGGCAGCAATCGCTCTTGGAACGACTCGCGAGACAAAGTTCTACGTCCTCCGGTACGACAGTCGCGCGCGGCGTGAGAGCTTTTCCGTCGTCGCGAGAACGCGCAACGTATATGTCGCACACACACACACACACGCGCGCGCGCGCGCGCGGGCGCGTCGACGGTTTTCTCAGAGTGCTGGTAAAGGTAAATCCATCCATCCGCCTCGTCTATAGCGTCTCGTGTGTACAGCACACTCGCTGGGAAGTGGGTCGGGGCTTTGCAAATCGTCGGCTCGCCGAGGCCTTGTGCTAAAATCGTGTTGATGCCGACGTCGGACGTGCGCGCCGCCGCTGCCGGTGCCGGCGCGGTTGCTGAAATCACGTTTCTCCGCTCGGGCGAAGGATAAACGTGCGCGCGATCGTTCGTGTAACACGCGCTCCGAGCGCAATAGCCCCGCTCGTAAATACGCTATCGTCGCGCGGCTAGAGACCGAAAAACCCGCGCGTGTCTGTGTCTCCTCTCTGTCTTCCAATTCGCCACAGTCTGGCCGCGGCCGGTATACCGTAAAATATTATATAGACTCGCGCGCGAACCGCGGCGCAAATATAAATTCGTCGGGGAGTTTAACGAAGCCTGAAACGAGGGAGGCACAAAGCGCGGAGGGAAGTTTGGCAATTTCGCCAAAACAGCTGCCAACAACCCTGAACCATATGATACGGAAATTCTCGGAATGCTATTGACTCCGCGCTTTGCGTCATCATTATTATAATTATACAAATGCGGCACTGTTCGAATGTTCACGACGCCGGGTGGCGTGTGCATCGCGTATTCTCCGGCCCGAGTTCTCTGAGCTCAGAATTCGCCCTGTCCGACATTCGGGCATTCCGTAATTGACGCGCAGTTAGCGAAATTTCGTTACACGGCGGACGACCGTCTCGCTGATCCGACTGTAGAGCGTGAATGCGATCGAGCTTTCATCGAATTACCAAGATTCAGATGTAAACCAGGTATTTTCGAATAAAACGTCGAAAATTAAAAAAAATTCTCGTTTTTTGCAACCCCGACAAATTTAAGCCGCAGGCTATATATACAGGCAAAAATCCCACGTTACTAAAAACGCGTCGGTCGATCCTTCGAAAGCTCGACGCGATTAAATTCCGCATCGTCGAAACGAATTTCCCGGCGATTAAATGGAACATCAATCGCCAACGACATTAAACGTCACCTTCCGAACGAGCGCTCGCATTTGATGTGCCCGAGCAAAAAGCTCGCAGCTGCAACCTGATGTAATGGTATAAATATCGGGACCGAGAGATGCCATAAGGAGATATTACACCTTTGTTTCGCCTCGGCTGCTGGAAGGAAGCGACAAAAATACGAGATCGAAATGGCCCCTGACCCGCCGTCCGAGTGCTCAATCATCGGGAAGACAATACCGAGGAGAGCGCGAGAGTGATCGATTTTGCACCACGTTCAGTCTGTATACATGCCGAGAACCTATAAACCGAGAATCCTCTCTGCTGCAGCCGCCGCTGCTGCTGCTGCTGCTGCTGCTGCTGCTGCTGCTGCTGCTGCTGCTGCTGCTGTGGCAGTTGCCAGGACTTTTCCTATGAATCAGCAATGAATAGAAATTTATGCAAACGCAGATATAGCCCGGAGAGACGACGACGACGATGGCAACGACGACGACGACGACGACCGTAAACCTGTCTCGTGGCTCGACACTCGGGGCTGCCTATATACGCGGTAACACTGGGTGTCCCCTAATACACAAGTATACAATATAATCGTGAGTGAGGTGCATGCAATGCACCTCTAAGTACTGCATGCAAACCAAGCGCTGCAGCAGCAGCCAGCCGCTCGTACTCGCATAGAACCGGTGCGCACGTCACTTTGGCCACGTCCATTCAGCATCGAGTTTTCACTGTCGTTTATTCTCACCCGTTTCCTTTCGCCTCCTCGCGCTTCTCTCTCCTCTCACGTTCGCCGTCGATACAACGGCGGCGACTGCCGTCCGCCCGGCTGTCTGCCGGTTTATTGTTCGATCCACAATTCCAAACACTCGGGGGGGCCCCTCGCCGGTGTCTCGAGCGACGGCGACTTTTCGTTTTGCGAACCCGCGTCTGCGCGAACGAGCGGCTGGCCTGGCGCTGTTTGCGCTTTTCGCGGTGGCTTTGCAACGTGTAATTACGTCGCGTAAAAATATTTAGCACGAGCTTCCATCACCCGCAAAGGAAGCCCTTTTACGAAAATTGGTCATTTCTATTTAATACACAAGGAAGACATAACAGGTTAAAGCAATTTTTACTAAATCCTATGAAAGTTAGGAAATTTAATATGGAAATTTGTAACTTCACTACACTCGTGTAATGAATTTAATCTATTAGCTGACTAATTAAATTTCGGGAAATGTAAATTCACAAACATTTTTAACAGTGAACGCTAACGCTTTCAGTCGTAGAATTATTTTCGCTGCGCGAGCGTATTTTCTGCGTCCCAAAATACCTTTCACTCCGGCGCTGTTGCAATATTTTTATCGAGTTATCTGTGGAATCAGGTCGGTGAATTGTTTTCCAAATTGTATAAGCATAATCCTATACCAAACGCCATAAATCCCTCGATTCAACTCGAGGTCGAACGACCCGAATAGCGAAAAAATAATAATACAATCCCGCACGCCGCATACGTCAACAGCGGCATCTCGCACTTTCCTTCTCATTCCGCGAGGACGTGAGATCACTGATCGGCCCGTTATTCTCGTTTAAGTTCAAGGTCTCGTTCAGCTCTCCACACCGAGCGAATCAAACCTAGAGAGTCCGTTGCTATTTTTACGATCCTCCCCGCTCGCGTCCCCCACTCGGGCTTCCCTCCAATGAGGCCTCGCCGCCCGGTTCAGCCTCCAGAATTAATGAAAGAGACCAACAAAAAAACGCTCTAATCGACGAACAACGAAAACAAGCAACAAAGGAGACAAATTAAAGTGGAAGCCACGGGGAATGGCTTCCATTTTATTTTCACTCTATTTTATTCCCGTCTCCCCGCTGCGTTTTTTCCGCCGACTTTCTTCCAACCGCGAGAAAGAGAGAGAGAAAACAATCCCGGCGTCCTCACCCGCTCATGGCCAACGACATTCCTCGAGGATGCTCTTCGAGGCGTTCTCTTCGACGCACCCACTCTCCTTCGCCCTCCCCCCGTGAGGAAGGGGAAGGGAGGCTGTTCCTTTTACCCGAACAGATCCTTTCGAGGAAGGATGCGAATGAGTCTCGCACATTTTTTCGCCTCGCTCGTTATGTGCCAGGAGACTCCAATCTCTCTCAGTTCCCCACCGTTTATGCAGGGGAACACGGGGCAAAATGGGGCGCCGGGGCAACATGGGACAGGCATTTTTTTTTTTTTTCATTTCGAATGATTTTGCGGGGAAAAATGGAACCCTCCGACGTTTTTCGAAAATCGCGTTTTTGAAGCACAATTCGACGGAACCATTGAAAATATACGGAAAAGTGACTTCTCAATTTTTTTATCAGGTGCCCACTGAACTCGCGTTCAGTGCACTTAATTTTTCTAGAAAAACTTACATCCGTGTCTGATCATATCAGTCAAGCACACAATGCAATGAACTCCGAGAACGTGCAGTAGTGCTCGGTGCACCAAATCATATTTTGCCGATTTTGGGGGAGCGTCCCATTTTGCCCAAACATTTTTTTTGTCGTGACTCAAAATTGATGATCGGAGTCGAATTTTTGGGTGAAAAGTACACTCAGAGAAATCGTTCTGATAACTATAAAGTGACGACTGTCAATTTTTCGTTCATGCTATTATTTATATGGTTCACGATAACTACTTAATAGATACGATAATTGCGACATAGTAACCGTAACAACAAAAATAGTTACTTTAGCTATTCAAAATAATTGACACTTTATAGTTACCAATACTAGATTTTTCTCTCAGTGTAGTAAAAAGTGAACTTTGAGCGTCGTCGTAGAACTATTTTTCGCTTAAGCGTCCCATGTTGCCCCGTATTCCCCTGTATATAAATATATATATATTCTTGTTGGTGCTTCGCTGCAATATGGATGGCACTCCTTATGAGAATGGGACGGAACAGTCCTCGACTCCTCGGGGCACGTCAGGACGATCGCTGTCCCGTCCCTTCTCACTCCCGCTGCCTTTTCTCACCACTGCAGCCTCCCCCTCTCTCTCTCCCTCCCCGCATCGCCCGTCTCTCTGTTGAGGCGCGAGATGAGACGTCTAGACGGATTAGACGAGCTGCGATATCTCGGCGGTGGGATCTATATGACTTCTGTAACGCGCGTTATCGGGCAATACACATTGGAGGCAATTCCGACGGTAGCGCTCGGTATCTCCCTCCCGCCATCTCGGTCGGACGCTCGCGCGGGATTGAGAAAAACGCGTGTGTGTGTGTGCATCGTCGATGCATAGTCCTGCCTACGCGGTGGATTCGCACACGAGTGCACGACGCGGCTCTTCGCAGGGGAAACGATCGCCTCGCCATACCCGACGTCTTATTTATTATTCGCATTTCTCGAATCAGATTTTAATCCGATTTACCGTGTCTGCTGCGCCGATAGATCTGCGCTCGGCGAAGAATATATGTATATATATACAACATATATATTTATATTCCTACATGTGTGTATATAAAAATATGTACGTATATAATATGAGAACCCGTGTAAGCCGTAGCGCTTCAAAATATTTAATATAATCGTCTCCACATACTCCCGGGGGTTTATTCACGTATGCTTAATACGCCGATGTATTTTCTGCTTTGAATTCTCGGAGCGCCCGGCGCGCGAACTGAGAGAGCCCAGCGCGAGAGCGAAAGAGGCGAAAAAAAAAAAAAACAAGCAGGGAGGGAAGTGTCTGCCAGAAATAATTTTATCCCCGATGTGTGTTTTCGTGCGCGCACGCTCGCGTCCTATCCGGTGTGTCGCTCACGCGAGGAGACGTTTCGCGTGGCATTTTTGAAAAGTCCCTCTCGAGCTGTCGAGCAGCCCGAGGGGAAGACGCGATTTTGCCCCGGCCACGAGGGTGGAAGCGCCGGAAGAAAATCGCTCCCCCCGCGTGCAACACGTTCGACGCTCTGGACGTGTTTGGGTATCGCACACCGAGACGCGTTCCCCGTGCCGAGAGCCGCGAGACTCGTCGGACCGGCGAGAAGAGCCAATCTTCCCGGGTGTCTCGACGCCGTCTCTCACTCCTAGCCCACCCTCGGTCGCCTTCTCTCTCTCTCTCTCTGTCGGGGAATCGATGAAATTGAAATTTTCCCTCGGGAAAAGCCTCGAAGGTAGTTTCTATTTATGTTCGGTTATCCCGCGTCTACCCCCTTTCGTCGCCCCGAGACGCCGCGTTTCACGTCACCTCGAGTACAGTCAAAGTCATCGGTGGATCGCGTATCACACTCGGACACGCTACGAGCGGAGTTGTAAGTTCCAAAAACTTTTACAAAACAGTCGATGGTACCATTGATTTTTCGATTATTGATTGACAATAGTGACACGGGGTGTCCTTATTTCGAATACATCGAAATCAGGTAAAAAATATGTATATTTAAGTGTTTTTGTACTTTATTCGAAGTTTCGTCTCTTCACTAAAGTTGATGTTACTTTTTTTATCGATCGAAACTGGATTTTCTTCTTTCATTCGAGAGAAAACTCTGTAACGAGAAAATAAATAAAGAAATAAAGAAATAATATTAGCCCATTTGCGCATCCGTACACCCATCCCGAAATAACCTTAACTTAATAAACATTCAAACTTCACACGCCCGAGAACTGTCAAAATACAATAACACGATTGCACTACTCGTTGGTTAGCAACGAGTTGCAGGCAACATCGACATCCAATCAGAGAACGAATAACCCTACAACAATACTTAAGTATATAAAAAATGCGAGATATTTTACCAACTGATTTTTGAAGAGCGTATGGCATAGGTGTCAATGTGGCCACTGTGAAAAGTTCACAGATCATTTTATAATCGGTGGAATGGACAGTGGGCCATATTGGCCCATGTTGCGCCACCGCGCGGCCCAAAGTGCACAGCCCAGTCTGGCCGTGGAATAAATCACGGCTTGGGAGTGACAAATAGTCGAGTGGAAACGAGCGAGATTGACGGAAAGCGAGGGAACAATTCGGAAAGTGGAAGACCCGGGAATGCCGGGAGAAACTCGCGCAGTGACGCAACGCGGGCGGGATGATGTCACGCCTCGGCCGCCGCTTATAGCGGTGCCAATGTATATGCATATACATATACACACACACACAAATACACCTATAGACCTTATATACGTTCGTGGCGAGGGAGGAGAAGAGGGTGAGGGCGGAGACAGTCGGGTTGGAAGCAAATCGAGGACGTAGAACTGCCGGTCAGCGGTTACACGTTCCCTCGCGACTTGCAGCCACACATATATATTGTATACATATATATAAGGCACACACGTCGTCATCGTGAGCGGCGCGCGCGTCGTCGTCGTCGTCGTCGGCAACACGGACAGAAATACCGACATATCGATCCGAAGATCGACCACTGGCCCCCGTCGACGGCTCCGCTGCCGCTGCTGCTTTTGCCGTGTATATACGCGACGAAGGTACGCGCCGGTCATGCAGTCCGTTGCATGCCTCGGCCGCGCTGCAGGCCGCCTATACTCCTTGGCCGCAGTCCCGCCCTTGCTATGTCGCAACCCTGGGCACGCCGCGAGCCGGCTCTATCTTTAGAGCCTCGAAATTTCAACGATATGCACGCCTCGTCCCCCCTCCCCCCCCCCTCCCCACGGAGGACCTCGGGAGATCGAATGCCAAGTGTATGATACGCGGGGGGCGATGGGTCAGAATGGGGAATGGAGTTGGCCGGCAGTGGACAGAAATTGGAATTGGCGCGTGGAGAGGAGAATGTGGTATTTTCCCTGGTCGGAAATCTGTAGTGTTAAATCCGGTCCAAGTCAGGCCCGGCTAGGGCCCCAGCCGGACAAACCTGGCCCTGACCACGGTCTGGCCAGGACCGAATGTAACGCCACAGGTTTTCTACCAGGGCTATTTTCTACATTACCATTTTGTCCAATAGAAATTCTTATTTCATGGCTCAATTTCATTGAAGAAAAGCGTTTGAAAGTGTCAGAGGGAGCAGGAGTTATTGTTTTACGCGGTTACTTTCATGGTGCGAAGTGACGACCATAATCGCGAACGGTCGAGCGAAATTAGCCGCGAGCGCGGCGCGGCGCGTCGTCCCGGCGAGAATAATGAAGAAGCAATTTGGCATCCGTCTATTAGAGAGACGTCAGCCGAAAATTTATAGTGATTGCGAATAGTTGTCACTCCGCGACGGGCGATGCACTAAACGCTCCGGCGGAGTCGTAAAATTCCGCAGGACCGCGATTTCCGTCTCTCTTTTATTATAATAGAGAGAGAGAGAGGCTACGTCGCCGAAACAGCTGGCTACTTGGGCCGAGTCTCTGTCTGGTCGCGCGGTCGACTTTGCAAAGACTTTGCGAGGAACGAAAGGTGGCACCGCGATAGTTGGTATGCGCCAACGTGTGTATAGCCCGTGGCCGGCCGACAGGTGGCTTAAATAATTCAGCGGTTTATTAAGCCAAGAATTGCACTCTCGGCGTTCACGACCCGACGACAGGCGTCGCGGGGAAAAAGCGGCCGCGTTGTTCCGCGGTAGCTGCGCCGCGCGACCACCCCCGCTGAGGGCCTCGGCCAGCTGCGCCCCGGGCAGGGGTAACGCTCGGCCTCGCGTGATCACCGCTGGCTTTCGATTCTCGCGTGAAGCATTGACAATTTTCAGTGAGATCTTGGCGATCTTGAACTCGGGCGATCTCGCCACGCGCGCCAGAGCGAAGCGAAAAACGAGGAAACACTCGAAACGTTCCACATTCCTGCTAGAGTATCGCTAAATCCGGCCCAAGTCGGGCCCTCACCGAGAGAAAAAGTTTCCTTGATTCCAAAGAAATGGGTGGATTGATTTTTTCTCATTGATTTCAATGAAATATTTCTTTGAATTTCAAAGAAACGGTCTGCTTGATTCAAAGAAAGGATATACTTGACGGCACCTGGTCTGTCAACGTTTGGCGCGTTTGCGATAAGTCGTATTGGCGTTTCTAGTGCGAGCTGGTCTGTTATGTTATAGTCAAGTCAAGTCAAATCAAGAAGATAATCATTGGTTAAATCATTCAAGTTATTGGTTATCATATTTAAGCACTATGGTACGTAACGGAGAACTTGGTCGACGTAACCTATAATTTGGTTGATGAGATCCATTCAAAGAAAAGATAATATTAACTTAAGGATACTGGTTCATTGACGTCAAAGAAATGTTTCATAGGTTGAGATTTCTAGGAAATTTCATTGATTCAAGGACACTTTTTCTCTCGGTGCTGATAGGGCCAACGGTAGCTCTGATCAGGGCCTAACCAGGGCAGAATGTAGAGAATCCTAGTAGAAAATATGTAGCATTCTAAATCAGGCCTAAGTCAGGCCCAGCTCGGGCCCGACCAGGACAAGGTGCGACGCCAAAAATGTTCTACCAGGGTTGGTAAATTGAATACTGAAGACGTAACTATTAACACAACGAAAAAATCGTCTCGGCAGGTCGAGAGAGTTGGACACGAGAAGGCGGGAGAGTCTGACCTGGTTACCCTTAAGAGGACCCGCGACTCCTCGGAACGAATCCGCGAGCACGGGATATCGTGTTACATACGGAGGGAGCTCCACTCACCGGGAGCTCTCGGTGGGCATGTCGCGTGCCGAAACATCCTACCCCGAGAAATGATTTCGCTCTCGCGCAGCCGCGCCTCGATCGCAGCGAGCGAGACGACAAGCGAGCTCTCGAGATTTTACGAGCTCGTCTCGTTGCTGCCGCCGGGACTCCTCGCGTCCCACACGGCAGTGAAACGTCGGCGTCGTTGAAATAAAAGGCGAAGGAGCGAGAGACACGTTTATCCAAAACATTGGTTTTTATTGCGGTCGTACGCCACTGCACTTTTCGGGGATAAGACGCGTTACGGCTTCGCGAGTGTAAACACACTTTTTGCGGGCTTCTTTTTATCATTCCGTATAGTGGTTTGGACTTGCGTCAGCCGATCGTGGTTAAAAAGGAAAAACAAGAAGTAAACGAAACAAAAAAGTAAATGTTGAAAATAAACATTTCACGGACCAAAAGTGGTGGACGAAAAAATGGACATAAAAGTCACGGGGGACGAGTGTAACGTGCGTATAAAACGCGCGCATTTAAACGTCAGTCACCGTGACAGCCACGGCCGCTTTGGAATAGTCGTTTCGACGTCAATTTCGTGAAATTCGATGCAGGAAACTGCCAAACCCATTTCGAACATTTATTTCAACGACAATAATAATCAATTTCGCGTACGACGCGATGCGACTTTAATCCCACTGCATCGGCGCGGCTGATTGGCGGTTTCCTAATGAGCGTAGCCATCCAGTAGCCGTGGATATTGCCCCGTGGAGCCGTGCAATCTCGGCTCTCTCATTACAAATTACAACTGCGAGGCGCATTACGAGTTTACAAAGAGTTCCCGGTGTCTCGGGCCGGATTGCCGCTACTTTTCCCCGCGCGAAACGCACGCGCGCGGCTCGGGCGGAACGGCTCGACACTCGGGATGAGACACTCGTTTCGTTACAGCTTTCACCAATCTTGCGGTTACAATCTTAAGGGGATGACGTCTCTTTACCATTCACCACGAGCGCGTGCGCCATCACGATGATACATATAATGTATATCTGTATATAATATCCACACCGAGCCGCAACGCGCAACCCGCGCGCACTCTCGCGCTCGCTTATCGCGAACGACGAGATTAACGGTCTTTATTACTATCGCAATCGGTTGTAAACATTTGCGTTATACGTTTGCACACCGCGGAGGCGAATCTCTCGTTGCTCTACCGTCGTGTCACACCGCGAAACGGCAAAGCACACATTTTCCGCCGTAAATTACGTAAATTTATTCGCGAATATCTAGTCTCTCGATTATATTCTTATAAGAAATCGGCGTGTGGAAATAAACGAGCGAGGTCGTTAAATCGAGAATAAGTGACGCAGGGAGTTGTAAATCACTAAATCTTTTAGAAATAAAGTTCATTCATCGTACGATCGGTTTTATAATTATGAATTAATAGTTGTAACATGTTTTATTTTTTCTCGATAAATATTCACGGTAATTTTCCTGAAAAAAATGGAGAAAATTGATTGATGCATTACGGAAATAATGGAGAACCGTGCAGTTCCATTTTTTCGCAATGGCTCTCAATTTTTTTAAATTGAAAGTGACGCATCTATACAGTTATTCAAAAGTTTACACGTCATTTGATAATCGTTGCAGGTTATTATGATTAAATCACACCTTCAAAACTAACCGTTGTGTAGAATTTATTTCTCAAACTAGTGACAATTTACAAGTCTGCGTACAAGTGGACACTGCCGAGTCCCACTTGGACCCTACGAAAAGCGTCCACGTGTCCACCTCCGCGAAAATCGATTTTTCGTCGTCCAGGCTCGCGGTGAAATAAAAGAGGGAAAAAAACGTTCCCCTTTGCCTGTTACGGAGAGAAAACGCGAGAGAAAATAGGGACGAGGAAGGAAAAGAAAGGCTCGCAGTGTCATGACCTTTAGCGGGCAGCTCGTGTGCAGCTCGCATGCAGCGTTTCCTGACGACTCTGCCAGGCAGCGAGGAACGTAGGAGCAACAACGTTTCAGCTGCACGTGGATACGTATCCGTGTATTCATACGTGCTCGCACTATCGATCTTCCTCCTCGCCGGTGGAGACTCTATTATGCATATTTCACCTCTCGCGGCCTCCTTCACCCGCGCGAGACTTCGAACCGACTGACAATCAACGACATGATTTATTTTATTGAGTTTAATTTTGTTCTTCTTCATGTATTATCATTTTCTTTTTGCATTTCTCTTGTATATAGCTTTTGTTAATCAGAGTTGCTGTGCTACTAGGGGAATTTATCACCGAGCAGTAATAAATATACTATACATGACGAGACTTCGTCTTCCAGTGTCTCGGTGATAAATTCCTTAAAAAATGTTAACCGGGAGGGAGATACCATTTTTTTATCCAGGGAATATTTGCTACGAGAGATTGTAAGATATTCATTCTTGTCTTGCGTTGGTGCAGCCGATCTCTTTCATCTCAAGGAACCTCTCCAGCAGAAACATAGTTCATAGTGTCCTGAATGTACAGGATGCAACATTAGAAGGGGACGAAACGTTTAAATAATTTTTAACCATTTTTTTTAAGATATTATTAAGATATCTCTTGCAACAGTGAATCAAGGAATTTATCTAGATTTTTTCGCAGACGCCACAATAAAGGGTTCATAGTGTCTTGAATGTACAGGATGCAACATTAGAAGGGGACGAGACATTTAAATAATTTTTAACAATTTTTTAAGATGTTTTTAAGATGCCTCTTGCGTAACACTCGAAGC
Organism: Pimpla rufipes; assembly: GCA_963932165.1. Lineage (NCBI taxonomy): Eukaryota > Metazoa > Arthropoda > Insecta > Hymenoptera > Ichneumonidae > Pimpla > Pimpla rufipes. The sequence continues at coordinate 14,166,442 of OZ010636.1, forward strand.
CACGAGGGGACATAACGTTTTCAATTCCAGCCTCTCAGCCAGATGGAATCGTTCGATTGCGCTAGTTAAAAGTCGTTGGAGGGTACAATTTGCTATTTTCAACGAGTACCGTTTTAGTTCGACGAAGAGTATTGATCACGAGTACATTGTACTCTCGCGGAGCCTGAGTCGCGGACGCGCCAAACGGGAAGACAATGTTGGAGATTCGTCGAGACGCCCACGGACGGTACTCGTCTCCCCTCTCCCCCCTCCCCCTCCGCAGCCCCCCTAGGATCGATACTGCACCCGCAGTCTTAGCTCACAGTCTCCTCGAAGGCTTCGCGTTTCACTCGCGCTTTCGCGAACGCGGAGATAGAGGGAGACGGACGAAGAGGAAGCGAGGGAGAGATACCGGTTTCTATATCGGGGCTAACAGTTCCGCGGTATGCGGGTTGCAGGTCGCCGGAATCCGGCGACCCGAGTCGCTCCAGCTGCCGTCGTTGCACGTGAGGTCTCTCGGTGCGGTTTTGCACGATAAACTCCACTGTGAACTTGTAACACGTATGTCATACAGCAACGACCTGACACTTGTTTGTCACGCCTGTGAAAATCGCTCGATATTCATTTTTAGACGGGTCACGTAGAAGCGTCGAAAGAGCGCGAAAAAGGCCGGTGAATGAATCGCGCGGTGCTTCGAGTCCTCGAGGTAGGCGGAACGAGCGAATTGATTTATCAACGATTTTTCACGAGGCTCTCAAGGGGTCAAGTTCGAGTGATAAAAAAATCGTTTTTACAGGAAAAATTCGGCTCTCGGGGTCGAGTCCGAGCGACGAGGAATTTCTTTCTCAACTTCCTGCGTCAATTCGTGATTTCCAGATTTACCACAAGAATTCGAACATCCGTGGCCGCATTTTGTTCCGCGGCAAAAAGCGCACGAGAGGCCGGAACAGGCGGGAGGAACGAGCCAAACAAAACGCGCGGAATCGGAGTCGCGAGGAGCGCCGAGGATCAAAAGAGGGAAATATTTATAAATAAAGCGCGCGCGCGCGCGTGTGCAACGCAGACACGGGGTAAAAAGATCGCGACGTCAATTTACGACGAGTGCGTCTCGCCGCGACCCAGCGGGAATGAGATTCAAAGTTTCCGTCGCGAGGCTCGTGCGGCTCTCTCCGCGGCCACCGCAACGTAACGACCGTCGTCGCCGTCGCCGCCGAGGGACGGAGAGGGAGAGGAACAGAGGTTTATTTATCCCTCGACGCGTGTCTATTTCCGGGCCGGCTCTCCCGCTCCCGTAATTGCGGACCCGGTGATTTAGAGACGCGCCCGCGACCTGCCCTACGCTGCGCGCGATACACAACGCGGGAAACGCTCACGGTGCGCTGGCGTCGGCGTGCCGAACGAATGTGTACGTGCTGTATGAAGATGCTCGGTGCGCGGGTGATGTGTGTGCGCGGGAGAAAGAAAGAAAGAAAGAGAAGTGAGAAAGAAGTGTGCCACGGGCACTCGACGTCGCGAGTGACGGGACGACGTTGCCGCGTCTGCCTCGTTACGTCGATGATAACAATTTCTCGACGGTTTTCTACATTCCAAACGAGAGCTTCTTTCATCGTGTCCGTTGAATTCAGCCGAGTGCAGAAGTATTCGTGCATTTTTTTTAAATTTATTTCCAGAAAATCGAATTTTAATTCGTGCACACTTGAACTGCACTGTTAAAAATGTGGTGTTAACACACAAGACGGTGTTACACCAAGACGGTGTCGATATAAGTCCACACCAATCACGGTGATAACGAGTGCGGTGTTAAGCGAAAAGTCTTACAATGTATCGTCACTTTACACGGGAATAAATTTAACAAAACGGCTGGTGTTAATTTTACGTCCTAAAAAGTGTTACTATTGACACTATAATACGTAACACTAGGAAAAAGTCCACATCGGCTGCGTTTGACACCGTATATTTCTAACAGTGTGACGATAATTTTCATAGATGAATCTTGCAGCGGTTTTTACTACATCGCGGGGATAAGTGAGAGTAAAATGATTCGTGCCGATATATATCCCGTCAATTGTTTTACTTTTTCACGAATTTTTTCATCGCCCCGGAGAATTCATGCAATTCGGTCCAAGTGGATGCGCGAGTTACTCATACAAGAATTACCGGTGGAGGGGGGGAAGCGAGAAAAGAGACGACGAGAGAGAATCAGCGAGAAGTACAAACGAGCGGCGGTGGACGTGGATTTACGATTCGCCGACCTAATCAGCAGCCGAACTTACGAGCGGCGGAAACCTTTAATGCGCCGGGGAGCTCGGAGCTCGGCGGCCTTCGGGCCGGTTGCACACATGCATAACGCGCGCGCCGGACGACGGCGAGGAGGAGAGCCGCAGCCGCGTCCATAGACTCGCGGGGCGCGATTGATTTACGGCGCGATATAAACCGGTTCAATCCGGAGATACCAAAGTCGCTGGCTACCACGTTATTCGTCGTATCGCGTATCTCGCCACACCGAGCGCAAAATATATCTCGTGTGTGTAATAATCTCCCCGATGAAATCGTTGAACCCATCGATGCGCTTCCTTTTGTATATCTTCTCGTGTGCCAAACAACGAAACGCAATTCCATCCTGATAACATTTCTGACACCACACATTTTTGTGGCACTCCAGCCCAGGTATTAATTCCGTGGCGTTACATGTGGTCAGGCCCTGGTCAGGAACTGATCGGACCCTGGTCAGGAACTGGTCGGGCCCTGGTCAGGCCCTGGTCAAACTCTAGTCAGGAACCAATCAGGCCACCTCAGCCGTACCAGAGCCGGATCAGGGACTGACCCGGGCCATATGTAACGCTACAGATTTTCTACCAGACAGAAAAAATGTGCCGATCATTGTGGTAGGATTATTATAATTTTTTTAATATCGCCTGCAAAGTGTCAAAGGTCCCGAGGCTTTCGTGGAGGGAAGGAAAAAAAAGTACGAAGGAGCGAAGAAAGTGCGAGGTCGGCGTTCGACGCGGACGACGGGGAGCGGTCGCGTTCGAGTTCGAGGATTCCCGAGGTTATACGCCCGAGGCCCTTGTACATATTCATTCCCGCGGGAGGTGATTCCGGTGTCTCGAATAAACAAACAAATAAACGGAGACGTACGTGCGGATAGTATAGATGTATATACACGGGCGGACTTGGGTATGTGTTGGCTGGCCGGCCCGGTCTCTCTGGGAAAGCCGGGGGAACGAGGTGAACGTGAGCCTCAAGGACTCGGCCGCTATTAAACCGGCGGACACCGAGAGGGATACGAGCCGAGCTCCGGGAGCGAACCCGCGCGCCGGCTCCTCGCCAGGGCATCGATACGTAAGCCGCACTCGAGAAAGAGAAAGAGAAAAGAGGGCCGCGCGGCAGGGTGGCGGGGGATAAAATACTCTCGAAGGAGAGACGCAGAGCGAGAGTGAGCCAAGGTGAAACGGTTCTTCGATTAATCCTGACCCTCGACGCGGCAACCGATAACCGCGGCAGTATCAGCAATCCACTTCAGCTCCATTTATCTCTTGTATTAAGTTGAAGAGAAAAAAAAGAGCTTGAAACTGTGTAAATTGATTTTTTTCCACATTTTACTTCATTCGTCTCCTCGTTATGGCCTTGGTATAGACAATCAGTAGTGTTACATGGGGTTCCGGTCAGTCCCCGATCAGGGCCACGTTGGCCCTGCCAGGGCCCTAGCCCGGCCCGACTTGGGCCGAATCTAATTCTATAGATTTTCCGACTAGCTCTGGTAGAAAATCTGTAGCATTACAGTTAGGCTCAAGTCGGGTACGGACCAGGCCCTGGCCGGCCAATGCGACCCGGATCGGGGCCTGACCAGGGCCCGACTTGCGCCGTACTTGTCGCCACAAATTTTCCACCAGGCACTGGAAAAAGAGATTTGTTGATTCAACAAATCCAGCGGTCGCCGGCTGTCAAGTAAATAATTTAGTCAGCCCGACCATTTTTTTTTTTTTTTTTTCACCTTAACCATCGTTTGGTCTGCTGAACCGAGAAACTGTTGAAGAAACAAAAAATGTCATTGCTCTAACTAAACATTTATCTGACAGTCGGTGACCGCTGGATTTGGTTGATCCATTGATGTTTTTTTTCTCCGCGGGCAGTGGAAGTCTCCTGTGTTTGAAAGAAAAATGCCACGCGCATCAAACTGCGCGAAAAATCCACCCTGAGACAAAAGATCAGCCGACGAATATTTCGTTGTCGATATACTGTAGACCGTGCGGGGCTGTCTAGTCCGCCTCGTCTGCGGATTATTTCGTACAAAAGGCCACGTGGTGGTGGTGGTGGTGGACGGCTTCCCGTCGTCCATGAGCTCCACATACCTCTCCGTAATACAGTACACACCCACCCGTCCACACTGCGTGCATTGTGTGCTGCGCTGCTATGTGCGCGTCGCGCGAAAACACGGGGGGGACGAACCACTGACCGAGAGGGAAGAGAGTACTACGGGCACGCCGGGCGCTCGGGTTTATCGAACAACGAAGACGACGACGACGACGAGCCGGGACTGGTGCATCCACCGAGGCGGCGACGTGACTCCGTACGTGTGCGCCGACTCCTCTCTCGCGCCTCCGGCGAGCTCGCGCGAGTGCGAGAGCCACCCATACGTGACGCGTTGCATGCACGGGACGGCGAGAGAACTGAGTCGTGCTCGTGCCCCCAAAGGGCCGGCAACGAGTGAGACATCGAGGGTGGAAGAGAAAGGGAGAGCGAAAGCGTTTTTTATTTCGTACCCTATGGAGCCAAAGCCCCCGGGGCCGCCGTACGGTGAAGTCAGTACATGCGTCATATACATATATAGAAATAAATGAAAATCGTAGCATCATAACTTGCAACTGGAGAATTACATAAAGAAGAGAAAAACAAAAACAAAAAAAAACGAGAGAGCTGAGACGAAGGTAGAGTGTTAAGTCGGTGAGTGGATCATCGAGAATTCACCAGCAGCGCCACCGACGAGAAACCGAAGCTAAGTAGCGCGCGCGCATGCGCGCTGGAGCGACGACATAGCGTGCGCTTGCAGCGCTCGAGCCGACGAGCTCGACTCGTCGAACACCAGGCAAAGCAGCGACGGAGCTGAAGCAGCAGCAGCAGCAGCAGCAGCCGCCACGCTGCCGCTTTTCTCTTCCGCTGCAGCAACCCCTCTCGGTGTTTCTTTCTCGCTTTCTCTCGCGTCGTGGCGCGCAAGCGGCGGCTCGGTCTCGGCTCGGCGCGGAGTTTCGTTCGTGATGTAGGTACTACGTATTGATTTCAGGGCATAAATAGACCGCGGAGTCTCTATTATTCAAGATGCAGCGGCGCTTCCACCGCCGCGCGCGCACCAGTCTCTCCCTGCACAGTGTGTCGATTCGGTTCGAGAGCTCCGCGAAAGTCTGTCTCTCTTGCTCTCTCTCTCTCGCTCGCTCTCTCACTTTGCGGCTCTGTTTCTGTGGCGTTGCTAGTCGACGAATGACAGAATGCACGACACAAAGGGGTAGAGCGTTCGTTCCTGGTACAAAATCTCTACTCTGGTAGAAAATCTGCAACGCTAAATCCTTTCCAAGTCAGGCCCAGCTCGGGCCCTGGCAGGGCCAACGTGGCCCTGGTCAGGACCTGATTTTCTACCAGGTAACGCCACAGATTTTCTACCAGGAACGTTGCGCGGACGAAGCACGACAACGGACGACAGTGTACAGCGATATTTATCCCATCGAATCACGGGGACTCAAATTCCGAGCCCAATTACCGGGCGGCAAAACGAAGGCGGCGCATATCGAAGCCGGCGATAGATAACTGCAGTAGCGGAGGCTCCTCCGACACACGGCTACCGAGAACCATCAACGTGTACCTCCAACCGCCGGGGTAACGAGCAACAGCTGGGGCAACGGGCGTTGCGCGCATGATTCAATGTATACATAGCGGGAGTCGGTGCATATGCAGAAGCCCCGCACGTTGACGTAATCATCGCCAGGGTGAGAGAGGAAGAGAGAGAGAGAGAGAGAGGAGAGGAGAGGAGAGCGTCTCGCGTGACTCGCACTCGAGCGAGAAGCACCCGGGCAATCTGGCGTGTATCTCGTGGGTGGACATTACGGTAGGTCGGGAACGATCTTCGGGCTCGGGAATCTCTCTCGTGATAATAATCACTGGAGGATTCTTCCCCGCCCAACGCGCGCATATATTTCACAGGACCGAGTGGCGTTGCGCACGGCTCTTTGTAATTAAAATTACGAGGGGAGAAATTATGGCGAATAAATACATAGCGAGGGAGGTGGGAGAGAAGCGGTCGCGCTGGGGCGCGTATTCCACGGTTCCAGGCGCGTCGCTCGCGCGAGCGGGTAAGCTGAGAAGTTAGCCACTCGGCAGGACGCACGTGTGGCTGTCTCAGCATATCGAGTCGCGGCGACGCGAGGAGGAAGAAGAGCGAGAGAGGACGGCGTAACTCGAGCGAACCGGCCGGCATTCCGTGATTTCGTATTATATATTGCGCGCAGATACCGCGGTGTTTCGTTTCAGGTCATACGATAAGGGATACGAGACGGCGAGATTTGCGGGCTTAGCCGGGATTGTTTATGCCTCAACCTCCCGCAGGACTTTGACAAACGATTATCGTGGCTTTGGGCTGTTCAGGCGGGTTCGCTAACGAGGGTGGATTTTCGAAAAATTCGAATTTTCTCCGACACGCATTGATCATTTTTTTTTAGGGGTCAGCGAGATATTCAGTATTTGAGTCGTAAATTGTGTTTTCGCAATGAATAACGAGCTAATTGGCACAGATTAGCCAGGGGGAGAGAATTGTTGTTCGCTAATTGGACGAGAAAAAATGTTAGTGGAAATGAACGACAATGGAATGTCGAACGTCGTAAACAATGTTGATTAATTCTCAGACTTGTGAGCGGAGTTGGGAATCCCTAAATCATTTAGAAATAAAGATAACGGCACAATTGGTTTTGTAATTATTATTTAACGGTAGTAATATAGAGTAATTGTAATATAACGTGTACATTTTTAAATGGCTGCAAAGAATATTTATTCCCGATAAAATGTCATGACCGTTTTTACGCAATTACTCATATTTTTTTTACTAAAAAAGAGATATCTATGCAGCTATTGAAAAGTTCACAGATCATTTTACAATCGTCGCGGGTTGTGTTTATTAAAACATACCTACAAAACAAACCGTACAGTGAGGATTTACGACTCTGTTTCTGAGCAATAAATTTGAGGTTATATTAGCCAAGTTGATTTATCCAAATAAGAGTCTAGAAAAAAATATGACAAAAACACAAAAAAAAACTGAAAATAAAAAACCCCAAATATATCTTCCAGACCTGCTCGCGCGATCGACTAAATCTCCGAATTGCAGTCCCCGTGACTTTCACCGTGATGCGCGCCGCAATTAAGGAAGCAGCATCACCAGCATCACCGCCACCAGCGCCAGCAAAGGGGCAGGAGAGCGCGAGGATGAGGATGACGCGCGCGGGTGCGCGTCGAGCAATTAAGAACACGCCAATTACGGCGAGGATGGCGGCGGCGAGTCGGGCACGACGTGCGCGCTCGCGGTGAGTTTTCCGCGAGGTTCGACGTGCGATGTCTGTGGCGCTCTCGTTTATTTTTTCGCATTTTTTTGTTTTCGTTATTCCTATCTCTTCCACCTCCACTCCTTCCGCGTCTCTTTTAATATCCGGCGCGCAAAGAAGCCCCGCCAACCTGTCCCGGTATGCACTCGTCTCGCTGTGCACTACAACGCGGAGCAGAAAAGTGTGGCGGCTGTTTTGCTGTTGGTGCGCGCGACGGGAGAGGAAGAACGGCCGAGACTCGCGGCGCCTCGTGCGGGGAGGGAGGGAGACGACATCACCGAGGGCCGCGAATGCACTGGCGGGAATAATATTCTCTCGGCTCTCGCGTGTACCACCCACACACAGTCGCCATCCGACATGTTATAATAGAGGCGAGAGAAGCGAGAGAAGCGAGAGAAACTCTCTTATACTCTCTTTTTCCCTCTTTTTCGCTGTATTAATGAATGGAGCTGCGTGTGCGCGCGAGGCGCGGGAGTGTTGAATTCCGCTGGGTTTGCCGCTTTCGCCGTGCGCCGAGCGAGAAAGAAGAGAAGAGAGAGGAGAGATGACGAGGGGTAGAGGAGAAAAGTGGGAACGGGGGAACGACGCGGCTCAGCGTCATACATGAACGATGGAACACACGACGCTGTACATATTCGCTGGTAATATGAATATGAATATACATAGGTATATGTATAAACGGGAGCGTGCGTTATAGGCACTATAGTGCGCGGTACAATGATAGGAAAGGGGGTGGTGAGAAGCGAACACGCGCGATGCGCGAAGAGAGCACCGGATGTGGACTAGACTGCAGCCAGACAAGCCGGAATGGAAATCAATACACAGTGGGTTTCTCTCTGTCCCGCTTTTCCACGACGACAATTCGCTCGTCTCCCTTTCCTTCTTCTCGGCCGCGTTTCGCGGAGCCCCGCGCGCGCGCGCGCGCGCCTCTCCTCATTGGCCGCCGTTGTTCCCGCCGCGACTGTGCGAACGCGCCTTTACTGTATCTCGCGGAGATTGGTTGTGGGAGAATTCGCGGGTGTGTGTGGAAACATTCGGTTTCGCTGATGTAACGTATGGCAGCGCCGTAATATAGCTGCGTATTTTCCGACTCTCTCGCCTCTCTTTTTTCTAATTCTTCTTCCACCCTTCCCCATCGATCCCTTCGATCACATAACCCCAGTGGAAAATATGTAGCGTTAATTTCGACCCAAGTCGGGCCCGGCTCGGGTTCTGGTGAGGCTAACCAGGACCGAATCAGGACCTGGCCAGGACCGGAAGTAACGCCAAAGATTTTATACGAGGATCCCTCCACACACCCCAGTGGAAGATATGTAGCGTTTTATATTCGGCCCATGTCGGGCCTGGCTCGGGCCCTAATGAGGCCAACCTGGCCTGGATCAGGGCCTGGCCAGGACCGGAAGTAACGCCAAAGATTTTATACGAGGATCCCTCCACACACCCCAGTGGAAGATATGTAGCGTTTTATATTCGGCCCAAGTCGGGCCTGGCTCGGGCCCTGATGAGGCCAATGTGGCCCAGATCAGGGCCTAGTCAGGGCCGAAACTAACGCCACATATTTTTTTACCATCACTGAGAAAAAAAATTGGTTGAGCCAACTAAACGAGGGTTTGCGGGCCGCGAAGTAAATATATGGTGAATTGGACTGTATATTTGGTTGAACGAACCAACGCCTAGTTGAATCAAATTTTTCTTAATTCACAATATCTATTATTTCGTTCACGGTACGAAATATTTACTTCGCGGCCCGCAAACCCTCGTTTAGTTGGCTCAACCAATTTTTTTCTCAGTGCAGGGTGCACCCCGTTCTATAATTTCCCAAAATCCTGGGAGCTGCTTTTCAGGTTATAAAACAGCCATTTAACCATTTAACACGATCTAACGTGTAGTGGAACGAAACGCTCCGTCGTAATGAAAACGAACGACAGTGTAACGCTGTATTCGGGGAATTTGCAGGGTGAATAACGCGCGCAGAAATTGGGACCAATGCCTTATACGTGTGTGCGGATGTCTCGTGTCCCATTTTTCCAGCTTTCGCCAGCGCACGCGAATCTCGGGCGTTCGGGGAGGGGGGAGGGCGATAAGCGAGAAGGTACGAGAGGCTCGCGCACGGCGGAGAAGGCAGAAGGACGCGGCGAGCCTGAAGGAGCCTCGAGCGTACGTCTCGCCGCAGACGGAGCGATAAGGAACGAGGGGAAATTATTTATTCAACCGTGCGACTCTCACGAGAGCCTCTCGCGCGTTTACTTTATACAGTGCGTTCACGTGAAACGACTTTTTTTTCTTTCTTTCTTTTTTGTGGCTACGAACTTCTCGGGCAATAACACGTGTGTCTCGAATACAGCGTGATTTAATGTTTTTTTTTTTTTTTTGTAATGCAAAATTGAATTCGCATCAAATTTGAGGAAAAACTTATTTTTGTAATTTATTTTTATTTTAGGGTGAAAAGATTGGTGATCGCGACAAAAACGACGATAATATTGCGTATTTTTGCTTTAAAAAATCAGGAGAATGGAAGGACGACGCGCCCCAATTTTTGCGCTCGCGGATGCGGCGACACCGACGCCTTTTACGGCGGTCGCTCGGCAATTTTCAGATTCGACTCCGCCGCCGCGCCACGACCGACCGTACGGCCGATCGCCTTTTAAGGAGCTCGCGTTACAGGCTCTCGTAATCGAGCCTCGAGTCCCGCGACTCTCGGGGTTCGGATCCCGCCGTCGTTGTCCCGAGCGAGCGGGAGGAGAATTATTGTGTCACGATTTCGCGGGACGAAAGAGCGACGCGATTCCTCTCGGGTACAATCGGGGAAATTGCATCGTCGAGAGCCGCGAGAGGCGGAGAGAAAGATTCACCGGGTTACGTAACGCGGCGCAGAAGGGCGGAGGACACCGTAAGAAGGTCATTGAGTGACATTTATCGGACTCGCTATGGCCGCGCGGTCCCTTTTTTCCTCCGTCGTAATTTTAACTCGCTACAAGCGCCGTTCATGAACAAGAGCGAAGGCATATATAGCGCGACCTCGGGTTGTGTCGTTAAAAAAAAAGAAGAGAAGCATCATCGTTTTACCTGTGCACCGCGACAGGTAAAAAGGTGTTAGGTCGAAGTGACATTTTGCGTGCCGAGCGCTAATGTATCGCCCCGGCCTGTGTAACGGTAACGACATCCGCGCAATTAATGCCAGTGGGCGGTGATAAAAGCTGCCCCGAGTGGCCGTAGTAAATCATGTTTTAAGCACATCGTAATACGCGGTGATAAAAATTAAATTATTTAAACAGCGAGAGATTGTTCGTGTCCTCAATTTTGCTAAACTAGTTCCCTCGTCGTTATTGACCCTTGAGCGTGCTGCAGTTCGATTTACGACTACGCGTTATTTACCGTTTATATATGGCGACTTAATTGGCCAAAAAGGGAGAAACCAAATTGCCGTCGAGCGGACGATCGGGCATCGCGAAAACAGTCAATTAACCGAGTTATAAATTTTCTCATTTTTGTAGTTATTATTATTATTATTATTATTATTATTATTGTTATTGTTATTATTATTATTATTATTAGTATTTAAATTTTCTACTTGATAATTAATTATCGGTCGCAGCTGATAATTGAGCGACAACGGAAAACGCCCGAGTTTTAGTGCCAGCTCCAATTTACCGGCGACAGCTCGTGCCGACTGTTTTTTACGACTGTCGGTCACGTGAGTGCCGCCGGAATCGAAGGGCGAATATTGAGCCCGCCACGCTCGCGGTATTGCGGATCGTTAAGGTTGAACGATCCGAATACACAGAACGCGGTAATAAAGTAATGAAATTGACGTTGTAGCGTTTTTTTTCTCCCGACCCCCGGGGGGATTATTTTTATTTTTCCGCCAAGATCACGACACGAATCCTTCTCGTCGCCCCCGCCCGAACCCGCGCCGCATAGGCTTCGTGAAATGTGCCCGCGGTGGCACCGAGGAAAGACGAGCAAAGTTGTTATCGATCTGCTTACGAGTGGCTCGCGGCTCGATTCTTCGTCTTGACGACGGGGGCGGCTTTTCAGTATGTGCTGCAAGGCGAACGAGTGGTGGGTGGAGTGGGGGAGGGGGGGGGGGGGGGGGTTGGCGCGCGGTGACCCGGGCAAGTCGGGGGCTGGTGGGGGGTAGGCGGCGAGGGGGTGAGGGGAGGGGGCTGCGGGGGTTAAAGCGCCCTCGGCACGCCACGTGGTCGTGTGCAGCACACCGAGGGCTCCGGGTGATCCAGATATTCCAATCGCATTGACGTAGCGCGCGAAAGGTGTGTATGCGGCAAAAGCGAGCGAGAGGGGGGGAGGGGGGGGGGGGGGGTACTCACGCTCGCTCACCGGGCAAGTGGGTTTGCGAGCTAGTGGGTAGAGGCTGGCGGCACACGAGCCTCGTACACACCCGAGGAGATCCAGGTCACAAAACAAGTGTCGCAACTCCTGAGCGGCGAGCATATGCCGCGGGGGTACCTGCTCCCCCCTCCCCCCCCCCTCTTCCCTCTCCCTCCGCGATACCCCCCTCCATTCACTTATCGGTGAACGCGCCGCTTGTGACCCGGCTATCAATTGCACATTACGACGCACGTGTCGCGCATGCGGGTTGCGGTTACCAAATTTTTTTTCTTTCTTTCTTCTTTTTTTGTTTCACGTTAATTCCAGATATGACGTGTAAATGTAGGTAGGCTGAACTGGAGAAACTGTCGGAATTGCGAGGGGAAAATGACGAACGGAATTTTCGCAGCGGTTATCAATTTTTTTCTTTTTTTTTCAGGGAGATATTAGATACGATGTGCGAAAGTGGGGTAGGATGAAATGGAGAAGCGGTCGAAATTGCAAGGGAATTTGCGGGTGAAGTGGCGAACAGAATTTTTGCTGTGGGCACCAATTTTGTTTTTTCTTTTTTTTTTTTTTAGGTTAATCCAATAGATGACGTATAAATGTCGGTATAGGCCGTAACGGAGAAGCTGCGGGAATCGCGCGGAAATTTAGCGAGGATGAAATGGCAAACAGATTTTTTGCAGCGGGAAGTGGCAAACAGGATTTTTTTCCTTTTTTTTTAGGTTGATCATAGATCCGACGCCAAAAGTAGGCAGGCTGATCTGGAGAAACAATCGAAATCACTTGGAAATGGCGAGTAGAATTTTTATTGCAAAATTGACTCGCAACATTTTCTTCCCCACTTAATATTCCGACTCATTATTGCCAATTGCATTGACAGTTTGCACTCCGTTCGAGACGAGAGACGTGTGAAAGGACTGAGCGATGAGCGCGACGGGGGTGCCGACGATCCGACGCACACGCTGAGCGACGTTCGCGGCGTCGATCGGAATACCAACGAGGATAACTGTAAAGTCCGATTTCCAACGTTTTCCCGTCGCTCTGTTTCGTGCACGCCCCGTCCGCGCGTTCTCCCGCGGCGGGGAGTCGCGAGCGAGTTCTGCTGGGAAAGAGGGAAATCAAAGTTGGCTCCGGCGAGGATCGGCGGAGCGAGCCTCGCCCGCTCGGCCGAGCGCCGTGCACTATCGCGGTTCGCTCGTTCGCGATTCTCAGAAGCGATTTTAAAATGCAAATCGCGTGCGAGCCGAGTCGATAGGCGCGCACCAACTGTGCGTTCTATGCCCACTCGAAGGCTCGGCCGAGTCGAACGTCGCCACCGGCACCTGAGTCGATGCCGTGCGCGCTCGAATTCGTCACGTGAGAGTCGAACGCACAATCGGTCGTAATTTTGTTGCTCGAGCGTAAACGCGAATTTCGAGCTTCACTGAAAATGCCGTAACACGCGAATTTATTGAATAGAAATTGAATTCTTTTGTTAATCAATTTGTTCGCTCTGCCCGCACGATTTTTCGATTTTTTTTCTTCTCTTTTTTCCGACGGAAAATTCTGGAGAATATTTCTCATGGATTCGAGGGGAATGAAATGCGAAAAGCTGTATTCCTCGCACAGTGGGTACATAAAAATGCCTCGATATCAAATCCTGAGAACAGCGAAGCGGCGGGATACGTCAGAAAAGTAAGGTAACGGCTGGGTTCGAGCGACGTTTGCCAAATGTCGAGCAATAATCGTAAAATGTGTGGATATATATATTTTGCGTCCCCGGGATAGGAGGCGCCGATACTTTATTGCCACATGGTAGAGCCGTTCGCGCTTTACTTCCGAGCGATAAGAAAGTTTCGTGCGTTTGAGCGAGGCGAAAGCACGGAATTTGCGAAATGTTTTAGGGCTGCCGATCCCAGAACGCCTATCGCGTTAAGGATTTAGCCTCACGTGGGGAATATCGATATCGAATGTCAGGGAGGAAAAGTAAGAAAAACTGTTATAAAGTTACCAGTGAACCGTAATAAGGGCATTCAATGTATTTGTTGTAACGAGATAAGATTATTATTTTAGCAACTGTGATAATGTCGGGAGGACGCGATGTAATCCCTCTTTTAAAAAGTTCATCAGTAACGGAAAGCATTGTTAGCAAACTATTAGAGCTGTGATTGGTTGCCAGGAAAGTCCGTGATAAACAAAATCAGTTTGGTGTCAAATTTGAAAAATTTCATAAGAGGACAGGCGGGGCAGCACCCGTAACCTTTTAAAGCTTTATAAGAGCGCAGCAGCGCAAAATTAATTAACCTATTATAGGTGATATTTTGAAATAAACATTTCCGAGGTCGATTTTGGCGATTTTCGGTCCGGAGTCGGATCTACCATTTCTGACAGAAAAAAAAAAATTTCGTCGCCAAAAAAATATATTTTTTTTAAATCGATTAAAAAAGGTTAATAACCAGTGTTTTCGGGGGTAGAACATGCGACTTGAGAATGATGGTATAGGTTAAAAGTCGATATTTTGAAAAGAAAAAAAATTGGGGTCGGTTTTGGCGATTTTCGGTCCGGAGCCGGATCTACGATTTCTGACAGAAAAAATATTTTTTTCATCTCCAAAAAATTTTTTTTTTCAAAATCGATTAAAAAAGGTTAATAACCAGTGTTTTCGGGGGTAGAATATGCGACTTGAGAATGATGGTATAGGTTAAAAGTCGATATTTTGAAAAGAAAAAAAATTGGATTCGATTTTGGCGATTTTCGGTCGGGAGCCGGATCTACGATTTCTGACAGAAAAAATATTTTTTTCGTCGCCAAAAAAATATTTTTTTCAAAACCGATTAAAAAAGGTTAGTAACCAGTGTTTTCGGGGGTAGAATATGCGACTTGAGAATGATGGTATGGGTTAAAAGTCGATATTTTGTAAAGAACAAATTTCTGAGGTCGATTTTGGCAAGTTTTACAGGCACGCGCGCCAGCGCGTGTGATTAGCCTAGTTAATTTAAAAAAGTTGTTAGTGACGTTTGAAACGAAAATAGCTTTTAGACATTTGATTATGATCCGCATTTTGGTTTTGTTCCAATGTGGTCAGCATTTTCGTTGTGTTCAAATACGGTCAGCATTTTGGTTTTGTTTGCTTACTGTCAGCATTTTGGTTTTGTTCGCTTTTGGTTTTGTTTGAATAATTTCGCCTTTATCCAACCTTCGGATTGCTTCCAACTTCTTCTCCACACTCACTACGACATTTTTTTTTCTTTTCTGCGACATGGCGATACAGTCCCATTGACTGTTCAGTCCCAACTGTTTTATTCTAGCTTGCAACCGAGGGACACACCAAATTTGTAGCAACAAGTTTATGCGCGTATAAGCAACAATGTAGCGAACGCTGACGACTCAGCGCACACACCGTCGTCGTAGCCGCTTCATCCGTTTCATCCGAGTTTTTCCGTATTATCCGAGCGTACACCTCGGTTAACGCGGAGTGCTCGGATGAATCCGGTGCCTCGGATAACGCGGAGCCTCGGTAAATCGAAGGCCGGATAAGCGCGGTTTTACATGTGTAAAGAAAAAAAATACTATCGTAAGAAAATGATGATAACGCGAAAAATTTTAAAATAATGAGTTAGAATTTTTGTACATGCAAAATGACAGGACGTTATATTGCTACAGTCAAAATGACTGGTGCACCGGTCGGCAATTGGTGACCACTTTACTTTACTTCACGTGAGTCGAACACGGCGACCAAAATGGCCGAGAAACTGCGAGTGAAAGGGCGGGCATATTTTTTTCTACCACAATCCTGCGTACATACCTTGAACGTTTGTAAGACGGTCACCGGCTATCGCTGTACCGCTGTATACATATATCTATGTATATATATATCGCCCGGAGTAGAAGAAGAATATAGAATCGTATAACGCGCGCCCGTTGAAGTATCCACTGTTCGTTACACGCGGCTCTCTGTTATTCTTATGTATTTTCCTTTATATAATTTCGTCAACTCTCGCTCGCGATTAACAACCGTCGTAACACTATTCCGTATTATCGGTCGACGTTTCTGTTCTTGTTTGTTTTTTTTTTCGTCGCTGCTGTCGTCCGTTTATCTTTAATATTACTATTATTACTCTCTGTATTATTTTACCATCGTTTTATTTATTTCCTCCGCGTCTTCCTCGTTATTGTTAAGTGTTATGTTATCGATAATTATAAATATATCTGTCTGCAGGTACTTCGCTGTCCTGGTTCGATTAAGTTGTCGTGAGGGGGATTGCAGGGGGCAATTTGTTATTTATTTTGTTTGTATTTATTTGTATCTCTTATCTTAATTTTCTTTATTACCCGACGCGGTGCGACGCGAGACCCGTGGATACGCGTGCGAGTGTTTTACCGATGTGCGTGGGAGATCTTTTTTAAATTTTATTTTCTTATTTTCAAGCCGCGGCAATTATGACGATCAAAATTACTCTCCGCGTATTTTCATTCTCGATAATAAACATTAGTTTGACTCGGGGGCCAGGCACTATTGCGCTGTGAAAGGTAGAGTAGTAGTATTATTTGTTATTATTTATCATTTGTTTGTTTTTTGTTTTTTTTATTTTTGTTTTCTTTCTTTTATATATGTTTGAAGGTACTTGTAGGTACGAGGTATTTTTTTCAAGGTAGATGTAATATGCGTGTGGCTTTATATGCGTGCGTTATATGCGCTTGTTATTTTTTTTCTCTTTTTTTCTTTTCTTCTTTCCTTTTACGTTATACGGTCGTTCGGACCTCCGAGGGCCGTTTTTATCTCGCGATTTATTTTTCTTCTTTTACCCAAGTGTCGATTCACTTGCTTTGTTTGGATTCAACGATAAGAATAATGAGAAGAATAGCAACAACGTCGTCCCCTCCCCTCGCGACGGGATCCGCACGGAAGGTCAGAAGTCGCTATCACCTCCTCTCGTCTCCCCACTTAACCACATTGCAGTTACTCGTCGAGCCGTCCACCTCCGGCAGGAGCTCGACTACCACCACCATCTGCAACAGGAGAGACACGAAGTGACGTTTTAGTGACGCCGAAATGTTTTATTGCACTCGAGAAAGAAATCTACTTCGTAATACTAATATTTTTATTCTTGAAAAGTGTAATTTTCGGCTCGTGGAACTGATTACATTTTTCATTGTCACACGATAAATCGTTTGTACCAAACAATCGTGATGTCATTACTTCTGCAAAACGAGAACGTTGCTAGCGGTGCCACTTAACATTCGATAAATTTATCTCTCACCTTCGCAAACAGACACGCGAGTTCCGCGAGCATTCGTGACAAAAATGAAGATAGCTCGGCGATATTATTTTTTCAAAATAATTGAGGTTATCTCGGCGTCGAAAATATTCCACCAGATTACGAGATCCGAGTCGCGCGGATCTCACCGAACCGCGTCACGTGAGCCACCTACTTCCGTGTTTTCCATTGTGCCACGAAATCTCCACGTACATCGTTCATAAAAAAAATTCTCTGGCAATCGATACTACAAAATCGCCTACCGAGCCGCAAAAAAATTCTCAGCAAGAAAACAACAGCATTTTCGTAGAGAACATGAGAAAAAAAATTACTCTCTTAAATACGGATTTTCGCCTCTTTTGACAGTCAAACAAATCGATGTTGCAATTGAAAACAACAAATCTCCACACACATCTTTCTTAAAAAAATCTCCAGGCAACCGATACTTCAAAATCGTTCAGCGATTCGCCACAAAAAACAACAAAAAAAAATCTCAGACAGAAAAAAAGGTATTTTCGTTACATGAAAAGTGCTCGGTGTACCCCAAGCGAGATCCCCGGGATATCCACTCGCGCGTTAAGCGTATCCGTGTCGTAAAGACGAAACCGGGTCTCGTCCCCGGTACCTCGACTCCCTCGTCGAGGCTACGGCCGCGGAAACTGGTTGCGCCGCGCGAGGTGGATCCTCGCGTAATAAAACATTCCGGCTGTGCGTACGCCTCGCGCTTTCGCGTGTGCGTCGAGCGCATCAGGAGGCTCCGCTCGCGGCAGTAAAAACCGTTTGTGTGTGTTTGCGCGCGCATAGACCGATCACGCACGAGTGCATCGCTCGATCGCCACGGATATTCGTATGCAAATAGTAACGCGCGGTGTATTATCCACGCACAGTGGGATATAGAGACGGGAGGCTTCGCCGAGAGGAAGAGACGGCCCGGGATGTGCAGTGCAATACGCGCGTATGCGAGGAGAAACAAAAGCAAATAAAAATAAAATAAGACACAGTCGTAGACGTGTTACAAAGTACTTCGAGCGTTGCCGATGCTGCGAGGCTCCCCTCTCGCATTTCCCTTCTGCCTTGTTCTCCATTTCTCACTCCCTTATCTCATACAAACCCCTCGCGTTTCGCGATTGTTGCGCCACAACCGCGCAGATTCCTCGCTAATAAAAGTGATAAAACCGCGGGTTTTATTGCGCGCGACGGTGTAAGACTCGTTGCGCGCGGGCCTGTAACACTTGGTTTACAGATCTGACGAGTTGAAGGTTGCATTTTTTTTTTTTTTTTTTTTTTTTTGCGGGTAAATAAATTGACGATCAGCGCTCAAGCACGCATGCGCCGAGCGCGCGGGCCGCACGGTAGGGGAAGCCGCGCGCGAGGCAAGTCAGCGAGGCTCCACTGTAGCGCGATATAGCGCCGAGGAAACCCGAGACGCTGAAAGACCCGTGAGTGAAAGCAGCGACTGACTCGCTGAGTGCGTGAAAGACTTTTCGCGCCTCGTACGTCGCTTCGTCGGGAGGTTAAGAGGAGGGAAAAAAAGACCGGCACCGGATACCTGGAGTGCCCGAACTGAGCATCCGTGAGAACCTTTCGAAGCTCCGCCGCAGGTAAGAAAATCCTTACAGCCTCCGACACTTCCATAAAAAAAGACCCGCCTCCATTTGCCGAGAAAACTCGATCCTCCCGAAACCCACTGAGACGTAAAATGGTTCCTTTTGGTCCCCCAGGCTCCTCGCACAATGCAGACAACGAAACGTCAATCCGACAAAAAGCGTGTTTACAGCGTGTCAGCCCGTGGCGCGTGCCACACGTAATCCCATAGCGACGCCGGATACCAAAACACGGGCCAAATGAAAACCGCTTCCCGGGTCACCTGTGGCTGCCGGGTTCGGTAATCGACGGTGCGCCCCGAAGCCCCTTTCCACACCGCAATATCGCGAGCCGTGTAACCTCGATAATATCGTCGGCTCCGCCGCGACGTTTCGCGAGGGCGACAAAAACGCCGCGACGCACGTAATGACTACTCTGCGCCGTGTCTCTTTTTGCATAGTTTCGCACGCAACGACTCCGGCGCGAATGACGAGGGTTACGGTCCTGAGTTATTTTTAATGCGACCCTTTACCTATACAATCTACCTGTCTCCGTGCGCGGTATACCTATGTATATTGTATGTCTATATAGGTATACACAGCGAGTGCGCGTCGCGCTCTGTGCGTTCCGGTCCCGCGCGACTCTGACTTTACGTGGGGTAACGCGTGACGGCGTAGCGGACAATTCGAGAAGGGAAGGGTCGAGACTCGACGAGGCAACACGTGCGTGACCGCTCGGCTCGACGGGCGCGCGCGCGCGCGCTCACTCGTCGTGTGCACGCATCCCGCACTGCAGCAGCGTCGCACACAGTCTTGAGTATGATTGTACGTATTACAGGTACCGAAGGTACGCTGCGTGTGTACAGATATAGGGAGGGTAGAGGTGGTTAATATGGCCCAGGCAAAATTGTGGTCTGTATCGTCGTTGAAATCTGAGTAGCATGGTCCACCTAACAATTTTCGATGATACATTTTTCAAGTCTCTCGAAGGAACAACGAAAATAGTGTGTTATGCTACTAGTGCGTAAAATCTAGTAAAATCTAATCAAATATTTTTTTACGTAGTATGCGAAAAAATTCATTTCATTACGCACCGAAGACAGTGCGTAAAATCGAATTTTACGCATACAACGTCAAAAAATAATTTCTCGACGAGCATTATTTGAAGTCTTCACATGGCTCAAGGTGTGTAAGCGAATTCCTGTTAAAAAAACGCGTGTATGGATTAGAAGAAAAAAATGGTTCGGTATGTACGTTCTGTGAACTCAAGTGAAAAACAATTCTGTAAATCCCACAACAAAAAAGTAACAGTCAAATAAATTAATTTTGTGAGACCTCGTGTAACGTTTTTAAATTAGATCACGAATTAATCATCTAGTTTAACATAATGTTGAAGTTTGCATCGTTGGAACGCAACGAAATACAGAAAAAAATTAGTTGTAATTAAACCAAATGATGAAAATAGGTATAAAAAGTCACCATAGCAACCAAGGGCACGAAAAAAGAAAAAGAAAGAGAAAAAAATCGTGCCCTTCATCATTTGGGTTAAATAACCAATTTTTTCTGAGTTTCGTTGCATTCCAATGATGCAAACTTCGACATCGTAGTTTAACACCTAAATATTACCTCATACTGATATCAACACAAGTGTGAAGAAGCTGCAAATTTTTAAGATTCCACTTGTGGATCGATGCGCACTGATTCATCGAACCATATTGACCGCTTTAGCCCTGTAGGTACACGAGGGGTCCCGAGAGGGTCTGAAAATACCTCGACATAGCACTGACGTGGCCGTAAAGCGGAGTTACGTGTACGCAGAGGCGAAGAGGCGGTACACAAGACACTATAGCCGCGCTGCGACTGTACCAAAAAGCTGCGAGGTAGTGACCCGCGCGCGCCACGCCAAGACCCCGAGGACGACGGTGCAGATGGGCCCCAGACCTACGTCAACGCAACGAGCGCGCGCGCGCGCTAACGAGGGCAATGGGTCTCTGCGCGTGCGCGCGCGCGCGCGAAGTCGTAAAGTCGCCGAGGAATTGCAGGCTCTTCGTGCTCGCCTGTCGCACCGCTTCGACTCCTTTATCGACGTCGCGGGCCATTTGCACGGAGCCTATCGAGCCCGAGGCATTTGAAATTGCAAATGCAGTTTTTTTTTTGTTACGCAACACGTGCGTAACTATTCTCGTGATTTGTGCGGCAAAACGCGCGACTTTGTCTTCGTCATAACTGCGATTTTTACGGGCGCTCACGTAGTAAATGTTATTGCCATGCACTTCACGTGAGTAAAATTTATGTCAACGATAGAAAAAAAAGAAGAAAAAAAAATTCAACGGTTGGTATTTTTCTGCGCTAAATTGCAGCGAAGAACAGTAATTGCATTCACCGAAAAAAAATTGTTGCCCCGAAATTATTGCCCGCGAATTAATAGTCGTGGTGACAGGAATCTTGCGGTCGCATCAACACGTGTCATTTTTTTTTTCGTCGCCCATTGTGTACGACATTATGTCGAAAGTTTGCGCAGCGCGCGCGCCACCCGGTATAAGCGCGACGGTGCGCGCGCGCGTGACAGAAGCGCAGCCAGCGCGCACGCACGAGTGATATGCAAATGGCGGGGAAATGAAAATGGCAACGTCGGGTGAGGCGCAACGGAGCGGAGGTGGGAGAGAAGGGAGGAGCTGCGCGCACGCACTTCCGGACAGATGTTGCGGCTGCCGAACGCGCCGCGCGCGCAGACGGCCCCGCATTGTGCGTTTTCTCTTTCCGCTTCTCCTCTCTCCGTCCCACCTCGCCGCTTGTTCGCCTCTCGTGGTACGTAGAACGCGTGTGGCTACCGGAGAGTCAAGCGTGCGTTATGGCAATGCCCCCGATGAGCATCAGCCGATGTAGCTCGAATGGCGCCACTGCCAAGGCGCGTGTGCCCCGGAGAGAATGTGGGCCTGATGCAATCGTTACGAATTTCATTATATTTTATGACCCGAATTTGCGTTTTTTTACATTGCCTCATTGCTACGTATATTTTTGTATATTGTGTCAGCTATCAAGGGACTTTAATAATGAAGCGTTATAACAAATTAGTAATAATAATAAATAGACACGATCTCCCCCTATTTTTTTGCATTTTTTCGAAATACACTCACGATTGAAATAATAAAGAAATAAATAATAACAATAATAATAAATAGACACGATCTCCCCCTATTTTTTGCATTTTTTCGAAATACACTCATTAATGAAATAATAAAAAAATAAATCATAACAATAATAACAAATAGACACAGGTTTCTCCTTCTTTTTTGCAATTTTTTTTAAATGCCCTCACGTTTGGAATAATACTGAATGTTCGGTGAATCTTGGGCCGATGAAAAAAGCGTCTAGGAATGAAAAAATATGACCAGCTAGACTAGCGTGGAATGTAAAAGTCGAGATGGAGAGAGGGAAGGGCAACGGATAATCGTCGCATTGTTCGACGCGTCTCCCTGTGAATAGGAAGAGGGATGTCGGGCACACGGGAGACAGAGTGAGAGAGAGCGATACGACGGGAAAGAGGAGGAAGGGAGGTCTGCGCGGCGGAGGTATCGTAATACAATACTATTAGTTGAACTTGAGCTACTTATGAATGACCTTGTCTGGCGTGCTCTCTTTCTCTTTCTCTCGCGACGGACCGAGTTGCGTCGGCGTCGATGCGTGCGTACACATTGTACGCAATGTGGTGTAGACTCGCGAGACTCGCGAGAATCATCCTGCCTGTGTGGGCCCGATACGGCCGCACCGCTCGCGCTGCGTCGAGCGCCTCGGCGCCCCGAGCGAGCGCCGGAAGACGCTCGCCAGACTGTATCACGACACCGGGATGATAGTGTTACGAGCGATAACACTCCGAGCGCCAGTCACGACGTCAACGCACCAGTCGTTGACCACACGTCGACTTTCGCTGCTATTTATCAGCCGGTTTTACGCACGACTTTTTTTTTGTACCTCTCGTATTTTTTCAGTCTAAAATTAATAATAATAATAATAATTATTATTATTATTATTATTATGGTACTGATAATGATATTGATAATAATAATGATAATAATAATAAACTTAATTTAAAAAAAGAAATGTAAATTAAAACGTTTCAACTGTGTTATTATATACGTTTCAACTATATTATAGGTCAACCACTGGGACATTCGCCTTCTATGGGCCGAATAACAGGATTTTAATAAACTCCTTTAATAAACTTAAATAAAAAAAAGAAACGTAAATTAAAACGTTTCAACTGTATTATATATACGTTTCAACTATATTATAGGTCAACCACTGGGACATTCGCCTTCTATGGGCAAAATAACAGGATTTTTCATGCGCGAACCTGTCCAAAGTGTCCAAAATTCGTCCGAAGAGGACGAACGGACAGTTCCAGTCGCGTTTAGTGTTACCAGAGTCGAATTTTCTCTACGCCGCTCGGCCGGTCTCTCTCGGCCAGATCGAGCTCGGGAGGCTCCGCGCGCGGACACGTTCGCCTGCACGCGATGGCCAGCGGCCAATCTTCGCTCGGTCGGGGCTGCGGTAGGTTTACTAAACGCATTTCTCTCTCGTTCCGCGCTACACGCGGGGATACACGACTCGCACAACTCGCGTTGCATAAGCGGTCGCTGTGCCGCTTGCCACGTACCTTTTTCCCTCTTTTCCACTCTGCGGCCGCGCGCACGACGAGAGACGCGAATTGTGCGTCGCCGGGCGCACAATTCCGTCGACGTCATCGTCGACGCAGTGAAGGTTGAAGCCATTTTTTTTCTCCATTTTCCCCACCGCGAATTGAATTACATTGTGGTGAGAAGAAACGTGCGCCAATAAGAAAATAAAGAGAAAAAAAATGGAAAACGAAGAAGATTCGCTCCAGAATGCGCGATGGACGCGCCGCATGACTGATTCTCGCGCTGCGTCCTTTTCGTGAGAAACTTTGTACAAACCCCGCGCGCGATAGCGGCGACGGGGAACTGTTGTTATTATCGCGAAGCGGGGCCAAAGTCCGCGAGAAATAGCGGAAAAACTGTCGAGATAGGAAACGCCAACAGTCTATCGCTGATCTCTCGCGCGCGCGCGCGCCACATGCGAGCGCGACTGATACGGCGCGGGAAAATACCGAATAAACTGACCTATACCAACCGTGGATGTTACGACTTCCGTCGAATGACCCCGGACGCGATAAATATTGATACCGTTCGCGCGCGACCTGCATCGGACGTCGGAGCTATGCAGATTTTTCGAGCTCGCCTCTTGCAAAATGCATCGTCGGGAGGTGTTGTCAACGCTCGATGCTCGGATTCGTTATCGTCACGATTCTTAGTCACGATTTGAATTTTACGCACCATGACAAATTAAAAAAGAGCTTTCCAAAAATAATTTTCCTACTCATAAATTAATACATTTATTCACACCAATGTTTACCCCAAATATTCGTCAACATTAACCCAACAAAAATTCGTTACCCCAGCGACTGATTGCACCAAAAGGATTTTTAGCCACAAAAAAAATTTCGTTGTACCAGTGACTGACCACCTCAAATTATTGTTTAGCCACAAAAAATCCTTGTCCCAGTGACTGACCACCCCAAATTATTGTTTAGCCACAAAAAATCTTGTCCCAGTGACTGACCACAAAATCTTTTTTTTACCCACAAAACGAATTACGTGCCACCAAATTTGCTCGATAAAACAAAATTCCCCCGGCGCAAAATTCCGCTTCACCCTCGTCGAACGTGAATGATAAGCATAGTCGTTTACCTGCTATTTACAAATAAGGTCGTTCACTGCGCGGCGCGTTCACCTTGCGCCGCGTAAATAAAGCGCTCTGGCCATTGGCTCTCTCGGCGGTATTTAGAGCCCGCCGCGAGCCGCGAGCGAGAACCACTGTTTTACGAGCTATTAAAGCCATTAGCTGACGCACACGTTTGGATTTTCCGTCCTGTCGAACGTACCGCGCGCGGCAAACTTACAGGCCGCGAGTCGCGACCGCCGCAGCGGTAACCGAACACCCGGGACATCGCTGCGCGACTCTCGCGCTGCACCGCGAGAGTCGTGGGTACCTTACGTTGCCCGTGCATCGCGCGCATTGTGCGAGGCCCGCTGCACCTTTTCCATCCACCACCGGAAACGCGCCGCATACTGTCCGCAATATATAGTCAGCAACCAGCCAGCCGGGCAGGTACAGAGTACTAGTGAGTACAGGTACGGGGGGGGGGGGGGGGGACTCAAGCACGTGTCGAGGCACGCGGATGCGGGAATTTATCGACTCCCCGCGCGCGGATAAGAATTTATTGATGTGTCTTCTTTGGGCACATGCAGAACGCGTCGACCGCGTCTCGTATCCGCGGAAGCCAATTAAAGGTACAACCTCTATCCTTTGATCGCACCAGCCGGTCCGGAGTCCGATGTGCACCGGACTCGCCGCCGTGTCGGAGTCGAGCGGTTTATTGTCCTCCTCGTTACTCGCCACGCGAGCTGCGAATAAATTATCGGCTTGCGATGCGGCGTCGATGCGCTTATATATTATGTGTACTGTGGGCAAATTATTAGTGAGGTACCATTCCAGGTACATTTTTCACAAACGAGTGTGTAACGTTTTATTATTGATTATTATTATTATTATTTACTAGCAGGTTGTAGTGGCTCGCGCGCCCGATATATGCTCGAACCAAAATTAGATCGTTAAGGAAATTAACGTGAAATTAACGTCCAAACTTTGCGAATTCGAAAGAAAAAAAAATTGATTTCATAAAGTTTGAAGACCCTATCCGATGGGAAATTTCCCGCTGATTCCGAAAAGCACCATTGTTTGCCCAAAAAACATAAAATTCGATGAGAAAAATGCAAAGAATGATTTTTCATTTTTTTTCGAAATTTTGTCACTTCGCTAAAATAATTATCGAAATTTTGTCACTTCGCTTAACATAAATTAATTCAAGTCTGTCCCAAAATTAGAAATTGAATTAAGGGGGCAACGCTTTATTGTTTAGGGCAGACATTAATTAAGGGGGCTGAGACAGACAAACAACTTTCCAAAATATATATAAGGTTAGTAAATAGAAAAAAAAACTTGGAAGTGATACGTAAATAAAATGCATTTTCTTTTTTTTACTAAATCCCAAGAAAATTGGAAAGTATTAATATTACAACAAATTTGTAACTTTGCTACACTCGTGTGCTAAATTTAACATGTATAGCTGATGATTAATATGGTGCTGTAAATTCGTAAATATTTTTAACACCTATAAATATGTTTATGAGTGCATAAATATATTAAACGGGCGTACGAATCGTGAGCGGTAAATCGCGTGATCCACTCGGTCTATCCGCGTGCAACAAACACATTGAAATATTCATACGCGAATAACACTAATTTGATCGTTGGCCTCGTCTCGACCTCTCCCCCACCACCGAACAGCCGCAATATCGCGCGCACCGCACTATCGTGAACTATTATATTGTTCCGCGATAACGAGAGCTCGATCATTATCCGGCGATATTACCTCGCCTGTCCGTGTATCCCCGATTTCCTCTCTCAGCTGTAATTACATTCCTTTCGCGTTCCGATAATAATACCCACTCGAAGTATCGGCTATATCGACGCGATAATAACGAGAACCGATTTGCGGAATATGCCGACGGGTCCCCGCGCGCTCGCTGCAACGCGACGGAGCGAAATGCGAGAGTTTCGCGGCCGTTACGGCGGGAACTCCGTGCGCTTTTACTCTTTCCGCCCGTTGCCGCCGCGGCGGCGAAATCGAATCGAATCACGGACGAACGGAGTCGTGATGATTTATTGTGTAAGAAACGTGTCAAGTTACCGCGCGTCGAGAGTGCGAGTTGTCTATAACACGCTAAAGATTTTGCTCGTGAACCAAAAATATGTTTTTCAACATTGTGGAAAAAGTTTTTTTTCGCCTAATTATTTTTTGTCACAATAATTCAGCTCCTAACAACAAAATTCTGAAATTCCCAAAATTCTGAAATTTCTAAAATTCTGAAATTTCCAAAATTCTGAAATTTCCATAATTCTGAAATTTCGAAAATTCTGAAAAAGCGACAATTTTAAAATGTCCAAAATTCTAACATTTCGAAAACTCTGAAATGTCGAATATCCTAAAATGTTGAAAATTCCGAAATGTCCAAAATTCTGAAATTTCGAAAATTCTTACATTTTTAGAATGTTGAAAATCAGTTTATTTCCATAATTCAGTCAGTTTTACAAATCCTATCACATCAGATATCCTATACACATCGACCCTAACACTAACGGCGCTTCGACAGCCCATCCAAAGAGCACAAATCGTGTCTCTTCAGGTAGCAAATTATTTCCCTCAAGACGAGCGCAGGGAGGAAGAGGGGGAAAGGGCGATTGGTTCGAGGTGCGTAACGAGAGGAAAATTGAATTTTCAATCAGCACAATTTCCTCCGCGCTTACGACGCAACCGCCGTCTATCTCATCGGCGGTGCGCGCCACGAGAGCCACGGATATAATTCGATGCCGCGCGCGAGTCGGGGTAGGGAGAGACTGCATCGAAAGTTCCTCACGAGTGGTCGGGCCGTCGCTATCCTTTCGCGGTGTACACACGAGTCCACTCCGAGTCTCTGGTCCGCTCTTAGCGCGACTGCGGCTCGACGGCATTGAATTCCCACTATCCCCGTCTCTCTCTCTCTCTCGCTCTCTCGTGTTCCTCTCTCGTGGCTAAATGCGAACTAACGAGCGCCGCGCGAGCTCCGACCGGGAGAACTCGGCCGGCGGTCGTCGTAAAATTGCAACTCGCTGCCGCTGCTGTCCCAGGCTATACGTACACATAACATTAGCGCTCGCGACTCTCTCTATATATATATGTATATGAGGCACATATATATTTATATGCATAGGAGCAAATTTACGGGGGTGTAGGCCCGATTACGTCGGTGTGGGTGTTGCATATTTTCGCTCCCGCGCAGTAAACGCCTCTTTTTCCGCCCGGTGTTAATGAGAACGTTTTAGCCGTCCGCCAATTGCGTTACGCAATCGGCTCGTTTCGCACGTACCTAAGGCTCAGCCGCGTCTCTAGCGCAGCGACCGCGGCTGCTGCAGCATCAGTGAGTAAGTAGTGAGGCCCTAACGCCGCTTTAAGTGTTTCCTACGCACTCCGATGCCAACTCACAGCCTCGATATAACCGCTCCGCGCTAATAATCCTCTCGTTACTGTCGCAATTTCGCTTTATCGACCGCCCGGGCCTTCATCGCCGCGCGACATTTCACGGTCTGGCGAATCGCTCACTGGTGGCAAAATCCCGGGATGAGTGATTTAGCCACATTTTTTAAAGTTTAAAGCTGATTCCATTTTTTGTTGTTTTTTTTTAGAAAAAAATGGGATCTTTAGAAATATATAACCATTTTTTTTTGCGTCGGTAGGTCTACTAATGTTATTAGTTAAAAAGATGAAATTTTGGGACGACCGGTCTAGTCAAACTTTGGACTTGTTTAATTAATTCTGTCAAATAAAAAAAAACAGATTTTTCTGAAAAAAATTAAGAATTTTCTTTTAAGTTATCTTTTAAGTTGTTTTTTTTTTCTCTGTACAAAAAAATCGTAAAATTATTTCAGTTTCGCTTATTTTTTAATTCGCCGTTCGAATAAAAAAAAAAAAGATTGATCACTCGCCGGCCAGCGGAATTCCGCGAAGGGATAGTTCAATCGTGTCTGGAGTGACCGGAGGAGCTCGGAGCCTCCTCCCTCGTTTTTCTTCGGGACGTGCGCGACGCGGCTCGGAGAACGAGGCGAAGGAGGCGAAGCGGAGAGCGAGCGAAGCCGAAGTCTTTACGAGCTGCGCGCGGGCCGAGCTCCAACTCAGCCGCCGCAGCGCGAACGACGCATCAATCGGACTCAACCACTCCCTGAGCTCTCGGGCCATTACAAATTCACCGGGCATCCTAGAATAAAAATGCATCCTCAGCTCTATTGTCCTCTTCTTGTCCTTCTCTGCATGCCAGACAGGCGCATTCCGTATCTGCTCTTCGGTCTTTCTTTCTCTCTCTCTCGCTGCTTCTCTTTCTCAGTCCGCAGTCGCCCTACACTGTAAACACGATACGCGACGCGCAGGGAGTTTACGGCGTTTTTTTTTCCTATCTATCCCGTCCGTCTCGCTCTCCTCGCTCGTGTCCACTTTTCTCTTTAACCTTGGGAGCTCCGCGCTTCCTCCGCGCTGTTTATCGCCTCGGATTATCCTTGGCCCCCGTCCCGGTGAAAATGTTTCTGGTGCACTCGAGATCACGAGAATGGTTGATATTTTCTTCACCTTCGCTCGACCTTCTACTCACAGTCGTCATAATTTTCTCCGTGCGGAATTCAAAACGATACGAGAAAAAAATTATAATTTTTTAATTAAAATAAATATTATAATTTTCGAAAAAATTGTTTTTTTTTTATCACGAAAAATTATTTAAAAAAACTATAATGTCTGAATTATCGCGAAATACGAGAGAATTCAAGAATAGACGAGGATAACTCGCGTCGCGAAAAGAAATATACAATTTTCCGAAAAACCATGCAAACCGCGGCGTCTCAAATAATCGACCGTAGCCAGACCCGACGGATCCCACCGAAAGCCCAAACATTTTCCCACGTGCGCCGCCTCGAGACCCGCGGTGTCGGCGAGTAAAAGCGGAGGAAGCTCTCGAGGGTAACCAGAGAAAACCAGCGGGATCCCGCTGCTCCCTCGGAGTCAACGGCGACGCGAGAAAAGGACGAGCCGGCCGCTCGCTGCTGCCGAGCGGTAAAGCACCGACCCAATGTCATTCGCCCGGCTAGTAGAGGACGGGGGAAAGCGCGATGCAGCTACGAGTGGCGACCGCGAGACCCGAACGAAAAACATCGACCCGGCATCTCCCTCTCTCTCTCTCTCTCTTCTTCTCCTTTTCTGTTTCACTACGCGCGACGCGAGTCACCGCCTGTCCATCTCCATCCCCCGCGCCCCTCGTCGCTCGCTCTTCTTCCCCCGCGCAGCTCGCGCTCTCCGGGTACGCGCACGAGAGCTGCAGCTCGTATATACCTAGTAGACCAGTCGTGTTCGCACCGCTATCGCCCGCACCGTTCGCCGCCGCCGCACCGCGCCGCGAGAGAGTGCACTGGGTATGTAGGCTAAGCGGCACAGTCGTTGGCCGCCCATGAACCACTCACGCGATAGCTACACCTGCGGAGCGATCAATCCTACTCTCGGCGCAAGTGGCAACTAACTATTTTATTTTCCAACATTTTCGCGTGTGGAACATTCCGATTGTCACTCGGATCATTTTCGACGATAAAATATTTGCAAATGTTTTTGATAACTGGCTTCGCGCGCTTACCCAGTTGATACGAAGCAATCCCTCTTCAAAAAATCAGTGGGTCACTTGGGAAGTCACGAAATTTCGAAAAAAGGGCGAAATCGTTTTTCGCATTTTCCTCGTCGAATTTTCTATTGTTCGAGCGAACAACGGTGCTTTTCGGAATCATTTCTGAGCGGATAGGGTTTACAAACTTTACGAAACCGGAATTTTTTTTTTTCGCAAAAAACGCAAGGCGACATTCGGCTTTTTCGAAAGTTTCGAAAATTCGGTGAAAAATTCAGAAATCAAGATATCGCGTTCCGCCTTGCTGCATTCTCTTCGTTGTAGACTTTCTCCCGAACGAAGGAAGAAAATCCAAAACAACATTAGCACATACGCGCGCCCGAATACCCTTCCCGAAATAACCTTGAAACCTCGCACACGCCCGATAATTGTCAAAATACAATAACACGACTGAGACTGCTCGTTGGTTTCATCGAGTTGCAGGCAACCCGACAGCCAATCAGAGAACGAATAAACCGGCAACAATACTTGTATCGAGCGCAATAATAATAATAATAATAATAATAATAATAATAATAATAATAATAATAATAATAATAATAATAAATCGCAAACGATATTTATCTCCCATGTCGGATTAGCGTCCATGAAATTAAATGTCGAATTCCCATGTAATTTCCATCGATCTCCTTACGCGCGGCGCGAGTGTAATTTACTTTAAATGCCATCGTGCAAAATAGCTCGCAGGGGAAAAATGACGGAGAGTGCAATGAAACGCCGCGCGCGAGTCATAACCGCCTTGCCCAATCGCCGTATATATCCTAGACACTCGCTGCCCCCCTCGCTGCGCCTTGGCCGGCCGTGGCGCGGGTCTACCTATATATTATGTAGGCTAAAAACGATACGTCCAATGACGTCATCGGTGTGTATGCACGCTGAGCTCTGCTCTATCGCCTCCTCTTTTCTCTCGCTCTCTTCTTACTTCGTTTCTCTACATCGCCACTCTTTTTACACTCTCCCTCTCTCGCTCTCTCTATCTCCCTTCCTTGCTTCTTCGTTTCTGTACATCGACTCTCTTTTTTTTCCTCTCTCGCTTCTCCTCTCATTCGCCGTCGCTCGAGGTCGCTTTTGAATGCGTGTTGCCCGAGGCCCGGCAGACGCGCGCGCGGCGAATGCATCGCGCCAAAGGACGCGACGCTCCCGAGATCTTTACAGCTGCGCGCGAGCGAGATCTGCGACTGTGAACCCTCCGCTCGCTCTCGGGCTTTCTTTGAGAATGATGAGGCTTTTCAGAATGAAGCACAGGTTGTATATTCCAGGGTGAAGTTGCGTGGCAGTACTTTGTGTCAGTGTAAATATACCGTGCAAAAAAGAATTAGGAGGCTTGTAAATAATGGACGCAAAGACTTCCAATACCAGTTAAATTAAATAAACTGTCTGAAATTATTAAATCTTGTTAACTATTATATTTACTCAGTTTTTTAAGCGCTATATTTACTCATTTTTCTAAGCGTTAAATTTACTAATTTTATTGGTTACTAAATTGTTAATTTTTTCAATATTAAATTTAATATTTTTTACATTTTATATATATATTTTTTGTAATATATAAATGTATGTATTTTTGTATTTTTTGTGTCGTATCGTAATGTATTTTTTTTTTTTTTTCCGTGTCTGCTTTCCTCCGTATCTGATGGAGAATGATGCAGCAGACTTTAGGGCCGTCCCGCGCCCTTCAACGAGCTCGTTCGGGGTTATCGATGCGACCGACGGTGGCGGCGGCGACGACGAGAGACCCATCGAAACTGCGGTGGGTCGATACCGCGAGAGCGGCTGAGAAAATTTCACGCTCGTTCGTGCGCCTGGATCCGTTGATACACGGGCCAACTGTATCAATAGCTGCGCGCGGGAGCGCGAAGCCTGCACGTTCGACGCCCGCCCGCGCGGTACATGCACAGCGGACTCCGAGTATATATTATTATTCGGTTCGTTTATAGCTCCGTGCATTCTTCGGCCGCTAGAAAACACATAGCTCTCGGTGTGTATTCGTAGCTCTCGCCGTTTCTACGAGTGGCGCACCTGCTCGTTGCCGATAATTGACGATGAGTTGAGAAGAGGGAAAAAAAAAATGTCACGCGATTCCATCCACCGGTGAAGACTTTCTCGAGCGGCGCAGCTGCCGCTGAGGTGAAACCTCCAAAGACGTCTCGAAGGGTCGCGTGCGAGACATTTTCGACGTCTGCCGAAAGCCGAAATCGTTAAATGCACGAATTTGTTTTTTTATCTGTACAAACCGAGAGGGAATCGTCGAACGCACGGACACGGGAAAGTCGTGACACGGTTATTATATCGAGGAAAGTAAATTGCACTCGTGAGAATTTCGACGATTCTTCGCTCGCTGCCGAAAAGCCTCCTCGATACGGATGCTTAATTGTTGGAAATGTCGAAAAACTCAGTCTTCAAACAGGACGCAGATGGTTCGGACTAGTTTAACCATATTGTAAATTACAGTTAACTGTTCACCAACAACAACAAAATTTCTTTTCTGCACCTTAATTTTTCTCCAACTACCTCGTGCATAAATAATAACAACAATAATAAGACGAATAAAAATAACAATAAGAAAAAGAGGAATAGTAAGAAATAATTCGATAAAAAATGATTAGGTAATAATAATTAGAACAATTAATATTAATAATGACGTTCATAACCAACTGATTAATATCACGGTGTCAGCGTAACCAAGAGCCTATATGCTCATTGGATACTTCCTCCCGAGTCGTGCTATGCGCGCGCGGGTTCTCCGCACTACGATGGATAAATAGTTATTGACCTTTATCGCCAGTGACCTCGTCGCTGCCGCTGCCGCCGTCGTAGCCGCGTCGGTGCAACGAGAATGTGGCTCTCCTCGTCGTGACTCGGTTGCGCATGCGTCAACGCGGCGCGGCTGGCTGGTTTATGCGCGGGCCACAAGCGGGGGAGTGAGAGTGGTCGGTGGTGTGTTATAGAGTGCGGCCGAGCGGCAGACGGGAGAGAAAAATAGGGAGAGAGAGAGAAAGAGAAAGAGAGAAGAGCGCGCGGGACAAACAGGTTGAGAACCCCCGGAGGAAGAGACTCGCGTCCTCCGTGCGACGACGACGGCGACAACGTTAGGCTGCACAGCCACCAGAGAGCTTCGTCTCTCCTCACTTTTCATCAGAGTTGCAAATCCTCATTAGTTTAGGAAATAAGTTTTACGGTACGGTTTGTTTTGTAGGTGTGATTTAATAATAATAACCCGCGAAGACGGTAAAATGATGTGTCAATTCCCCTATGGAAAGATAGTACATTATGCTACAAGGGAGGGAAGAGCGCTATTTTCACCGAGTGCGAGGTTTGCTGCCCGAGCGGAGCGAGGGCAGCACGAGCACGAGGTGAAAATGGCGCTCCCTCCCGCGTAGCATACGATACTTTTTTTCCGACTAAGCTGAAATGCGGGAACCGGTGGCGGAGGGCGGCCGGGGGGGGGGGGGTCCAGGGGCGAAGCCCCTGGTGGGGTCCAGGGGCGAAGCCCCTTGTGGGGTCCAGGGGCGAAGCCCCTGGTGGGGTCCGGGGCGAAGCCCCGGTGGGGGGTTGGGGGGGCGAAGCCCCCCCACTGAAGACACAACAATTTTTTTAATGACACTTAACCTCCAGTCGCTCAATCATACACGTCTAAGCGTTTCCCGCCCGTTGCCTAATGGCGTCTCTCTTAGTCGTTGCGAGCGCTGCGGTGGTCACGCTGAGAACTGTGAGCGGGTCAAAAAAAGTGGGCAAGATGCCCTAGGGAGCTTTGGCCGCTATTTCTGCCCGCTGCGCATGCGCACTGCTCGAAGTCAGAAATCGACTATTTTCCTCCCGCTTTTCAGGGGAGAAAACACGCCATTTCAGCGCAGTCGGGAAAAAAAGTATATTCAACATATATAAGTTATATGTAATTTTATATGTCGGCCAAAAGTTCTATATCTGCTATATATATTTCATATATCCATCGGATACATTTTAATGAGATATATCTTAGATATATCTTATGCGGATAAAAATATATTTATTATATATGTTTCGGCCAAAAGTTCTGTTTCTTATATATTTTCAAATATACTTAATTTCTATGGGAGTTTGAACAGCTCTGCATAGATACCTCTTTGTCAATAAAACAAATGTGAGCAATTGTGAAAAAATGGAAGAGCGCGGTCATCCATTATCGCGATACATCAACTGCATTTCTAGTTTTTTTTTCAGGAGAATAACCGTGACATTTTAGTTAGATAATATATTCATTGCAGCGATACAAAAATGTACACATTATTTTATAATTCTTCGTACAGTTCTGGTAAAAAAAAAAAAAATCTCGCGCGTGATGGCTGGTATTTGTGGGTGCAACGAAGCAACAAATGTGATTCGGCCCGTATAATGAATATAAATAAATAAATAATTACGCCATGCTACTATTATTAATTAATAATTACAGCACCAATTGTACCGTCAACTTTATTTCTAAAAGATTTACGGACTTACAACTCGGTGGAGATTCGCTCGTAAGGCAAGAGCACGATAGACGAGGCAACTAATCATGTTATGGTGTGCATATACGATTTAACCGTCGCTGCGCCGATCACGAGAAGTAGATGGCGAAGGATTGTCAAGCCATTCAAGCGACGCTCGAGCGACGAAACAGCCGCTTTTATGCTCGCTCACGTGATATACCCGCCGCTCGACAATGTGTAATGTTACCGCGGCACGTTATGCCGGGTGCACATGAGACGCGCGAGGATCTGAGTCAGCCGCGAGACGACCGCGTTAGCACCTCTCTCGCCAATGTCTAGGCTGTAACGATCGCTTCCACGGATTAGAGGACACCCTCGGTGTGCGTTACGCTCACCGCTGGCGGAACAGCCGGGCGATTGCGAAATTACGTTAATTCGCCGGTCTCCCGTATAAACGAGTCTCTTGAAATTTTTTCGCCGAGGT
The DNA here is from genome assembly GCA_963932165.1 of Pimpla rufipes. NCBI lineage: Eukaryota > Metazoa > Arthropoda > Insecta > Hymenoptera > Ichneumonidae > Pimpla > Pimpla rufipes. Next base: position 14,201,478 of record OZ010636.1, read on the forward strand.
AATGACTATATTAGCGACTTTTAGGATACTCCATAGTTCTTGAGTTGTACATTCTACCCACAAAAACACTGTTCTCAAACCTTTTTTAAGTGGTTAGGATTTTTTTTCTCTTCCCGGTTTTCCACAATTTTTTAAAAATCACCATCGCGAAACAAAAAAAAAACTTATTAACACAAAATAATTTCTGGAATGAACAGACAAACAGAGTCATTTCAAAATCAATGAGATGGCTTCGAAAGTAACGAGACTTTGCGTACCGTTTGGGCTCGATAAATATTAATATCACCGAGCAGCTGTGCAGCCGCGACGAAAATTACTCACTATTTGCACTATTGTTACAATCGGATCCGACTTTTTACCGAGTTTTCGCTGCAAATTGCGAAACCCTTTCGCACTTTTACTTCCCAACCAAGTATCCATTTTTTCCAAATGAAATAATAAAAAACCGCCATACATCAATCTATAAAAAAAAAGTTGAATAAAAAAAAAATCATCTCGACAGCAGTGCACAAACCTCGCTGCAGTGAAAACGCGACAGTGCGAAGGAACGAGAGGCGTGCTCGCTGTCGATTCGCGAGAGACAACTAGACTGGTTATTTAATTAGTATAATAAACGAGAGTCTGCGGGCCGCGCGCGGATCAGCGATGCATGAAACGACGAGCGAGATCGTGTTTGCGATCGGTCGCAAATGCCCGCGGGATAGTCGACCGCTCTTCGTCCTCTCCCCTCCTCTTTCCCCTCCCCGCCCCTTCATATCGCTCGCTCGCCGGTTCGTCTGTATCTCCGTCCCCATCTCATTCAGGACAGCTCATCGCCGCCTGATCGCTGCCACCGAGACACGAGCTGATAAAAAAACAAATTTTAAATAAAAAAAGAAATAACCGAATATATAAGTAAGTTCGTCTGTTTGAGCCAGTGGTGCCCGGCTGCCTGGCTGCTTGCGTGACCCGGTTACCAAGCGGCGCGCGAAAGCTCGTTGCTCGTTTCTCCCGTCGTCGACGACGACGACGACGGTGCATCGCACCGTCCGCCCGTCGCCGCTGCTATTGCATCACCGCACGACTCTCCCGCTCCGCCGCTTCCAACGACATCGAAAAATAGGCACGCGGCCCGAACTTCGCGAGTGCTCTGACACCGGCAGCGAGTCGTGAGTATCGGCCGTTCGGACGTTGCGAGACCCGATCGCAGCGACCTTGCCGGACGCAATATCAGGATTAAATTGACTGTGTTAAATTTAAGTATTAAATATACCAATTTTATTAAGTATTAGCTGGATGTAGTGCTACATGCTCGAATCAAAATTAGAACGTTAATTAAATTAACGTGAAATTAACGTCCAAACTTTACGAAATCGAGAAAAAAGAAAATTTCGATTTCGTAAAGTTTGAAGATACTGTCCGATGGGAAAATTCCCGCTGATTCCGAAAAGCACCGTTGTTTGCCCAAAAAACATAAAATTCGATGAGAAAAATGCGAAAAATCACTTTTCACTTTTTTCGAAATTTCGTCACTTCGCTAAAATCGAGGTTACTTTTTTTTTCTATCGACCAAACCTGGACTTTCTTTTTGCGTTCGAGAGAAAACTCTATAACGAAGAGAATGCCGCAAAGCGGAGCGCGATATCTTGATTTCTGAATTTTTTACAGGATGTTAAAGGCAGATCCTCAAAAATCGCAAATTTTTAGAACGTTGCGTTTTTTTGCGATTTTTGGGGCTCTGACTTTAAAATTCTGTAAAAAAATTGGAAAATCAAGATATCGCATTCCGTCTTGCGGCATTCTCTTTTTTATAGAGTTTCCTCCAGAACGCAAAAAGAAAATCCACGTTTGGTCGATCGAAAAAAAAGTAACCTCGATTTTATCGAAATGTTGAAATTTCGAAAAACAATGAAAAACATCTTTTGCATTTTTCTCGTCGAATTTTTTCTTTTTCGGGCAAACAACGGTGTTTTTCGGAATCAGCGGGAAATTTCCCATCGGATAGAGTTTTCGAACTTTACGAAACCCAAAAATTTTTTTTCACGAAAAACGCAACTTTACTTCCGGCTTTAAAATTGCTATTAAATAATAATAATTAAGGGCTTCTAACGGCATTGAAAAATAGGCACGCGGCCCGAATTTCGCGAGTGCTCTGACACCGGCAGCGAGTCGTGAGTACCGGCCGCACTTGGACGTCCCGACTGCATCGACCTTGCGCGCGAGACACAAACTGTCCCCCAACGTCAACGTCTTCTCGGGCGTCTACGACGAACGACTGTGAAGTCGTATTTTCGGATCGTAAGGTCATCGCGATATTATCGACCAAGCAACACGAGATTCGCAGCAGCTGAAATGTAAATATTTCGCTATCGGTAAGCTCGTTACTGCACTGGGAATCGACGTGCGCGGCTCGTTTCAGCCTTTTTATTTCCACTATGCTCTTCCCTCCTCCTCGTCCGGCGCCGCCATTTTGTTTGTTTTCAAGCGGATAAAATCGAACGACTTCATTCAACAACAGCCGCCCGAGTGGTGTGCACGTACTACACTAGGCGTAGTGTACTCTAATCTATATTAGTCGAGAGTACGACCGAGGGGTGTTGTACGCGCTGCGGCGGAACGAGCGAGCCCGAGTGTGCGGCACACACGCCGCGCCCGTGTTTGTGTGTAACATATCGCTCGGCTCGGAATGGCCTTGGAATACCAGAACGACGCGCGCGCACAGGATCAAGAATGCATTCGCCGTATACGCGAGGCTGGCTGGCTGGCTGGCTGGCTGACTTGGACGTTGTTGTTAGGTCAAACTGGATTCCTCGATAAAAGCGCCGATAATGCAGAAATTCGGCTGCTGCGCACCGCAGTCGGTCAGGAAGGAATTCGGGAAAAACTGCTATATATTTTTTACGGCTATAAATACCGTAAGAGTTCGAGTTGTGTGCAAGATTATCTAAATATATATATATCTTTTTTTTCTCTTTTTTTTAGTGTGCTGATTCTGCTAAATCGATCGAGCCCGTTGTACACAAAACGAGGAGCGCGCTTGACTTCGTCTTATCTGCCTCAAAGCCACCGCGCAACACGCATTTTCTTCGGGTTGAGCTGTCGAGGCCGTGCGCGAGAACAAAGGCAAAAAAATCTCGTGAGATCCTAGCCGGCTTCGCGCGCTCGGTCAGATAGCGCCCCCCGGGGGTCACGGGGTCATCGGTGCCCCTCGACGATATTCCGCGCTAGTCCACGCGGCTGCGGCACCCGCAGTATCGGCTTTTACGGTTTTGGCCTCGTGACGAGAGTCGATTTGCGTATTACCACCGACTTCCTGCTGCCGATCGCTGTTTATATAATCATCGGTAAATTAATTTCGTCAATTGGAAAATCGTCGGCCAGTCGACTCTCCGTCATTAATCGAGTCATTCATCGACAACATAGAAATTTGTTAATCAGAAGCTTTGACGACTTTTATAATTCGTCTGCTTTGTCCTACAAATAATTTCTACCAAATTAGGGTGAAAAAAAAAAAAAAAAAAAAACATTCCCAATCGACGACGAAAACATTCGCGAAGCCGCCACCGGAGGAATCTCGAGAACCCTCGACGTGCGCCGTGCGTGCGACGAGGCATGCACGGAGTTTACTCGGAGGCGAAGAAGCACACGGCGCCTGTGTGACGACATTAGAGGCCGTAGAGGTGCCCGTCGATAATGCACAACGCGTTTATCAGACTTTACAGCACATACGTGCCCGCATATATAAATACACACACACACACGTACGTAAATATATAAATATATGTGCCGCGACGTGGTATCTTGAGGGGACGATCTTATCGCCTCGTTCGCTATCTCCTCGCCCTCTCCTCGCCCGTATCTTTAATGCCGGGGGATAAACTCGGCGGTTCTATGCAGCTCGGCCGAGTAATCAAATTTCCACGAGGCAAAAATCCCGGCTCGGGTCGTCGTCGCCGTCGTCGGGAGTTCGTGAACGAAGAAATTGTTGCACAGGTCGTGGTCTCGCGGGGAGATCGCAACCCCCCGCGCGGGAGGGGAGGGGGGAATGTTAAAATAATGACGTAACCCAGAGCGAAGTGCAGTGGAAGCTCTGCACGCAGAGGCTCCCACACCGAGGGGGGAAGAGGCAAGGGGAAGGGGAATGGGAAGGAGGGGGGGGGACGATGAGGGGGACCCGGAGCTGCGACATCGCGAGGGAGTCACGAAGAGCGCGGGCGCGCGACACGTCCAACTGTCCCCGATTCCTCGGACTTTATATCGCGAACCAGATTTCGCTGGAGGACTCCCGATGGCTCTTGGGGCGCGCGGTAATTCGACGCGCAGCGTCGTGTTCGAGGCGAGAGAGACGGTGATGGAAAGAATGGCAAAGATAGAAAGAGACACAAAGATAGAAAGAGCCGGGCGAAAGATCGCAGTTGATGAAACAAAACGAGCGACCGAGAGAGAGAGAGAGAGAAAAAGAGGTCGAGAGAATAACAGAGAGGCAGCCGAGAGTCGAGTGAGCATCTCTCCTCGGCAGCGACGGCAGCGGCCAATTGCTCGTGGCCGATAACAAGCCGGTGTGTGTAAACGCGGATAACAAGCGAGAGAAAGAGAGAAGAGCGAGGAAAAATCGCGTCGGCTCTTTGGCCGAGAAATCGCGACGAAAACGAATTCGAAGAAATTTTCAATAGTCCCGCAATTATCAAACTTCGAGGAAAATCATTTGTGTACAGCCGCGGCGCAGTTGAGTCTCGAGACACATTTTACGACTGCGCCTAGAACTGATAAACAATATCAGTGGCTTTTTTTTTATGGCCGAGGAATTTTTGTTCGCTCGCGGTTGGCAGTCGGCGAGATAAATTCCCGAGGGAAGAGTTACAAGGAAGCTGCGGCTGAATTCCCGCGACGAATTAATATTTCCCTTTGTCTAAATTTTCGGGATATCAATATTTCCCTCTGTTCGAAGTGAAAGTAATTAATATTTCCCTCTGTGTAAATTACGGGCAATTAATATCTCCCTTTGTCACGCGTTGCAAAAAAAATCAAATCCTCCACTGTTTTCAATCGATGCATCGTCAGTGCAAACAAAAAAACAATGCGAGCCATCCGGGCGAGAAAAAAAATTCGCCCAGAGTCTCGCGAAAAACGCCTCGACGAAAGACGCATCGGCATCGCGACGGTAGCTTGGTAATACCGAGTGTACACACAACGCGAGCGAAAAGAGAGACGCGAACGGGGGACACGGAGGGCCGAGAGTGAGAGAGAGCGGGTAGTGAGCCACGCGCGCGCGCAGCGCGGTAGCGTGTGTACCCGCTATATATATGTACGGTTAGCGTAGTTGGCATATAGGCGTCTAAAAAAAGACGCGTTCGACCTCACTCCCCTCGTGCTTCCATCGGTAGATTAACTCGACACTGCTGCTGCCGCGCGGCTGCTGCGTTCGGAAACGTCAAAAGCTCGATATGTTCGCACGCACACGACGCGTATATGTATATACAAACACGTAGACGCAGCGAACGCCTCGGTGTGCGCGGACGTCAATGTCGCGCGTTTGTCCGCCCGCGCCCGATATGCGTTGCTCGTAGGCGCAGCGCACGAATGCCGCTGGCTGCAGGGTCCGATGGGCGCGACGCGAGACGGCGGCGCTCGCTCACTCGTTTCACATATTATTAGTCTCCCTCTCTCTCTCTCTCTCTCGCGCGAGCGCGCCTCGAGTGCTGCCGCTGCTACCCACCGATCTGTCACTCTCCTTCGCCGCCGGGCGCGCGATTCCCGAACGTAAACAAAAGCAACCGGTCTCCCCGTGTAAAATCCTGGCGGGAGACGCCGGCGTCGTCGGTCATACTCTCGTGGCGAAAAATATTTTCTGCCCGAGAAGGCGAAAAATACAAAACGGGCCGCCCGCGAATCGACTCGCCGCACCGGTCGCCGGGTGTCGCGGTGCCCGGCGAGAAAACCCGGCGACTTTCTATCGCGCCGCGAAAGAGAGGAAAATAAAGAAACGTCTTATAATTCGAAATTCAAGGTGTATCGTATCGTACTCACATAACGCGCGTCGCTCCGTGATATTCCGCTCTCGTAGAATTCGTCACTCTCTTTCTCCTCGCGTTTTTTTTTTTCGCTTACACGACTCTTTCTCCCTCACGCGCGGCTCGTGTTACGAGCGATAATAACGACGAAAACAATATTACTGTAATATTTCAACACTGCAGTACACTGGTACACACACGTGCACACGTTTTTTTCTTTCTTTCACTTGGCTCCTCTCATGTATATAGTATAGTATACAGCATGCATTTATACATATACATGTACACCGGCGTGCTGTGTATTTTCGACGAAAATACCACTTGCGAGAATAGAGCGCGATGTATTCACTCCCGGTGTGTTCGGCGTGTGTCGAACCCCGGTGTTTGCTCCTTTAAAACGTGACGATGACGACGACGACGACGACGGCGACGGCGACGACGACGACGAGAGGGACGTGCGTCGAGAGCGGGGACCGGGGGCTACACGCGACGTCGGCCGCCGCGTTGACGTCGATAACACACAACGCGCGCTATCGCAAAAACCGTCCGGACGTTTCTCGCGCTGGTTTTCGCTTCACGCGGGCACGCACAGGTATCGCGTGTATATACGCGTATATGTGTATATATACATATATATATACATATATATATATACTAACGTGTGTTTGTAACACGCCGAGCAAACGTTACGAACGAACGACGGGACATCGGGGTGCGTAGACACAGCCTCCGCTTACCGCTGAGAGTGCAAGCGCGCGACTGCGGCGCTCGATTCGATACTGCGCCGGCGGCCTGTTTCCCTCTCTCGCCGAGCACCACCATCGCGGCGCCACCGTCGCTCCCGCGCCCAACCTACGAACCGCGTGCATCGTCGGCCTCGCTCGCTCGCTCGCTCGCTCGGCGGCTTCGCCGCAGTCGTTGCAGCCCACAGACGCGACGCACACAGAGACGCGCGGCGGCCGTCGCTGCGCGCGCATCGTGTGTACGGCCGAACGCGTGTGGTTGAGCCCCGTCGGTGTGACGCGCACACGCGGACCGAGTTTGCGCCGTCGAAGCCGCGTACTGTGTCAGTGTTATCCGTCTTTGCCAGTTCCGGATTTTCCTGTGCACCGCGCGACGCGGCAGTCAACAGCCCGGTCAACGTCACGCCATGATTACACCGGTATCATCGTCCGTGTCCCGCGCACCCCTCCCCTCCTCCTCCCCCCGGTCCTTCCTCCCGCCACCCGCGATGAGAACCTCGCGAGATCGCTGATTGGGGGACGCGATCGAACTATCGACGTTTATTGGATTAGGGATTTTTGTTTTGCCACGGTGTTTATTGTTTACGGATTTTCTAACCTCAATTCGGGAGACTCGAGTCGGGTACTTTTGTTCGAAAATCCAGGATGATGGCGGCCATTGCTTGGCAATGCGGGTCATTTTTGCTGACGGACGTTTCGCGTAATTAGTAACGATGTAAAGTTTACCTTTTGGGAATTCTTCGGGATCGAGGACGACACGAGGTCTCATATTTTCGATTTTCGATTCTCCGAAACCATCGGTTTCTAATATCGAGGAGCCGGAGGCGCAGCACGTTTCTGCAATACTTCCGCACATTCTCTTACAATTTGAGATCAATTTGGCTAGTAGCTCGGGAAAAAAGGTTTAAAAAATGTCAGTGGGGGGGGGGGGGGGGGGAGTAGCAGTAATAGCGCTGCCTCATTACAGTAACAGCGTGAAACTGTCTTCGCGTCGAATATCGATTTCTCAACTGTTGGATATTCGGGGAACAGCTACACGCCGCAAGACTATAAATCTCCGCGTGAGAATCGGACGACCCGTTCGATGTGTCTAATCGAATCAGCTCTGCAAACAGCCGCACCGAGATTTTATACGCGATCTACAAGATACTCTCTACCTTTGCACACGGACGTTCGCACGGCCGTGTGCGCAACCCACACCCGCCGATGGACTCTGTGTTCAGCTCGGTCGGGTTGAAAGGCTTCTCGTTCGTCTCGCACACGTGACCCATCGTCAAACGGCAATAGCAGCGCGCGTGGTGCACGTAGAATGCGCTGAAAATTGCAGAGCGTGTGTATTTCCATCCTATCGATTGTCCGTCGGTCGTACTCGCACACGTTCGCGTCTCGCTCGTACACGCGAACCGGCGACGGGTTTCGCGGGTTTTCGATAAATCCGAACGTTCGTCGACCTACATATCGAAATATCGCGATCGCAGCGATATATCGATTGCCGTGCGTCGAATCGAATAACGATGAACGTTAACATTTTTTAAATCCTGCAGGATACAAAAAACCAAATCGAATCACGATGAACATAAACCGAAATAAAATACACCATAATTAATTATCGATTTTTCAGTCTGCGACTCACGAGGCCAACAAGTGGACGACTCACGGAGTTCGAGAATCGAAATTGACAAACGACCGCGGAGGTCGAGATCGACCATCGTCGAAGCAACGACGAAGATCGGTCGCGCCGCGTGACCTTCGCTCTGTCCATTGTCGATCGTCAGTGGGCAGCGGCGAAGCTAGAGAGACACGGATAGCGAGTGAGGTGAGTTGGCTACACGAGCGGCGCAAAAATTTACGACGACGGTGCAAGCCGAGAGCGCGAAACGAAAGCGCGAATGGCAATAGATATAACTATGTATTATTATTGTTATTATTATTATTATAGTCGTGGAGTTTGGTTCCCAGCGCGAGAGAAACGGCGACGAGACCCGAGGAGCCCGGAGACGCGGCGAGGTGCAAGAAAGCAAGAACGACGGGGGAGAAGCGCGACGAAAGAGGAGACCGAGAGGCTGTGGAAGGCTCGTCGCGCGGATGCATTGAATGCTGGTAATCTGTGGTAGGAGGCATGTAGGACGAACGGATGGAGAACGCGCGCGAGAGCTGCAAGGAGGCCAATGGTGGAGCGGTGAAGAAGAGGAGACGAAGAGGAAGAAGAAGAAGAAGAAGAAGGGAAAAACGCAAGACAGAGATGGATGGAGTGAGCGAGAGGGAAGAAGAGAGAGGATGGCCAGGCTCGGCCAAGCAAAAAACAAAAGTGCATCTCTGCAAGATGGCCGTCGCTTCACCGACTCTCAAGGTTATACCTCCCTCCCCCCTTCCCGCCCGCCTCGTCGTCTCCTCGCGGCTTCTCTTCTCCGCACCTTCCTCGGATCTCTCGCCTCGTCGCCGCAGTGACTATCTATTTCTTCTTCTTCTTCTTCTTCTTCTTCTTCTGCTTCTTCGTCTTCTTCTTCGTCTTCAGTTATTCATACAGCGAACGCGAAAGTGTAGAGATAGAGAAAGAGAACGCGCGAACGCGGAGCGTACAGTCCGGCGAGTAAGGCGCTTGGAATGCGCCGGATCCAGCGATCTACGGTGGCTGGATTTTCGGGGAATTTCACCTTTCGGGATTCTTCGGTGGGCGAAAAATCCGTTTTGTGTCAGGGTTGAATGGGAGAAGAGTTGAGATTTGCGGGAAGCACGAGATATTGAAGGGGAATTTACTGTAGTTAGGAGACGCTTTTTTATCACCGAAGTTATTGTTTTTGATTTTGTTATATATTTTTAAATCGGACGACGCACTAATTGGAATGCGTTGGATCCAGCGATCGACGGTGGCTGGATTTTCGGGGAATTCACCTTTGTGGAATTCTCGGTGTGCGAAGAATCCGCAATTCTGTCGATGTTGAATAGGTGAAGAGTTGAGATGTGCGGGAAGGAGGAAATATTGAACCAGAATTTATTTTAGTTATACGAGATTTTTTTTTTTTGGTCATTGAACTTATTGTTTAGAATTTGTTCTAATATTTTTTATAGATAAATTTGAGCCCGGAAAGGAAACCGGGATCACGCGCTAATTGGAGGACTCGGAGACGACGGACGAGTGTCAAAGCTCTTTGAATGCTCTGTACGATCCGCCTTCCGTCGGTCGGTCGGTCGGTATAATACGCGGCGGTGGTGGTGGCCGCTGCGCCGACGCTCCCGGAGGATTACACAGGAATGCTCTACTGCAACCAGCTTTGGGTCACTGGGTAATTGATGAACGTTTGATATTCCCCCGCTGCCGCTTCGGCCTGCTCGTCTATCGCGTATTTTCCGTCGTAGTTTCCGTCCTGCCGTCTTAATCCGTGGAAAGCTGCTTGGCGAAACAGAGAGACACTGGAACCAATAACGAGCACATCGATTTTGACTTATTACTCATAGTATTCTGAGAATTTGCGTCACGGTATGTTTAAATTAAAACAAAAAATTCAAACGTTTTTTTTTAAAGCTTGAATCGGAAGTCGCTCTTGGCGATAAAAAAAAGTTAATCCTCGAACCAAGTCATAAAAATTATCGTGATGACGATTAGTCGCCGTGTTTTCGTTTACGATACGTTGCCCTTGATTCATAGATCATTTCGCGTGGGGGGAAGAGACACTTTTTGCAGCCAAATAAAAAAAAGGTTTTAACAATAAAACGTTTACAGCCTGTGGTTCACACTATTTCCAGAGAGACGGAGCGTTTAGGGATCACGAACTCGTGAGAACGCGGAGCAGACACACGAGGAGCAGGCGGTACGACAGGGCGCAATCTTTTTTACGGTCCTCGCCCTCGAGGACCCTGCGTATTATTTCATCGGAATCCGACGGAGCCAGAAGCGACGGCTGGACTTTACGGCCTTTCGCGGAAATCGAGCGCTCGTTCCCGAGGATCTCGCGCGAATTTCCTCCTGCACAGACGACGCTCGATGTATTCGGCGCGGAGAGGAGAGGGAGGCGGCCGCGTCGAGTCGCGCGGTGTCCGAGGCGCGAGAGACTGAAAATACCGCCGGTTGGACCGCTGCCATTGAACGTCGATCGCGCGTGCGATGCACCAGCGGACCTATTTTTAATTTTCCGTCGCTCTGTACGTTTCTCTCCCGTGACCGGCGACCGCGTCAGCGTCATCGCACACACCCAACGAGCGGGAGTACAGAGAGCTCGGCGACCCTCGCGCGCGTCTCTCGTCCTCCGACTGGTTATGAGGCGGACGCCAACGAGAGATAAAATATTTGCCGCCTGTCTCGCTGCCACATAATTCGATCACGATTCACCGCCGCCGCGGCGCGAGAGATCGATGAGTTACGTGGCTCGCGCTAATCGGAGCTAACGAACTAATCGCGTATTCGAGCGATGGATTTGTGGAAAAAAGAAGAAAAAAAAACTGAGCTCTTGACTCACTACTTGCATGTTCTCGTTGATGTGTTCGATAATGCGAGGCGGAATTTATTTGACGGATGAAACTTACGCTGCGTGTCTGAATAAAAATGTAGTTCGTGTGGGTTGAATATACACTTACAAATATTTTTCCTGAGCTACCATTACATGCAAACGAAGCTCGTTTACATAAACTGGTATTTGAAATTTAACACACAAGTGACATATAAAATTAAAGTAATTTTAACTAAATCGTATGAAAATTGGGAAGTTTAATATAAAAATTGGTAATTTTGCTACACTCCTGTATTAAATTTAATATATTAACTGACGAACTAAATTTCGGGCCATGTAAGTTTGCAAATATTTTCAACAATGTACGAGGAAAATAAAGTATGTTGTTTTACGTGATTGCAGAACGCTGGAGGGAGTTTTTGTTGCACGTCGGTAGAAGCGGCGGTCCGAATGCGCGAGGCACCGAAACTCGGGCGCGACAGCGACGTTCCTATCGGATTCGCGAAGGGCTCGCCGGGGATCGTCAGGTTTCTGCAGCCCGTCGCCTCGAAAGTTTGCTGCAGTGGAAGATTGCAATTTCCGGCGACGAGGGAACGAGAGAGACATCGAAAAAGTGCAGGGCCGAGGAGGAGGAAGAGAGAGGAACCGAACGACGCATTAGATTGAGCGTCGCTGCGACTCAAGGCCGAAGCGTCCGAGAGCTAAGGACGCTTAGTCCCCTCTATGCACGGAGAGCTCACCAACACCGACCGCGCGCGCTGCACGTTTATTCGCGGGACACGCAGACCCGCTCGTCGCGTGCATCGGACGCGCCGTCTCGCTGCATCGTAAAAATCGACGGGCTGAGCCTCCTCGACGAAAACAATTTACTCGCGGCGGAATTTTATCGGGCTGTGTCCGCATTATCGTCAATTTACCATTTGGCCGGCGCTTCGAGTCACCGGCCGACGGGTTTAATTGAGAAAAAATTCGCGGCGCAACATTTAACGATTCTATTTTATCTCTTCGTCAGAGTAAATCCTCAGCTTGAATTTCGATGCTAAAATTTTGTTCGCTCGCTGTTTTCACGTCTTACGTGGTCATCGCAAAGAGGCGAGAAAGAGGACTAATTAGGTTGTATCGGTCACGGGCTCTGAACTCGCGCGACGGACATTTGTGTTTTAATACTCTGGCCTGTGTAACTTTTATACACACAGCGGCCGCGGAGAGGAAGTATTTTTTTGCAGATGGTACAATGAGAATTCATAGTGTCCTAAATGTGCAGGGTGCAAAATTAGGAGGGGACGAGACATTTAAATATTTTTTAACGATTTTTTAAGACATTTTTTAGATGTCCCTTATCATAGTGGTTCGAGACATTTTGCTAGATTTTTTTGCAAGTACCACAATGAGAGTTCACAGTGTCCTGAATGCATGTACAGGATGCAAAATTAGGAGGGATCGAGGGGACAAGACGTTTAAACAATTTTGACGATTTTTTTTAGATATTTTTAAGATGTCTCATTCTCGCGGGCGTTCGTCGGTTAATTGACCCGTTAAATTATAAATCGGGGCTTCGCGACTTGCGACGGGCGGAGAGCGCGTTGTTAACTATTCGCGAGCTATACCCACGGGCTCTGAGGTCACTTTAATTTTGGCAAACGGCGCAGGTGGACGACACGCGTGGTATAAAACCGACGCGACTCGAGGGGTGGAAGCGATGGCGTTAGTTGCGAATAAGGTGGCAGCGCGCGGGTCTCGTGTGACCAAGGTCAAACACGGCGGCTGGAATCGCTTGACTTTGAGCTAGATTCGGCAGGTTCTCCTTCTGCATCCGCCCGGCCAGCCCTCGCAGGCACGCGGCAACATCTGTTCCGCGTTAGACAAATTATAGCCGCGCGAACGCGGCGGGGCCACGGGGAGAGGAAGCACCTTGCAAGCGAGGGATATCATCCCCCTGGTTCTTCGGTTTCTAATACCCGTTCGCCCCCCTCCTCGACGAGACCTGCTGCGCCGGGAGATAAACGTTGCGGATATTAGGCGGGGATTGCGAGTGCAGCGAGAAAAAAATTGCCCCTGCAAATCCGGCGATTTGCGGGCTGCTAAAAATATTTTTAATCAACACGTTCGTCGACTGTAATTTCCCGGCCTATTGCAGTTTTTTTTTATGAATCAGCCCAGAGGCTGACATAATTTTTTTCTTAGCCCCCTACAACAAGGATTTTTTTATTTGCAAAAGAGTTTTCGGCAAGAAATTTTTTGTTTGAACGAGATTTTTTAGCACAGTTTTTTCCCAGTCCCGATGATTCAGCTGCCACGAACAATATTATTTTTGCATACAAAAAGCAATGCAAACATAAGCAACGAAATAGAATGGTAATTGGCTCGTTGAGCAAGAAGATAATGAGGCAAGACGAAAAAATGTGTACGGGGGAATAAAAATAAGGTCACGCGAGGCGCCGGTGGAGACAATGCGCGCGGCACGAAATGCCGTGCGTCGAATTATACCGCATCGAGCGTGCCTGACCTATGCCAATCTGCATCGCACATCTCATTGACTCTGCGCTGCAACGCGCGCGATGCACACGACGTAATATTGCAATTCGCGTTGCGCGTCCCCCTCGCGATATCCCCGCGTGACGACGACGACGACGGCGACGGCTGTGTGAGCGCATATATACAGACGTAAACGTGGGGGAATAAAGAGAGGAGCAGCGAGGGCGAACGTCGGACAAGGGAGAGAGAAACGCGAGGGGCGAGGAAAGGGGAGGCCGCGCACGCACAATCAATACTACGCCGCTGGTAAAACCCGAAAATCCCCCAGACGCTCGTAGACCTGGAATATTTCAGCTGCAAGCGCGACGAGGGTGAAGCAACCGAGCGAGAGAGTGAGAGGGAATTTTCGATCCACGTGGCTGCAAGTTGGGGCTGCGGTGGCGACGGAAAACAGGGTGAATTAATTGAGAACGAGCGAGCAAGACGCGAATTTAGCAGCGAGAGGAATTCTTTTGAGCACCCTCGGACTATTTTTCTTTTTTTGTAGACTGCATCCTCGTATTATATTCCACGCATATCGCACTACGCATCATATATAGATATAGATTTTCGCGGGGTCATTTGCATGCAGAGTGATCGCGGCGAGGAAAGGCGGTACTTGTGCGTCTGTTTTTCCACGGTGAATTTACAATTTTTCGAGTGCGTAGTTCTACCGATTCCGTTGGGGAACAATAAAAAAAAAAGAAAAGGAAAAGGTCGCGGTGTCAAGGTCTCGTCGTGCGCATTTTTGACGCAATTAAGAGGTCAATTGCCAGAAAAATGCTCGCGTTGCGTAGTCCGCTCTCGGTAAGTCGCAATTGCGGTAGCGACGAGAAAGTTTTTTGCCACTTTATTTATTTTTCTTGCGACGACGTGAGTGCAGATCCAATACAATAATTTCTTGGCAACGGTTCACAAATTAATAATTCAATCGAATTCGAAAATTAATAATTTCATTGAATTCGTGAATGTCGCAAAATTAATAATTTCATTGAATTCGTGAATGTCGCAAAATTAATAATTTCATTGAATTCTTTAATCTCACAAAATGAATAATTTCATTGAATTCGTGAATGTCACAAAATTAATAATTTCTTCGAATTCGTTAACGTTGTAAAAATTAAAAACGTAATTAAATTCGTGAATGTCGTAAAAATTAAAAACTTAATTAAAATCGTTAATTTATCAAAAATTCATAATTCAATTGATTTCGTTAATGTCGCAAAAATGAATGATTCAAATGTTGTTTTCTCTTACAGGTACCGAAACACGAAGCAAGTGAAAACAGTCGGTGCCGATCAGCCCATCAGAGAGCAGCGGATCGAATCGCCGAAGAAACGAAGGAAAATCAGGAGAGCAGAGAAGCCAGGAATCGAAAACAGCGAAGTGGAACTCGGCCGAGAGTCTGCGCGGCATATGCAGCGGTTGTCGCGAGCGCGCTGCGGGTCCCGCGACACAATATGTGCAACTGGGATCCAAGGCCGGGCGATCGTGACTGGTTTAATAGCGTCCGGGCCGGCCGGCCGCGCACACACGGAGAGCGAAGCGAAGACTCCGCGGTCCTCAGCAGCAGCGGCAGCGGCGGCGGCGGCGAGAGGTTCTCCTCGTGCTGCAATTATAATATTCCGCGGAGGCCTCGGCGAGCGCGCTGCCTCTTCGGCCACGGGGAATGTGCAGGATTCGCAGCGCGCCGCGCACCTTTGGCACCGTCTTGCGTCGTCGCCGCTATATAAAGAAGCGGAGGATAGAAACGCGTTGTAAACCCGGCGAGGTATATCTCCCGATCTCAACTTCACGAAGCCGCTTCGCCCTTCTTCGCGAAGCCACCGAGCCACAATCGAAGCCTCTCGAGTTTCGAGATGGGGAAAAAAGTAGCCGCGACATAACGAGAGTTTCGCGAAGATTAGGACCCGAACGAGGGAGAGAAACAAGATTTCCGAGGATTTCACGTCGGGAAAGTCGTAAAAAAAATCGTTTCCTCCGCCACGACGATTTCGGCTTCTGGGTCCCGAGAACCCCGACGTTTCGCCGGGGAGAAAGAGAGAGAAAGAGCGACCCCCGTGGGCCCCACGGACGGGGGAACTCGGAGCGAGCGCCGAATTCGCCTGAGCCCTCGCTCTACCTACCGTCGCAAGACGTAGGCAAGACGTAGCTCCGTCTCCCTCGAACGCTTCGCAAAACCTGTTTCTCTTTTCAGCGAGAAACTTATAGCGAGGGTCGCGGCGAGTGGAGAGAAGAAGAAGCGAGAAGCCTGTTTAGGATTCTCCCGGGCTAACGACGTATATGTGCGCAGTTTGTAGTCTGTATACGTTATTCCGGTTTTTCCTCCGGTGGACCCACGAAAGACGTGGCGCATGAGGGATTTGCGCGCGTGCCTTCCAAAAGAGCAGAGAGAGAGCGAGGAGAAAGAAAAAGAAAAAGAAAAAGAGAGACGGACGGATATATATGTAGCGAGGACATTGACCATACGGAATGAAGAATCAGCGGTAGCGGTGTATGTAGAAGCAAAAGTGGACGAGAGTAACCCATTACTTTGGATTGTCGCGAGATAGAGGGAGAAAAAAACCACAGAGAGAGAGAGAGAGAGAGAGATGAGAATGACGAATGGCGATTGGCGTTCGTGGGCCCTTAAGACGAAGAAGGGGAGGAGGAAGAAAAATAATAAGAAGAAAAACTTCTTGCCTTCGCCTCTTTCGGTTGCTACTTTTTATTTCGCCGATTATTGTTATTGTTATACCCGGCGACACAGTCACCGAAACCGAGTCGAATTCTCGAATCCTCCGACAGATAAAACGAAATCGTCCGAGGCTTCGGTGTCTCGTTGCTCACTGCAAATAGCAATAGCAATAATAATAATGACAATAATAATAATAGCAATAATAATAATAATAATAATAGTAATAATAGTAATATGAGGATACAGTCTTGGAAAATTGATCGTTTCTTTCGTCGCGTCGACGAGCTGATGGGTGTGTGATCCCTTTGACCGGTGATTGCGAGCGCGCGGGGATTGAGCAAAAAGCAAAGTTTAAGCGGATGAGAGGAGAAAGAGAGCGCCTCGATCCAATTAGGAATTCTCGAGGCTCCACCGCGCGGCAGTGAAATCCATTAATATAATTATTCCGAAGTCTTGACGAGAGATAGATGGACCGCGTTGATGGCAAATCGTCGTAGACTCGTTGGGTAGCTCAGGGCGAGATGATCAAGCTGTCTCAAAGATTCCCAAAAAAATTTGCATTACTTTTCATTAATTTTATTTATTGTTACCCATGTTTTCCAATTTATGTAACTAATTGTAAAAAAATCACAAATCTGTTCCAGGAGCGCCAGGAAGAAAGTGCAAAGAGGATCCGTCTGACACGGAATCACCCGTGAGTCTAGGCCCTCGAAGCCATCATCAGGTTCCTCATCAGCGCTCGAGGAGGAACAGGAGGAAGAGGATATGACGCGATCGCCGCGTTTCGCTCCGGACCGACCGGTCGATTTGGCTCCGCGCTCTGGACGCGTCGTCACCCGTGGGCATTTTCATGGCTAACGCATAGAACAGGACTGAGGGCAGCTCGTTCCACGCGCGCTGGAAAAAAAAAACATTCCGCAGCTTCGCCCGTTTGGCTCCGACTCGCCGTGCGCGCCTCGAGCTCGCTCGCTCTCTGTAGGACACAGCGTCCTGCTGGTATTGATCAAGGAGTAGCAGCGGGTGTTCTTGAACCCGATGCTCTTGCTCCCAGTTTACGATGCTCCCGTAGCACCGGCCGGGCGTCGTAGCCGTCGCGGTATGTAACGCTATGTGCAAGTGCCGCCATGTACACCGCAGTGTACTACAATGTGCACCAGACATATTGCCGCATTTTCGAGACTGTAACTCGGCTGCACTTGGAACGTGTTCGCTGCCTGGTGCACGCGATTCTGTATTGGTTTGTACTGGTTCGTATTGGTGTACAAAGGCCACCGCGTGGCTCTCTGAGTCTCTCACGCGTGCGTACTGCATTTTCGCGTGCATGTGGAGCAAAGTCGGAGACTTGGCTGAGCGCGAGCGAAGCTGAACACTGGAAAAGGGGGCGAAAGAGGGAGAGAGGGAATTCTGAATAGATCTGTTTATGTATGTACATACATAGCTGTAACCCTCTTTAAAAATGTAAAAACCGAATTTTCCGCGAACGCCGTTGTTACGTATTTCTCTCTCACGTCGTCGAACCCCCAGGGTTGCGATATTTAGGTATTACGTTTCCGAGAAACGATTTTTTTATTGGCGGTCACTGACCACCACTACAGCCGGGTCGTATAATATCCGCGGCTCGTTATATCGACGCGGGATCGTTTGCCCCGCGCCGCAACTCCCGCGAAAATAAATCCCCGAGACCAGACCCCCCTTTTCGTCGTGCGCTTATTCTCGTCTTGTCGATTTGCTCATTCCCTCCCCCCACCTCCACCCTGATGTATTCTTTCGACAAGTAGGAAAGCAGAGATTCACCGAGACGTCTGATATTGCGCAGGAATAAACCGAATGTCCCAGTGGCTGACCACCCCGGACATTTTTACTGAAACAGCTGCCTTTTCTTATTAAAAAAATATGTCACTGGGTCAGAAAATGTTACAGTCGATTCCCGCGAATTTTAACCGCGCGGACTCGTCTTCCCTTCGTTTCAGCGAGCGTGACGAAAATAAGTAATTTTATTTATCACCAAGGCCGTCCCGGTGGAGCGAGGAAAAAAATATGAGGAGAAAATAAATACAAAAATCTTTTGATGTCGCCCGTGTCAACGACTGGGCCATCCGGTCCGCGTGTGCGCGCGCAGAGCTCGACTACACGGCGTAACGTCCTCGGTGCTAAAAACGACGGGAACGCATGTGCACCTCTCTCTTTCGCGTATCTCGAAAATATATACGTCCCGCGGTGATGCACACACGGCCCATTCGCAGAAATGTTTCGTTCCAAAAATATCTACGCACGGCCAAAAGTCGTCGAGTGAGAGAGAGAGAGGGAGAGAGTGAGAAGGAGCGCGCGGAGAGCAGAAGTTGCCGCTCGCGCGTCCGGCTGCTACCCCGTCGGGAGAATAATTGCTGAGTGTGGCGGAGGGCGACTCGCGCGCCACCGCAGCGTCCCGCTGTTGTAGACGACGGGAAGACGTCGGGATAGATGAACCGCCGAGTCTATGAGGCTTCGTGGCCGCCGTCGAGCGTTTGCTCATTTTCGTCGATTCTTTCTGCGATTGGACGAGACACGCGTCGTGTCCTCGCCTTTGGCAACGATTCCCAACCAGCATAATAAAGCCCGACGGTAAGTTGACGAGGTTATATTATATTTAGGTGCGGAATTTCCACCGACCATGCGGGCCGCACCTGCGGCTAATTATCGACAGTAACGAGTCGCATCTGCCGCGCCAAATCGCGAGAAAAAAATGTCGCGTGCGACGAAACAAATGCCGAGAGATTAGGACGAGTTTTTGCTCTGGTTGGCGAGTAGATTGACCTTGAGATTTTCCCCCAGTGACCCTCAGCTCGTCCCACATCTACTCGCTTCCTTCTGCCGGTCTGTAACGACCAATCGTGTTTTCTCTCTATTTGTTTCTAAAGCCGTGCAGACCGAGTGTCCCAGTGGCTGACCATACTCGACATTTTTGCCAAAACGGCTGTCTTATTTTTTTCTTATAAAAAATATGTCACTGGGTCATAAAATTTGACAGTCGCTATTTATCTCAGGCATAATGAAAGACGGAACGCGCACGCGCATCGAGCGTGGACGGACGAGGACGAATTCGGGCCAGCGGAGTTCGCACCTCGCGGCGGATACAAAATTCCTCTGCAAACACAACTACTCGCAGGTATAATGCAAACTCGCGAAACTTTTCGGGCGAGTCCGTAACACAATCGGTCTTGTATTTAGCCGAACCTCGTCTCTCCCCCCCACCCCCTCGTTCCCTCCTTATCTCGTACTTTCTCGAAGCAACGAAACTCGATTCGTAATCTCTGTTGACTCTTTGGGCGCCGTGTGTGACTCTACGCCGATGCGATAAGCGCGCTCGAGAAAATTGCAGCACCGAGCGAGATTCCGCGGTGAGCGAAGAAATGCATCGGGCGAATGAAAAAAAAAAGAGCGAGAAAAAGCGACGAAGAATGCCGAGCAAACGATTCGCCGACGTGGAGCGTTACAGTGCGAACTCGATGCGGGACGGGCGCAGCGGGCTCGGTTGCTCGGGGTTGCGCATGCGCGTTGCTTCTTTTCTTCGCCGTCTCTCTCGCTTTTTCCTTTCGCCTCTTTCTCCCGCGCTTTCTTGTCTCGCGAGCCGCGATGGCTCGTAACTCCGCCAAACGAGGCACCGAGTGTGCCAAAACGTCGAGGGATTTGCTTGTGCACTTGACACTCGATATGTTTTGGCTCGAAGAAGATAAAGTCCTCCTCGCGACACACGAGCCACGCGCTAAGCCTTCGTTTTTTTCCTCTCGTTTTCGTCTCGTTTGTCTCGACCGAGGAAAACACGAGTGTCGTCGGGACGAACTTCCGCCATGGAATTTATTGTTATTGTTATTGTTATATCGAAAACGCGCCGGTAAGTGGTGAAGTAGCCAGAAGTTGTCACGGCCCTGATTCTCTTGCCGTCTTTATTCGCTGCACAGCTGTGTGGGCCTCGTCTCTGCCTTCTACCACGGCGGCGCTGCTGCCGCTGCTCTGCAGCAGGATAAATTGGATGCGGTCGGTGCATGTCTGGAGGTCAGTCCTGCCCGCGAGCCGAAAACAACCGACGGATTCATGCTATATCCACGCCATCTCTCGCGTTCACCTATACCGAATCTAGATTACTGCACAATGCGGATAGTGTGCGGCATAAATCTCGGGTCTCGGGACAGCCGGACGCTCTCGGTCGGTGCTGTCCGATCGCCCGTTTCGTACCTTTGATATGTGTCGACCTAACCCACAAATACACACTTGGCTGATTTTTTTTTGCACACATCAACAGATCGTGTGGAATTTTAATTCAATTACGGGAATCATGCGTGTTGATCATACGAAAAGTTTGCAGGACGATAACATTTTTACGTGGATCTGGTGGCTCGTTTGTATTGAACAGAGTTGTAAATCCTCATTAGTTTAAGAAGTAAATGTTACAGTACGGTTTGTTTTGTAGGTGTGACTTAATAATAGCAACCTATAGTGATTATAAAATGATGTGTGAACTTTTGAATAGCTGCATAGATACCTCATTATCAATAAACAATTGAGAGCAATTGCGAAAAAAATGGAAGTCCTCCATTACTTTCGTAATGCATTATTAATTAACCGCATTTCTCCATTTTTTTCAGGAAATCGATCATGAAATTCTGTTAAGTGCACATTTTCTTCGCAGCCATTAAAAAATGTACATATTATATTATAATTAGTCCTTGTTACTATTATTAATTAATAATTACAAAACCAATTGTGCCATCAGCTTCGTTTCTAAAAGATGTAGGGATTTACGACTCTGGTATCGAAACATACTCCCCTCCTGATTGTCCGTTGGCGAGACTGTAGCCGCGTGTAGCCGCGCCAGCGACACAACGACCGAGTGTCTGGACTGCTGGAAGGCGCGCACACTTGTGGCCCGCATCGACGCCGTCTTTTGTATCAGGGACACTTTTGTTTACACCAGGCTGACAAAGGATCATCGGCGCGAGCCTCCGCGAGCCAAACGAGGCGCTTCTGAAAAGGACTCCGCTCGGCGATAACGACTGTTTGCGTTCCATGCTGCGTTCGACGTTGGTCTTGCGAAAATTACGTTACGAAAGAGATGCAACGAGAACAGGATCAGTATTTTTTAGTACGGGATTTTTGCCAAGAGCTGGAGACCGACGGTGCAATTCTTCATCCGAGCGCCAAAGATCCCAGTGGTTCTCATCGGCCGAGTCGCACAAAACGACTGCGGCGAAAAGAGGGAAAAATAAATCCGCCGCTGATCAAACGATTCGCGTCGTGTATCGCGGCGAGCCGGCTGCAAGGTCAAACGAGTGATGAACGAGACTGTGGCTATCTCGTCGGAGGAAGAAAAAAAAACAAAAGAAAAAAGGAACAAAAAACAACGTTAGAGATAAGTCGAAGAGGACTGGCCGGTGGGAGAGACGGGTTGAACTGTACGTTCAGGCTTTAACTAGATTTCGCTACGGTACCCGATTCGTTTCCTCTCGAAGCCAGCCACCGGGCACGTATTTACTACCAGCTGCAGCCGTACGTAAGTACGTAACTCGGTTGCAACAATGTCGTGTGGGTCGCCCGGTACGGAGAGGCTTTTTGCCCTCAGCCACGCGAGAGATAATAGTTCGATCTATCTCCGTCCGAGCGTCGCGTCGTACGAGGTGGAATCTGCTCCGCTATACTCAGCGGCAGCAAAACGTGTCGCCGGCAATACGAGCAAGGACGACGGGTTCTTGTTACGGCGCTCGACACATCGAGGATCGACAATCCCACTCGCAGAATCCTTCACCCTGTTACCGATCCATATCATTTCCATTCATCAGACGGACACTCCATTCACGATAATGTTTCTTGCGCTCGATCGTTGCTCGCGACATTGTCGGGGAAGTAGAGTGTGACACGAGAATCGATGAATGCATAAGCGAAACGGTTATCGAATGTATACGGCGAGTTACGAGAGTAATTATCACCGGTCGAGTCATTAGCGGGTGATTAATGGACAATCGGGAGCGGTTCGAGTGGCGCGCGACTCTTGTAGTGATTGGCGGTGACGGAAGATATCAACAGTCAGGATGGCCGAGCGGTCTAAGGCGCTGCGTTCAGGTCGCAGTCCACTTCTGTGGGCGTGGGTTCGAATCCCACTTCTGACAATGTTTTTTTTTTTATTTCCACAGTAACCGCTACTCGTTCGTGAGTGAACAAACTAAACACTATTTTATCCCTCTTGCAAAAAACAGTCGGTAAAATATCTCGCATTTTCGCGGTCACAGAAAACATCAACAGTCAGGATGGCCGAGCGGTCTAAGGCGCTGCGTTCAGGTCGCAGTCCACTTCTGTGGGCGTGGGTTCGAATCCCACTTCTGACAATGTTTTTTTTTTTATTTGCACAGAAACCGATATTCTTTCGTGAGTGAACAAATTAAACACTATTTTATCCCACTTATAAAAAACAGTGGGTAAAATATCTCACATTTTCGATATTAGTGTTATTGTCGGGTTATTCGTTCTCTGATTGGCTGTCGGGTTGCAACTCATTGCTAACCAACAAGTAGTTTCAGGCGTGTTATTGTATTTTGACAGTTCTCGAGCGTGCGAGGTTTGAAGGTTTGCGGAGAAAAAATTCATTTGTCTCGTTTTTCTCGTCGAATTTTTTACTTTTCGGGCAAGCAATGGTACTTTTCGGAATCAACGAAAAATTTGCCATTCGATAAAGGTTTCAAACTTTACGAAATCGAAAACTTTTTTTTTTTGCGAAAAGCGCAAGGGTTATGGAAAAATTGTAATTTTTGAGGATCCAGCTTTAAAGTTCTCTGACGAACTCAGAAATTAAAATATCGTGTTCCGCCTTACAGCATTCTCTTCGTTATTGAGTTCTCTGTCGAACAAAAGAAAAAGTCCAGGTTCGGTTGATAAAAAAAAAGTAACCTCAATTTTAGCGAAGTGACGAAATTTTGAAAAATGTGCAAGAACACTTTTCATTTTATTATTTCGATGTACTTTTATCCGTACACAACGAATTCGCGTTTAATTTTTTTCTAAACACAATAGTTTTCACGAAAAACGAAAAAAACTTGATTATTTTTTATTTTTGCATTTTTTTTAGTTACGAATCAACTGGGTAAGTGCGCGAATTGCGCGTATGGGCTAGCAAAAATAAAAAAACTCATCTTAACAATTGCGAATCGTTAGGTTATGTCTTTATCGTCGCAGCGGCGCGCAAGCTCGGATGATTGAGCGGCAGAAGTGCGCGAAAGCGTATAATTAATGCGCCGTCGTCGCACCCCCCCCCCCCCCCCCCCCCCCGCCTTCAACTTCTTTGCTTAGGCTCCCATAAATTCGCGCGGGAGCGCCGGGTGTCCCAACGACGGTTGCGAAGTCGCGCGATGCCCTCATAATCGTTTAATCACTTAATTTCATGAAGCGCGAGAGACGCCGCCGCCGGTATTACATATTACATTATATACATAATGTATAAATTACGCCCAGCTGACGAGGACTCGGCGGCAGCTCGCGTTGCGTATAAACGACGAGAATTATCTCGAAGCGGGCCGGGCGACGCGAGCCGGGCTCGTCGCCCGCTCGCACCCTCGAGATGCTGGTTGACCTTTTCCCCGCGCTCCCGGCGGGCGGCGCCACCATCGCCGCGATAAAAGCCATTCACCTGTGAGAACCCTCGACGGAACTTTCGCTCGTTTGCGCTCGCCGTCTCGTTCCTTGAGCTTCCGCTCCTTCCCCCCCCCCCCCCCCCACCCCCTCCTTCGCTCCACGCCACACGTGGAGGTTACGTCCCGCACACCGAGCGCCTCACGTGTGTCCCCGCGAAAAGCGTCTCGGCTCAGGTGCCGCAGGCTTCCCAGGAATTTTCGAGCAGCACTACTTTCGCCCGACCGAGAGACGCATAAGGACTTATCCACTTCGTTCCACGGGCGGCACCGGCGGTCGGGCCAAATGGACGTTTAGGGTTATGGCGCTGCGCACGTTGCTCGTTCCGTTGTGGCCCCTCCCCCCTGCCCCCCACCACTCGACCACGCGGGAAGCCGCCGTGTAGACTCGGCTCCTCTCACCCGTTTCTATGACAACAGACGCGCAAAAACTCCGCATTGATACCGCGCGCGCTCTGTGGATGTGCGACGAGAGCGGAACGATAAACCCACGCACTTTTGCTGCCGGTTGATGAACAACAAAAAATCGACTCTGCCTCGTGGCCTATAAATAATATCACCGTGCCGGGGGCGCGGCGACCGCGAGCGGATACACTCGCGCGAGCGCGCGCGTGAGCGATACTCACCCCTCGACATACGCAAAGTGTGTCATTAGTACTTATCTTCGGGAGGCCCTCGATTTGCAAAGCGACGCCCGAGTGGCCGACATCTGGGGAAGATAAAAGTGCGGGACTCCATTTTTTAATTTGTTTTGCTTGGAGCTTTAGGTTGAATCAACCGCGTCGGTTATTAGCGACCTTCAGACACAAAAATACTGGAGAAAATAAAATATAAAAAATGTATATACATACGTGTAATAATAGATTCAATTTTGCTGCAGGGGACGCGGGATGAGAATTTCGTAACTGTACAGCGTGCAGTGTTCAATGAAAAAAAAAAAAATTCTCCTGTGACACGACGAAAATTCCGCATCGCGAAACAGGCGGAATATGATATTTAAATCGAAACACGTAGAGGGTAAATAAAACAAAAGTTACAAAATTAAAAAAATATATCTAATGTTATGGACATTGTCTTATTAATCTCATACTTATCCACGAAAAATACAAATTTTTCGTCGACAGAATATCGAAAACTGAAGCCACTATGCAAGCGCTCTGATTGGTCGGCGGTGGCTTCGATGAAAAGTCGATTTCGGACTGTCATCGCCACTGCAGAGTCGCGTATCGCGCGCGTTTTGGGTGGCTGTAAGTATTAGCCGCAAGAAAAGACAAACGAAAAGCAAGGAGAGCGAGCGAAGCGGGCACTTTGTTGCTAGTAAGGGTAAATAAAACGCGAGTTTCTGACAAAATAAAAAATGTATATATCCGTATATTCCGGACGTGATCTTATTTATTCTATACTCCACACAGAAAATTCGAATTTTAATCGTATAAGATATTGCGATATTCCCCGTTGTCGTCATCGCCGGGAATGGTGGGGTGAGGAACTCTAAGGGCATCTCACGGTCTAAGAGGGGCGACGGGGAAAGGAGACATGGGGGGGGGGGGAAGAACGAGTGGGCCGGCGGGGTTGTTAGCCGCGCTCGAGTTTGGGATCTGTGCGAAAACCTTTTTGGTCGCGTCGCTTGATTCTCGAAGTCGTCAGGGGCGGTTGGAGAGAGGGCGAGGCGAGGGCGGGGGGAGGGAGGGAGGGGAGCAGCGTCGGTAGAAGAACAGCCGAGCGGGCGCTGCCCACGCGGCGGTTGTGTGGCTGTGGCTCGGGGCTCGTCGGACCTCCCGCGAGGTTCTCAACCTTGTTTACATAAATCATAGGGCAACAGCCGCGTACGACAGCGCGCAGTCTCCTCTCCTCTGCTGCTTCCCCGGCGGCAGCGGCAGAGCGCAGAGTCAGCGGCGGCGGAATCGACGAGCGACGACCTCGAATCGAGGGCCACAGCCGTGTAGCCCGCGAAACTCTTTCGCACACTTTCGCACACTTTCGCACACAGGACGGGCGCTCGCAGTGAATCACGAGAGAGATTCGTCGAACTCGACGCGGCGACGCTGCCACATATATATATATATGTATATATGATATATATGTATGTATAGGTATAGGACGCACGTATCCCGGCTATATAGATGCTGTGTATACAAAGAGTGATTTACAATTTTCTCGCGGAGCGAAATTAGCTCCACCTCGTGCTCTGCCCTCCATTCGCTCGCTCTGCTGGTCTTCAATCATCTCGCTCTGTGTCTCTGTCCCTCTTTCTCATTCTCGCTTCATGCTGGGTCGTTACACTCTCTCTTTTTTTTCACTCGAACCTGCCAATTTTTATTGCCTCACCGAGAAACGTAAATTCGACACAAATTGCGGTCAATCTGATGTTTACATTACGACGCGGTTCCTCGCGGAATCTCGGGAATTGGGAGATAAGGAACATTTATTCACGATTTTAATAAAATTTACTTATCGCAGTATTTTTCTTTTTTCACAAAAAAAAGAACATAGTGTCGAAAATCCGACCGATCGTCCTTCACGCCGCGTTGCCATTTAATGCGGCTCGCGTTCGAGACTTGGTTCGCGCATTTTCAGCGCTGCGTTTTTTTCCCTCTCGCGACGACTGCACACGCGATAGACTCGTTACGCTCGCGCCTCGCCATGCGTCCCCGCGGCGGTGGCGCGGCCGTCGTCTCGTGCGTGTCATCACTCCGTATCGCGACTCCGAGTGGCTGCCGCATATATCTCCGCTGTTTTACCCACACAGGACGCAGGAAGTTCCGTTCGTCGGAATCTCCGGTGGGGAGTGGGTAATACCCCCTCTCTCTCCTCGCTCGCCTCGCACGTTCCGGATGCAGATACAAATGTGGTGTGCACGTATAAGCGAGGCACACGCTGTGCTAGAACGGAGACGCTTTGCGGTTTTGGCAAGGTCTCCGACTGTCGAGAAACATCCACATATCGTCCCGACACGCTTGCAGCTTTATGCGGACGTATCTTCTGGCCAACGGGCTCGTTTCCTCCCGTCCCTTTCTCACGCTATCGCACTACATGTATCGCGCACTCGATCTTCTTTCTCCTCCTCGCCAAGCCAGACAACAACAGCTGACCCTGAGCCCCGTCGAATCTCGCTCTTTTTTACCGACGGTCGGATATTCTCGGGAAAAAAAAAAAAAAAAAAAAAAAAAAAAAAAAAAAAAAAAAAAAAAAAAAAAGTATACATATTCCAGTACCGTCGTAATTACCTCGTCCAGCTCAATCTCTCACTCTCAACGACAGCTAAATTACCGTCAGCCCCGTCGTCAGGTCCTCTCATCAAAACATTTGTCACAAAATTAAAGGACGCGCGCCAGGGAGAAGACGAGGCAGCGCGTTCATTCATGAAGCCAATGAAGGAGATGATAAATCGTCTCCGTGTAATTGACCGCCGCGCGTCCATCTCGTCCACCTCGTGTGCAGCATTAGGCCCGTCTGGCCTCTCCGCCACAGTCGCGCACACCTCGGGCACAACGGGCGCGCTGCTGACGTTGAGTGTTTCGCTGTTTTGGCAAGCTCGGACGATGGGTCTACGTACGCGTAACCTTTCCATTCGACGCCCACTCGCGCTCGACCGATTCTTCCTCTATTGCTATCGGTATGTTTGTTCCTCTCCCCCCCCCCCCCCCCCCCCGGTCTCCCCCATCCTTCTCTCTCATTCTCTCTTCCGCACGTTTTTCCCAGCCGAGTGTCGCGTTCCCGGGAACCGCCGCCGCCACGACGCTCGTATTAGCGAGGGTGGGGCGGTTCGCAGAGTGCGGGTTACCGGCGGCGTCGCGCCGCTTCGAGAGCGAACGACGCCGCTCGCGCGGCGGCGGCGGCGGCGGCGGAGGCGTCGGGGAGGGGGGAAACGGGGGGAGGGGCTGGCCCGGTCCGTCGGCCGAGTAGCGTAGCGCGGCGCGTGTTGCGAGCATCAGCGACGACGGCGGCGGCGGCGGCGGCGGCGGAGGAGTGGCGTCTGCGTCTGCGACCTTGGTTGGGGTCGCCTCAAGGTCGACCCTCCTCCTGCGGGGCCGCAACTGCGTACGCATCGGTGTGTCCCGTGTGCCTCTCTGTCGCTTCGGGTCTGTCGCTCCGCTCGCTCTGTGTGCGTCGCTGATATTGGCGCCGGTGTTGGAGAGAGCGCCACACTGTGCTCTCCGCGCGCGCGAGATCAATGCCAGGGTCAATGTCACGCCACAGACCGACACTCTGCGGCCTATCCGCTCGCCCCGCGCGGCCCTCGCGCTCTCTGCCTCTATCTGTCTGTCTGTCGGTCTGTCTATCGCTCTCCCTCTGTCTCTGTGTACATTGGAACAGGAGATGAAGAACCTTCGGACGGTAAGAAGACACCTGGCGATATGCGGGCCAGAACTCTGTTACGGATATCACGATTTTTAGTCGTATTTTTGTATGCGCGAGGAACTGAGAGCGCCGGAGCTGAGACCATCGGCGGTATTTGCGAAATGAGATAATAATTAAATTGGCAGATAATATCGGGCGTATTTTGAATTTTTATACAAAAACTGGATGCACAGGCGCTGTAATAGTCTGCGCGATGTAGGAAATTGAATAATAAGCAGATTGTTCTTAAATAAATAAAATTTAGCTTATTGTTGGCGTATTCGATTAAACGAGAGAGGCGTAGAATTAAAATTTGATGGATGTCGCACGCGGTGTAAAATGAAATCCCCGGGACAGGCGTTGCACTGCGCAATTCGGCGATAAGCGTAATGATCGTCGTGTCGTTGCAACGGATCGAGAGTATCCGGGCTGATAAGTGAAGGAAAAAAAAATTTCGATGACGCGGTCGCCGATAAAAATATGTAGGTGCTCGTTTTTCTCTCGTGGTAACGAACTCCGAGTGCGAAGCAGACACACTCGAGACGTCGGTCCGTCGACCTGCGGGAGTCGACGTTGAAATATTGGAGACACGGATGCTCGTAGATTGGCAGCGCGTAATACGTACTTAGGAATCGTGTCATTTATACTTACATTCCGCCTACGCTTCTCGAGCTGATAATAAAATCCTCGCCCGGTGCATGACGAGAAGATATAAATCAAAGTGACGGTGACAATGGCATTGACACCGGGAGAGAGAAAAAAAAAGCTGAGCCGAGAGAGCGAGAGAGACGTCGCCCACTCGTTTTTGTCTTATCGTACACGGTCACGCAATTTTTTTTTTCTTATCTCTATATACTTTTTTTCTCTTTCTCTCTCTCTCTCTCTCTCTCTCTCTCTCTCTCTCTCTCTCTCTCATCGGAGTACCTGGATATATAGATGCCTCACTAAGGATCTTTCGCCTCTCGCGGCTTTGACCTTGAAAACACTCGTGCCGAAAGATCAATCATTCGTAATAAAGAAAATGCTAATCCAGTCATCGAGCGTCGCGTTTGAACCGGGAGAAAAGACGATGACCGATTCGAGAAATTTGTCTCGTCGAAAAGGAGGAATTGATGGATCTCAATTCGAAGTCGTTGCCTTATTCGTGGTCCGTACTAAGAGCTGAGACAGCTGATAATAGATTCTCGTTCGAGGCGAGGCCAAAAAGAAAGAATTTTTTTTTTTTCAGGGATATCAATTCCCGTCCGACACGTTCGCCGACAAGCGATACATAAAACGCGCGAGAGTCGGGCGACGCTTCTCAGAATTTTATATACACACGCGCGGTTATCTCTCTCTAGCGTTGCGTCTGGTCCTCGCGTGTGGACCTCCACACAGCTGATATCTTATCAGCTCGCCGGAGAATAATAAAAAAAAAACATTAATACGTCTCGTCATTTTCGCCCGCTTAGGCTGATGCAAAATTGTAGCGTGGGCAAATACACGGGACAAACTCTACAGTGAACTTCGTTATCGAGAAATTGGCTTCTTATTTTAGAACCCGTTGCGCAATCACTTTTTCTCAGTTGTTTCGTATTATTTTTATTTCACGTAGTAGACGAAGGCTAAAATTCCACGATTTTGTTCCACTTCTTTTTCCACCTCTCGCGTATATTCCTACAATTTTTATTTCGTTGTCATTAAATTCGGATTAAACTCACATCAATATTAAATGATATCAGGTCGTCCAATTTTATCGATTTTATTACATTTTATTTATTTTTATTTATTTTTATTGAATTTTAATTATCCAGAGGTTTCTCTCTTGTGCATTTCACATTTTTACATACATTTTACGATTATATTTTCATCTGACCCGAGCCTTTGAACCGTGCTTATTAAATTGTGTAGGAGAAATTACATTTCCGGTTCTCGCATTCCTCGTTCCGCAGTTCCCGGCGCGATCCGTACGGGGGGGCACGAAGCACGCCGGCTACGAGCGAGCGAGGGGCGCCTGGAACGAGATCAAGAAAAAGTGGAATCGAGCGCGCACACGTGCATCCTGACCTACTCCAACCGAAGTTCCGTGTTGTTGTCGCGTGGTGGTATACGTGTATAACGTGCGCGCGGCGGCCACACACAGGACGCGGTTAATGCGCGCTAATTCCGGGGTAGCAGCGCGCGCGTTGTCACAGTGGTCGTTGTCCGTCGCCGTTGTGGTCGGCCGCGAGGACACCGGCCGACCGAGCCCGCTAGACCAGCGCGCGCGGCAAACACGAGAGACGATAAATTAGGCTCTGCACGACTGTACAGCGGGCGACGTCGACTCACTCTCGATTTTCCATCGCTCTTGGTCGCCCGGTCGAGGTTCAACCATCCGCGAGGTGCAACTCGATATCTCCGTCTCTCTCCCGCCTCTCCACAATCGCCGACGACCCTGACATCGAAGCTCTCGATTCGGCAGGGCCAAGTTTGGCCTCTTGCAGCCCGAGCTGCGGGGCATTTGATCCGCCTCAATGCTGGAGGCTGTTGACCCACTTTATTAACACTGCTTCATTTTTCATTTCTCGCTCGAACCGGTGAGGAATATTTTTTCATATCTGAACTTTCGCCTAACACAACTGGGGTCGGGTGAGTAAATTCAAAAATTAATAAAATGAGTCAGACATTTTTTTTATTATTTTTTATGACAATATTTAACAGGAAATCGCCGTTTGCAAAGTAAACCCGTTTTATTATGTTTTGCTGCCCGGGAGGCAAAGGGCGAAAAATAAAACCGTAATTTAATATCGCATCTGACGAACGTGAAGTCCGATGCCCCCTGTGCGAATTCGCGTCCCTCCGGTCGCGGCGGTTCGGCAAATATTCCATCTAATATCCATCCATTACACGCGCAGTGTATTCGCTCGCGGAGAGCGAGCGCGACGCGGTGGTGTGTCGGGGCAGACGGCCTACAGACTCGACGATCGATAGAGCTGCCCTCCTCCTCCCGCGCGACGCCAACAAAGGCCTCTCCTATTTCCCTCGCCCCCTCTCACTTTCTCCGCCGTTCGAAAACCCTCTCGCCACGCGAATTCCCTCCCTTCCGCCCTGCCCCGGGGAGGCCGTCGGTTGCTCCGCGAGGCCGGCGCTCTCGTTCAGAGCCCTCGCGATTATAGCACACACAAACCCCACACGATCTCGCCGAGCTCTGTGTATCGTTCCGTTAGTGGCCAGGGAGAAAAAGAGGGGAAGAGCCAACGGTAGTATTTTTATTCCCAGACGTCTTCAAAATACGTGGGGCGATTGCTCTCTCTCCGGGACCGAAGATTATAACCGCCCTGTTTTATCGACAGAGCCTCTCTCGTTATTGCGCTTATGGTAAAATCGCGACTAAAAAAACGTGGATTGGACGAGTTAATATAAGCTTCACGGGCTGCGACGAGGAAATCGTGTGTTATTGGCCAGGAACCAATCGCAGGCTCTCACGCTCTCGCTCTCTCGTTCTCACTACGAAATGAACGGCTATTTCTCTCTCTCTCTTTCTCGTCGCGCACTGGCGGAATGCGCGCGCCCTCTCGCGGTGTTATTGGCCCCTCACGGTCAGAGGCCTAGGTCGGGAGAGCGCGTTATGCGAATGCTGCATGCATGTACCGCGCTGCCTGTATACACGTTTTAACGCGTATTCGATTCGGCTCCGTGCGCGTCGGTGCACCGACGGTTCCTCCGCTCTGCTCCGTCGGTTCGCGCACCGTGCAAGTTTTGCGACGCAACTATTCCACTAGACCGAGGTCACGGCTGACTTTGGCGCTGCGGGCGCAGCCGCCGCTGCAACGTGGATCGCGCCCACACACAACACACACAAACACATCGAGGCTTTGTTATTATTTTCGCAACTCGAGACGACGCGCGCGCTCGCGCGGCTAATCGCTCGGACTTTATCGCGTGACTCTGGATCGCGGAAAATAACACGGTCGAGACTTCTGGCCAGGGTCGGGCTCGCTGGCTGAAATTGTTCGTTGACTCTCGGCGCGTCATCGACTCGTGAATTTTTTCGTCGCCGCGAGAAGCGAAAAATTATGCAGATGCGGACGACGGAATAGAGACGAAGATTTCGAAGGTTAAAATATTTGCAACGAAATGTGATCGAATTCTCCGCCCACCGAGGAATTTGCACGGTTAATTGGACACACGGCGGGCAACCTTTGCGCTCGGAAATTCGCCCTTTGACCTTTCGTCTCTTCGTTCTTCGTCGCTCTACGAAAATCCGTTCTGGAACATTTTTTTTTATTATCGCTCTACCGTGAGCGAAAAAGCCGCGAGACGATTGTGACGTAAAAAAAAGCTCCACGCCCGTTTTACGGCGGTTCGTTCGCCTCTGGCCCGTTTCAGCCTGAAGGTTGGCCCGAGGTTTATGCCCCATAAAGATTGCGTTACAATTTAAGCATCTCCACGTTGGATCAAAATTACAAATAAAAAGAATGAGCAGCGGAAGGGCGGAGGACGACCACGTGGTGCAGTTGCCGCGCTGAAACGGAAGCCAGAGGACTCTGAGAGTCACTGCTGCCGCGTTTCTCGTCGTTTCGCGGGCGGGAAGACGGGATCAACGGGCGGCGGCGGAGCTGCCAAGCCTGCCCGACACACTGGCACCGCGCGGCTCGCTGCAGCAGCCGAAATTTAGTCCCCACCGGGGCGTCTCGCAAACCCGAGGCTTCGGGACAACTGATGTGCCATCGGTAATATTGATCGGTCGGCGATGCAGGCTGAGCCACAGCTGGCCGGGCTTACCGCGTCCTCCGTCGCGCCGCCGTCGTGACTCGCGTGGACCTTCCGCCTGCTGTGTGCAGCCCGCGCGTTATATTTACCTATATCTACGCGCGCTTCGTCTGGCCGAACTTGGCCGATTCCTTCGCCAAGTTTTTCCGCGCCATTAACCGGAAATTCGCGCTTATTTTTGGGTCGCGCCGCTCACGCGACCTAAAAATGTTCCTACCAACTCGGGATAGCCAATTAACGGCAAAATGAGTTCTAAGAACTGATCAAAATGACTAATTAATTATTTTTCTCCAACTGTCCGATTTATAAATAATTACCGGTGTAGAAAATACGAAAGTTGAATGAAAATGTTAAATAAATCAAAATGAACTAAAATAAATGAAATTGCTAATTAAATTATTTTTGTTTTTTGCACTGTCTGGTCTATAAATAATTACCGGTGAAAAAAACATTAAAGTTTAATGAGCTTCGAAGCGGGTAAAATGTCCCGGGAGAAAAAGAGGACGGCGACGCGTCTCGTCGAGTGAAAAGCTACGAGAGACGGTGGAGTATTAATTGGGGCGGGGCAATTATTTCTCGTCAAAAGGGTGAGAGACGCGAGACGCTCCCGAGTCTGCGGGGCCGGTGATAAATCGCTGCCGCTGCTGTTTTGCGAGGTGTTGCCTCGACCCCCCCACCCCACCGGTCCGTTTCCTTTTGTATAATTTATCACGGCGTTCGACCTTGTTACTCGCGCGCGATCGTTCACTCTCGAAATGTCAGACCGACGAGCTGATAGGCCGCCCGTGACCCCCGACCAACGGTCCAATCGATTCCCACGCGGAGGAAACGCCCGTCTTTCGGGCCTCGCGAGTCTCTCGCACCTCCGACGGAGTCGGGTGTCGGTTACCCCGGGCGCGGAGTCACCAGTCACCCACTGAGCCATTCGGCGCACGCGGGGCGAGTCACACGCAGTGCGTAAAATAGCGACGGTCATCACCGAGGGAGACTTTAAAGTTATGCAAGGAGGTCAGTCGAGTCCCTTACGTCCGTCCCTTACGTACGTGGCACCTCATTGGCGAGTACATACAGGGTCGTTCATTTAAAAATCCCATCGAAAAAAAACCTAACCTCAAACTCGCAACTTTTTTATTTCGATGCAATTATTTGTTTCACAAATAATTCGCACCTTGTCGAAAATATTCCCCCGGGCGAGAAAATGCGTACAATATGGTGAGAACAAAAATGGTTGGCTTTGTGAAAAAATGATATTGAAAAATGTAATTTCCGAAATTCGATTGAATTCGTACGGCTGGACGGAAATTTCTACCACGACGATAATCGGGCCGAGGCACGTTGACGGCCCCGCAGGAAATTCGTTTTGTATTATTCTGTATGAGTCTGTACTCTGTATCAGCGAGCGCGTGCGTGTCTGAGAGCCTGAAAACAACGCGACAGCCGGGGTGTCGGTAAATATCGCGCGAACCACATTGCGAGTCCTGTACGTAGCCTATTACTGTAGCTGCGAGCTCGCGCTCGACGATTCGCCGCGCGCGGCGTGCGTGAGCGTCGTCGTCGCGTTCGCGAATCGAAGGCAACCGCCGGGCTCGAGAGAAACGCTGGTGTGTGCGTGAGGCAAGGGTTTATGCAAAGCCTCTCCCGCCGGTCGATAGCAGTCGTCCACCCTCGCTGGCTTCGGCTTTTGCCAGCCAGTGCGTCGACTTCGACGTAGTCGTAGTCGTTGTTTCTCTATTCGTGGACGCAGTCGTTGTGCCTAAAGCTGCCTATCTATGATGCTCCCCCCTCCCCACTCCCTCATCGGATGTTCGTCTTGGGTCGTAAAACTATATTGTTATATTCTGTCTTTGCCCCTTCCTCTTCCCTCTCCCGCTTCTCAGTTTCTTTCAACATTCCTCTCTTTTCCCCTCTCCCCACCCACAGTTTCTTTGCAATATTATGGAACCCGTGTGGACAAAGAGAAGAGGAGGGGGGGGGGGGGGGGGGTGGAGGAGGCTTACTGGCTGGCTAGAGAATTTGCAAGCGATTCTGGGCAGGGAAAAAAATAGAAGTACGGACAATGTAGTCTTTACTTTATGACAATTCGAAAAAAAAAAAATGTAACTGGCCGCCGGCGACTGAAAATCGTCGACGGGCGTCAGATAAAATATCCAACCGGGGGAAAAAAAACGCATTATCGGGAAAAATATGAAAACACGACTTTTTCCGGAGGTCCGATATCGTGGGTGGGTGAAAATATGAGAGAAATTTTATGAGGGTCAGATCGGGGGGGGGGCTCGTCCTATGAAATTCCGGCTGTAGAAAAAATTCTTCCCCGTGTTTTTCATTTTTCTTCATTCTCAGCTACACCGTAACCGTAACAAAGTCGACGAAAGTGTCGATGCGGGCTCGAAGTGGAGAAAAAGAATCCGGATCTCCAGTCGATGCTTCTTCGATTCACGAAACCTTGACCGAAATCTAACGGACCATCGCTCTACCCTCATCCCGCACGTTCTCATCGCAAAAGGGAAAAGCGTCGCATTCACCGAGGACTAATCGCGGCGTCCGGGAAATCCTAACCTTCATATGTAATTTACACTCCACGTTACGTCCCGTATATACATCAGCCGAATACACAGTCGGGACTCGGGTATCATCCGGCCACCTCAGAAGTTACATTAACCACACAGTCAGAGTCTGTTCTGACCCATCGTTAATTTCTCGCCGAGAACCTCGACCGAGTCAAGTCCAAGTCGACCTAACCTATCGCTCCACGCTGGCAGCCGCGTCTCGCGTGTCGAGCGCATAATTCCGCCCATCGAAATCGTAATTTCCAAAGTTCGGATCAACTCGCGAATCACTCGCTCGTGTTATACGCCCGAATTAATTCCTCGATAATTCCAACCACGTTCGACGAAATTATCGCGGTTGGAACGAGCGATATTATTACGGTTCACAGCTGACGCGGAATGCGCGTGGCGACGAGCGGGGATTAATTTCGCGTGTTTCGGTAGTGTTTACAGTTTGACGTCAGAGAGAATTTCTCGAAGGGCGCGACGGTTGCCGAGGGACACGGGAGAGGCGCGCGATCGGCTCTCGTACGTCAGACGGTGTGCAAAGGTCGTGGGACACCCTCGGCGATCAACGAGATTGTGGAGGACAGGGGGGGGGGGGGGGCAATCGCTCGTTCTGTGCGCGTCTCAACGCGTTTCTGGATTCCCAACGGAACCACTTATCTCGACGCGTTATACCCTATATTATAGCGCCATCCGCCCCCTGCGCGACGACGGCGACGACGACGGTGCAACGAACCGGCCACCCGTTTATTTATAGTATTCTCGCAACCCTACGCGGACGCCTTCGAAAACTCCGCACACACGAAAAAACAAAACACAAAAGGTCGAGGGGAGAGGATTGGCGAGTGGAAGTTTTTTTCGGATTCATTAGTCGATTATTTGCACAGTCGAGGCGATGGACGACGATTGATTTCGGGTGTCAATAAAATGCGAACATAATAATAATAATGATAATGATAATGATAATCGGTTAAAAAATGATATACGACTAGCTGGTTGTAGTGGCTTGTGCGCTTCGGACGCTCGCTTACATGCCCGAATCACAATTAGAATGTTAAGTAAATTAACGTGAAATTAACGTTCAAACTTTACGAAATCGAGAAAAAAAACATCGATTTCGTAAAGTTTAAAGACCCCATCCGATGGGCAATTTCCCGCTGATTCCGAAAAGCGCCGTTGTTTGTCCAAAAAAATTCGGAAAAATATAAAATTCGGTGAGAAAAATGCAAAAAATGATTTTTCACTTCTTTTTCGTCACTTTGCTAAAATCGAAGTTACTTTCTTTAGATCGACCAAACCTGGGTTTTCTTTTTGCTTTCGAGTGAAAACTCTGTAACGATGAGAATGCCGCAAGGCGGAACGCGGTATCTTCATTTCTGAATTTTTTACAGGATGTTAAAGTCACAACCTCAAAAATCGCTAATTTTTAGGAGGGGTACCTTTCATTTTTTTGCGATATTTGGGAGTCTGACTTTAACATCCCTCTTTTTAAAAGTTCATGAGTAACGCAAATATCGTTAGCAAACTATTCGAGCTGTGATTGGTTGCCAGAAAAGTTCGTTGTAAACAAAATCAGTTTGATGTCAAATTTGAAATAAGACGACGGGTGCGGCAGTGCCTGTAACCTTTTAAAGCTTTATAAGAGCGTAGCAGCGCAAAATTGATTAGCCTATTAAAGGTGAAATTTTGAAAATATTACCTCTGAGGTCGATTTTGGCAATTTTCGGTCCGCAAACGGATCACGGCTTCTCATAAAAAAAAACGTCGCCAAAAATTATTTTTTCAAAATCGATTAAAAAAGGTTGTTAACAAGTGTTTTCGGGGGTAGAATATGCGACTTGAGAATGATGGTATAGGTTAAAAGTCGATATTTTGAAAAGAAAAAAAATTGGGGTCGATTTTGGGAATTTTCGGTCGGGGGCCGGATCTACGATTTTTGACAGAAAAAATATTTTTTTCGTCGCCAAAAAAATATTTTTTTCAAAATCGATTAAAAAAGGTTAATAACCAGTGTTTTCGGGGGTAGAATATGCGACTTGAGAATGATGGTATAGGTTAAAAGTCGATATTTTGAAAAGAAAACAAATTGGGGTCGATTTTGGGAATTTTCGGTCGGGAGCTAGATCTACGATTTCTGACAGAAAAAATATTTCTTTCGTCGCCAAAAAAATATTTTTTTCAAAATCGATTAAAAAAGGTTAATAACCAGTGTTTTCGGGGGTAGAATATGCGACTTGAGAACGATGGTATAGGTTAAAAGTCGTTATTTTGGAAAGAAAAAAAATTGGGGTCGATTTTGGGAATTTTCGGTCGGGAGCCAGATCTACGATTTCTGACAGAAAAAATATTTTTTTCGTCACCAAAAAAATATTTTTTTCAAAATCGATTAAAAAAGGTTAATAACCAGTGTTTTCGGGGGTAGAATATGCGACTTGAGAACGATGGTATAGGTTAAAAGTCGTTATTTTGGAAAGAAAAAAAATTAGGGTCGATTTTGGGAATTTTCGGTCGGGAGCCAGATCTACGATTTCTGACAGAAAAAATATTTTTTTCGTCACCAAAAAAATATTTTTTTCAAAATCGATTAAAAAAGGTTAATAACCAGTGTTTTCGGGGGTAGAATATGCGACTTGAGAACGATGGTATAGGTTAAAAGTCGATATTTTGAAAAGAAAGAAAATTGGGGTCGATTTTGGGAATTTTCGGTCGGGAGCTGGATCTACGATTTCTGACAGAAAAAATATTTCTTTCGTCGCCAAAAAAATATTTTTTTCGAAATCGATTAAAAAAGGTTAATAACCAGTGTTTTCGGGGGTAGAATATGCGACTTGAGAACGATGGTATAGGTTAAAAGTCGATATTTTGAAAAGAAAAAAAATTGGGGTCGATTTTGGGAATTTTCGGTCGGGAGCTGGATCTACGATTTCTGACAGAAAAAATATTTCTTTCGTCGCCAAAAAAATATTTTTTTCAAAATCGATTAAAAAAGGTTAATAACCAGTGTTTTCGGGGGTAGAATATGCGACTTGAGAACGATGGTATAGGTTAAAAGTCGATATTTTGAAAAGAAAAAAAATTGGGGTCGATTTTGGGAATTTTCGGTCGGGAGCTGGATCTACGATTTCTGACAGAAAAAATATTTCTTTCGTCGCCAAAAAAATATTTTTTTCAAAATCGATTAAAAAAGGTTAATAACCAGTGTTTTCGGGGGTAGAATATGCGACTTGAGAACGATGGTATAGGTTAAAAGTCGTTATTTTGGAAAGAAAAAAAATTGGGGTCGATTTTGGGAATTTTCGGTCGGGAGCTGGATCTACGATTTCTGACAGAAAAAATATTTCTTTCGTCGCCAAAAAAATATTTTTTTCAAAATCGATTAAAAAAGGTTAATAACCAGTGTTTTCGGGGGTAGAATATGCGACTTGAGAACGATGGTATAGGTTAAAAGTCGATATTTTGAAAAGAAAAAAAATTGGGGTCGATTTTGGGAATTTTCGGTCGGGAGCTGGATCTACGATTTCTGACAGAAAAAATATTTCTTTCGTCGCCAAAAAAATATTTTTTTCAAAATCGATTAAAAAAGGTTAATAACCAGTGTTTTCGGGGGTAGAATATGCGACTTGAGAATGATGGTATAGGTTATAAGTCGATATTTTCAACAACAAAATGTGTGATGTCGATTTTGGCGAAAAGTTTTTCAGGCACGCGCGCGAGCGTGTGGCGTGTGATTACCCTAGTTCTGTAAAAAATTAAGAAATCAAGATATCGTATTCCGCCTTGCGGCGTTCCCTTCGTTGTAGAGTTTTCTCTCGAACGCAAAAAGAAAATCCAGGTTTGGTCGGTCGGAAAAAAAGAAACCTCGATTTTAGCGAAGTGTCGAAATTTCGAAAAAGGTGGAAAATCATTTTTTGCGTTTTTCTCGTCGAATTTTCTCTTTTTCGAGCAAACAATGGTGTTTTTCGGAATCAGCGGGAAATTTCCCATCGGATAGGGTTTTCGAACTTTGCGAAATCAAAAATTTTTTTTTCACGAAAAATCCAACTCAACTACCGGCTTTAAAATTCTGTGAAAAATGCAGAAATTAAGTTATCGCGGTCCACCTTGCGGCATTCTCTTCGGTATAGAGTTTTATCTCGAACGAAGGAAGAAAATCGAGATTCGACCGAGCCAAAAAAAGTAACCTCGATTTTAGAGATGTGACAATTGGGTAAGCGCGCGTAACTAAGTAAGCGCATATGGGCAGGTTAACATAAATACAATTTTCTAATTTTGGGACAGACTTGACTTAAGGGGGGCAAGGCTTTATTATTAACGGCAGACATTAATTAAGGCGGCTGGGATAGACGAACAGACAAACAGACAAACAACTTTATAAAATACTAGGGTAATCACGAAAAAAAGGCACGCGCGTGCCTTTTTCTGACGCGCGTGCCTGAAAAACTTTTCATTTGTTGAAATTTGGTTTTGACCGCTGCGTTTCGTGGTGGTGAAGGGTTTCGGCAGAGGAACGCCGAAACCCTTCGTTCCTCTGCCGAAACCCTTCATCAACCTGAAAAACTTTTCGCCAAAATCCGCTTCGGAAATTATTCTTTTCAAAATATCGACTTTTAACCTATACTATGATTCTCAAGTCGCATATTCTACCCCTAAAAACACTGTTTAACAACCGTTTTTAATCGATTTTGAAAAAAATAATGTTTGGCGACGATTTTTTTGTCAGAAATCATAAAATCCGTCTCCGGACTGAAAATCGCCAAAATCGGCCTCAGAAATTTCTTTCAAAATTTCACCTACAATAAGCTAATCAATTTTGCCCTGCGGCGCTCTTATAAAGCTTTAAAAGGTTTATAAGAGCGCCGCGGGCACTGTCGCACCCGTCGTCTTATGTCAAATGTGACATCAAACTGATTTTGTTTAAAACGGACTTTTGTGGCAACCAATCACAGCTCGAATAGTTTGCTAACAATGTTTTCCGTTACTCATGAACTTTTTAAAAGACGGGTATATAAGTTTAGCGAGAAATGCAACGTGCGCGGAAAAAGAAAATATGAAAATAGAAATAACAAGTGAAAAAAATCGTAGACAAGAAAAGATGGCGATGTAGGCAAAGTCGGACAAGCAGCAGACAGACAGCATTCATTGGTCTATGAATGTTTCATTGGAATGTCGGGGATTTTTTTTTCTTTCTTTCTTTTTAGCGAAAAAGATAAAGAATGGCAAAAACACGAGAGGTTACGATGGGTTATAGCGAGTGACAGACACAACAGATTATATATGCGTTGACCCCGGCCGCACCAGCCGCGACGCGGCAGGTAATATCTCATTCATGATATGCTCGAAAGATCCGCGCGAGCCTCGCGAACCGATCGGTGCAACGATCGGCGCGGCTACGCTTTTTTTTTCGTTGCTTTTTTTCTCCTCCTCGCGCGAAATTGCCTCTCATTCATCACTCACTGCGGATTTTATTATCTCACGATTGCGAATCAGGGCGGAGGGTATTTTATATAACGAGAGAGAGAGAGAGAGAGAGACAAGGAGAGACGGACACTGGGTCGAGGATAATTACAATACGCGAGCGGAATATAAATGGCGAGAAGATCGAGTGACTCATCGAGGAATCGTGGATCGGCAGCGCGCGAGAATTATCGCAGCTCTCGGTTAATCGCGCGGGAATAAATCCGCGGCTGTCGGTGGGGCGAATTGGCCCAACGTGAAACGCGGAAAATGCGTGAAATCTTCTTTTTACTCGGAACTTCCGAACGTGTCACGAGCTGTTCGAAAAAATATCTTCGTAACTAAACCTTTTATATCTCTACTAATAAATGATCAAAGTCGAGTTTTTCAATTTTTATTTCAGCAGAGTTTAGAGGGTCAAACAAAAAAATCACCGCCCAATAATTTATCTGTAATAATTTGTTTAATTCCACGTAACCCGCATTTTGGGTTAAATGATAACGATAACGTTTCCCACCCCCCAAAATTTATTCCCGAAGCGAAAAACTGGAAAATCGTCTGCACGAAATAAAATCCACGTCAGTCGAACTCGTTAGTATGGGCTGCATAAGCGACAGCCTCGTTTGTATTCCCGGCGCATTATTTCCCGAATCGCATTAATCCGATTTGCGAAATTCTTTTCCCGGAACAAATTTTCTCCCGGACAAGTCGACGAGAAATAATAATCTACGTCGTTTGATGCGCGACGGTCGAGACTCTGGCGGCCGCGAGTGGAACCGCCGCGAGGGACTCGCGTGAGGTAAAATCTCGAAACGAGCGTACGTACGGCGTGACCCACATAAAACCAGATCGCGCTGCTCGTTCGCTTTTTTTCTCCCCTTTTCCACATCTCTCGTTCGCTCTCTTTGGCTGCCGGCGCGTGGAACTTCCTTCGGTTGATTCCTCGGCGTCAATTATCGCGTGGCTTTCTCCCGCATATACATCGACGGCGCGAGACGAGTTCTCGTCCCGGCCGCCGCTTCCCTCGCTATCCTCGGCGATCTTCGTACGCGCGGCCTTACAATGTTTTCGCGCGCGTCTCATTTTCATTTCTCCGCTCGTTTTACGGCCCGGGAAAAGGCTAATCGTCCTTTCACATCGTCGGCCGTATTATACGTGAGTTCTGATTTTTCGTTCCAGCGAACGCCGCGTTTATGGCTTTTTTTAATTTATGCCCACGGTAAATCCGTCTCTCGCGACCGACGGACACCAAGCGAATTATCGCCATTCGCAGACATGTTATTATTATTCAACTGTAATTTATCGTATGTTACAAAAATACTGCAACACTAAAAAAGAAAAATAGTCCGGTGTTGCAGGCGTCGTGGAACCAGTTTGTGGTTTCATTAATCGAGCCAAATAAGTGGTCAGTCGTCGGCCCAACCGAATAATTATTGAGCCGAAAAATCGGCCGACCCAACTGTTTGCTTCCTCAAAACTAATTAACAATTTACCTTGACCCAGACTCATTTTTTAATTCTCCCATTATTTTTTTACAACCCGCGACCACTTTCGAAACATACCAAAAATAGAAACCGGCCAACTACCTCGACGAAAGAGACGCTATAAAAGTCCCCCGAACCTGCGAAAATACGCCGCTCGGTGGTGCTAATGTCATCGAACGAAATGTCAGGGTTGAGACGCGTCGCGCAATGACCTGGTTATTGGCTGCTGGCATTAATGATCTGCGGCTGCCCGCCCGGGCTGTGCCGCACGTACAACAACCCGTGTCTGCACATAAACCCACATAACCTACACGGCATAAACACGTATCACCTCCTCGTCCGCCACACTGACAATGAGATGATCTGGACGT
This sequence comes from Pimpla rufipes, assembly GCA_963932165.1. Lineage (NCBI taxonomy): Eukaryota > Metazoa > Arthropoda > Insecta > Hymenoptera > Ichneumonidae > Pimpla > Pimpla rufipes. The sequence goes on from OZ010636.1 coordinate 14,244,435, forward strand.
GCGAACGCGCGCGACTGTCGCGCCGCAGCGTCGATGAACACAGACAGGCAGCGCCCGAGAGGCACAAGTGAGAGACGAGCGGGACTCGAGTCTCTTCGGCGCGCAACACAAATACTCGTGACTCGCGTCCATCGTGTGTGTCTTTCGATCCTCCCTGTGCTGCCGTGTCGCTCGGCGGTTAATAAGCGCCGCCCGTCAAAGGGGCCGCGAGTCCCGGACGAGGTGAGAGCTCTGCCATCACGCTCGCCCGATGCCGAGGCCGGTCGAGCAACCCCTGAGCGCTCAGCGGGGCTAGAAAAAAATAATAATAAACACACGACGAGGGACGTAAGGACAGCCTCAGCCGCACCCAGTGTGGAGAAGACACTGGGGAACGACGACGACGCCGACGATACAGGGGAGACGACGCAGCGTCGGGATTAACGTTATTAATTCTATCGTCTAATTATGGCGCGCGTCAGACCGTGCGGACCCCGGAGCGGGATATAAAGACGGGACGAGGGCGCGAAAGGGTGCAGGACGCCACACGCTTCGAGCGATCTCTCGCGTCACAACCCGCGCACACACGGAGTCACCTACGGTTATACACCTATACCCGGGTTATTCGAGCCGTTTTCGCTCGACGCGTGCACTGGTCGATCCACGCGCGCCCGCGTGTCGTGCGAGAGGCGCAACGAGCGACCGAGACGGATGAGGGACGTGCTCGCCAAGGACTCCGACTCTGCAGATATTCTCGTTTCTGGCTCGTCGACGTTTTCGCGGTGACAGCTGAGTGGAAGGCGTGAACATTTCGGAACCGACTGCGATGGGTTATTAGTTTGCGAAAATATGGTTCGGGTTAGTCATAATTTAATAATAATAATAATAATAGTAATAGTAATAGTAATAACAGTAATAGTAACGATGGTGATGATGATGATGGTGGTGGTGGTGGTGATGATGATGATGATGATGATGATGATGATGATGATGATGATGATGATGATGATGATTATGATGATGATGATGATGATGATGATGATGATGATGATGATGATGATGATGATGATGATGATACTAGAGATAATAAATAGATCGTTCCTGCAATCGATCTTAAAGGTCCAAAAAATCGACCCTTTGTGTCGAAGATGCCACAATTGTTTACGTGTCCATCAGCCAAGGTTGTTTGCCGCGACCTTGGGATGAACGCGTCTCGCGACGATAAAAGTTCAAGGCGAGCGTACAGCGTATCTCCCAGGCTCGGTTGATCACCGGAAACTTATTATATTGCGGCTCGCGTTCTCCCCATGTCGCGTGGGTACCTGTTGCGGACGCACATAACCCCACTTTGCAATGCAATTTCGCTTTTGCGATTTAACACACCGCCGGAGCGTCTTGAGACCGGCGAGGAGCTCGTAGGAATTTTGCCGAGCAGTTGCACCATCGCGTACACGTCGGGCATAACGATATCATAACAGTTAGCGATCGTGGCTGCTCGGCTACCGGTTTTCCTGGCGTTCCCGAGGCGTCGGGGCGATTCGTTAATCTCCGTTTTACTCCGCCGGCTCGTCAAACGCGCGCGTCAACCGGGCTCAGCTTTTCTAGTCGCGATATCAACAAGTGTTGTGGCTTCATCCCGCGGGTTGTAAATGTCATGGGAGCGAATCACAGCGCTTGCTGCCACGTGGGATCCATAAAGTGCAATATTATATCACTCGAGTATGACGCAGATTGAGAACATCTCGCATTTGAGGTTAGGAGAAAATGCGATGGTTGGTTATGAATTTATGATTATTCGAGAGGCAAAGTAAACGGTCGAACGGCCAACGGGTCGTTAAATCGTGTTCGGTGCTGACTATAATTAATTTGTCGGGCTGTTAAATTAATCGTTTGACACCGAGAAATCTAGCGCGAATATTATTTAACCGTGAATTTTATTCTCAAGGCTTCTAATTATTTTTCGCCCGTGTCAACGGAATAATGCACCTCGGATGTATGTAATAACCACCTGCTAATTGCGACGAGGAAAATTACACGTCGCCCTGAAACGCATATTCCCCGTATATCGATTTAACGCTCGTGGATTCACAAAGATGACCCTCAACGCGCGCCGTAATTGCAGGTGTTACGATCGCCGGATTTGCCGGCAGGGGTTGACGCCAGTAATTAGCACGTGACGAAAAAATCGTCAATTCGTTATCAGAAAAAAAAATCAAACGAAAAAGATGATCGCGATTCTCCGATAACGTCATGAGACCTTAGCCACGATTCCCTCCTCCTCTTTCTCTCATCACATTAACGATGTAACATAAAAAAGATATAAAACGAAACGTACAACAAATAAAACTTAATGAGCTAGGTGATGGCGAGAGAGGAAGACACAGAACGCGAGGGAATATGCACAGCCGTAAATGCATAAGTGAGACATACACTATTATTAGTACGTCCACCTAGGTATAAACACACGTAGATGTATAAATACGTCTGCTGCAGGGAGCCGCGAATCGCCGGTGCACATTACGAGAAAAGGAAAAGCATGGACGTGGTAGTCGAAGTTGACGAGTTCGCTCGAGGCGTGTGGGGTACACGAGTTTCGCCGCTGCAGCAGCAGCAGCAGCAGCCTCGGCGCTGACCGGCGGAAAATTGTAATGTCCAAGCGGTGAGCGCGAAGGAACGAGCGTGTAGCGACCGCAGTTCAAGGCCTGAGAGTCGCGCGGCAGCACAGACACTGACGCACGCGACTCGCGCGCTCGCCGCGAGAGGGACGGAGAGAAAAAGAGCGACTCCTCTCTCGCGCGTTACGACTCTCTGCCTGTAATGCAGTAGTTGACTGCACTATCGACCGCTCTCGGCGCGGTGAGAGCGTCATTTTGCAGCAACAGCGGCAGCGGCCAGCGGCAACTGTGCCGCTGAGAATGACGTCACCGCGTCACTAATGCCCGAGTTATATAAACCCCCATGCAGGCCAGCGTGCGTGCTTCAACCCAGCAGCAGCAGAAGCAGCGAGCTGCTCGGCTGTGTTTCCCCCACCACCAGAGCCGGAGAGAGAGAGAGAGGGACAGGGACAGGGACAGGGACGGAGAGTCACGACCCTGCATGAATGCATAGCCGGCTATACAGAGTGTCCGTATTATATCTATGCGCACAGTGTTTATAGTACTACGCGAGAGATCTGTGTGCATCGCGTACCGCGAGGATTCAGAGCGCGACTTTCGGCCGGTCGCGAGTTCCAACTCGCGCGGCGGTTGGGTGAAAAGTGAAAGGCCCTGTTACCGACCCCCGTGGTACACAATTATCGGGAGATGCGTGTGCCGAATGTGTCGAGGGCCGCGGGAATTTCGTCGGCTTGGCGGACTCGAGCGTCGGAGATGCGAGCGACGCTCTTGATTTTCATTGGAAGTTATGAGCGCGTCCAATTAGTCCGAGGGCACAAAGGAATTTGCACGCGAGGCAAAAGCATTAATATTCATTTTTCAAACAGTTTTCAGTCATTCCGGGAGAATCCGAGGGTTTCGGGGCCCGCGATTTGCACGCCAAAGAAAAAAAGTCGATGTTTCATATTTTGGTCAGTAGTTGGGATAGATCATTGGGGATCGGGTTGCGACGTAGCTTCGAGTCGTAGGCGAGCTCGCGGTGTATATCGATGAGGACGCTTTATTGCCGCGCACGGCGAGAACCGGATCGAAGGGGAATTCCCCCCCGACGTTTTTTTTTGTTTTTTTTTTCGTGACCGTCGCTGCGATCGTTTTATTAATTGCTCGCAACAAGGAGACAGCCACAGAGGGAAAAAGAGAGTGTGGCAGAGGGGGGCGGCAGCGCGTGCATCGCTTTGAGAAACATACGGTTTTTTTTTCTCTCTTCCTTTCCCAACCGTCCAACTTTCCTGCCTCTCCCGCGTGCGCGCGCATTAATCTCCATACTGATGCCCACCGAGAGAGCAGCGGGTTAATATCCGCCGAATCGCCTTGAATAAGAACCGTCGCGGCGCTCTGCCTTTTGCAGCGCCACGACGACAAGGCGAGCCGTACGTTTTATTTACGTTTTTTTTCCACGTTTCCACAGTCAAAACGGAACGAGGTCGCGTGCTGTTTCGCGCTCGACGGAAGCTTCGACGCTGCTGCGCCTTTCACCGCGCGTGTCTCGCGCTTTATCCCCGCGCGCGGATTCGACCAATATACGCGCGATTTGAATATAACGAGACGCTTCCCGTTTTGCGTGGTGCCGCCATTTCTCTCTCTCTCTCTCTATCTCTTTCTCTCTCTGTGCGCAGCGCGACTTCCTTGTCTGTACAGATGTGCGAGAGGCGCCTCTTTGCCGTGCCGACTCACCGGCCGCTCGCGAGCTCAACGCCGGAGATTCTCGCTTTGAGATCAAAGAGACGGTCAGAACGAGCGAGCGAGACCCCGGCCGATTGTGATAAAGGGTAATTGGCTGAGCCAACGTAATGTCACGGATTCGAGCCAAGTTCGCCGCCCGACGCTACCGCCGGCCGGATTAGACGATTGACTAGAGGATAGCGAAAAGCCCTCGACAAAGTTCCTCCGCGCGCGGGAGATAACTATCGTCCGATCTGAAATAAATCCCCGCGGATCTGATTTCCGCTGACTCGTCACGAATGCCGTATATCGTGCGCCTCTAATCCTCGAGCGAACTCGTGAAAGGAATTCTGCGGATCTTGGCGCCGAGCTCTACTTCATCGGCAGAGGAGACCGTCGTCGATAACGCAGAAATCTACTTTATCTGCGGTCGGTAAGCTCGGGCTATCTGGATATAGAGACGTATTTGCAGAATTCTATTTGACACGCAGTCGGTAAAGAAGCACAGGGGATTTTAAAAAAATGTTTTTCCCTAAAAATTCATGTGAATAAGGACGACGTAGAAAGAAAATCGAAAAATCGTGGCTCGAGGATCGTAGTTAAAATATATTTCAAATTAATATTTCCAATGGCAGCACAGCTCGCGTCTCACCTCGCGTAGATCCCTGCAAGGAACCTGCGCCCGGTGAGAAGCGTCTCTCTTTTCACACGCACACTCGCACATTCATAAATACAATATTCGCACAGTCTAGATAAAAAAAAAACATTACTAAATCGACGCTCACGTCCCGACGACCGTGTAAAATATAATTCACGACGCGATTGCTCTTCGCGTATAAAATACTCATCGTAACGCACAAAACTCACTGTACGCGCGACAGATTTCCCGTTAAGTCATTTTCCACAACACAAACCGGCTTTCTCGTGAATCTGACTTCTCGTCGATTTTACGGTACTACGTCTATCGATACATAAATAATAATTCGTGACAACTGGCTAGGAAGCAATTTTTTTTTTTTCTCGCGAAAGCAAAACTTCGTTGCAAGTCTGTGAGGCTGAGACTACTGTCGTCGAGGAAGAAGATGAACCGAGCGCGAACTCGTCGGTTTGCTCTAGAAGCGACGGAGCGTTTTCTACGAATTATTTTGGTTTTGATTTACATTGAGCATTGACGATCAATACGAGACCCTCCTCCCCCCCTCCCTTAACTCTCAAGGAAAAATATGTCCTAACTTTAAAAAGTAAAAACAACATTATCGTACACTATTCGAGACTGGACAATCGTGGCCGAAGGCCGCGCTCATTGCACTCTTCGCGATCGCGTGATTGCTCGTTACTTCTAGGAATCGCTCTGCGCGAAAATCAGCTACAGACTGGGGGAACCTCCGTTGACGATACATCGACGTACAAAATTATTACCTACATCCGCAGAGGCTGCCGGAGCTCGGATATGTGGGCGATTATAAAAATAGCATTCGCAACCATTGTTCGTCAGTTTCACTCGACGCGGAAAACAAAAAATCCGCGCGTCCTTCTCGCCGACAATGGACAATCGATCGCAGTTCGATGCGTCGTCGTTCGATCATTCGTCGTATGTCACTGCGAGACATCTCGACGAGCCTCGAGAGTTCGTTTAATCAACGCCGTCGAGTATATTCAGGCAGGATCGTCGGACATTCAGGAGGACGCACGTCGAGTCGAGATATAGAGAGAGAAAAAAAAGCAGAACGATCGTGCATCACGTGTGGATCATCCCCATCGATCTTACGGGTACCTCGGATCCGTGAGGTATCTTCCCGGCGCGGGATGATGCAGGTTGTGCTGCGACCGCGAGCGTCTGTAGTCCCTCGGCGGATTGTGAGCCATCGTCTCCTGGTGTCCCGGATGACCGACGTACAGAACGGTGCGAATGCCCCGCGGGTCGAGACTCCTCGGGCCCTCGACGACCGCCCCGGCGCCCGGGTAGTCCGGGGGCGGCGGCGGCCCGACCTGGAACTGCGAGAGGCTCTGCAGCATCCCCACCGAGCGTCTCCAGCCCTCGTAGCGTCGCTGATTCTCCTCCCTGGCCTCCTCACGCTGCTGGCGTCTTCGGCTCTGCGACGAGCTGCTCTCCGTCGAGTTGCTGTCCTCGCTCGTTCCTAACCCAGGATCTCTGTCCTCGAGGACGGCCATACTGGTTGCCGGGCTACCCTGAAGCGACTTGACGCCGTTCGGCTGATGGTAGAAGAGCGTGGGGTGCGGAATGACGTAGGGAATCGGGAGCTTCGAGACCTCGCAGTTCTCCAGCGCCTTTCGTCGCGCCTCCTTCTCCTCGGCCTTGTCGTGATCGGTGCACGAGCCCGGGCCGAATATCGAGAGCAGCACCGGGAGCAACAGGAGGCCGTGCATCGCGCCGATGAATATCACGAGGAAGACCATCTTGAAGAAGACGAGGAAGATGTAGGTGCCGGCGAGGAGGAGGGCCATCAGGCCGAGGATCGTCGAGGCGGCGCCCTGGACGATCGGCAGCCCGAGGCTGTAGAGACACTCCTTCACGCGGTCCTCCGGGCGCTTCTTTTTCGAGCTCATGTAGGCGTAACAGATGTGGGCGGTGAAGTCGACGCTGAAGCCGATGCACATTATGAGGTTTATCATCGAGATGCTGTCGAGATTCACGTCCCAGAGGGCCATGTAACCCGCGACGCCGAGCTCGATCGAGACGATGCAGAAGGCGACCCACAGGCAGCACAGCACGTTGGGAATGAAGATGAAGGAGATGAGCATCATAATCAGGGCGCCGAATATCATGCACTGAATACTCGTCGGTCGGACCAGCTCGAATTGGTCGAAGAAGACGAAATAGGGATGAAAAACGGTGGCGTTCAAGGGCGACTCGTTGCATATTCGGCGCAGCTCTTTAACCATTTCTTTCTCTTGATTGGTGCCGCTTATGTTGACCGCCTGAATGAGAAATCTGCTCGCGATTATGTGCTCCTCGGCCTTGTCGAATTTCACGTCCAGGGAGAAGACGTTGTCGGGCACGAGCCAATTTTTCTTCAGGGATTGGATGAACGTTTGCTCGTTGTCGATGGTCGCGTTTACGGTGTCGTCCTCGTCGCTTCGCGACGACCAACTCAGGAAGGTTCGCAGCCAGCTTTCCGTGAATATCTGCCCGTTTATGATGTACTTCGTGGCTTCGAGGGTTTGCGTGAGGTTCTCCATCTGCTGCTGGATCAGCGGGTCGCTGTAGTCATAGTCGCCGGTTACTATCACCTGGAATCGGGAGAACATTTTTTTTATTAGAATAATTTTGAAGTAAATTCGTGACCATGAAATTTTTAGAGAGAAGTTTCCATTGAGTCCATCACATCAATGAAGTTCAGTGGGTGAAGAGCTCGCGAAGTTCGCGCTTGAATAAAGATTTCCCAGTGAATTCTTCATTGAAACGACCGACATCAACGTCGTTTCCACCCGAAGAAAACAAATCAGAGCCGCACGCAACACCTCGTTGTATATTTTCTAGCGCGCGTGTTCCACTCTCACGCGTCGCTCGCGCAATTCTCACGCAATTACCGAGTCATCGACTGTCATACTGTCCGCCCGCGGGACGAGGAAATTGACGAAACGAATGGCGAAGTGAAAGAGAATTTTCCTTTCATGCACAACGCAAATTGCCCCGCGTTTCCGGTGTCTCCGCGACTCTTCGCCTGACTTGTAACGGTGATACGACTTGTAACAGCGGGTTCCGCGTGCGCGTTGCTCACACGCGGCTCCGGGTCAAGCAGATAGTCAATGGAAGGCCGTAGAAAAAGACTCAACGTTATCTCGACGTCCGTTATATTTGTTTCTCTTTTTCTCCCGCGCCTCGAGAGGCGCCCGCGGTTTCGTAATACCCCAGGATCTTTTCTGAAATTCTAGACGCTCGGAGAAAGTTGTTTGCACACTATATACGCGCATATGGCATCCGCGCGAGGAAACACGTGACATAATTCCGCGTGGCGATGCTCGCGAGGCGGAGAACATTCCTATTGTGCATCCGGAAAGACTCTTTAAGCACCGGGGGGCAATTTGTGCGCAAACACCGAGGCATCGGGGATTGCCCAAAACGAGGGCCGAAAATTGATTTTACGCAACGAACTCGTAACTTTAATTCGTGAGGAGAAAAAAATTGTTGTTTGAGCAAAGCGCTCGGCGGAATGGTTGGCTGTGCGTTGCGAAATGAGTCGAACGAACGGAGTGAACGCTCCCCACCTGGATCCTGTATGGGAATTCCCGGAAGTAAAAGTCCTCGCGGTCGTAGAAGGCAATTGAGTAAGAGTCCTCCTTGGAGAGCTTGCGTCTGTCGAGGCCCTCCTTGAGCGTCGTGAGGCCGTACATGGCACCTGCCAGGTAGAGACCGAAGACCACGATGATGAGGGCCTTCACGGGACGGCAGTTGAGCGCGGTCGCCAGGTAATCGCGGAACCAGGTCATGCAGCCGTGCTCCGGATTGTCGATTGGGTTGTGGGGGTCGTCGGGGTCCACTCCGCCGGTGCACAGCACTCGATAGAACCAGGATCGATGAGCTGAAACGATAAACAGATCAAATTATTATTCTGAAATTTAATTGTGGGCTGCGAAAAAAATAATCAAGCATTTAGATTTTTTTTAAATTGTAATGTTCAATCGAATACCAAAGATTTAGCATTTTACTCGATGCAAAATTTTAAGACATTTAAATGTTAAATGTTCAATTAATTTGCTAAAGAATTAGCAAATGAGTTGACAATTATTTGTCGGCTGCACAAAAGTTATTCAGCCATTTGGTATTTTTTAATGCTGAATGTTCAATCGATTACCAAAGATTTAGCATTTTACTCGACGCTACATCTTTAGACCTTCTTGGTGTTTCTGTTCACGTCCAATTCTGATACTTTAGCCATGCAACTAACTATCCAATTGTGAGACCAAAGTACACGTGAATCGCCCGCGGTTGGTCTGCGCCAGCCCACGAAACGATCATTGTTTTCGTTGACGCATCCGACAGCCGCGGCATTGACCTCACCACGCGCGAGCGAAACGTCGACTCGGCTCTACGTGACTGCAATTTTCACGATTAATCTTTATTGTTAACGATCGCCGGAGCTTTTCATAACGACGTTTGTCCGCCGCTGATGACACCGGGGATATTGAGTCAGCGACGGTGAGAATGAATAAGAGTCCTCGGCCCTTTAAGCAGGCATTGATCGCGCTTGACCACTAATTTTTATAAGACAAAAAGATCCCACGGGTCACTCAGAGAAATCGCTGTGGTCCTGGCGAGTAACAAGTGAAAACTTTCAATTACCTATCGACTGTTGCTATAATTACATTATCTTTTTCCAGCGTTTAAACAGTTATTACGATAAACGCGAACTCGTTACACCAACCTCGGGATCTTGAAAAATTGAAATGACTTTTTTGTCGTCTACTATTTGCAAGTTACCAGTAGCGGATTTTTTTTTCTCTCTCTCTCAATGCGTCGATATAATTGCCGCGACTTTCTTCCCGCAATTACGGGCGACCAATGCCAAAGAAATTTCATGTCAATTATAATCCCAGACGGACGCGGCGCGGAGGCAATAATTGCGCGGTTGAGTGTCGACAGCTGGCCGCGACTGTCTCACTTTCAAATATTGACACCGCGAAGCCGCGCAACTCGCGCGAGGCTCACAAAGAGTCAAACCAATAAGGTCAGCGCAAGACCGGCGGGAGAAAGTAATATACCTCCTTTCCTTACATAATCCGCCTCATGTGATCTAACAAATTAACGGCGCTCGGACGTAACGAGCGCCGGGGATAACTGACGCAACGGACACCAACGCCCGAGCGACACGTAGTACACAACAACTCGATACCCGCGCGGCGATACCCAAGTCCAATTGTCGAGCTATTGACTAACGTTCGACGTTAGTCAATAATCCCGTGGATTTCGTGGCTTCGGTGTCGCAAACTTTGCCGCCGATTACGGCTAATAAATTGCAAACGATTCCGGGAACAAATTTATCGCCGAAAGATTCGTCGGAATCGCCGCAGTCTCTTCCAGAGGGGAGAACAACAAAAAAAAATTGGCCGGAAATCGCCGCGCTGTCGGGTGGGGCCCCGAGGTGTCCAATCGCCGGTAACGGTGTCGCGGTTGACGGAAAACCGTCGAGGGACGGTGAAAGCGCATTGGCGAAATCGTCGAGTCGAAGCTATGGAAAATATCCGTCCAGTTCCCCTGGTTTCTTGTCGCGCGAACGGTTCGGCCGCTCGCGGGAATCGCTGGTCCGTGGAGCGCGCCGAATCGAAGACAACGCCCGCGCAAGCGAGAAGTGGATTAAAAATCGGACGGCGTCAGCTTCTGTTTCTCCTCTTGCAATCGGCCGATGATGATTCAGTCAGGATGGAGAGAAAAGACAATGAACGTCGCTGCTCACCGGACTTGGAGAGTGGCTGGACCTTGCAGCACACGACGCTGTGACGATTGCTCTGCTCGCAGTAGCCGCTTATCGCGACGCAACCGCTGAAGAAAGTCAGGTGGAAGAGGAAGGTGAAGACGACGGCGAAACCTGCAAAATTCGAATGAATAAATAACCACGTTTTTTTTTAAGGATTCACAATTTACAAGATAAATTACACAGATGGTACAAGACAATTTGTGAATTACCTGAGTATATGCAGAAAATTTGCACAGATGGGAAGGGCGACATGATGCCGATGAAGAAGGATATCATGTCAGTGAGGGACGTTATCGTGATGGAGACGGCGGCTTCGCTAAGGGTGGCTGCCATCCGCTGTGGCACCGGATCCATTATGTTGGTTCGTCGCCACGCGGCGAGCATCACGAACGTGTCGTCGATTCCAATTCCTGCGAGAAAAGAAGAACAATTATTGTAGAAAAAAGGTTTAATGGTCGCAATGTTTTTGCTCATCCCACGAATAGGGTCAACCACAGATCAATTATGCAATTTACCGAGCCACCTGGGTGGCACTAATAGCGTAATAACCGCGTCTCGCGTTGACCCAGCGGTTATTATCCACCCGAGGGGGCTCTCCATTCATTCGGCTGCTAAACGATTCGTCACGACGATTCCATTGTAAGAGGAACCGAGGATGAATCGTCCGACTTATCAGCCGCGGCGAGATTCCACGAAGCCTTCAATTGTGCGTGATTCGTTCTCGTGAATCACGGTCAGAAAAAATTGCCCGACGTCAATGAGACTATTTTTTCGTCGACCGACGATAACGAGGCGGTTTTTCTTTTTCATTCAGTCGATTGGAGTCGAGGCGACTCCAATCGAGGCAACAGGAGCAACGGGAGCGACGCGCGGTGCGAGATTTGATTCGCGCTCCAAAACTTTCACCGCGACTTATGTATATCGAGACGCGCGATCCGCGAGCCACGCGAGAGTTTTGATCTTTCTCGGTCTGCGAGTGACTCGACGATTGTAAGTAGGAAAGAAAAAATTAAAGGTATAAAATCTGTGCAGAGACCACGAGCGGTCGTCATCCATCATCCCGATGAGACAACTTCCGGTCCGCGGCGGCAAATCGAATTCATAATTTCTAACAACTTTTGTTCCTGCATCGAGCGACGAGTGATCGATGCTCTGTAAACTCGGAAAATGTATGAATTCGCCCGAGAGTAAATTGCGCGAAAATTCGCCCCCGGGTTTGTTGTGGCGACTACGGTTGAATTCCATAGGATTTCGAGCGGGCAACACACGCTGATATTTCGCGCGAGAGCAAAGTAGCCACGAGGAAAGTCGCTCGCCGCCGCCGCGGCTCGCTGCCCCTCGTGCCACTTGCGTAAGAACCAGCGAGGGATTCGTAATAAACAGCGCCGTGTTTTGGTGCATTGAGCACTGCGTTCGCTCGTAATACGCTCTTCTCTTCGTGCAGAGGAATTTTGGAGGCTCGAGAATAACTAACGCGCGTTGAGTTGACGATTAAATCGATGGGGAACTTATTTTTATTTATGAATTTTTTTAACTTATTTCTGCTTCTTATATTAATTTTTTATTTTTACGTCAACTTGAATGCAAGACCGAGAAACTAAACTCGCGAGTCGATCACGTGTGACGAAAGCCACATACGCATTGAATATTATGCACCGGGTTTTCTATCATAATCAATTCCTTTTTTATGCCGAGATAAATTACTATGAAATCAATATTTTATATTAGAGAAAAACGCAGATGCAACTGATTTGCGTGCAATTAACTGAACCCATCGCTTCCCTCTGGCGATTTTATTTATATTTTTTACGCTCCTCGTTGCAAACGTGACAGCACGCGCGCACGGCAAAGCCCGTGATTTGCGTGAAAAGCGGAAGTCACCGGGGGTTTTTCCTCGCGGCCGCCTCTTCGCCGTCCCGGTCGTTGGCTCCGATTGCAAACAAAGTCGAGCGACACCCTCGAGCGTAATGAAAATTACGGTGCGGCGATCGGCCGCGACGGCGCGGGGCGAGTGGACGCGTGCGTCGTCCACACACGTAACACACGTGTATATACGGATACGCTCGCGAAAATACCCGTATGTTATACCTGCATACGCGCAATAATCGAGTCGATTATAACGGGAGGTTTTATTTCTCTGGAGTATAAAATCGCGTTCCCGGTTTCACTTACAATTCGCTCGCTGTGGTTATACGGGAGGCTACTGAGGAGGCGAATATTGACGCAAGTTATCTAAAAAAAAGATGCGCACCGCGTTCTTATCACGATTCTCAATAGTTTTTTCCTCGTCAATTTGTGACGATGATGATTAATGACAAATTTGTAATTTACACAATAAGTTAACTTTTCAGAATTTCTTTGGAGTACCAAAATTGGCCTCAAGTCCTCATAGAAAAATGGCCATCGACAGATCAACCTTATTTCCAAAAAAGAATTTAATTCAAAGATCAACTAAACGCTAAAAAAACATCTCAGGTCCTCTTAAAATTCAACATCAATTTCCTTCAGCAACGCCTCGGGAATTAAATTTGAAGCCCAACTAAACTAAAAAAGCAGCTCGAATCCTCTTAAAATCGTCTCCCAGTTCCCTTCAGCGACGCCTCGAGCCGCGACGAGGTCGTCACTCATGCGTCTTCACCTCCAATATTAATGAAGCCCCGCGGAGGACGAATCGTCCACTCGAAGTGGACTGAGGTCACGCTCGTTTCACGAATCCTCAAGTCACAGCAATTCTCGACATCATCGCAAAGTTTTCGGGGATCGACGACGAACTTCCACCGTGTTATACCGCGTCACGGTGGAAGCTCGTCGTAACCTCGTCAACCTTGATCGAACTGGGTGTACCGAGTCGTCGATTGCACGGGTTTTGCACGCCACGGCGCACGAAAATGTCACCCATTGCTATTCCCGTCCCGTCGCCGCGCCGCGAATACGTTTAACCCGTATAAGGCTCATCGCCATGCAAGACGCCACCGCGAATTCTGCACCCGCGGTCGCCCTACGCTCGCCACTTTTTTCTTCGCTGGAAACCTCTGACGTTCGTGTTTCTCTCTCGCGAAAAAAAAAAAATTATCGGTATTCCCTGCGTCGCGAGCTCCTCTTACGCAACCCCCGCGGCTGGGAAACTCCTGCGTTTGTCGCGCACGAATGCAGCGAGCGAGGCAGGAAAAATAACGCCAGACACAGGCTGAAAGATAAAAAGACGCTTTGCCTCCTTAGCATTCTCGGAAGACTTCATCTGGATCTCCCGTGGCTTTGTATTCAAGCGGAGGGACCGTTGCCTCAATTACGTTTTACGGCAACGCCCGACGACGACGATCGGTCGTGGACATTGCGCAACCCGTCCATTTCTCGCGCTGCTCCTCGTGCAATCGATGTAAATTTTTCTCGTTACGATCCGCGAACCGTTTAGCCGAGTTTCCGCGGCGAATTAGTCGCCTTTACCGAGTATTTTCCGCGGGCGGGGTCGTTGCGTAATTGTGCATTGGCGATTGGCGACTATTCTGTCGGTGCTCGTCGAGTTGGCCTCTTACCGATCATAAGGAACGGAGCGGCGAGGTTGATGCCGATGAAGTCGATGCCCAGGTACATGCAGAGCCCGAACGCGGAGACCGTGGCCAGCGCGGCCGATAGATTCCCCAGGAGGCCGAGCCACGGTTTGCTGCGCACCCAGTCGGCCATCATGCAGGTCACCACCGAGAAGAGTCCCATTATCGCGAAGGTGCTCGAGAAGTAAGGCACCACGGTCTTCGTGTTGGCCTCGAGCTCGAGTTCCAGCGTCCTCGAGGCGAATCTCGCCGTGCTTATGTGCTTGAAGAGACCGCCGTCCTCGGCCTCGCCGACCACGTCGAGAAACGCTTCCTCCCAGGCGGCGCCACTGCGGAAAATGCAATGATTTATTCATTAGCGATTTATTCATTAGTTCATTCAAGCGGAATTAATTTGAGCTTTTTGACTTAACCGTCACACGAGATAACATTTTTCTTTTTTTTTCTTTTCAATATTCCAACGAAGATTCTTTCCACTTTTGGTATAATTTTTTATGTTAGCTGGTATATGACGTGAATTGTTTTTTTTTTTTATCGATTCTGAAGATAGAAAAAGATTCGGACCGGCGCGATAAGTATTGTGGAATAAAGATTGACCCAACCAGCCCCGATCGCCTCGTCTATGAATCATTGAAATTTCAAATACGTCATGGAGCCCTATTTTTCTTATTGTACGGCTCCGTGTTTTTCCCCCGAAGGGTACGGGAGGCACGTACCGGTACAGCCTCAGCGGGACGCACGATACAAGTATGATCGATAGATCATACGTGTATCGTTGATCGATAGAATAGGAGCGCCGAATTCCGATTCCAAGCACGCGTCCCGACTTACAGCCGCGTTGCAACAATCATCGGCGAATATCAGCGTCCAGTGTGGCTCAGCCTTAGAGCTCGACGCGAGCTTTTGCGCGTCGTGACTGACTGTCGCTTTTTGCTGTGCTAACGACTCGAGGAAGTCGCGACGCAGCGAAGATTTCAAATCGTCGGACTTACATCGCGTCCTGACGCTTGTTGTCCGCCGCGATGAAGTAGCCTAGCTGCACCGACGGCGCCGACTCCACTATGAGGTCCTCGGACACGACGCTGCCGCCGAAATACACCGGCAAAAGGTGGACGTCCAGGGTGACCGGGTTGAAGGAGAACGGAAACGTCAGATTCAATTCTCTGCTCTCTACCTCGCTGCGGGGAAAAACATAAAAGAATTTTTCTCAATTTTCTAGCATTTTTTTCCTTAAATAAAAAATTGTCCTTCTTATCACTGATAATCAACCGGACTTTATTGGCTGGATGTTTGACTCTACTGTACTTTATAGAAAGTTGAATGCAGTTATTTTTTTTTTTCCAAAACCATAATTAAATTCCGAAGAAAGTAAAACCATTTCTTGCGTCTATGGCGACTGTTAATTGCCACAACGAATGATTGACGTATCTAAACCGGCTCGCGAGCCGGTAATTGAGTCGTTGACACGAGGAGCAAAGGAAAAATCTCGGAACTCCGTCGTACCCGATGACGTGGTGAAGCTGCAGAATGTCGTTGGCGAAGCACTGATCGAGCCACCGGGCGCAGACTTTCTCGTACGTGAAGCTCTCGCCCTCGTAGACCGCGGTGGTGTTTCGTATTATCTGGTCGAGCAGCCGCAGCTCCTCCCAGACGGCGGTCCTCAGCATGTTCGTGTCGCCATCCTTGGGGATCACGATTACGTGACCGAATCGACCTGCGGAACGACGAATCGATGAACCCACCGCGTGCGTCATATAAATAAATGTGCACACGTAGCGCGACCACCAGGAACATTTTCCAGGAAGTCACCGGCGAGGCACAAACTAATTTTTTATTTATTTCTTTTTAATTTCAGACCGTGCAAGTAGGCGAAGCTAACGAGACGAATTACTTCAGCGTGAATCTTTGCACACGTAACGCATGAAAAAAGTAAAAAAATAAATAGAATTAAAGACGCCGGGGAAAATCAACGAGGTGTCCCATACCCGGTGCGGTGAAAATTACTTTAGCGTGGGTTTTTGTACACGTAACAAGTATAAAAAAATAGAAAAATAAATTAAAGACGTTGGAGAACATTAACGCGGTGTCCCTTACCCGGTCTGGTGATTCCCGCTACGCCTACCAGACAAATTACTTTAACGTGGATTTTTTTTACAAAAATAAGAATTATCAACTAAATCGAGAAACAAAATGTAAAAAATAGTCTAATAAAATGAATTAGAATTAGCTTTTTAAATAACATTTAAAAAGCAGGCAAATTTTAAGAAATAAAAAAACATTCTTTTTTTTATTAAGGATTTGTGGAGAAAATCAGCGAGGTGTACCAGGTCTGGTGATTCTCGCCACGCTGAAGTGGTAGCTGTAGTTGACTTTGAAGTTCTCCTCGACGATCGCCCGCTCGATCTTGCCCGGTCCATTAATGGGTGAGAAGAGATACTCCGGATCGATCTCGTAGTGAATCTGCTGGTATCCGGTGATGCAGATGCAGGCGAGGAGCACCGGGACGATAACGAAGTAGCCGGGATGTCGACCGACTATCAGGCCGACCTTGTGGAAGGTCCGGTTGAGGAAGTCGTCGACGAACGTGAGTCTGCACCACATCTGAAATTAAAAAAAAAATTGGAATGCGTGAGAACAACATTTTTACACGTTGAGAATCGGTTGACAAAAGGCGGAAAATGGTCTGTGAATTTTGTTGAATAATTGTGGGGGCCATAAAAAAATTTGAATCGAGAGGAAACAGCCACACGCGGAAGCCACACGTTCGGCTGCCCCGGGAAGTGTCTGTCGCTCTTTGCATCTTCAGTTGTGTTACGCGACGCGTGGAAACCGATTGTCCCTGATAGAGTCAAGTGTGGTTCCAGTCTGCTTAAGAGGCAGTGATACACCGGTGGGAACTTCGACGACGTCGGTAATGTAGGGTTCTGTAATCCTAGTTAAAATGACACTTTTTTTTTTTATTTCGAAACGCCAAAAGCTTATGCCCTTTTTGCCATCATTGTCTATTTGTGTTTCAAATTTCATCGCGATCCGACGCACCGTTTCAGAGAAAACACGTTTCAAAGTTCTGAAGCGATGAGGGGGGTGAGGGCGCGGGGGTCGCGGGGAGGGGGGGAGTATCACTGCCTCTTAACGCTATGCGCGTTCAACTCCGGGCTTTTATATTTAATGATATTACTCGGTAATTAAAATTTACAGTGGGGCCTCGCGTTATTTATCCCCTCTCGGTTAAATTATTCAGTCTCCTCAGGTGAAAATAAGACAAACAAATTGAAACAAAATTAATTAATTCAGCCCCTCTGCTCTGTGGAATTTTTACAAAATGAGAATATTTTGAACTAAGGATAGAGAAAAATAGGATGAATTTAATTGGCCGGTTGCGTTTCGGTTAACTTATTAATTATGAGTAATTAATAGCTGCATTAACGATTAATTAAGTGGAACGTCAACAGCTGTTAAATCGGTTCCGCCTGTCGATCATTTTCTCTTTGTAAATTGAGGGATCAACTATTTTGTAGAAAAAAAACAACGTGTCAACGAAAACGTCTTATTCGAGAAAAACAAATAATTGACCTATGAGATCGGCCAATAACATCTGGACTGATAAACTATCAGCTTCGCATAAATTCTATTTATTTGGTTACACGCGAAAGGTACGAGTATGGCGATAAATCTACGCCCTGTTTAGATGAGCCACGCTCGGTGCGCGAGAATTGCCCCGGGCACGAATCGAAGCTAGCGGAACGAATGCGTACAACACGCGGTGAAATCTCCGGCGTCGTTGCCTCTTAATATTTCTCCGTTTAGAAGACTCCGAGTCACTGGACGGTGAACGCGAGGCTAGAAATATTCCAATTCGTAATTTATGCTTATGTGAGTAGTAAACAGATTTAAAAAAATGGTGATACGTCGTTCATCAACAACGATTAGCGATGATATTCCTGGGGTTAATTTAGCCGTTTTTATGCCGCTGTGTGACAGCCAAGATTGAACCTTGTCACTCGTCGATTTTTTTTTTTGTAAAAAAAATTAATCGAAACTCCAAATGTCGCTGGTCTATAATTTCTCGATTTCGTCGAGCGTCACTCGAGTCACCTCTGCTGGTAAGAAAATCATTAATAAAAATGTCTGATACGTATCTACAGTCCGGGAATAATTATTTTATATAATCGTTGAGAGATCTTTGACCCACGGTCGTAATTATACCCTGATATTGAAATAATCCGGAAACAGACGAAAGTTAAATTTTGACGAAAAAAAAAAAAAAAAAAAAAAAAAAAAATTACCGTCTTTTTATAGAAACATTATGACTATAAAACCCCTCAATCGGTAAATACCGAGAAGACCTCGATAATACGCGGTAGATATTTATAATTAGAGAGGAGAGATGAAAAAAAATTATCTCGTAATAAAAATGTATTCAGCGTTTGGTTCGCGATGCGTGCGTTATTGCAATTAACTAACCCACTTTACCATGTGTCGTGGCAATAAATCGTTTGGTGTTTACGCTACGTTGTGTAGAATAATTTTATATTCGCTGTACTTTTTTTTCGCTTTTTATGATAATGGCCGGGTATTCGCGGGGGAATCCCAAGGTCCGCAGGGATCGCGAGGGGTCGAACTGCGCGAGTCAGTCACACTGGGCAGCAGACGACTTGTCGCAGACTTGACCCACATTATACCTGGCGTCTTTCGCAATTGCAACGAGCGCGTTGCGCTTATCGCGCGTGCCGCGATTGCGCGTCGATCGTGATATTCATTGAGACGCGTTACAATTCCTGTCGCGGGCGGGGTCGACGATTTGGACTCCTCGGACTCTCGAATTCTTCACCTCGCGATTCAAAATGGATGCCAGTGGCGATGCTGCAAGAATCTGTTTTTTTTTTTTCATCAGTCACGCGGGAGGAATCACAACGGAGTTCGGGCATCATAATAATACCTCTTTAAAAAAAATCACGAGTAACGGGAAGTATTGTTAGCAAACTATTCGAGCTGTGATTAGTTGCCAGAAAAGTCTGTTGTAAGCAAAATCAGTTTGATGACAAATTTGACATAAGAGGACAGGCGCGGCAGCGCCCCTAACCGTTTAAAGCTTTATAAGAGCGCAGCAGCGTCAAATTGGTTAGCCTATTGTAGGTGAAATTTGGAGAAAAAATATTTCTGAGGTCGTTTTTGGCGATTTTCGGTCCGGAGACGGATCTATGATTTCTGACAAAAAGATTGTCGCCAAAAATAATTTTTTTTCAAAATCCATTAAAAAAGGTTGCTAATCAGTATTTTCGCGGGTAGAATATGCGACTTGAGAACGTTGGTATGAGTTAAATGTCGATATTTTGAAAAGAAAAATTCCCGAGGTCGATTTTGTCGAAAAGTTTTGCAGGCAAGCTCGCCAGCGCGTGTGATTACCCTAGTAACAACAAAAACCCCAGTAAGTGGCAATAACGATTATACACAATTTATTCGAGAAACAAACATTTATTTCCATTTTCAATTCCACCGCCCATCCCTCGAGTCGTGTGAAACGGCCGCCCCGCTGATATTCACTTCAAGACACGACTTTACAGCCTCGCCGTGTGTAATTGCGCCATTTAGTATAATCGTTTCATCTGGCTGCCCCGCGAGACACACAGTTAAAATTCATTACGTCACAAAACTGTAACACTCGCGACTGGTACTCGCTTTTTGCACTTCTGCAGCCACGTCCACCGTCTACCAGTTATGATACGTATTAAATTTGAACGAAAAAAAACCGTTGGCACACACAGTGCTCGCAATTACAGAAACAATTACCAACCGACGGGCCGCGAGCCGAAGTGTGAAAGCCCGAGTCACGTGATTATCGACCGAGTCCCTTGGCTAAATTAGCATTAATCGGAAGCGATTTACTCGCGGCAGTTCCGGTAATTTCGTCTTATTATATCGCTTCCTCTCGTCGCTCTGTATAAACAAAGACGAGAGTTCGACAGCTCCGCCGCTGCGCGGCGCTGCAGACGCGGTCGACGCGAGTCCGCACGTAACTTCGCGCAGCTGAGTTCCCGCGATGTTCCACATCCGATCTTGAGTCCCCGAACCGACCGTACTACACGAAGTACCCACCTTCGAGCAATTAACCGCGCCTCAATAGGGAAGCGATTAGCCATCCGTTAACATATTCCACTCGTGCCCGGCGTCTCCGCCGTGAGAATATCCTTTCCATCACAACCACAAGCGCCGATAATTAACGCGCGCAAGAAATTCGCGCGTGCACGGGAGTGAATTTATCGGAATACAACGACGGCGACGAGCGGGATTTATTTATCCGGCGTTATATCGAAGCGCTGCGGGGCACTTTCAATTTGCGAATCATAAAAGCGACCTCGAAGCGGCGGGATAACAGCTGGGGCTCTCCAGGCTTTCTAGAGAAATTCACAGAGGGCCCCCATGTCGGGCTCGAGTAACCGGGAGACGTCGAGGAGGAAGCGTCTTCTTGGGTTTCCTCGGGCGAGAATAACGAGTGATTCTCAAATTCGATGGGTCTTACGGGTTCGGCGCCTCGGCGGAGGGTTGTACGATCGTTTGGGTCGCTGATTTATCGCCAGGCCACACACACGTGGCTTACGTAAATCGCGCGGGAAGCGCGGTCGAACGGATGTTGAACCCAAGGAAATTACTGTCTTCGTTTCCTTCATTTCCGGTGTAAATTTTCTGATGTGATTATCATGTCACAGTTCCGCACAGCTCCGTCTAGTAATGTAATTGGGCCCTGGCCCGTATGCATGATAATAAATCATGTCGAGCAGCCCCCGGGGACGATCGAATTGCTTTGCTAAAAAAAGAATACGACAACAACATCGGGAATCGATTATTGCGCAGCCATCTTCAGTCAGCTGCTGCGAGCTGGGCGCGCAGCTGTTTTCATTAGAAGAAGATCCGCTAACGGGACGAATTCTTGCCGTCGATTCTCTCGAATTGTTTTTTCCACGCGTTTCTGCGAAGAGTTCAGAGGCCGCGCGAGCCGCGTAAGTCCGGTAAAAGGATACACACGTCGCGGCCGGAGAAAGTTATTTAACGTCATTGGGTAACCCCGTGCGACAGGAGTTATCGGACACGATCGCGATTGAATAACATTCTAATACCGTCGCTCGAGCATGCGCGATGGGCGTATATCGCTGGCTCCGGCTTCGTTCGCGACGAGTTTCTTTCATCGGTAAAATTCTCTACCGGGACTGTCGACAGTTGTACGCATTGAAAAACATGAATTTTCATCGAAGAGACGTTGAGAAATTAATTCCGTTCTCCCGTCTCGTATTTTTCTTCCGCGCATGTGCAGTAGCTGAGTGAACCGCGTGCAGAATGTAGTAACCGAACGACGTGTGGATCGACTAGGCCGCTTTGCAACGATCTCGCGTCCAATCAATTTTCCTGATGCACTTGGGTTCGTGGCTCTTGGTCGTCGCATCGAAAAACTTATGAATTTTCATTGAAGAGATGTCGAGAAATGAATTCTGTTCTCCCGTCTCGTATTTTTCTTCCGCGCATGCGCGGAAGCCAAGCGAACCGCCTGTGGATCGAAGTAAACGAACGACGTGTGGATCGACTAGGGCTCTCCGCAACGATCTCGCGTCCAATAAATTTTCCCGATGCACTCGTGCTCGTGCAGCTCGTGGTCGTCGCATCGAAAAACATGAATTTTCATTGAAGAGATGTCGAGAAATTAATTCTGTCCTTCCGTCTGGTACTTTTCTTCCGCGCATGCGCAGAAGCCAAGTGAATCGCGTGTGGATCGAATTAAACGAACGACGTGTAGATCGACTAGGGCTCTCTGCAACGATCTCGCGTTCAATAAATGTTGCCGATGCACTTGACTCGCGGTCGCCAAGCCCGACGACGAAGTCAACGCTCAGTTGTACTCCCACGATCGATCCGAGATCCTCCGAGAGTTCCCCTGACCCTGTCCTCCAATCTCGTGACTCAGTGCGAACGCTCGGCCGTGCGGGTTGTGTATATATAGAAATACATCGCGCGCGCGCACGGCGCTCGAGAAAGAGAGAGTCGTTGATCTCCGCAGATCGCGGAGCTCCTAAGTCGCGTCGTTATAATCTCCACGCGCGAGCGTCCCGGCCGTACACGTTACGTCTCGTTCACTCGCGCGCAGTCGCTCGTACCATCGCACTACCGTGAACTACGGTCGATTGGCGTGTCTATTATCTCAATAGAGCTTGACAACGCTGCGACGCGAAGGGCGGACAACGCAGATGCGTATAACGTGCACACAGTGTAACGTACGCTCGGAATTACGGCCTCCGGGCTCTTCTCGTCCATTCTCGATCTTTCCCCGTCGACGATTTGTATATGTATCATTTTTATTTATTTTTACTCTTAAAAAATATCTCGCGTTTTCCATATAAGTATTGTTGTCGGGTTATTCGTACTCTGATTGAGTTTTTTCTCGAACGAAGAAAGCAAATCTAGGTTCAATTAATAAAACAAAGGTAACCTCGATTTTAGTGAAATTACGAAATAAAAAAAAACAGCGAGAACATTTTCTTTCAACACTATTTCGACGTATTTTCGCGCGTACACAACGAATTCGCAATGAGATTTTTTTATTTTTCTGCATCTATTGGGTAAGCGCGCGAGGCGTGCGTATGGGCTAGTAATTATAAAACGTATTTTCCTTTGTTAAACAAAATATTGTTTGTTGATGGATCATTTTGTTAAAATGTAATAATTATTCGACTATTATTATTATTATTATTACTTAGATCCTACGTTATCGTTGGAATATACTGAGTACCGTGCATAAATTGTATGCGACATAGGATTATCGATAGAAATCGATACGCCGTACCAGCAAAACACACTCTCCAATCGGCCTTCCGCGCCTATTGACCCGTGAAACCCGCCCCTGACTCCCGCAACGCCTTTACCGCAATTACCAGTCTCCACGGGTTTCTCATTACCTGGAAAACCGGGAGAGGAAATTTGCCCGCGCGACGCTCGAAATCCGTGCGAATTATCGAGCGCAGAGCTAGAGCGAGTTGTCGGAGATGCGCGCGCATCTCCCTCGGATATAACCCGCAATTATTATATCAATCATCGGCAATTACGACGCGTCGTGATTCCCCGCCGCGTGTGGCGATTGTTCGCCGGCCACGAGAACACGAAATTCGACACGTAAACAGGAAATTATGCGGGCTACCCGACGTCGATTCAGGAAGCGCGATACGCGGCGGAGATCGCGCATATTTCGTGCATGAAGCATACACGACGCGGGACATGCATATTGCAATCGCACGATCTGATCTATATACACGACGCGACACGTGGAGATTCCACGGTCGGAGATATCGTCCTCGTGTGGTACAACTTTCCCACGTAGACGGGCCGCAAGGTGCGACGTACAGTGGATCTATCGACATATATGTACGCGACTCTGTCATTGTGCTCTCGAACGTTCGTGCGATTGCGTAATCATTTTGCAGCCCCTGTGCTCGCGCCTCGCGTTCCCCGAACCGCGATTCATGGCAGGTACCGTTCCGTGTGCTTTTCACGCTGCACTCCGTATGCAGTTTATTCCCGGGCAGAGTAAAAGTTCGTTCTTTCTTCGCTTGTAACACGCGTCGAGGTATCGCACGCATTGTAAACACGTCGAGACTACACGAGACCACGAGAGCGGACGGACGGCGGGGTTAGGTTAAGTCGCACGCGCATGCGCATAACGCGCATGGACTCGCGTGCATAATAACAAAGTGGAAAATCCTTTCTCGCTTCGCGGAATGCTTTCACGTCCAGTGTGTGAGCACACACGTTTCGTTTTGTCGAGTGCACGGGACTCAACTGGCTGATGATCGGACGCGGTCGCATCTGTGCGGCGCAGCAGCGGCACAAGTTATTTTCTGTGTCAGCAGCGCTGCGCGCGGGCGCGCGAGAAATCGAGCGCAAAGATGCCAGCTGATGGAAAGGCGATTGTTACGACTTTCGAGATGTTTTATGCAATTATCACCGACATTCTGGATTTCAGGTGCGACGTGAGCTGCGTTATTTTTCTCGTTTGTTTCACGCGAGGGAACGTGAACTAGATTTTCTCGAATTAATTGTAAATTGTGGACTAATTAGAAAAAATTGTCGGATGAATTTTGTGACGAAAAATATCCAGGAGAGGCACCGAGTGCGTCTCGCGTGGATATTTCCTTCTGGACTCGCGCCCAGCGTAACGAAAGTGAGAGCGCGTGGCCGGAGAGGTGAAAATTTATTCCACGTCTGCGCAGCGCCTCGCGGCGCGGCGCATGATATATCTGCCGCGAAAATCCAGCGCGCGGCGTTGGCGGATTGCGTGCGCGCTCTCGTCTAGGCGATTCGAGAACCGTGCTTCTCGCGCGCTGCGTCGAACGGTGCCGAACCGAGACCACTTGTTGAGCGCGCACGTTGTCGGCGGCGCCGTCGAAACACTCGACGGCGGCCGGAGGGAAAAGGGAAACCTTGGCATTGGCCAAGAGTGCGAGGACGATGCGAACGTGCAGTAAACATGGAGAGATATTTTGTTTGTTGCCCAACAAAACATTTAATGTTGACAATTTTTTTTTGTTAGCTCCGCACATAATGTAATGTATAATTTTTTTGTTGTTGTCAGATTAACAACAATAGAAATGTTAATGGACCAATAAAAAATGCGCCGCAAAAAAATTAAAGGTTGACAACAAAACAAGTCTGTCCGGCTGTCCCATCAAAAGCATTTTTCTCCATATAGAAACGCGAAGTAAAATGCAGGTTTTTAAAAGACGCCCACGTGCACGGTGCCGATGGTTCAGCCTCAGGAAATCCCGAAGAAAAGCCAACCTCGTGATCTCAGGTAAAATGGCACAAAAGGCCGGAATTCCAAAGCGCACAGAAGCAGATTAAGGTCAAAGGGAAAAAGCGTGTTGTGTAAATTCCTGGAATTCTCGTACGATGCCAATCGACGGAAGAAGCGTTTTCGGGGCCCGAGAGCCTTTTTTCCCCCCCATTTTCACGACACCAGCCGGAAAATCTATGGCCGGGGTTTTGACCTGAGGATGCTGCGCGGCTGCATTTGCAGCTTCGATCTTGACTGATGAGCCCGGGACTGTGTAGCACTCTGAGGCTACTACCTGCTCGTCCCAACCCCCGCGGCGACCGCCAGGCGCATGAGGCCACGGGGGAAAAAATGACGAAAACACAGCCGCTCGTATCGTCGGCTGTTCGAAGATCAGGGCGATCGATAGCCACGTGACTCACGGTTGGCGCGAGATAAGAAATCTTCTCGGGAAAGTTGCCGAGAGGATCTGTGAAAAATCTTCAGGATAAAAAAGTTGCTGAGACAATTTTTTTTTTGCTAAGGCGAAATTTTACTAGGACATAACTTTTTTGCTAAGACGACATTTTATTAAGACAAAATTTGTTGCTGAGTCATTTTTCTTGCTTAGTCAAAATTTGTTGGTGAGTCATTTTTTTTTGCTAAGCCAAAATTGGTTGATGATGCAAATTATTTGCTAAGATAAAATTTATTGACGACGCGAATTATTTGCTAAGACAACATTTTATTTATACAACAACAATAAACATATCCCTAAAAGCCGGAAACACACGAAAACCGGAAGACGAGCTATACGAGAACCCGTCGAACTGTGCCATTCCGAGGATCTATAGCAAAAACATGGAAATCGAGTAGACCCATTATAAATTTTACGTAACCGCAATATACGCGCGAGATGTCGGGAGAAATGATTTTCTCCGCGCGGCGCCGTGTGCGACTGTAACTGCGCTCCGTTTTCTTCGGCTCTGCCTCGTTTTATGTGCATCAGCACCGAGATTGCAAGACACAAATGGACTCCACAATAATTTTCCCTCAATTTTTATTTTGCTAAAAAAAAAGCTTAAGACAATCTGGACAAGAAATAAAAAATAATTTATACCAACGAAACGACGCAAATATTGTAAAATTGCAGCTCGAGGCTCTTTATACGCCGCTCGATTCCAGAAATCCGGACAACCTTGTCGCGCGATTCAGCAATAAACTCGTGAATGTTTATTTGCTCTCGTAGCGTCGAGGAACGAGTGAACCGCGAGCGGCGACTCCGGTTCTCGCTGAAGATGCAGGTTGATCCTGGGGGGAGTGAGATTTTGCAATATTACGCGCTCGCAGCCCGAGCCACGTGACGTTATATCTGCCTGGACTGCGTGATAGATAAACGCGCGAGGCTCCGCACGTAAATGTTTTTACCGCGCGCGCAACACGTAGTAGGGCACTGTAACGCATGATCGAAAAACCGGTAATTGAGAAACGAGAGAGTTCCCCGGGACTCCGGTCCGGTCCTGCTTGCTCAATCCGTTCGTTTGATTAACTCAGTTTGCCCGCGACGGCGTCCTGTTGGCAAATCGCAGGATGCATCGCTCGACGAGTTATTAGAAGTTGCGTTGGTGTAAACCAATATTTTTTGCAAAGTTGGAAAGTTGTTAGATAATATTTGGTAAGCGAATCGATCATCGTTGCATTCATCTTATAGATGAAAAATCACTAGGTAAAATATCTCGCATTTTTTATGTAAATATTCTTGTCGGATTATTTTTGTAAATATTCTTCTCGGGCGATTTTTGAGGGTTCGGCTTTAAAATTGTGTCAAAAGTTCAGAAATCAAGATATCGCGTTCCGCCTTCCGACACTCTCATCGTTATCGAGTTTTCTCTCGAACGAAGGAAGAAGATTCAGGTTCGATCGGTCCAAAAAAAGTAACCTTGACTTTAGTGAAATAACGAAATGTCGAAAAAAGATCGAAAACACTTTGATTAAGCATTTCTTTTAAACACTTTATTACGATGTATTTTTGCCCGTACACAACGTATTCGTGAGTAGTTTTTTCTAAGTCTTTTTAGTTTTCACGAAAAATAAAAAAAACTTGTTCATTTTCGATTTCTTTTTTTTTTTTTTTGCAATTACTGGATAAGACCGCGTGTGGGTTATAAACAAATTATAAGTTATGATGCAATTTTAAAAAACTATCAAAAGTTTTTAAAAACCTGAATAGTGATAGCGTTGTTGGAAATTAGTTCCTAATATTTAAGAAAATATTTCTCTTTCGTTTAGCTATATTTTTTTGGGAACAAAGACGGTAGAAAGTATTTTCGTGACGTATGCTAATCGCGTCTCGAAGGTGTAGGATATAAAAATAATCATTTTGCTCATCGCTCGTCCGGTATGGAAATTCATCTCTCGGTATAGACGCTTATTATAATTTTTTTTTTCTAACCTCGCGAGAAAGTGACCAAGACCCAGCGCAGAGACACCGAAGAGACGTTTAATCTCGAGTGCCCCGGAAGAGACCACTCGGTCATCGTGTTTTCGGGTCAGTCAGTAATTCTCCGACCCTCCGTATCGCCTCGATTATGAAAGCGTCTTTAATGGGTCACTTTTTTATTATCGCAGCCCAGCTCGATGCTCGGGTGATGAACTCCAGCGTCTCGGGGCCATCAGCCTCGACACGAAATTCATCATTTTCTCCAGCAGTTTCTTTTAATTTCCAAAAAAATTGAGAAAATGGAGCTGCAATTAATGAATAAAGCAAAATAAAATAAAAATTGATGGAATAAAAAAATAAAAATAATGAATAAAATTGAAATAATTAATAAGATAATAATAATTAATAAAATAAGAAATAAAAGAAAAATAATTAATCAAGTACAAAATATATTTCAGCTAAGTCCTATAATTGCACGAAAAAATTGGAGCCAGCGATGATACCGAAGGGTTCACTTGTCGCGCGCTCGCATCGCGCCGCAATGGTATATCTTACGTGCCGCTGACCCGATTACGAGAGTCTCCTCGACGTCTCGGTCGTGTTGCGGCAGCGGCGCGCAAGGTGGTTCGGTTATGGCGATGAATTATGCTTTCCGACGGCCGGGCTGCTCGCCTTCGTGACTGGGTCATAACGGAACGAGCGCGTACCCCCGTCGTCGAAATATTTGGGGGGGCCCCCACCCCCCTCGTAAAATAATTCGCGCTGCTTGCGTCGTCCTTTGCGTCACACTCGTGTCGCGCATACAGGACGACTAACGTCATTCCGAATTCTTCTTATCAGTTTCGATACTTATCATATCTTTTATTTTGTTTCTTCTTCGTCTTCTTATTATTATTATATTTTTTTTCATCTGCTGTAATAATTTTATTCCGCGATTTCATTAAACAGAGATTGCCTTGAAGTTACAGTTTCGACTGTGGCATTCAAAATTCACGCCGCATCGTATATAAAAAAAATGGGCGATGAGCCGCGCGCATCCTATTGACATGATTCTCGGGAGGGAGAGAAGGATAAAGCCGAGGTCGACAAAGGGATGACAAAAAATAGCTGTAGAATGTCGGCGGCGCAGCTCGCGATTGTAGAACAAACGCACGCGACGGCGAGCGAAGCGAAAGGACAGTTGCGGTGATTATTAATTTATTCACCTGCCGCTGCCATTGCCCCTGCCGCTCGTTATGTCTTTCGATATCTCTCTCAATATCTCTCGCGCCGCGCGAACGTCGAAACTAGCGACCGTGAAGGATCACCAATAATTTTTTTTTCTTCCAATGAATTATATATCGATCGACGAGTGCCATTATTTTATATATCTAATATCGTACTACAATGATCGCGAGATAAATTCCGAGCCGGAAGCGTCGGCTGCCCTGGACTAACTAAATCAAGCCACGTAAACTGAAATCTCTTCCTAATCTTGTTCACGGCCTCTGAACAAAACGCGTGATTTACATTCCCATAAATTTAATTTGTGCAAAGTAAGACAATTAATTGCTCGTCGTCTGCTTCACTCGTGGAGATTTATATTTAGATAATTTAATTACAACTGGCAAATAGATAATATCAATGTTACTAAAATAAACAATGGAGAAATTATTTAAAATAGAAATGCCAAGATTTTTTTTTTTTTTTTTTTTTTTTTTTTTTTTTTTCATTTAATTCTCAGGTTGTCATTTTACCGAGAACAATCGATGTGCAAGGTTCAGTTCGCACCGTCACGTAACCGTGACACATGTGGACAAGAGGCGGGATATCATTTGAATTTAAATAAGAGAAACGTTCGGTATCCCGAGGCGGGACCCTGGGATTAGCTGTGTGGAAACGAATTGTGCAGCATCGGCAGCGCGAGCCATCGGAGCCGGTGTTACGTCCTCGCGGCGGCGACGACCACGACGACGACGACCGCGTGCGCCACGACGTAACGGATAAATTGTTCGCAATATCTCTTCCGGCTTGAAAGCGCTCGCGAGCCGCGCGAACGGCGGAGACGCTCCGGTCCGATTCCACGCGATTCGATCGCGACAGCCACGACCGCGGCGACAGATCGAAAATTCTGCCGATTAAGTCAGTCACTTTCTTTCTGTGGAGTCGCGAGAGTTTCGTAGATACAACGAGGGGAATTCGAGTAACGGTATTTCTTACCGATTGTTATCGATATTGAAAAAAACTACTTTAACATTTCTTTACATTTTCTTAATTTTTTAAAATCTTTTGTTTAATTTTTTAATTTTCATTAACCTTTTGTGTTTTTAATTTTGTTTTATTTTTATTAATCTTTTGTTTTTTTATTTTCTTTAATTCCCACAGATCGATAAATTTTTTTGTAGTCGTTAATAAATTCATTTCTGATGTAAGACGACAATTCTGGATAAAGATCGACGAACCAGACGCTATATGACTGCGCACCAGGAAGTGTGACGCGAAATTAAAAGAAGGAAGCGACACTCGTTGTTTGTCAACAATATTCGCGAATTTTGCACACAGCGTGTTCGCCTTGACGTCGTTATGACGGCGAAGCCAAACAGAACTGTTTTTATAAACGCGGGAGAACGCGTGCGGCTCTGTGCATTCGCGGGTTCGTCGCCAGCGAGGAAGCACCGCACTCGGTGAATACGCGGGGCGCGCAAATCGCGGCGCAACGAAGGAGAATAAGAACAAGAGTCGATACGTGGCGCAACATCGACGACCGCCACGATTTCTGTGTTGAGCAATCGATTGACTTCGACGCGGGGTCGTTCAAAATTTTTTCGCTCGTCTCCCCCATGAAATTCGTCTGTCAAGGTCGATCGTTTCATTGACCATCGCGGGTCGTACTTGCGGCTACTTTTATTGATAATCACGATAAATAGCACAATCTCGGCTGAAGGACGTTGACTATCAGATTTAGCGTTAATGTTTCAAATACCAACACGATAAATATATCGCCTTTTGGCACCAGCGAGATTTTCAACTAAGCGAAATTTCAAGAAACTCTTGGAAAAAAATATATTTCTTTTTTAATATGAATAAAATTTAAAAAATTGTGGAAACTTCTGAGATTTGGAGTAGACGGATTTTTATAAATCGCGAGAAAGATCGAGAAAAAAATCGTCTGGTCCTTCGTTCACTGAGTCTCGGTCACGATCGACATCGTCGCACGGCTAATCAACGCTCCCCTCGCGATCCGGCAGATTGGCATAGGCGTATTAATAACCAGCGCCCGCGTAGTTCCCCCTCGGTGAGGCTCATCAGTTATTGAACCAGTGGTCATACACGGGGATAAAACGCGGACGCAGCCAGGGGGCTCGTGGTCGTTCATCGCGGACGCTATAGTTGACTGACCCGCTAAAGCACGTCGCTCGGTACCTGGATCGTCAGAAACGACCTTTAAAAAAAAACACAAAAAAATGCACAAATCCCAACAAAATATTAAAAAGAATCTTACCTTGATGTCCAGCGGAGCCTTCGGTCAATAGAACGTTAATCAACACTTCCACGCTCCAGTCTCTGCGTTCCGAGGATTTTTCCAAATATTTCCTTCCCAAGTCTTCCTACCGATACGAAAACCCAGCACCGGTTTTCACGAATCAGCGACGAATCACCTGCACGTTTTTGCACGACACGCCATGACGACGGACACTCACTAACTCCTTATACGAATTTTATTTATTGTATATTTTTCCCCCAAACAAAAAAAAAATTAAAAAATCGTAAATTGTTTTCCTTTCCAGCGGCTTTAGAATTTTATTTTTCCCCCTTTGTTTCACAGGTAGAAATCGGCAAAAATCCTCGGGTTACCAAAACGCTCGAAGAACTCGCGCGCACCGGGTCGAGATCGGCGCAGCCGGTGCGGGGAAAGCTGGTTGCGGTGTCGCCGTCGAGGAGACCGAACTCGATGGAGTGTGGACTGGCACTGAGAGCTCGTGCCACCATCGGTTTACTCCTGACTTTCAAGTAGCCGCGCGCTCTGGCTGCCCGGCCTATACCGTCTCTGCTTTTGCCGCCGCTGCTGTTGCTGCTGCTGCTGGTGCTGGTGATTCTCTCTCGGCTGCACCACCACGAAGCGCGCACCGACTCCGCTCCAAAACCTTCCCGACGAGCTTTGTGGTGGGGCCTCGCAGAAGCTACTGGCCTGCGGCATCGGCGTGTCCAACGTGTACAACATTTACACGCGAACGTCGTATGCGCTGCTCCTGTTGTATCTCCGCGTTGTACATTAGCGAGGGGGGCCGCAGCTCTTCT
Source organism: Pimpla rufipes (assembly GCA_963932165.1). Classification (NCBI taxonomy): domain Eukaryota; kingdom Metazoa; phylum Arthropoda; class Insecta; order Hymenoptera; family Ichneumonidae; genus Pimpla; species Pimpla rufipes. The sequence continues at coordinate 14,276,225 of OZ010636.1, forward strand.
CGTTATTGCTCGCACACCATGGCTAATGCGACGCAACCGCCGTACACTTATCCAGTTTGCAACATCCTTCCTAGTTTACGCTTCTATATTTAGGCCCGGCGCGGAATTAAAAGAGAGTTCGCTCCGGAATGGGCGAGATGAATTTTCGTCAATCGACGCTGGCTGCCGAGGCGATGGGGGGTCCGATTTGAAAATAAAATCGGCAACGTATACAAATTTGTTTAGGCATTGCATAGATTCCTTTTTTTTTTGTAAAGCTTAATGAGAGTCGAGAGTTAATGAAAATCGCCTGGAAAATTGCGGAGACGCAACCGCCGGAACTCGAGTGAAATACAAACCCTGTTTTTTTTTTGTTCATTTTTTTTTTATTTTTACTTAATGGCCTGGAAAGTTCAAGGAGACATAAATTGTCCGAACGGTCCTTCTCGGTGTCTCGGGACACTCGGCAATTAACTTTATTTCCAGCATCTTCCGCGATAATGAACTATAACTCAACTGTGACGCTACGCCAACGGCGAATCGTCTGCTGCAAAATTAACTTTTCCCGCGACTGTTCGCGCAGTCGCTTGAAAAAATCTCGGGCATCGCGAGGTGCATTTTTCTCCCAGGTATTTCCGACAGCCTTTGGAATTATCGCGCTCCGAGAAATCCGGACGATGCCGGCGGAATGAAGTCGATGGATCGCACCGCTTTGCCGGCGAATAATTAATCGGCGCTTTGAATCGACACTTAGAGCAGAAAGAAAATGTCTCTCTGAAATTTGAGGCTGCGAAAAATAAATACAGCTCGCCGATGTTTAAGTATAGATTCGGATCGTGTTGCGTCCGTTTAATCAACTATAGAGTCGCTCGGACTCGGATTTGCGCGTCGCTGATGCAAACAGCGAGAAAATCCAACGCCGGTCATTCGATCTCTGGAAATAAAGTCGAGGCACGTGTGACGAAAACCGAGAGCGGTGTTTTCGCCAATCCAACCGATAATCTCGCGCCTCGACGTTGGACTTCAGCTGCAGCTCCGAGAGCTCCAGTGACTTCATTTTCATTCCACATGAAAATCGCTGTGATGTTTTGCATTGTTCGTAACCGGAATCTCAGTTCGCTCGTTTATCTGCAACGATAAAAACACACGAAGGTCAGTAAAAACGTTTTACAACTTTATCGATATTATCCAAGAGCGATTGACAATCGTAATTAACAATAATATTTTCAAAATTAAACGGGACTAAGTCACGCGCAAAAAAAAAATCCTCGGACAAACCAGAAACGGAATTTCCATAACGCAAAGTCCAACTCGCGTTCAGCCAGTTCCGAGCGACTCAGACGAATTCGAAGACTGCGTGGCCCAAGCGAGCGGGACCTGTTGCTGCGACTCTCGAAAAACGCTCGAATTCGCTCTCCGGACATCTCGATTTTTCCGGCTGTATTTTCCATCGGCTTCTGCAATTTGAAACGGACCATAGATGAGTCGCCAGCCCCTGTGATCTCGGAGCACGTGAAATCCGGTCTATAATTGGAAGGGCAAGAGGGAGGGGATGAGGGGGCGGAAGAAAAAAAGATGGCCAAGTGGGAGGGGGAGCCGCTGCTGCCACTCCCGGCGAGAGCTTGCAAAAAAGATTCCCGACAAAAGCGGCCCGCAGCCTCATCGAAACAGGTATATGACCCACCCCATCACCCATGTGGCACATAGCGTCCTGTGTGCGCGCACAACCCCAAGATCGAAGCGCGCTGCTTCGTCTCGCTTGAGGTATTTTTCCCCTACCGATCTCTGTGCGACCTCGCTATATACCTGCGCTCTCGCATCGCCAGGTAGCGGTAGATATATAGCGAGGGAGAGAAGCGATTCTCGGAAAACACGAACGAGTGAGGAAATACTCGGGAAATTCACGGGAGGTTTTCAGAATTTTTTTTTTCTTCGATTTTTCTTTGTCAGCCGATTTTTTGTGTAGGTATAAAAATCGGTGGTCAAGTTGTGTATAACACACGACATACACGGAAGTCGAGAAAATTCATGAGAAATTCACGGGAAGTTTGCATTTTTTTCGGTATTTTTTTTATCAATCGATTTTTTTTTTAGTTTGGGGATAAAAATCGTTAAGGCTTGCGTATAACGCACGACATTTATCAGGAATTTCGAACGTGGCGACGAACACGGTGAGATTGACGAGGACGAATCTCGCGGATTCCTCGGGAGATCATCAGGGGAGATTAAATGAATTCATGTGAAATACGTAAATAGTTCACTTAGCTGTAACGTTACATGTACCGGTTCGTTTTACTTTACGAATTGGGGCAATGCCACTTTCATTTTCGTGAAGGTCCCGCTCGAATTTCTCTAATTTTCGGGACGCATTTTGTCACCAGTCGACGAGATCCCCAGGGCGAGATAGCGGGGAAAGGAGACCGGGGCGGGATGGTTCAAGCCGGCTGGAAAATTGCGTGGGCGAGGGCAGCCATTTTCTTTCGTGCGTGAAGTGCCGGAACTAAAAAAGTCAATGGTAATTAGCCCACGAAATAATTCCAAGCGATAAACACGCGAGCGTTAAAATTGTGGCAACAAAGTTCGATCCATCTGACCCCGGTGGCCCCACCTACTGTCAATTCTCACCATTAAATTCGACCTCTCCGCGACGCCTGCGCGACAAAACGCTCGGAACGCAAAAAAAAAGCGTTTACCAACGATCAAGAGCGACGCGTTAATGATTTAATTTTCGTCCAATCGAGATTATCTCCTAACGGCCACCGTGTGTCGAACAGTCCGCGCGTCGAGTGAAAACCCGATTTCTCGTTGCACTCGTCGATCAGCCGGCATCACTAACGACTTACACACCGCACAATAACAACAGCGCCACACAATAAAGGCGCCAAACTTCGCGCATTCGCCGTTAGAGCGAGGCGGAGAGCCGCGCGCGCGAAGGGCAGAGCCTTGACTTTCACCTCTATCGCGTCGTGCAGTCCCAACTCCAGTTTCCCGCCCATTAATATCATTTCTCGGAGAAACAAATACACGATCTATACTTTCCCGGATTCCTAACTGTAAGGTAAATATTTGTTCGCGTGACTTTCCCGCTTGTCAGCCGATAAATCGACAGATTTATCGGCTGAGTCGTCTGCTCGGCTCGCGAACGGCCGAGCGAGTATCACGTATACATCTTTTCTTATGTTTTTTAATTTTTTATTTTTATCTAGGTTTAAGTGTTTTGTTAGTCATAAGCAAAAAATGCCCGCTCTGCGAGGTCCATCACGTATTCTTCAGTTTTTCTTGCACTTTTCTGGAGCATCACCTAAAATTACAGCGTTCGCGCCAAAAACCGTTACTGTACAGCTCAGAAGTTCGACAACTTGGTTAAGTTCTCAACCGACGAGAGCCTAAATAGGGCCATTTGGTTAATTCACTTTTCTTTCATTGGTTTTTCTCGTTTATGTTCCAAAATACATCTGTAACCAATTATCTGCTTAAAATAAACGAATTTATTAAAAAAAAAGAAATAGTACATTACGTTACAAGGGAGGAAAGTGCAACTTTTCACCGAGTGTGAAGTTTGATGCCCGAGCGAAGCGAGGGCAGAAATTCACACGAGGTGAAAAGTTGCACTCCTCCCATGTAACGTACTATACTTTTCTCCCGATTTCGCTAAAAAATAACCACATTTCGTGTGTGCAACGCGGACGGAAAATAACCTCATTTTTGACAAGTGACGACACGCATGCGTAGTACGGTTCTCATTACTCCCGCGCGGGCAGGAATGAGCTGATTACCTCCCTAGGGAGGTAATGAAAGCGGACTGCGCATGCGTAAGTCACGCGTCAAAAATGAGGGATTTTCCGCCCGCGTTGCGGACACGAAATGGGGTTATTTTAGCGGAGTCGGGAGAAAAAATATTTTCTTATGTTAAGTTGATGAGTAACGCGGTTATAGCTGTCGATTTATTCGGCCTGTGATTGGTCGTGAACCGTGACGACCAGGGGTGGGATCCTGAGTTAACGATAACGATACGGTAAGGCCTCGCCGGCCAATCATGGATCAAGCACAAAGGAATGCAGCCAATTACGAATCAGCATTCCTTTGTGCTTGATCCATGATTGGCCGGCGAGGCCTTACCGTATCGTTATCGTTAACTCAGGATCCCACCCCTGCAGTCGTTTTTCAACAGCGCGAGATTCGACAGTTTGTCGCAATTTAATATGCGCGCCGCAGCTCCGGCTGTAACCTCCGTTCACGCGCGTCATTCTCCCTAGTATTAAAAAAGATAGTTCTTTTTCTAAACAGATAATCGCGCCCGGTCGTGTTTCAAGAGCGCTCGGACGATTAAGTGATTTACTGCCGTGTGCGTTACGTCCCACTGCCGTGTGGTGTGTTATCAAACTCGCCAGCCGAGATTCCGACTAGCTAATTATTAAGGTCGACAATGACCTCAGGGGGGGAATTGAATTAGGCGCGACATTGCCGAGCCGATAGATAAGGTCACGCGCGTCGTGTGCGCCGCGCGTCGTGTCTTGCGACTCTGAGAGCGTTGAAACACATACAAGATCCTTGGGCTATCTGGCTCAGAGGGTCTGCCCATACGCGCGCGCGTTCCTCTTGCGTAACTCCACTCGCTCGGCAATAACGCAAATATTATTACGATATCTCAGCGCGCGGACGATGATTGAGGCTCCCCCAATGCCGCGTGGCCACTTTACCCGAGGACCGTTACCGATACGTGCGACGTGCGACGCAGAACGCGAGCTGCCTGGTCTGCAACGACAACGCTGCGCGCGGGAGAAACAAAGAGTCGGGTGAGGTTAGTTTTCTTCCGTGCAAAATCTCGTCCGCTCGGCTGTAGAGACAGAAGTCGCGCGAGACTTGAACGCGGAATCGGCAAAGGAAAGGATGTTTGTTTTGCGGAATTAAATATATTTTACTATTGAGGTTATGTTATTCACACGCACCCCTTCCCCCTCCTCGTCCGTTCAATCTCGCCGTGGGAAATGCGAACGACTAACACGACCGGCGGACAAATTACGCGCGAAACACGTGGCGCTTTGTCTCGGCGATGCGCCGCGTGTGTCCTTCGTACGCCAACGACGCGTCGTGTGTGTAGCGGGCTAGACACACGAAAAATCACGCCGCCAGGTTACGCCACGAGGTCACCCTGAGATAAGTGGGGCAGGCCCAACGGCATTCGGGAAGTGCATCATTATCTGGGCCAAATAAATGTTCTATTTTAATCATTGAAACATGTCTTTAATTCTACGATCACAGCGTAATCGTAATACTTGGCGTTTAATTCTACGATCGCAGCGTAATTCGTAATACTTGGCGTGTAATTCTACGATCGCAGCGTAATCGTAATACGGGGAAGAAAGCGAAGACGGAGGAAGTGAACGTGAGGGCGGATGCTGACGTTACACTCGTAAGATCTAGGAGGCTGCGCGGGACGGGGAGAGCGGGGCGGGGGAAAGGGGGAAAGACAGCGGCAATTCGTCACGAAGAAGTCTCGCTCAGTACATCCACCCGTAAATATTCCATTTAAGGCTGATGGCTAGATTGTCCGTACGGCTGATGGTCAGTCTCGGCTCGCATATCAGACTCAGTTAGTCGACACGAACGTACGCGCTCGTTATACACAACACACGCCGTGTGTTGGGACGTCGCTCTGTCTCCCGCGCTACCTACGACCACTCTCGTTGATAATCCGACGCCCCCTTATTACGCTCCGCACTCTCGAGTCGCGAGGACTCCGGACGGCCGAGACCGAGCCGCACACCACACCCACGATCACGCACGTGCTTTGCCGGGGAGCGAACGGCTGTCCGCTGTACGCGCGTCTTTCTTCTGCTTCGCGATGCGATCGGGCGTCTGTGACGGACGACGCGTTGATTAAGAGAAGCGTCTTGACTGTGATTAAACAAAAAAGAAGAATGAGGAAGATAAATAGCGGAAGATCCGGCTGTTACTTTATATAACAAATATAAATAAATAATAAATATGCAGACTCTAGACAATTATTCTCTTTTTATACAAGACTATTTTATTTTTCATATCCCTCTTTTAAAAAGTTCATGAGTAACGGAAAGCATTGTTTGCAAACTATTAGAGCTGTGATTGATTGCCAGGAAAGTCCGTGATGAACAAAATCAGTTTGGTGCCAAATTTGGAAAATTTCATAAGAGGACAGGCGGGGCAGCACCCGTAACCTTTTAAAGCTTTATAAGAGCGCAGCAGCGAAAAATTGATTAACCTATTATAGGTGATATTTTGAAACAACAATTTCCGAGGTCGATTTTGGCGATTTTCGGCCCGGAACCGGATCTACGATTTCTGACAGAAAAAAAAAAATTTCGTCGCCAAAAAAATATTTTTTTCAAAATCGGTTAAAAAAGGTTAATAACCAGTGTTTTCGGGGGTAGAATATGCGACTTGAGCACGATGGTGTAGGTTAAAAGTCGATATTTTGAAAAGAACAAATTTCTGAGGTCGATTTTGGCAAGCTTTTCAGGCACGCGCGCCAGCGCGTGTGATCAACCTAGTAACAAATAATTCTCGCAATTTGATTGTTGTTTTAATTCATGGTTTTACTATCGATTATCGTGCCTTGAGGAATCCGCTTAAGTCGGCAATATAGTAGAACACATTTCAACCAGTTTCCGTAGTGTAGTGGTTATCACGTGTGCTTCACACGCACAAGGTCCCCGGTTCGATCCCGGGCGGAAACATTTTTTTTTTTTTACGTTCATCACGTTCCACCGTCCTTTTCATTTCGTCGAATCGCAACGAGTGGCGATTACGGTTTTTCGGTCGTCCCGAGAATTATTCGCGTCTCAACAATGTGCAGCGTTCCCGCCTCCGTTACGAGTGCAGACCGAGGCCTTAGGCCGTTTATACACCGTGAAACGGAGAGACACGCTCGGGAAAATTTCACGCGTTATCCCAGGCGAGCGGCCGTTATATTTACGGAGCTTTATTATCTACGGTAATTAACCATAAGAGAACCCGTGCACCGTTTATTAACGAGCAAGCGCACCTGTGCGTCAGCGACCGGCGGAGCTTCGATCGATTTCCACGAGCTTCCAACTTTATATACGTACATGAAAAAAAAGGTTTATCAGCCAGACGAAAATGTGCACGCGCTCGAGAGGCTCGCCGCCTGCGCGGCCGTTTGTCATAGACGCTTTTTACATTTTTTTTTATTTCGGTAATACACACGTTGCCTCATACGGAAAATAAGATAAAACTGCGACGGTGACGCCTGAGAAACTTTCGCCGCGAACCCACGAGATTCTCGGAAATCCACGTGCAAGAATATTTTGTGTCTTGTGTTATCGGTCGGTAAGCAGAGTAAATAAAGTTGTAGCTTCACGACGAGCTAAACGCGCCGTCGTCGTCCCTGATGCCTTTCCTTTCGATCCTCCTTGTCACTGACCGTCACAGAACGACGCGCTAATTATTATGCCGCGTCTCTTGTGACCACAACGCCCGCTGTATAGAGTCGCTGCTGCTGCTGCTGCTGCTACCCGTCGCTCCGTCCCACTAGCCCCGACGACCGCCTCTTTCCGCCTCATCGTTGTGGCCTCTCACTCGGCTTTACCTACTCGGAACGGGACCGACGGATGATATAACCCGGCATCTCGAGCCTTCACCCTCGCCGGTAAAAGGCAAACGGCCAGCCGGACTCTCTTCCGGGCTATCGAAGAGCCCATTAGGCCGGAATAAATTCCCCCAGCACCTTTTTTTTTGTCGTCTTATCTACTACGTCGGTATTGTGTGCAAATGCCGACGGAGATACATTTTCCTAGTGCTTGAGATTACTTTTTATAGCCCATCTTTCTATGTGGAAGCTAAATTTGTTTGCCGCTTGGGATAATTTGACTCTGCAATTGGCGAAAAAATGGTTTACTTTATAACAAAATTAAAGAGCACATCAACGATTTCGAAAGTGTTTTTTTTTCATCGTTGGCACCCATCGCGTGTTTCGCAAAAATTAATGCGGCTCCGAGCTGCCGCGTAATACAAAAGAGTGCTTAGACGGTTTTAGCGGTTTTAGCTTCCTGGTTGAATAATTCAGAAATATAAATTGCTGCCCCGTCGACCCGCGAGCGAATTCTCGCCCGGAGTTTTCACTTCTTACGTGCCCGACACATTGTACGTCTGGTAATACGCGGCCACGGCGTAAGCAGCGTTTGCCGCGTTGAAGCACGCGTTTGCTTTGAAACGAAACGCCTCGTGCGTGCCGCACTGTCTATATATGCATAGCGCGGGCATCGCAATAATCCGCGTCGCGCACGCTTTGTAACCGAATATACCGCGTGTACACACGTCCACCGAATGTTACCGCATATACAGATGTTGCGCAGTTATAATCGTGCGTAAATGAATGGGAGTCGGACGCCGCGGGATACAAAAAAAACATTATGTGCGCTTAGCTCTCGAGATACAATCGACACTCGAGACTGTCACGAATCGTCGAGGATCCAACAAGCAACAATGACAACAGCTCGGATACACGTATCCCAATTGTGAACAAAAAATGGCCACAGCTGAGGCTAGGGATTTTGTTTTATTTGCTAGTTTAATAATTGCAAAATGGGGAAGATGCACCGACGAAACCTAACCTAAAAATAAAACATTCCAGGTAACAAAAAGACATTTGGCACCAAACAGTTATCGAAATGTCCGCCTGAATGATAATCTAATGTCCGTCTGAGTAATACTAATGTCCGTCTGAATGATAATCATAAGTTATCAGATGTCCAAAACTTAACTTTCGGACACCTGGGTATTTCATCCACAAAAATATCGACTTCTTTGTGCCCGCCAGATTTTTCTTAATCAAGATTTCGCACGCGCAATTGCGACACAACCTTGTTTTCGTGTTTTCGCAGCTGTCTTCGCCCCCTTAAATCACTCGGGTCGTAAACATATATCCGAGGGCGCATTGGACCTGTTGCACGCGTGCATTACCAGGTGTTACCGCATTTCTCCGTAGCGCCTTTCGAGCACTTTCAGGGATTCCCGAGTACTCGGCGCGCGCGTCAGAACCGAGTTCCCCCTCGGACTTTCACTGGCGCCAAGTCCGGGACGGCCTCGAGTACCGCGTGCGGACTCTGAGAGAAAGGAGAAAGAAGAGAGGACGATGACGCAGGCGCGGGAAGTTCTCGCAATTGGCGATCGCGATCGAAAGTACACGAACTTTTGGGATCTCCGGGTGAGACTCCGGGTCGTTCACATCTGTTTCGCGATGTTTTACGATCTCCCTAAGTTGTTACGTATATCCGAGGAATCGCGGATGTTTATTTCTATTATGAAAACACTTACCGCGAAATGGCCTCTAAACGTGCAGGCGGATGCTTCAAATGTCTCCACCGTGGGTGAATTTATGAATTTATGCGACGAGATAGGCGTCACTTTGTATTTCTAAATGAGAATTTCGTGTCGGGCTGTTTGGTTTATGTAATGCTAATTGTTTGACACATGTTGCGTGTAGCGTATTAACCTTAAGTCAAGGCAACATTTTTTAAAAAATCACTTAACATTTTTGTGACTATACTGTTTTCGGACAGGAAATAAACGACTTGAGAACCAGGGGGCAAAAGTTAATACACTGAAAAAGATAAAATCGTCAGTGTATTTTGTTAGCCGCTGCCGATAAAACAGTGAGTCACTCAGGAGTAATAATATAAAGGGGCGGAGCAAGCGCGTCATTAATTCCCAGTTAGGAGCTTCCCAAGGCAAATCGAGCCCATCAATATCATCGACGGAATCGTGAACAGCCTGACAAATCTTCATGAATGAAGCTGCTAATTAAAACAGCTGCGGTCAACAGCGAGAATTGTGACTGACTGCTGCATTCTTTGCACCTCTTATAGCCTTAATGTTCAATTTAAAACGTTTTATTTCTGCTCCCGACTCACGAGTGAAATCTCCGACTATTACCACGGCTTTATTGTCCATCACGCAGTTTCATCTGTTCTCCACATCATTGTTATTTGTTTTCTCCCTAACGATCGTCTTATGATAATCGTACATTACCCGTTTAGACTTTTACCCAGCACGACGAACAGACTCGAGAATCCTACAATAGCAACTTGACAAACTGTATAATTGTAATTTAGTGTTTCGAGTGAGAAATCTCGAGCGTTTAGCTTCAACACTTTCACGCAAGCCCGAAAAATTCGAATTAAAATACCATGAAACTGTCTAATCATCATACGCGGTTTCATCCTGGTTAAGATATACGATTAGAACCAATGACAAGGACAAAATCCGATTGAAACCTATTAGAACCGATTCTTTTTCAATCGAAATATTGTCCATTTCATTGGTTTCTTTCAGTTTCAATCGAAATATTGTCCATTTGATCGGTTTCTATCAGTTTCAATCGAAATATTGTCCATTTAATCGGTTTCTATCAGTTTCAATCGAAATTTTGTCTACTTGATCGGTGCCTATTAGTCTCAATTGGAATTACTAAGCAGGGCACCGATCTTCGCGATCGTTCAGGGTCGCCAAAATATAGTGAAGCCAGTTCCACGGCTTCCCGGCTGAATGAAAGCGAGCGTCAAACCGGAACCAATCAAGGCAACGGAGTTCCGACGTTCGACGGAAAGAGCGAGCTTGATGTCCGAACGAGCCGCGTGTTTTGCTTCAACGAAGCGCAAATTGAGACCCGGAACACGTGCGGCGGTGACGAAATCTCGAAAAGGCAAGGGTTGCCGGCCGGTTGCGCGAGGCTCGGTGAACGTCATAGACGTGTCGTAAACCTCGCGAGATCGTAGTTGAAAAATCGGCCTGCAACCTTCTTTTTTCTACGCCGCATGAAGCAACGAGTTGCACGAATTTCGGTTTTCGTTCTAAAAATGAAAAGCAGGCATTGAGCAACGCGACGACTTTTGTACTGTATAAAATATGAGTTTTTGTCTTCTCTTTATTATCGATAAGTCAATAAATGCACTTACAGCGTTTTACGTATTTGTTCGGCCTGGCGTGTCAGTCGCCGTCGTCTTCGAGAGACGCGGTTTGTTTTTTTCTATTTCTTTTTTTTTATCATGGCACTGAACGCAGGAAGGGAACTCGTCAACGAAGCATCAATGCTTTTTTTGGGAAATTAATTAAGTACAGCATATATACAACTGAAAGTACTTATCGAAATCGAGCCAGACGCTCGCGGGTAGCGCAATTAACGCGTGAGAAATACTTCGGCTCGTCGGGCGCGACTAAAACGACTAGTCGCTCGTAGTGCGTCGATCGACACACGCAGTCTTGTGATTATCCTCGAGATTATACGTTTATTTACAGTTGCCGAGCGAGCGAATCGTCATGTCAGTCGTCGGTGGGACTCTCGACGATTGTGATCGTTAAAAACGAAGAAGATGAAACCTCAGGCTCGATTGCGACCCGAGATGAAAAATATTAAAGGTTTTCGATCATTGGCGAATTGGTCATTCCGAAAAACGAATGAGCTACGAACTAAAGTTTTTTTCTCGATTCTCGAGGGTAACGTTTTGTAATGTTAAAAATAAGTTATCGTGTTTACGCGATGTTTACGCTCTCTCGTCGACTGACATGATCGACGCGTCAGCGTGAGAAGCGGACTCGCCTTTCGTCCGCTTCCCACGTGGCAGCAGAAGCGAGCGCGATTTCCGCGCAAAGTTAGCCCGAATTCGCGTTCAACTTGCGTCTCATGGCCTCGTGGTAGGCGTCGAGCAGATCCTCCGGGCTGAGCCTGGCGCAGGCGGCGTTGTAGACGCCCAGCACCTCGTTCTTCGTCATCGCGTCGCTCTTGACGCGCGACGCCACGAACTCCGGGGTCATCCGCGCGTCGACGATCTTTCGCGCTATCTCCGGGTAACGCGATTCGATCTCGCGGGTGACGAGGTCGGCGTCGTTGTCGCGCAGCGCGACGTCCAGCACGACGGCGCGCGGGATCAGCTCGTCGTTCGCCACCGTGTGGCTGACGATCACGTCGAGAGGCATTTTCTTCAGCATCTCCTTCAGCCCCGAGAGATCCGGTGACTTCCCGCTCGCGTCCCCATCGTCGTTCTCCTTCTCCTCCTTCAGGACCCGCGACAGCATCTCGGCCAGCTCCGCGGATGAGCACCTCTTGCAGATCTCGCTCTTGACCTCCTCCATGTCGAACACCTGCAGACAGTCCGAGACTTTGATCTTTTTCCGATAGGCGCCGAGCAGCTTGACGTAGAACTGCGGATCGTTGTGGAAGATGTCGGGCAACCGGGAGAGAACCTTGTTCAAGCCGCACGCCCGACAGGCCGCCTTCAGCGTGACCTCGCCGTGCGCGGTCTTCGCGTCCACCTCCAGCATTCTCATGGTCTCCTTGCCCAACTCCGCTTCCGACATGTGGCCCATTTTTAGCTGCGAAATCACGCGGTTCGTTAGCCAGGCGAAAAATTGATCAATCTCCACGATTATTAAGTAAAATTGCTTCGAAAGCGAAGCTTCAACGAGCCTCCAGCGCAACTTAAACACAATTTACGTAACCACAGACTCCATTTTTTTTTCTCTTTCAACATTAAATAAAACGAATTCTCTACGTGGAAATAAATGAAATTTTGTCGCCCTCGACCGAGGTAATTATCGTAATTGAAAGTAATTAACCCGTTGTCTCCGGCAATTTGCATTCATAAAACCGTGCACTAAATTTCAGGTAATTCGCGAACCATCAGCCGCGAAACGGCCGACTCGGTCGTCAGATAAAACAGCTACAGCTAAACTACTTTTGTCACAGTCATAATTGGCCGACGGCCGCTAATTAGTGTGTTTTTTTAAAATCGTCCCCGCAATTCCCGCGACACCTACTTTGTATTGCGCCAGAAGAGTCTCGGCGCTGCATCTTCTGACCGCGCTCTGGAGAACCAAATGCACGTCGACCTCGTCGAGAAGGTCCTCGAGCTGCATCTGCGTGCCGATGGATTTCGACGGCGGCAAATCCGTGGAAGTGGAAACGGTAATCATCGTCCCGGGCAGAGTGTCGGAGCATAAGTTGATTGTGCTCATCTGTGACATAATGGGGGTGTCCTCGAGGACGGTGCAGATCGAAGGCTCACTCCCGACGCTCGACATGGTCGTCGAGGTGCGCCGAATTGACTGCGGCGCGCCACAATTCGTGTCCTCGACGAAAACTGAATCGTTCGGCGCCTCCTGACTCGGCAGAGTCACCGCCGAGACGTCCAACGTCGGCAGCTCGCTGACGTCCAAATTCTCGCTGATGTTCATCGAGATGTCCTTGTCCGAGACCAACGCGAGATAATCCGCGTCTCCGTCCTGCGTTTTCGGGCTCGGCGCCCTCGCCGGGCGATCGGGCAGCTTCTCTTCAAACTTGCGAAGAACCTTCCGCACGAAGTCCACCTTCGGACTGCCCTTCACCGGAATCCGGACAATTTCGCGCTCGGTGAGTCGCGCCAGGTTACCGACGGTCGCGATGCCTCGCATCGCCAGGTGATTTGAGAGATTCTTCACCCACAGCGGATTCGTCAGACTGCCGAGGATATTTTTAATCGGCGTCGAGCAATCCACGAGCGAGGGATAAATAGCGTCGGTGTCGTTGAGTAACTGCGGCTCGGCGAGCTCCATGTTCGCTTGCGTCGACTCCTGACTGTCCTGAGTGATCGGCAGACTCGCGAAGATCGAATCGGTGACCGGCAGCGTGTCCATCTGGCTCACTCCGTCCTGAGCGGTCTGAGTGCTGCTCCTCGCGGGTTTCTCGCAGAACATCTCGTCCGAATTCGCCGTAGAATTCAGACTGGGAACATTTCTAACGTCCACCGTATCCTCCAGACATTCCGATCTGTCGTGCTCGTCGGCTGGGAGATTCGTGATGCTGCCGATTACGGAGTCGTCGGTGACGTTCAGTTTGATGGAGTCGCCGATGCTGTTTTGCGTGGACGTGGAAAGTTCGGCGGAGACATCGACGGGTCGCTTCGGGCTCTCGTGCTTCTCATCGCTGCTGTTGAACAGATCGTCCTGCGTCTCGACGTCCTCGAGAGGCGAATTTCTCGCCTTAGATTTCACCGCCTGGCTCGCGTCTTCGGTCGTATCTTTTGTTCCATTCGATTTCTCGCCCTCAACGATCTCGATCTCCTCGCGACTATTCATCTCCAATCTCGTCGGGATCTTCGCCTCGGCATTAATATCCACCGCCCTGAACTCCGCAGTGTCCTCCAGGTCTTCGGCTATCTTCACCAGCAACGCGTTCTCCCGCTCGCAGTCCATGTCCAGCTCGCTCGAACCCAACGGTCGCGGCTCCTCGTCCTTGTCCGCCTTCTCCGCCTCGATCTGGATCATCTTGAAGCGCGACTGCTTGAATCTCAACGGGGAATTCTTCCTATCGAAGAGACCGCGCGACGTGAATTTGCTGGTTTTAAGCGGCGAACCGCCCGAGGCGATCTCGTAGCCCATTTCCTTGGAGACAGGAGGATCCGCGAAGCTCACGCGCTTCCTCAGACTCCTATTTGGCGTCGTGTCAATCTCCGCGTCCACCGGGGCCTGACGAATTCGCTTCAGGATACTCGCGCTCGGCGACGCCGTCAGCGAGGGCGGATTTGCGCTCGACCACTCGAGCATCGGCAGCTCGTCGCGCTCGCTCGAGTGCGAAACGTCCTCGTCGTCCTGACTGTCGCGCGCGCTCGACAAATCGCTGTCCACCGACGTCGCCGCGGCCTCCGCGTGCATCTTGTTCATGTTCGGCGAGAGCTTCTCGCCGTTGTTGCGCAGATTGCCGAATAATTTGCCGGGCGGCGAGGCCGCGTAATCCGCGGACTTCATGTTGTTGAAGATTTTTTCCTGGCGGCTGCCGCCCGGACTTCCCATCCTCTCGGGATCCTTGAAGATCGTTCGCTCCTTTTTCGACGGAAGCTCCGTTTCGTTGTCCCTCGTCTTGATTTTTCTCGCCGTCATCGCGTCTTCCTCCGCGGGTTTGTTGTCGGCGTCGTCTCTCTCGACGACCGCGAGCTTCGTCACGAGTCCCAGCATGTGCGCCGCTCGGCCGTGAACCGCGAAGCTTTTCGGTTTCGCGAAGCGCTTCGAGGGATTTTTCGGCGACGAGAAATTGAACGGGGGTTCCATCTTCGAGGACGTCGCAGTCCCGTTTGTTTTGCTCTCCTCCGGAGCCTTTTTCTCCGGGTCGTCGGGCAAAGCGTCTTCGGCCGGTTGCGATTTTATCGCGCTTATGTCGAGGAACGTCTCGTCGGAATCGTCGTGCGCCGTTTTGTCGTCTGGGAGGGAAACATCCGTGCCCGAAGCGTCGGTTTCCATGGGCGCGGCGGTGGGAATTAGGGGTGAGGAGGCTCGAGGAAGCGTCTCGCCCGTCGCCGGTTCCACAGGATTGACTTCTGTTTTACTCTCGTCAGTATTATTCGCTTTGGCCAGTGTGAGCGCGGAGATAATGGTCTTTCGATTAGTCCCAGCGACTGAAGGATCCTCCTGCGAACTCTCGACGACCTCGTCGTCGTCGTTCATCGCCGGTTCTTCGGCGACGCTAACACCAACATTTTCCTTGACACTCGGCTCTGGTTTGCTCGTGTCAGTAACCGCGATACTCGTCGCAGCATCCTCGCTCGTTTTTTCCTCCGTCTTCTCGACTTCGTTCTTCGAGCCAACAATCACGTCATCCGTCGTCGGCGTTTCCTCGTCGTCGACGATCGTCTGCGAAACCGAATTGCCGCCGTCTTGCAGGATCTTCTTGCCGTTCCCGGCAAACTTGCCGTCCAATTTCCCGCGACTGCGCCGACGTTTTTTCGCCAAATCGACACTTCCAGCTCCCTCTTTTTCCGAGCCTCTCAGGCTTCTCCTCACGTTGCCGTCGCTCGCGCTCTTCCCTCGCGTGGCCATCGAATCCGGCGAGTGCTGCCGTTTCCCGAGGTTCTCGCTCGAGGCAGACTCCTCGCTCGCCTTGGACCTTCGTCGCGAGGGCAGCGGACCGTCGAACACCATGTCGATACGCAGCCGCGACATCTCAAGGTCGGTGCGTTTGTCCACCTGAGCCGGAGGCGCGACGCTCTCGGCGTCGCTCGGCGTGCTCGACGGGGACCGCGAGTTTTTTCTGCGGAATCGTTTGCTCCTCTCGCTGCCCTCGGACTCGCTGTCCGACGCTGCTTTGCGCTTCGTTCCTCGTTCCGCGTCGACGTTCGACTCCGATTTCTTCGTCAAGCTCCCGCGCGTCTTTCCCGCTCCTCTCGTCGCTTTGCCTCCCGCGCTCGGATCCTGAGACTCCGATTGCGAGTCCTTCCGCGGGCGTCCCACGGGCTTTCCGCGAAGAAATCCACGCGTGGATTTCGCGTTCGCGGCCTCGCTCGTCGCTTTGGCCACGGCCTGTTTGACGCTTCGCAGCGCTCGACTGGCTATGCTACTGGCCAAAGCCGCGTCGGAGGGCGACGGCGGCTGTTTCTCGAGCTCCCGATCCTTCTCCTCGGGATACTCGTCGCGCGACTCGAAGTCCAATTTCTTCGCGACGATCTCGCCGGCCTCGTCGTCCTTGTCCGGGGATTCCGGGCCCCGAGCGCTCGGGGACCCGACGTACGAGTGATCGACGAGCGGGCTGGGAACGGGGCTGAGATTCACCGTCGTCTGTTGCAACTCTTTTCGCTCTCTGCCCGGCTGCCCCTCCGCTTCCGACTCTTTGGCTGGCTCCGCGGAATCCGCGACGTCGGCGCCCGGAACCGACGACGCAGCGGTCGAGTTCTCGGGAGCCAGTTTTTCCTCCGCGTTCTTCGTCGCCACGCTCGTCGTCGTCGACGCCTTCGGCTCGCCGCTGATTTTTTCTTGCTCAGCCGTAGCAATTTCCTCGATCTTGTTCGTCTTCTCGCGATTGTCGTCGGCCGTCGCTTCTTTCTCGACAGGCGCCGTCGTCGTTTTCCTCGCTTTGCCGTCGAACCACTGCTGCAGATCCTGCGTGTCCTGCGACGAGGACTGCGAGAGATCGTTGTACATGGCCGGGATGTCGTCTCGTCGACGCTTGAACGACTCCTTCTGGTGCTCGGTCAGCCGACTCACGTCGACCTTCAGGTCGGTCTTGATCACCACGTAGTCCTGGGAGTCGGGCTCCGGCGGTGGGGGTGCCAGTTTCTTCTCCTCCCGGTCCTTCGGCTTCGTCGGACGCGGACTAGGCGCCTTTCGGTTCAGAAAACTGCCCGCCAATCGCGACTGCTTCGTCGCGCTTCGGTCGCCCTTGTCGCTCTTTATTTTCAGCGCCAATTTTCGTGACTCCTGCTCTAGTTCAACGAGCACGGCCTTCGCGGGGTCTTTGATATTGTCCTTTAGGGCTATCACCGTCTCCGCCTGCGCCGCTATCTCCGGATTCGAGTGCTGGGCCGCCGAGCGAATTATGCTCCTGTAGAGCGTGAGGAAATGCAGGTCCAGATGGGAACTCAGGCCTCGCACGATGCTCACGATCGTCTCCCAGGTGCTCGATACCTTGAATGATGATTAATATTGTGCATTTAATTACGTGTGATTGGTTCGTGTTTATTCTTATCATGATTATTAATATATTTATTTACTGCTGAGATAAAATGCACTGAGAAGCAATGCAGGGAGTCAAGTTGAATTTAAAGACGACCTGCTTACCTCTTTGATGAGAATATCTTCGGCGTCTGTCGTTAGCATCAATTTGATCGCCTGACTCGTCTCCGTCAGATAAGCGAGCGCCTTTTCCTGGCTGTGCCCGTACACGGTGATGAGCAACGCGGAGAGAGCCTTCAGGGCGCAATCGGCTTCCGCGTGTTGGCCCTCGTGAAGCGCGATCGCGGTCAGGTCGGTTACGAGCCGCACTATCGTTGGTATTTCCGGCCAGGCTGAAATTTTGTCGAGTTTACATAAATAAGTAAAAAAAAAAAAAATTACGCATTATTTTGCCATTGAAAATTGAGTCTCACTCAGTAACTCTTCGTAATTAATCGTGCTCAGCAGGGCGTCCAGGCAATAAACCGCTATGCGGTAACACTTGTTGTTCTTCTTGAGACAGTCTTGAATCATCTTCGACGTGCTGTCGAAAATTGTGTTGGGCTGCACCGCGGGTAACGCGTCGGCGTTGCGCTCGAATTTCTTGTAGAGATCCTTCCAGTTGACCGCAATTATTTGCGCCTTCGGTGAGACAAAACGCGTGAATTGGAGTAAAAAAATGAGATCGAACGATCGCGTAGGAGGAAAAATTGTGGACGCCTACCTGTATGGAATTCATCGAGTGCATGTGAGCGAACGGAAAACGCACGATGGACTCGATAGTCTTGAACGACGGCTCGGAGTCGGTGCCCTCGTTGATGTCTCGGCTCGCTGAGAACTCGCACGCTATCTCCGCGCAGGCGAACCACAATTCGAAGCATTCGGCGCTGCAAAAATGTCAGACATGAATTTTAGTTTCTGCTCCGAAAGTCACGGATTTGCCAAAACTTACTATCCACTCTCGTCCGTCGGTAAATTCTCGAGCTCGTGCAGCGTCCGCCCGAGGAACTGCAGAGTCTCGGGGTGAAACTGCGTCTGTCCCTTCGGCTTCAGCGTCTGCCACAGTAGGCACTTTATCGCTTCGCAGTGCTTCTTTCGAACGCTCTTCAGAATCGTCGCGTTCATCGTCTTGGACATCAGGTCCGTCAGTATCTGATCGCGGAACGTCAGGTCGGCCGCGATCGCCGCGAGCTCCGGCACGAAGACGTCGCGAACGAAGTCGTTCACGCACGACATCTCCAGGTTGCGATTCTGCAGCTCCGTCATGACCAGAATAAATTCAGTGTACACCGCGCCCTGAAAATGTTAATTAAAAAAAAAACGTATTTGACGACGACCTTTTGGACAACGATTGAATGAAAAGCAGCGGCTATGCGAACCTTCGACTCGGCGCTCGTCGATTTCACGTAACGCATAAGATTCGTCAGCAGAACCTTGACGATTTCCTCCCGACTTTTCATCTCAGTCTCGTGCAGCTGGCCGATTATCACGACAGCCTCGCCGACGCTGTGAAGAAGCGTCTTGTAGCACTCCTTGAAAAGTTCCTCGCTCATCGAGCTCGGCAGTCTTTCCTGCGTAATCGGCGCAAGGGCTCTTCGCTCCTCCCGATTCGCGACCAGAAACTGCAGCAGCGCGTCGATCGCCGCGACCTTCGTCTTGTAGAATCTCTTTCCCGGCGAGGCGATGACGTCGGCCTTGGCCGAGAGAAACGGCGTGTCGCCCAGCGGGCCAAAGCAGAAGTTCAGGAACTGCGTGATCACGGGGTCCGCGAACTTCGTCACATTGGGATAGAGCTTCGCGATCAGATACCACCAGACCTCGAACTTCGTAAAGGCTATCAGTTCGCTCTTGCTGTTCTTCGCCGTCAGGGGAACGCACAGCAATTTTATGCGCCTCGGGGTCGCGAGTTCCTTCGGGTCCAGCGCGAAATTGTCGATCAGCAATTTCCACGAGACAAACGCCTCCCTGAATAAAGGCGAATTACGTTTTTGGAAATAAATTATTTTGAAATAACAAATTTTGAGACATCATTCCAAATTTTTGTCAATTAAAAAAGAAACATTTGATAATAAATAAGCGTATGCATATTTATTTGGTCCTGGGATAACTAGCAAAAATAGGAAAATAATGGAAGAGAAAAATAAATGGGAACATTTACCTGCGAACGTTCGGGTCCGTCGATTTGAATGCTCTCTCCTCGACGCTCAGCAGATTGTTGATGAGCGTCGCGCCGCGATGAAGATCGGTGCCGAGCAGCCGAACGCTGATCGACCATTGGCTCGTCCAGTCCAGCTCGCACGCCTTCACCAGCAACGACATTCGCGTGCAATAGGGTCCTTGCAGATCGTTCTTGTACCTCGCCCAGACGTCCGAGTACTTCGTCTTTATGTGATGCCCCAGATCGGCGCCGATCGCCTCACGCAGCAACTTTATCGCCGGGCCGCGTTGCCTTTTGTGACCCATGTAAGCGAGGGTCACCACTTTGTCCATCAGAAGCGTGTCGAACTGTTCAATACAAGCTGACGATTATTAACCGCTCGAGATCCAAAATCCCAAAGTCCGAAGACTCGCGAATTCGCAATTTTAAGTACCACCTGCGA
The DNA here is from genome assembly GCA_963932165.1 of Pimpla rufipes. Taxonomy (NCBI): domain Eukaryota; kingdom Metazoa; phylum Arthropoda; class Insecta; order Hymenoptera; family Ichneumonidae; genus Pimpla; species Pimpla rufipes. The sequence goes on from OZ010636.1 coordinate 14,296,255, forward strand.
GCTGCGAAAATTCCCGCTGGTGACCGCGATTTTGTACAGCCTCTGAAGCAAACTCAGCGCGTAATTTATCGTCTGTTCCTCGAGCTCCTGATCGTCGGAGAGTGATCGATTCTCCGCCTGCGTGAGCATCTGCAGATTGTCCGTGCACGCGGAGGGCAGAAGCCACTCCATCGTGTTCGTTTGCACTGTGTGCAAACAGTCGTTAATGAAGTTTATCGTCATCGGATCTTGAGCAGCTGCAACAATCATCTCGTCGTCCACAGTTTCCAGAAATTGGAAAATTTTGAGCCTGAAACAGCAGAGAGAAAAATGTAAAATGTATTTTCACGAAATCCCACAATTGTGTTAATTAAGTTGTGTTTCATGTTTTTTTTTTGTCTTTATATTTTATATTTTTATGCAAATGTTTGAGTTTTGTAAAATGATAAAAACAGTAAACAAATATAATATATAACATATTTTTTATTTCAGCCACACTAGTAACCTCTTTTTTCTGTTGATCTGCAGGATGGACTCAAAGAACTTGAGCTCGTGACGGCCGAAGTGCTTGAGGACACTGTACAGTGCTTTCATCGCCTCAGTACTCGTGTTTGGATCCGCACTGACGATCAGGTTTATAGCCAGTGTACATATTTCGCTGTACTCCTCGGCCTGCAGTGCGGAGGTCGCCTGCAACTTCTCGGCGTTGCTGCAATGTAAATTTCACCAATACAATTACTTGTCATGGTTTCCCTCGGACATCAATGCCAAACTAGAATAACTCTTTCGGAGCAACTTTGGACAAATTTTCCCTGTTTATCGCACGGTTTACCTGCGAATGTAGGTTAAGGCTCCGCATTGCAGCGAAACTTTGCCGCCGTCTCTGAGATTTCTAATGATTTTCTGCACGTTCTGTGCGTTGCTCGCCATGATTCCCGCGATGAAGGGCGAACGGGGGGCGCGGGCGTCAATTGCTCCTCGACATCGAGTCTCGCGTGTCGCGAAAATTCACGGGAAGCAACAGAAAGCCCGGTCGAATTACATGAAAGGGAATTACATCAAGGGGACGCGATAATTCGGTGTATTCGTCGACCGGCTTGGAGCTCCGACGCGGAGCAATCGCATTTTACGAGTGCAAGTCGGATTCGTGAATCGTTACGCGCCGCCCGGGTGATAAGCGAAGGCGAAGGGAGAGAAACGAGTCGCGTCAGCAGGTTATTATCGGGTCGAGCGGCTGCGGCGGCGGCGTCGACGCGCGTCTTTTTCTTCTCTCCGGCGATATATTTATACACCGAATACCATCAACGTCTAACCGCGAACAAAGCTCCTTCACAGCTCGTTGTGTATTTACGCCGAGTCCATTTTTTTAACGGACGGACAACCCAAGCGTCACACTGATCACCTTCGATGTTTACCGCAAGAGCTTTTCTCACGCGTTTCTGTTTTTTTTTTTCGGTCGCTTTCTGTTTCTTTTTTTTTTCGTTCGAAATACACACGCTATAGTTTCGGCGGGGTCTGCTCTTCGCTACATCGATTGCGAACTGTTGCTCTCTCGCGGTGGTCGGCGGTGCTAGTCTTTCGTCTGCAGCGGATCCCGGATCCCGCCAATTCGCCCCTTTCAGGAGCCCGGTCGCAACTGCGAAAATTTTCGCGCCTTTTCTGCGACGCTTTTCAGGCACCACGGTTGCTCCGAACGGTTTTGCGGTTGCGGTGGGCCATCAGCTGCTCCCACGTGAAAAAATCGTCCCGAAATAATCGTCAACATTCGCCGGTGTCGATCACGTTGTTGATAGTTTATATCGGTCGTCGCTGTGAGTACTCAATCACTGTAAGTGGTCAATCGCTCTCCGAGAATAATATTTATTTAAGACATCGCTGAGGAGCTGAGGCGTTCCCCAAAGTTTATGTTACAATTATAACCCGAATAAGTGCCGAAAGACCGGTGAAGCCGAAAATCGTTTATTTTTATCGTCGTTCATTCAAAGTGCCGCCGGAATTGCAGATAACGCGTGTAAACCCAAAATATTATGAATTTTTCAACGGCTGCACGTGCCGATTACGTAAGCGCGTAAATTCGCGAGATTAGCAGATAAGCGAAAAACGTGTGACAAAAATGCGCGCGCGATTCAAAAAGTCGAGCCGCAGCGAAGTCTGCCGGTCGCGCTCGAACCGCCGATCGCGGGACCCGTCGGTAAGGTAGGAAACCGTGTGAACGCTGCATATCGTGTGTATATTTATATATAGATATATCGCGCACGTAGCAGACGAAACACCGGGAATTCTCCAATTTTCGGGGCACTGTGTGTGCGAGATGCCGCTGCTGCCGCCATCGGCGCATTTTCCAGCCGCGCACGGCCCAAGGTCGCGAATTCTGCCGTGGAAGATTTCTCGTCGCGAGCGTGTAGCCACCGACCCGGAAAACACGCACCGACGATTCACCCCTCGGTGTTTGCATTATTGTAATTTGGCGAATTTTCGACGGCGAAAAGCAACGTAAGTAAACAATATAATCACATCGGGCGAGTCTGACAATCCGCGATTGTGCGAGATTATCGCGAGACATCCCAGAGGCGACGAGCGCGATGCCCGCACCAAGAAGCTCGCGGCTCCTCGATCTAACGCACTTGGCGCGATCGAGTTTCACCGCGCGATGATAATTCGATTACATAAATATTCCCGGAAGCGAGAGCGAACCGGTCTCCGCTAATTGTTCCAATTGAAGACTCTTCGTCGCGCTCCCGAAGCTGTCACGACGTCGTTTACTTACACTCGGTCGTCGTGAGAAACTCGCACATCGCGTACGCTAAAAACGGGTTTTGTTGAATTGTTGTTAGTTTGCGTCTCGTTGGGAAATCCCGAAGTTTTGAGCCTTCGTGCAGAGAATACTTGATTTGGGACACAAACGGTACGTAGGGGTCTGTAGGACCCTACTTATCGCTTGGCAATTTTATTTATTTTTTGGCCATGTTGATTAATTTTTAAAACATTCTGGAAAATATGTCTTGATTCAGTCTAAAATTGTTTACTGAAAAAATTAAATAAAGTTTGTTTGTCAAGTTGATATGAAAATCGATACAAATCTGGTAAAAATTCTTGCGCATAATGGCTGGTATTTGTGGGTACAACGCAGCAACAAATGGGATACGGACCGTACATAAAGAACAACATAAAACAGAACAAAAATGAATATTTACACAAATATTTGACAAAATGTCAAATATTGTTTGGAAAAAGAAATGTGTTTGGATCTGTTATGAACAAATCTGGGATTAAATTGTTAGACACTAATCACAAAGTAATTAACTAACAGAATTTCCATTGTCTCAGATCAAAATGGTTGCCCACACGGTTCTTCTGGACTTCACGGTTTCGGCGAACGTCATCGCCGATCTGGACGAGCGCTCCAATCTCAAGTCGACGATAGCCAATGTCCTGGGTGATCACTTTAACGGGCTGAAGACGCTGACGGAATTGAACATCGATGGCAGTTTAGTCATTTTGTACACGGGTCCCAGAGGAAATCTCATCACCGTCCGGGGATATCCTGAGGGGCTGGTGACGGTGAACGTGGAGTACTACAAGCGCGACGACGAGGAGGCTCTTTTGACCTTCGAGGTACGATTCACGAGCCGCGAGCGCCCGACTCGCGTTGTAGCCGTCTTTTTTCCTTTACGATGTATCTCGTCCCCCTCAAAAGATATTTTGACCGACCATCCAGTGGTGTGTGAGAACGGCTAAACGAAAATTTCGCCGAATTTTGTCCATTCGTAGACCTGACGACGGAAAGAAAAGAAGAGAAAAAAAAGAACGAAAAACTTGGCCCTTTGGAAAGGTCGCAGTATCTCTGCTTAGCTGATTCCCATAGCTGTTTTAGAGTTGCTGACTGAATTTGAGAATTCTAGAGTAAGATAGACACACATGCAATGTGGGAAAAGAGTATTTGAAATTGTGTTATTTTTTTGCCGAGACTGGAAATTAAATTAGGAATAAATTGCGATGAGGAGAGGCAACATTGCTTAACTGACAGGATATTGTAGCAGTGGCGATACTTGGAAGCCGACATTGCCATGGCTTTGAACAGCCAACGCAGCAAACGCTTGCCACCCGTAAGACGAGGAACCGTATATGATCTCTATTTGACACTATCAGGTAGAGACACTGTTTTCCCGCAATCAAATTTTCCGTTTTTTTTTTTTTTTTTTCGTTTTCTTTTTTGTTTACCTTACTTTTATTTGATCCTCGATTATCACACGAGCCCATAGATTGTCATGGAATATACTTTTTCTACTTATCAATACAATTGTTCATTGACTGTTGAATTTAGAATTCTAGGGTAGGTCGCTTGCCAGGAATGCCGAATGAGTCACATTATCCCACCGCACTCTTGTACTTCGTTGCGATTTTTTCTCTCTCTCTCTTTCTCTCTCTCTCCCTCTCTCTCTCTCTCTCTCTCTCTCTCTCTCTCTCTCTCTCTCTCTCTCCCTCTCTCTCTTGTCTTACGATATCGATCCTTGCACCAACTTTCTTGATGTGAACAACGTTCTCAGAGCACTTAGCCCAGATATTCGAAACATCGAAGAGATTCCTCGGAGGAAAGCGAACGAAAAAAAAAAATGATCTCATTCTTCCCCCCACATCAGACGTGAACACACAAAAGAAGGAGCTTCTTACGCTTGTTATTTATCATTTTTTTTTTTCGAGTGTGCGAGACGCCGTTCGGCGTTTCGAGTTTCTCCGAGATCGAGAAACCATTCACAGTATTAATAAAACACGAGTAGAGATTTATTGAACTAGATAGAACGTTTGTTCTGTTTATTCGTTGGTTCGCTTGGCGCGGCTGTTGGTAGTCGGCCAGAGACTTGGAGACGGCATTGCAGGCAGCAGCGACCGCCACAAGATCACACACGCTTACCCCGATAAAACGCGGTGGCCCGTTTGAGCGATACTTTCCGACCGCCGGTGAGTTTATTTATAATTGTGTTTACGGTCGAAACGAGGTGTGCAAAAAAATGAGTAAATAAGGATAATGTTGAAAAATGAGATAAAGCGCTGCGAAGAGCTATAGTTTGTGAGGGCTGCCTGCAAATTGTAAGATCGATAGCGAGTACACATGGTACGATATCAACGTTATGTATTGTTTGTCTGAAACGCTTTACGCCGTTTGTTTCGTAATCGTGGCTTTGTCGATTATTTGCCAATTAGCTTCCAAGACTTTTCGTCACGTTCGACTAACGCATTTGACGCTGCGAGCCTGTCCGCAGGTGCGACTCTCGCGCTTTGGATTAGCGAATAAATTGCGATTATTTTTTTGCGGATATACGATCCTCTTTGCCTTGTTTGATAGCGACCGATACGGCAGTTCCCAAACGTTTGTTTAACATCGCAGTGCAATCACTAATATCAGTGGCATGCTTTGCCGAAGCATGCGTTGCTATGTACTCTGATCGTTACGGCTCTACTGTAGACCAATCGTTCTCACGTGAATCCCTCGTTGATGCATCGTCGCCGCATGTTTTTCCTCTATTCTCGTTCTTAGCAGCGAAATATTTGAGACTTTGTAAAAAAATAAAAAGCTTTCACCCGCTAATTTTCTCAACGCACGAGTCACCGAGTTTTCACGTGTTGCTTTTCAAGATGAGAGACTCCTCGAGTACGATATCGACAAGCTGGTGTTCGAGGCGCGATCGCCCTACCAAAAAGTACAAATCGTGCACTCCAAGTCCCTCGGGAATCTGCTGGTGCTGGACGAGTTGCAGAGTACGTAAGAAACTCGCGCGTAAAAACAGGGAAGAGGCTCGTCAGCGTGGATTAACGAACGACTTTGTATTTCAGACATGTCCGAGGCCGATCTCATTTACACGGAGACTCTGATGCAACGCGGCAAGGAAAATTACGCCGGCAAGGAAATCGTTATTCTCGGGGGAGGCGACGGCGGTTTGCTCTGGGAATTGCTTAAGGAAAAACCAAAACACGTCACGATGCTGGAAGTGCGTACAATCGATCAATCATTTTCAGCCGGAGAAAATTAATTGAAACAACAGATTCAACAGCGTTTACTCCACAGATCGACGACGTCGTGATCAAAGCCTGCAGCCAGCACATGAGAAGCGTGTGCGGCGATTGTCTGGACAAGAGGAAGGGCGAGAACTACGAGGTAACGAAAATCTCACGTCAATCGACGTTTTCGAACATTTATTTCGGGCTAACCGAGAACATTCAATTATTCGCAGATCATAGTCGGCGACTGCGTGAAGGCTTTGGCGCACATGATCGACGAGGGTCGCCAGTTCGACTACGTGTTCGGAGACTTGACCGACATCCCGATAAGCACAACGCCGCACGGCGACGCCTGGGACTTCATAAGATTGATTCTGAACTCCTCGGTCAAGGTCCTCAAGCCAAACGGAAAATATATGACGCACGTAAGATCAGCGCGACGAAAAATTGAAACGTTGAGATCTCGAATAGTATTTTTTTTACTGAAATTTTTGCAATTTCCAGGGCAACGGCGCCTCCTGCCCGGAGTCTCTGAGCATGTTCGAGGACGTCCTGTCCCAACTCTCGGCGCCGGTCGTCTTCACCAAGGATCGCGCCTTCGTGCCGTCCTTCTTCGAGGATTGGGTGTTCTACCAAGTATCGCGCAAATGATTGATCAAAAATCGGCAGCGCGACGTATTCGGAAACCTAGCGGGTCGGACTCACAACCTTTCACCACTATTATGACCCGCGCTCTCGCTATAGTCGTAGGTGATATCAATTTACGAGAAACCACAGACAGCATTTCACTTTTCAAACTCGTTTAAACCTTAAACCCGAATCAATCAAAAAAAGAAAAAAAAAGAAAGGAGAAAGCGGAAGGAGGTAAAAGTAATAGGAAGATTATCTTTTAGCGACGTCTCGTAGCGTGTGTATATATAGATATCGTTAAGGTTTTTTATAAACGCGGTCAAAACCTAATTTGGACACTTCTTAGGCCTCCGGTTCTAAGCTTAAGTTCCGACAATCAACGTTCGAGCAGGCACGATGGAAATTATAATTTTTTCATCGTTTTCTTTTAGCAATATAAGTCGCAGCAGGTGTCACGCCTATCCGAGGATAAATCCGGATAGCTACGCACCGATTTTAAACACGCCGCAACGATCAGTATATCCTGTTCTTAACGCTTAAGGATTTGACAAGATTAACGCGTCGAGTCTTCGCGATTCGTCGACCAAACTCCGCAGTATTTAATGCGACACCCACGTTACGCGCGTTACGAAACAATTAACGAAAGTCCTCGGCCGCGCTGCGCCGCGGCAATTATACGGTCACACACGCTGTTGCTTCTCCAAACGTGACTAAGACGGAATTGCCCTTCGAGAATTCCCGATCGATGTCCCGGTAGGATGTTCGAGCTAGTTCGTAATTCGCCTCCCCCTAGTTAGACGCTCGTCGATAGCGCGACAGCGAAAAGTATTTCAAGTGAATTGAGCTTCTTCTTTTCTATTACGTAACTTAAAAAAATATATATCCGGAAGACGACGATCGATCGATCGTCCGATTGAGATTCGTCGGCGGTCTGACTGTCGGTGAAAAAAAAAAAAAAATCTTTTTCATATGAAACTTTTCCTGAGAGATCCGCGCCGTGTCTTTCTGATATTCTTACAATATCGCGGCATACGAAAATAACAATTCGTTGTACTCAATTCGGTATAACGAACGCTGTATATTACGCCGTGTCGCAGAACAAGTATAAAAGTCACTCCAAAGTGACTTACATCCGTGTGTATTATCAGTACAAACCGTGCGAAACATATTTTTCTCTTCCCACGCTCTACAAAAGAAAACTACGATTGTCACGCGTAGCAGATTGTAGAATTTCGTAGAAAAGAAATTTTTCCACCTGTGTCCATTCTAATGATTATACACCGTGTAATCGTTAACTTTTAAGTAAGTTAAGGACTGGAAAGTCCAATTAGGACTCTCGTCTCGAATCGACATCGAAAATCGATACCAAAGCCGAAGGAGGGGAGCATTGTTTTGTTGTTACTTCGTCTTACTAGTGATTGCGCTCTCGTTTGTCGGCACAAGGAATAAGTATGTACCGATCCAGCTATATATGATGCGGTCTTTCTTGTTGAGATGCCGAGTACCTATACAATGAAGAATACTAAGAACACAACGTCTCGTTCGAATTATTTTTCTGCTCCCAGCACAATTTCAGCCATTTTTTCATGTAATCCAAGCAAGCGGTGTATTTAAACAATCTTTTTATTGTTCATTATCACATATTAAATTCACATGCATAAAAACTTCGTACATTAATTTTTCGGCGGATCAATTCGCGTCGCGGAATCAATAATCACGAAGATTGAATTGAAAAATAAAGACATTAATATATCTATAATGCCAAATTCAATGAGACTGCAATGTCCATTGTGCACGTGTACGTGTTCAAAAATGAAAAACGAAGAAAAAAAACGAGGTTTATAAATATTAAGTACTGCGCAAATTCGGAGAGGGTCGTGGGGCAGGTCGGGGATTAAAGTAATTTACAGAAATCTTATGAGAAGTAGTGCGCTGAAAAATCAGACTTTTTGGTTTTGGTTTTCCACCCTCCCACGGAAACACTTTGGTCCCAATCAGGACGCGGCCGAGCTCCACCAATTCAAGCGGTAAACAGTATTAACACCTAACGCAAATGCGACACCGGACGATTCCACGATCGACGTGATTTTACGTCTCCAGCGGGAACTGAAACTCCTTGAAGCGCGACTTCGAGATCTCGGCGAACTGCTCGACCTCGTGTATCGTCGGCTCGGTCTCCGTCTCCACGAGGATCTGCTGCAGCCACTGCTGAATCTGCTTCGGATGCTGCTCGCAGTCCTGGGCTTTCTTGCTGGTCGCGAGATCCCCGCGATTCTCCGGAGTCTCCGTGGGCGACGCGGAGTCCGTCGAGCTGTTCAGATCGTTGTTCTCGTTCCTCCGCGAATCCCGATCGTTCTCTTTGCTGGAGAAATCCGATTTTTCCGCGATCGGATCCTCCTCTTTCTCAGGTACAGCGCAGTCTCCGTTGACTCTGACGAAATCGTCCGAGTTTTTTGATTCGACCCCTTCAATTGCTCCCGAATGGTTCAACAAATTATCCGCGATTTTCGGTGAATCAAAGATCACTTTCGGCTCCGAGTTACTCTTTTCTTTCTCCGCGACCTGCAATTCCGGGGAATCGCGATTTTCCCTGAGTCCGTCGGACGACGAGGAATAATTGTGATTCATCAGTACGGTAATTTCATTGTCCAGAGTGGCGTCCGCCTCCGAGCTTGTGTTGAAGCTCAGTTCGCAGGGACTGTCAGGAAAACTCTCCAGCCTCTCGGCGGTGACGGAGGAAATTACGGTTTCATCTTCCCTGTCGACTTTGATGGACTTGTCAAAGCTGATGTGATCCTTGTCCGCCTCGACGTACTCCTCGATCTTGTAGGGCTCCGCATCACTGACTATTATGCTGCTCCTGTCCGAGGAGACCAGTTCCCCGAATTTAAGTATGGAGTCCTGAAGCTCCTGCTGGTGGCTGAGATTCACCCTCACCGAGGGCACCGATGGCAGAAGCTCCCAGTTCGACTGGACTATCGTCAGCTGCTGGTTGTGCACAGCCTGGACCTGGCGCAGTAGCTGCTTCTCTCTGGTCTGCAGCACTCGGGCCAATTGCTCAAAGCAGAGTCTCACTTCCTCTTGTACCTAGCGACAATACAACATTCCAAAATTAATTTTTTATTTTACAAAAATTGTTTTTCTTAACATTTTTTTTTTCTTTAATTCTTTGTTTATTTCTTTGCTTTGTTTCCTGTTTATTTCTTCAATTAATATAATAATTATTATTGTTATTACATTCTTGTAAAATGCTCAAACTTTGTGAATAATAATAATAATAATAATAATAATAATAATATGCATTATATTTATGACACGCATAACCCTATCATATAAAATATGTGTAAAATTTAAAAATGTACTTTTCATTGGAGGCAACGATTATTATTATTATTACTATTGAGGTTATTACATTCATCTGACGCGCAAACATTGTGAATCATAATAATAATAATTATACGCGCTCTATTTACGGCGCGCATAACCCTGTTATAAAAAATTGATGTAATATAAAAAATTGTATTTTTGATTGAAGGCAACGATTACTGACAACGGGAATAAACAATTTTTTAAATAGGAAATTTTTAATCGGGAACAGACAGAACGGAGGACAGGAACGCGACTATTTATACATCGGAATGCACCATCTGTGGAAAAACCTCTCACCTTAGCCGACGTCTCCTGCAGCAATTTTCGCTTCTCGCTGATTACGCTGACTCGCGTGGCACTTTTGTGATCGTCGCTCTCGACCTTCTCGCTCTTCCCTATCATATTAACGACGATGTCGACGATTGACAGTCGCGCGATCGACGAGTACACGACGCGAGCACTTTCTTCGCGTGTATCTCGCGCGCTCGTCTAACGTACACGAACGAGCATAATTAATGAGGCGTTCACCTCCCGGGAATCCGGAGGCGCGAACAGGTGTTTCACGCTCTCTCGATCCGCACTCGCCACGCGAGTCAGTTGTTCTCCACGGGATTCGAAGACGACGTTTTTTTGTTTCGTTTTTTCGGTAATTCTTTTGTCAACGGTTCGATCACCCGAACGTTCGGAAAAGGTTTCGCGTCGAGGGTTGTGGACTGCGCCGCGCGGGGTCGTAGATTTTCCGCTCGTTCGCTCAGCTCTCGCTCGGCGCGGCGGCTTCTGGTTCGAATCGCGGCGCGACTCGATGGATACGACAGCTTCGATTATTTGTAACTTGTGTTACAGTGGGGAGGAAAATATTGATAATGATAAAAATAAGCGGGGATATCAGGTGCGAAAGGTCGTTTTTATTCATGCAAGGTCAACTTGGCTACAGAATGTTTTACGATGATTAACGATACATTAATAGATGCTATAAAAAAATGCGTGACTATGTAGAAAATCAACACACACATAATTTTTTCTATCCCACAATTTCCTACGATAAAAATCTTCTCAATAATCATAAAATTCGTTGGGTAAATAAAATGCTGATGCGATTAAAAATATTTAAGAGATGAAGATCAGAAGGGTGGCTGTTATTGTCGACTTAGTGAAAAATCTGGCTCACGTTTTTCATATCGTAAGTCTTGTCGCACTGTCGGCAACACTTGCCGTTGCCTGCGGCGAGACACGTGTAGCAAAATAGATGCTGGCAGGGAAGAACAGCGAGTACGATATTATCCTTCAGGCTCACGTCGCATATGCAGCACATTTTGGGTCGTCCGCCCGTGGATTTCGGATCTTTTCCCGATGATTTGCAAGACTTTTCCTTACTTTTAGTTGAGCAACAGGACTGGAAACTCGCTTCGCTGCTGAGATTCGTGGAACGCGATTTCGAGACCTCTTTGCGATTGTTCGACGATTTGGAATGACTCGACAGAGTCGACTAAAAATTATTTTACGTTTAATTAAACTTCTTATTAATATTTAACAATTGTGGGATTTGTTAAATATCGTATTTAGAAGAATTAACCTGTGACGGCCTCTCGTTTGATTTCGCCACTCTGGAGCAACATGATTTTCTTTCCGTTAATTTTTCTATCTTCGAGTTGTGCGAAATTGGAGTTTTGAAACTCGGTTTCCCCGTCGACAAATGGCTCGTTGATTTTTTCGAAGCGCAGCATCCAGTCTGGAATTTTTTTCCTGGCTGAGTTTTCCCCAAATTTTGTGGACTGTAGTACTGAATCACAGACTGTGAATGTTTGGCTAAAAGATAAATTATCAGTGTGAATTATTGTTATTAATTAAAAATTTGCAATTTTTTGGGTTTTTACCTGACCGCTCGCGATCGGCCGATTTGCTCTCGCCGCAGAGAATTTTCTTGATCTCCAACGCCGGTTCCAAAACCTGCAGCATTCCCTTGAGATGAGTCTCCACGTTATCGTAGAATTGCTTGATTCCTTCCTGCTCCGTGGGCTTTTTTAGGGCCTCGGCGGTTCTGGGTCCTATAGGAGCTCCGTTTACCAGAGCCTTGATTCCCATTCCCACGAGATTTCCAACGGGTCCACCGATCAACCCGGCCATGTCGCAACTTCCGCCCGAGCACATCGTGAAATTTGGCGAATTTTGCGTGGTGACACCTTCAACGGTCGAGCGAGCACTAAACGCTCGACGTCGCCGGATCTTATTTCAAACGTCGGGCGCTCGGATGTAAATAAGCATTTTTTCCAACGGTCCCCAAGCGAATCTTGACCTTCGCCAACCGAAGACACAAGCGAGACGAGTTTCAAGGAACGTTCGTGTTTATTTTCTAGCGTATCGGTATATCTATCGTACACCATGGTAAATAAAATATACATTTTCAGATGTGCTTGAGGCAAATACTTATACGTAAGATAAAAGTAATGAGAATAATTCAGTAGAACTTTGCTATTGATAGAGTAACTTGCGACGAATGTGGCATGGAAATAACGAGAAACGCCTCTGACTTACAACAATTCCCTTCTTCGATTAATTGTTTATCGCTGTCGATTTTCGCGCGAGAGAAAAAACGTTCACGACCAAAAGATCCTACCGCACGATTGTAAAATTTTCGCTTAAAAAATTCGTTCAACACCTAGAGATTACGGGATATGTATAATTCCAAAAAAACGTCCGTCGTAGGCACTTCGAACGCGTCGACGTTCGCATCACATTTCGTCAATCTTACTCGTAAACTGGCGCGCAATTGTCGCGTAATTATTGCTTATTTTTTATTCACGATTTCCCTCGCGTTGATCTATGTACAAAACGAACCGATCTCCGAAGTATCCCGAATAACGCGAGTGTCAGTGAACCTCGGAGGAAGGACAGATAAATATGTCTTCGACTGTATCGAAAATAAGAGAGAGAAAGAGAGATAGAGAGAGAGACAAAAAAACTTAGGGCGACGTAGGAAGCGAAACGTCGTAGCTCACGCGGCTACGCGTCGTGTTATCAAAAGATCTTAAACGAGTAAATATACTCTCGAATACTCGTTAACTATAATACTTCGGTTGTAACTATAACATACGCGTCACGACAGCCGGTAAAGTTGCTGTCAATTGTGAAGTAGCGCCTGGTCTATCGTTGCGAATTATTTACGAATTATTTCCAGCGTGAAACAATTCTCTCCCTAGTCGCTCGCCGAGAGGATCGACGATTGTAAGGCGTGTCCTAAAACTCGTGGCTCAAGGCTTTTGCGGGGAACTCACGAGCGACTCGCGATCGACATCGAAGTCTCTCGCTCGCTCAGAACTTTAACGATTGATATCTCGAAGAATTCTACAAATTTTCTTCAAAATAAGAGGCACAACTTGGACGGCTCCTCCCGCGTTTCGAACTATCGCTCGGGGATACCTGAGCCCACGTTATCCGGCGTCCTCGGGCTCGCGACTTCCCTTGCTCTGGCCGTTTTTCCCGCGATTGCGGATGAGCGAAGCGTCGGTGAGGGAATAGGTACCCGGCTCGAAGACCGGCGGATACTCAAGGCCGGGATAGTCATCGGGTGGCGGGGAAGTCGGTGGCGGTATGTAAGGCAACGTCGGTGGTGTCAGAGAATTCCTGTTGGAGTTCTGAAATTTCTTCTGGCAGGCTGGGTGTCCCATCAGACACTTAAGAGAAAAAAGAAAAACGTTATTTAAAAAAAAAGTAAAAATGGTAGGAACATCGTTTTCTTTCAAATGTACCTTGGACGCATTCGGTGTCGGCGTATCCGGGCTCCAGTCGCTCACGGAGCTGACCGAGCTGAAGCTTTGGCTTAGCGTGTGAGAGTGACTATTCCCACTGTAGGAACTCAATGACTGGCTTATCCCGCTGTCGCCGGGACTTTGGCTGCCCGAGCGGACCGTCGCCTGGCGCGACTGAGAGTTCGAACTCTTGTCGCGAAACAACGCCCGATGCAGCCTAGGCGAACCTGCGGATAAACGTAAATTAAACATTCACGTCTTACAGGAGTCAAGATGAATTACTGATTTTTTTTGTAAAATTAAAATGTTTAGTATGAGCTTCCATTAAAGGCGAAGGAAGCTTTTTTGCGTAAATTGGTATTTTAAATTTAACGCACAGGTGACAGATAAAATTAACGTAATTTTGACTAAACCCTAGGAAAATTAGGAAGTTTATTGATAAAATTTGTAATTTCGCTACTCTTGTGTGTTAAATTAAATACATTAGCTTATGAAGTGAATTCCGGGCAATGTAAATTGCAAACATTTTTAACCGTGTAGCTCACCCAGCAGCGTCTTTGGCGACTCTTTCGGAAGATCCAGGGTGTTCGGTTTCTGCGGACTTTTGCTACCCCCGAACAGGCTCTTCAGTCTGTTAGTCTTGTGCACCTGCTCGCCCTTGTCAAGATGCATCTCGAACGCGGCCCTCATGCCGTCCTGTTCGAACGGCGAGCCGGGTATCGGCGGCGGCTGGTACTGCGCGACGTTCTTCAGCCTCGTCTTCTCCGCCGCGCTCGTCTTCCTGTCGTTCCGGCGCAGCGAATCCATCCAATGTTTGTCGGGCGAGAGACGCTCGCGACGTCGATCGGTGAGGTTGAAGCTTCCCTTGCGACTGACCGACGCCTCTTTCCGCGCGCGCTGTAGAGTCTCCGAGGAGGAGGCGCAGCACGTGAGATCTCCGCTCGATCCCACGTAACCTTAACGCAAAATCCATCAATCAATCGATCGATCAATCGCCTGCAATATCGTGAAATTTCGGAAACCGGATGCGCCGTATCGACTCACCATTATCGCGGATAAATCTCCTCGGCACCGATTGCAGACCAGCCATTGCGTCACCGACGCCGGATTCGCGCGACTGATAATTCTCCGGCGTCGCGTTGTTGAACTGATGATCGCCGCGCGACTGAACCCTCGGCCCGAGGCACGAGGCTTCGCTCCTGCGGAATCGACTCTGCGACGACTCCGGCCTGCTCGCGGATTGCTGCAGGCTCGAGCGATGCTGCTCGTGGGTCATCTCGTTGGTCACGTTCTGCCAGTGGCTCGCGTCGCCGCTCTGCTTGGCTGGATAGTAAACCGCGCCTTCCTGCGTCTTCCTGTTGTAAGCGCAACCCGCGACAAACGATCTTTTACCGCTGTTACCGCACGACGTGCGTCTGTAGACGCCGAAGGTTCTGCCGTCGCCGAGCCGATCGTCGCCCCGCGCGACCATCGGCTCGGTCTCCGGTTTCTGAAGAAAAGAGACGCTCGCCTCGTGACGAGAATTCTCGTGGGAAGCGCTCGGGCACGACGACGACGACTCCTCGCCGTTTCTCGGGTGGCCGTAAATCATTCCGTTGCTCAGCGCCGGCTCGCCCGCCGATCTCACGTGCGACGACGAGCCGCCGCCGTCCTCGAAGTTCCGGTGCTGCACGTGAACGTGATCGCTCGTCAAGGGCGTGATCCGCGGCGAGGCCGACCGATCGCTCATCGTGCCGCGACGTTCGGCGCTCTGATGCGCGAGCATGAATTCCTCTAACGTAATGAAACCCCGGAGGTCGTCCGAGCGTCTGCCACGAATACTTTGCGATCTGATTGTGGAGAAACGAAAAGTTATAGAGTGGCTGGGGGTGGATTCTTCCGTGTCTGGCGCAAGCTGAACAGTGAAGCATCTTTTTTTTTTTGTACGATTAATTGTCACAATAGCGTCGGAAGTATCATGCGTTCCCAGGATAGGTTTGTGATTGACTTACCTAGCGTAAGCGATAGGTCATCGAGTGGTACAGATTAAGTACATAGATGAGCAGTGGTTTTTTTTTTGTTTTTTTTTTGTACAGTAACTAGTAGCCAGGAAAACAGCATGCACGTATTTTGTTGTTGTTAACAGACGAAAAAATAAGTAGACCCATCGTATTTTACGAAACGATTAGTTTTTATTGCAAAGAGGAGTTTTTAACAGTGAAATATAATATCCATTTGTGTTCTCGTAAAACTGCTTACGAATTACTTAGGAAAACATTCTTTCGGCGAGTTAATGCCCCGAGAGTTAATGAGAAAGCGTATTTAAGCGTGACTCTACGGTTGTTTGGTTCTCTTTCTTTCCTCTTTTTTGGTATCTTTTCTTTGTGACGTTGCGATCCCCCGTGTTCTTATTTGGTTTCATTCTTTTGTTGTTGCTTGGTTTTTGTTTTAGATATCTTTGTTGCTTTTTTTTTCTTATTCGGCAAGTGATCTCACAAGCGAGTTGCGTGCAGTCTTTCGGTGGTAGAGAAGAACTCTTGTACAAAATTTACCTGTCCGTTGTCTGGCGATAATCGCCCATGTCTTGGCTTGTGCTTGGCACGTCGGTCGCGCTCTGCGACGCTGACAAACCGTAGAACGTGCTGCCCGCCACCGTCACGCGGAGGTCTGGCGAGTTTGGCGTCGAATCTTGCTTCCTGAATAATTCGTAATCACATCGTTAGAATAAAACTTTATATCGAGATAGTCTATAATTTTTTCATCATTTTCTGATATAATAAAAAAAATTAAAAAATAGATATATAAATTAGGACAAAAATTTAAAATCAGTACCGTAAAACGAAGGATAATTTTTGCGTGGGACAACGGAAAAAATCTCACCTGTTGGGAGTCGAAGTGGGCAAGACGCGTCGGTAACTTCGGAATTGAGCCGTGGGAACGGGGACGTTCTGGTTCCGCGCGCCCAGGAATCTCAGGTATTTCCTGTCCAGGCTGGCACCCCCGATGTCGTGATCCTTGTAGCCGGTGCTGTCCTTCCGTCCGATTTTCTTCAGCGAGCCGAACATCGACTCGTGGCTCTGCTTCGAGTCCTGACCCGGCGTTCCCTTGGATTTGCCTTTGCTCTCGCTGTCGCTCTCGTCAGTCTCGCTGAACAGACCGCTCGTTCGATTCTGGCTGTCGGCCCCGAGAGTCGCGCGGTTTATCGAGTCCAGCCAGAGCGCCAGGGAGTCCTCGGTGTCCGCGGCGAAGTAGAAAACCGTCCCCGTGTGATAGACCTTGAAAGCGAATTTTCGCGACTTCACTTCCGCCGCGGTCGAGGCCGTGAAACCCGGCAACGCTATAAGACAGTCCGATTTTGTGCTGTCCTGGGCTTTGAATCTGCGGAGAAAAAATTGAAAAAGTTTCATTCCGATCTTGTCCCGTGAATCATCACGTGCACATCAGATTTCTTTCTTACCTGTACAACGACGAACTTTTGAGGATAAACCACGATCTCGCCCAAGCTCCTCCCGCGCCTCTGCTTCGATACGTCAGCCAGCCTTCCAGATCACCCGGGCCGACGTCTTTCACGGAAACATTGCGTCTTTCTGCAATTCGAGCGACGAACGATTTTTAAATCAACAACAATAATAAGGCCACTATTTTTTTTAATCAACATCAATAGCTAGGCAACTATTAATTTTTGTTTAAATCATCAAGAACTAGGCAACTATTAATTTTTGTTTAAATCATCAAGAACTAGGCAACTATTCATTTTTGTTTAAATCATCAAGAACTAGGCAACTATTCATTTTTTATTAAATTATCAAGAACTAGGCAACTATTAATTTTTTATTAAATTATCAAGAACAAGGCAACTATTAATTTTTTATTAAATCATCAATAATTAGGCAATTATTCATCGTTTTATATATTTTACTCACTGGCTAACAGTAAATTTCGTTTCCTACTGCTCCTGGGTGAGCTGCTATTGGAAGATTTGTTGGATCCGCCGTGAAGTCCCATGCTCCGCGCGACCATCATCGCCCTGTTCACCACCCCCTTGTCGTAGTGCTTGTCCTTCTCCAGCGTCTTCGGCTTCAGGTCGGGCGTGTGAGGCGCCTGTCGCGAGCACCCGGAACCGTCGGGCGAGTCGACGCTGCGCGGCGCTGGCTCCGGCGGCGCGTGATCGCCGCCCGCATGAACACCGTTTCCGTATTTCTCGTGAAACGCCTCGTATTTCTCGTTGCCCGTTCGCTCGTCCCTCAGCTGCCCCTCGTAGATCTCCGTGTACCCGTAGTGATCGATGAACGACGGGGGTTTCTGCTCGTGCAGCGGCGTCGTTGGCTCGTCGATGAAGTCCGTCGATTTCTCCACGAAGTCGCGATACCCCTCGAACGCGTCCCGATGATGCGAAGCACCGAATGCCTCGGGAATCGCCGGAACCTCCGGCGGTTCGATTCTCTTCAATTCCGGCGCCTTCGGCTGCTCCCGCGCGTCCGGCGAGCCGGAAACCGCGTTAAGATTCAGCGGCAGAGGTTTGGAGAAATATTTTCGCGGTGGCGGCTCGGGCGGCGTGAGCCGCAGCTTCGTCTCCAGCTTCTTCGGCGGTTCCGCCTTAATCAAAGCCGGAGTTTCACGTGGAAGCGTCTCGGATCTTTCATGTTTGCCGTTGTTCAGCGCCAACGCCGGAACCGTCGCGTCCGGAGTCTCTGCCCGACCGCCGCCCGCGTTTTCCCTCGCCTGACGATTTTTCCCGGCCTCGTTTGTCATCGAACACGCGTCGTTGTGTCTCTCGGCGAAACCGTGAGCGATCAGCGCCTCGTTCTCCATCAACTTCCGGAGCGGAACGTCGACCTCGCTGCTGCTGCTGTACGTGCCCTCCATGTAGCTGCTCGTCGACTCCGACTTCTCCTCGCTGCTCTCGCGGCCCAGCTCCGCGAAGTCCAGCGATATCTTCGGTATCGCCGGCGCCTCGATGTCGCCGACGCTCTCGCTCGAATTCGTCGCTTCATTAGGAATCTCCTCGTTATCGCTTTGAACATCGTTGGCACTCGACTTCTCGCATCTCGCGTCGCTGCCGTTCGATTTTCCGGCGTTGTTTTTCGCCTCTTCGGCGACTCTCGCAGCGCCGCCGCCGCCCTTGTCCTCCGAGTCCTTCTGCTGTATGTGCGACTCGATGTAATTAACGCGCTGTGCGACGCTGCCGATTGTCTCGCGGTCGCTCGACTCCCGGTCCTTAATCTCTACAGTGTCCTCGCTTGCGCGACAGTCAGTCTCATTAACGGTAATACTAGGCGCGCAGTTGGCGCAGTTAGATCCTACGTTGTTAGTCTTGGCACGAGTCTCGCGAATCTCGATAATGTCGGTGAGCGTCGTCGTCTCCGTGAGGTCGTAGGCAGGCGTGCTGTAACTCTTGTCCAGCTTGCCGCGCTCCTTGCGGCAACGCGCGCCCACGTCGTTCGCTCGCATCGCCTCGTGCGCCGCCGGGCGGTGACTCTCGTCGCACCTGCCGTCCGAAGGCACTGAATTATCACTATAATTATTATTGCTTGTCGTACCGTCGCTCGCCTCCCGATCCCGCCGACAGGAGTGACCGAGAGCGTCGTTGGCGATCCTCTCGAGCCCCTCGGCCGGCGCGGTCGAATTCTCCGACGGCTTCTCGTGAAACTGGACCTTTCGCTCGCCCTCCAGACGCTCGTCCAGCCGCTTCTTTCGCTTGGTCTGCTGCTCGTGAATGCCGAGACACGTTTGCGGCCGGAGATTCGACGGCACGCTATCCAACCCGTGGGCGCAGGAAGCCGCCTTATCGCGCAGATGAAACGTCGTGCTGTGCTCCTGCTTCAGCTCCCGCCAGAACTGCTCGATATCAACGCCGTGCTTGGTCGTCGGGCTCGCGCCCGTTATCGTCGCCCGTCGCTGCACCAAGTTCCGCGGCTTCGTCGCGTACAGCCGAACCGACAGCGGTGGCTCGACCTCGCTATCGCTGTCGCTGCTATCGGTCGCCATTGTGTCGAGCATGCTCGCCGTGTCGATGATGCTCGCGGGCTCGGGGCTCGGCTCCTTCGGCACGTGCCTGCGGCGGAAAGTCAGAAGAGAAAATTTACTTTTCGGAACAATGTTTTCTTTCGATTTTTAGATTTAGCGGAAGGATTGTGTAAAATAAATCTAGGCTTTTTCTAGGCTGTGAATTTGTGAATTAAGAAAAAAAAATCATTTTTGGAGAACAGTTTCTTTTAGACATTTGAAAGGATTGAAAAAAAAAAAATTAAAAAATTAGTAAATTTATAAATAAATTAAAATTAGTAAAGTTATAAATTTAAAAAAATTATATTACCTTGGTAATGGCATCGTGAAGTCCGGAATCGTGAGCAATTCCGGTCTCGGCGAGGGAAGATTGTGTTGCCACCTCGTGGCGTACGGGGTCTTCTTGTTGCTCGGCAACCTGTAGGGCTTTATGTAGATCTGCCCGTAGACCTTCGTGTGCCGCGGCCGCCGCTTCAGCGTGAGCAATACTTCCGCCGGGCTCTCGGTGAACAGCTCGAGCACGTTTTTCCGCTCCCAACCCACGACCGTCTGATAATTGACCTGCACAATTTCGTCGCCCTCCTCCATTTTGCCGCACGTGTGGGCGGCCGAGCCGAATTTTATCTCGGCTATTTGGTGATTTCCGTGGAAAGATGGCAAGATGTAGAAACCCTGTGCGAGATTGAAATCAACCATTAAACACCGAGACCTAGTTCTCCAATTGGCATTTCGCAATAAGCGTTTCGTTTATGCAGTCACATTATCAATAAATCCAAGAGTATTTTATTCTTTTTCACGGAGATTTCCGCAAATAATTTTCTTAAATAAATTTTGATTTGTATGGTGGCAAAAAGTACTTGCCAAGTCATCGCCTGGCCTCTTCTTCAGAGTGGCCAGATCCAAACTAGCAGGCTGCAGAATCATCGGATCTGCGATGTCCTGAATAATGTAATCAGCCAATTTAGCCAGCTGTTCGCAAGTCGTTCTTATCTCCTCTATAGGCTTCTCCGCGAATCTGTCTCTCTGTGCACAGGTGGCCATCTCCAGGGACAACTTCAGCAGCTCTGACTTCTTGTCGTTGTACTCGAGCTGCCCACTGAAGGGTGGCCTGTCCAGCCACCTGACCAGGGGCTTCACAGCTGTAACCACGGAGGCCACATCTGACAAAGTCTGCGTAGCGACTGGCTTGGAGTCTGTGTGGCGAGAGAGCTCATTGTGGAGGCTGTGCGCCTGGCACGAGAGGTGCAGTGCCAGGAGCTGGAGGTTCTCCCTGTCCAGCTCATAGTGGAAGTTCCTCAAATACTCGACAGCCTCTAGTATGATCTCCTGGTGGCCAAGCTTGAGGACACCCAGTTGCTCCAAATCCTCGGGCCTCAGATTCAACAGTTGCTGGCCATTGACGCCGTTGTTGGTGAAGCTATGAACGTAGGGAAGCACCGAATTATCTAGTCCTGCAACACAAAAGATAATGAATGAACGACGAGTGACGAGTGACGATTATCTGTGTAAATAATTTATGGGCTATTTGGGGACTATAGTGTCGTTTCCGCTCATTGTAAAAAGCATTTGACTCCGAACAATGGACTCCGCTTGGTGTGCAAAATATCAAACTACAGCGGACGATGAATCACACTCCGCGATTCTGAATGAACGCTGTCAATGAGTCTCAAGGCGACAAAATTGCTCCGAGTGTCCTTCGGCCCCGATCGGCGAGACCGACACGGGCGACGCAGGTGAGGTTGAATATTCGTAGCGAGAGTGTCGGCGCCGAAGATCGAGATAACTCGGAGTCGCGTGTGCGCGACGATAACGACGAGGAAGCGGGAGGCGAGAGCACAGGAAATGAATTTTTAACTCGCAAGATCAGCCGAGTGATCCGCGCGTTTGTCACGCCCAAAAAAAAAAAAGTCGCAACTACGTATCGACTTTGCACGCGCGCGAACAGCGGCGAAACGATTGATCGGGGCTCGCACCTTTTAGCCATTCGCACACTTGATCTGTCTTCCATTCGGCAACGTTGACATACGCCATGACCCGTCCGCAACGATTGACCCACCGAAACGAAACATGAGATTTCTCGTGACCCGACCAATTTTCACGCACACCCCGCCTTGTGTGTAGTCGCGCGCACACTCGCGCACACTGAGACGGATCACGTAGCGCGAACGTCTCACGCACACCGAGGCGGGTCGTCGGTGTCAGATCGCGCTGCGCACACTGACGCAGATCGCGCCGCGACACACAACTCGAAAGAACGTCGGAGCGCATCTCGCGGAGCGCGCGCTGCGCGCGCACGCATCGCGCGCTCTGCGCACGCGCCCGACGCACCGCTTTGATCCTCGGCATTTTCAAGAAACTTCGTGAATTACGGTTGCTAGAGCAGCGGATTTATACGCTTCCTGCCACTTCTAATGCACAATACGCAAACAGCCGCGAGGAAGGTGGTTGGTTACACTGTCGTGAAAACATAAAAACGAACAGCGTCATAACGGTGTCACCAACGCGTCTTCGCTTTTAGCTCGGTTGGTTCTTTCTCGTGATTGTCATTTTTGAGGTTATCCGTTCTAACAGCAAAGTCGAAGTTTCCCAGGATTCTCGTAAACAAAACCGAATATCGTGATCGCTGGGCTCGAGACTCCGCGGCCGATAAGACGGGAGATTCGTTGGTCGCATTCGGCGCGAATCGCCGCGAGAGGTAAAACCGCCGGATCGCGGAACAAGGTACGATCGTCGTTGCCAGAGATACGGGATGTTTCTTTTTGGCGTATTTTTCGTCACTGCTTCGATTTGAGTGTTGATTCGAGGTTTTGTATTTTGTCGATTTTGCAGATCAGGATTTGGACATGGCGTCAAAACACAGACACGCATCGGAGGGCAACTCGAGACCCAGATCCGTGTCACCCGTTCCGGAATACTTTGTCGATCTGACAGTTGACTCGCCGCTGCAGCGTCGCCCCCATCACAACACTAGACGCTGCGGAACTGTCTGCAACAATGCGCGTCCCAGCGTCCTCAGACTCAGCCAGAATGCTGAGTCCTCGCGAGGCTCAGTCGTTCGAGTGGTGGACGCTGATGAAGTCGATTGCTCCAACAGGTGAGTTGAATGAACTTTAGGTAGTAGTTTTATAACACAGACTCAGATTGCAGTCACTTTTGGCTTGTTCAATCATAGTTCCAATTTGCCTATTGTGATCTTTTATGTGTGATACAATAGTACAGTTTTTTTATTATCTGGGATTTCAAAAATATTGTAAGGTAAAAACCAATTTATAAACAAGATTTAATAAAAATATTGCAAGGTAAAAACCAATTTATAAACAAGATTTAATAAAAATATTGCAAGGTAAAAACCAATTTATAAACAAGATTTAACAAAAATATTGTACTTTATTAAATTTTTGTTTTATTTGCAGACTTTTGCCGCCGAAAAAGCGAGTTCGCAAGGACAAAACCGCCGAGCCAGAGGAGACGATAAATCTGACCGAAGGTCCGCAGATTAACGACTCGGTGACCGGGGAAACGACGACCCTCGTGTGTCCGATATGCCTCGACGACCTAACATCGAAGCGCAAACCCACGTCGACCCGCTGCGGCCACATATACTGCGCCGAGTGCATCGACAAGACTTTGAGCAATTCCAAAAAGTGCCCCAAATGCCAGAGCAACATAACGCAGAAGTCGTGCATTAGAATTTACTTCTAAGACAAGGGATATCGTCGTTTTGTGTACAAATTGCGTGTGTCCCGCGATCAAACTCGCCCACGACACATCCGAGCGTCGCAGGTCACGATTCTCCTCTTAAATAGGCTTAAATTTCACTTTCATTCGTCGTACGAGTATCAATTTGTGTTCCGTAAAAGTTGTTGGTGTCATTTCCCATGAAACTCACTGTCGCACGCTTCGCTCTTCCAAGCTGAACGTGAATGTCCTAAATATTGAAATATCAAGAAAAAAATGAACACTTGTATATAATCTTAATATTTTGTATCGGTACACTTAATAAACATTTGTTATTTTATTACATTCGAGTTAATTGTCTTTGAGTGCGAATTTCGACGGGGTCGTGACTGCGAAAAGCCCACCAATGAGAGAGAGATCGAGTGAGGTTTCAATTTTTTTTTTTTTTTTTCAACGCTTACAACAGCTCAGCCTTCTGTATTCCGAGACGTCATTGTCGAACGAGCAGCCGAGTATTCGAGTTCGCGTCTGTTGACAAACCACAGTGTCCCCGAAAAATACGCGGCACGTAACTCGGAATTATGTTTAAGCATCGAGAATGCATGGGACATTTAGTCGGAGGCGCAGCTATTGGAGTAGCGGGTAGATTGTTTTTCGTTTAATTACTATCAATATGAAAATTAATGTAACTTATACACTTTTATCGATATTTTTAGTGGGAATGTTGATCCAGAAAATGTTGTCGCCAAGTTCTTCACCCACTCCCGAAACTAAAGAAGGTCAGCACGTTTTTTTTTATTTATTTATTTTTTATTATTATTTTTTTTTTATTAATTCAAATAGGTAAATAATGTATTTCTCATCTCTAGATTCAGCCAGTTCGATACGCTTCGAATACGTGGAAAATAATTCGGGATCCAACAACCTGCAGGTTCCATCGCACCTCCACAAACAACGAAGGCACCGACGTCATCCGCGCTCCAAAAGTGCCTCAAGATCCAGACACGCGCGGGAGGAAAGTGGATATCTCTCGGTGTCACCGCGTTCGCTGCGAAAATCGAAGCTGAGCATCTCCGAATCGGACTTGCGATCGAGTTCGGAGACCGACGGCGAATCGTCGAAACGTGATTGCGAAAAATTGGAGCAGCGGAAAAATCCAGGGAAAGCGAGTGGCCACGTTGACGAACTGCGAGACAGTGAATTTTTTTTAAATACCTGCAAGAACTATTCGCCTCTGAAACTGAAAGACTGCAGGAATTCGACTTACACAGTCGAGAAGGACCACGATTTGGATTCCTTTTGCGAATCTTTCACCAGGGTGTCGACTGAATATCTTCCTCTCACGTCGAAGGATCTGAGGAAACTTTCTGCCACACCCTCTGACTACAGTTTCAGTTCCTTTCACGGATCCTTCGGAACGGAGTCCACGGAGTATCTGGCTATCAGAAGAAAGAGCGATTCGCAGAACCCCGAGGCCGGATCCTTGCTATTCGACATCAACAACAGAAAATCGAAAACGAAAAATCGCAACGTTACTTTCTGGATCGGAGGCCTCGAGGACGAGAATATTTCCAATTGCAGCATTACGGCTACCTGCGATACGGAAGATAAAAGTGGTGACTTTGATTCGTACTGCGAGGGTCGCACTAATATTGAAGGAACGTTGAAATAATTCAAAACCGAAGAATCGTTACACTCCATGTCTGAAATATGAAGTCCTCGTTTATTTATATTAGAGATAGAGTTTTCGTCCCGCGTTTGTAAGACACACAGACGCTTCAACACGTGTCCGTCCTTAAGAGTCTCTTTGTTTTGCTTCGAGTTCGTACTGTAACGACTCGTGGTGACCTTCACGGTTAGCCAGTACCTTGCGAATGTTCGCCCAAGTCGGTCGTTCTCCGAGCCTCCTGCGTGCCACGCGCGAGACTATTTTATTATTCAAGGGACCAATTTATCGTTTTTATTGCTTAATTGTGCACGTAAATTTTGTGAGTGAAAGCGATGCAGGCGGTTTCGTATCTCGCTCCGGCGCTCGCTCCTTTGGCAAGTAAGTCGTCGGAAAAATAACGAAAAGTGTATAGGAAAAAAGAATTCGCGCTTCTTCCGATTTTTTTACAGTTAAGATCATCGACCGATACATTTTCGACGATCAGCCAGCTGTTCCGATACCGCAAATTATACAAATTCCGGCTTCGCCTCAGTGCGGCTGTCGCTGTGGACGAGGATGTAGTACGTGTGCATTTTCACGCTAATTAGTGTTAATTTTCTACTAATGTTAATTTTCTATTAATGTTAATTTTCTCGTAATGATAATTTTCTGTTAATTTTAATTTTCTATTAATGTTAATTTTCTATTAATGTTAATTTTCTACTGATGTCAATTTTATTTTTAATCGATTGTTCGTTTTACAGCCGACGATTACGAGTCAACCGATGGAACGTGCAGCACCTGTACAACGAATTCGTCGTCGTCGTCTTATTACCACACCAAGCGGCATCGGCTGTCCACAAAATCGAGCACGAGATCCTCGTCGACCGGTGATGCGTATGACACAAACAGCCGCGGTAATTGCTTTGAGATTAATTACATATCGTCGAGCAGCTGATAAAACTCAACTCCACGTTGCTTCTCGAGCTGACAATGCGCATCGTTCGATAGACAAGGAGCATTCCAAAGCGAGTCAGCGTTCACGCAGCGCGCGACGTCTGAGCGACAGCACCGCTGGGAAGTCGGGAAAAAAATCAGATAAACACAGCAGCAGCGATGGGGACACCTTGCAAATCCTCGCTGCTAACTTGAAGAAAGAAATATCGGCTCGTCATGGTGAGTAATAATGAGTAATATTGTGCGGAATTGGAGCAACGGAAAGTTAATGCGTAAATAAATTGTACATCGAATATTGTTAATTATATAAATAATTTTAGATACATCTAATTAAGAGACATAAATGTATCAATTTCTTTTAATAACATTTATTTATTTATTTTAAGGCAAAGGTAAATCATCGTCGTGCGGCCTCGAATCGCGTTCAACCGAAAAATCGTCGTCCGCTCGGTACAAATCTCACTCGAGTCTGCGAAAGTCCTCGGGCAAAAATCTCCGCGAATCAGCGTCAACGTCCCAAAAGTCCACCAACAACTCAGACGGCTCAAGACTTCCGAAGGCCGGATGCGGCGGCTGTTGAATCAGCGATAAAAAAAAGCTCCGCGGCCCGACGGGGGCTCCGTCTATAAGCGGCACGAGAATTCAATGGGAACACCGCTCAAAAGGCGCCGGTCGCCAGCCCGAGATAAGCATAAGACCCCCTCTTTATCTTAATCCCATATTTGTAGTACGTAATCTCGAATAATTTCACGCAACCCAAATCATCGTTTTAACATCGCCCGTCGAACGCGATAGCGCGAAAAAATCCCGCATGTAAGACAATCGTAACGCTCTCTTCTGTCCGAATAAACCATTTTTTAAAATAAACACCCGAGGTATTGATTATCACGAGGCGTCTGGTTAAATGTTCCCGCATGAACAGTCCGAAAAATCTCTATTCGAAATGCGCGCCGGCGATTGGCCGAGCGCGGCGCGACGTCGTCGTTGGCCGGGCGCCGATTGGCCGTCGGCCCGCGGGCCACGCCCACAATCGGCGCGCCGTGTTGTCGGTGGTGCCGCAGCAGCCGCCAGCCAGTGAAAACACACGGAGAGACCGCCGAGAGCGGAAAAATCGCCGTGCGAGTAAAATTCGTTTTTTCACCCAGCGAAATTTCCGCCGAAGCGTCGAGCCGCCCCCCACGGCGACAGTCGCGGCCACAGCGAACACGGCGGCGAATGGTTCCGCGACCAAAGTCCTCCCGCCGCCTTTTATCTCCGTGACAATCGCGCGTCGCGCTATATAGACGACGACGACGACAGCGGCTGTGTCATTGACTCAGGCCAAGTGTCAAAAACGCACCGGATCCCTCGGCAGTCCAGCTCGTCTCGTCGTCCGCGACTCGCGCGCGCTCCTCGGGTGTTCTCGGTGCGGGGGATCTCTCTCTCTCTTTTTCTCTCTGCGTGTGGTGGGGAAAAAGGGGGAAACGAAAAAAAAGAAGAAGGAAACAAAAAAAAACACAAAGGAGGAACATAACACGTACGTGGGTGGCGGTGGCGAATCGGTCGTGCGGTCCTCGATTCTCCAATATTTCCCTGTCGCGGTGAAGCGGCGGCTACCTTCAGGGCAAACGAAGCAGCGGAATCGGGTGTACACAGAGGATGCACCGTACCCTGGTTTTCGTGTGTGTGGATCTCGCTCTCTCTCTCTCTCTCTGTCTTTCTCTCTCTCGCTCCTTCTGCCTCCGTCGCTCTGTCTCTCTCTCTCTCCGACGCTGCTCGTCTGTTATTCTTTCCCCATAAGTGACATCGCGCGTCGCAACAGCGCAAAGTGTCTCTACCCCTGTGTAGTGTGAATCTCCGCGTGAAAAGCGCGCTGACAGCCGTCGACCCTGATTCCAGCCGTGGCCCTTGTTAATTAGCGGGACGCGCGATACGGTGATTCGTAATTACGTATCTCGAGCTATCGTCACTTTCGTCGTCGTCGTCGTCGTCGTCGTACGTGCGGAAATTCGCGCTCGTGTGTGACGCGAGGAGCCCCGACGGGAGCTCCGGACAAAGCGGCGCGCGGTGTTTGGTAAATTCTCTTTTTTTTCTCTCTCGTCTTTATGTATTCGTCGCATTATCGTTTATCGGAAGCGCGTCAGTGACGCCGAATTCGCGTGCAACGCGAAAGCGACGCCAGAAGTGGAAATCGCTGTCGTGCGCGGAGTGAGAATATTTTCTTTCTTTTTTTTTCGTCAGTGACTATTTTCTCACTTTTTTTAAATGTCATTCGAGAACGTTTGAAATTTGCTGCTGAGGAGAAAGAGAATCTCTTTGTGCAACTTTGTATATGTCAGTCGACTTTTGGTGCGGTTTGTACAAATTTTGTACACAATTTTTTATTTTTTTTTGTACCGTTGATTTTACTATTTGATGCGTTTTATCAAATATGACTGTGAGGGGAGAAAGTGACAAGACTCTGGAGATCGAGGCCAACGTGCAGGGATTTTTGTAACAGCTGATAAGTCTTGATGTTTGGCTGCGACTCGAAAGTGATGCCGGTGCATCAGATAAACGTTAATCCGCCCGATTGGCAGCCGCCACAGTCTCTGGGACCCTCGAACAACACCAGTCCCACTGGGGCTGAGACACTGCCGGAATGGTCACCGCGGGTAAGATTTTGCTCTTTGTTTGTCGCCAGTCAACAAAAGCAGCTGGTTCATTGTTGGCTCAAGAATTAAACACATGAACAAAAGATCTCTGTTCTCCGCAAGAATTTTCTTTCTACTTATGAAATTTGTTTCCCCTGTGAATCACGGAAATGCATGCGGCGTTCTTAAAATAAAACTCAAGAAGTGATCCACATCTGCGCCAGCCAAGATGCACCAAAAATAACTCCACGTGGATAAGCCACTGACGACAGTTGCATTTCGAACGGCCGGAGCGATAACAGAAAATAAGTTTGCTTATCGAGTGACAAATACAAATAGTTTACATCTTGCTCAGGGATTGGACGTTTCTGTGCGCTGAATTTTGTGTTTGTCTAATGCAAGCAATGCGGCTTGGGTACGAAAGTTGTGCGAGAAGAGAAAAAAGTTGTGACGCTGGATGTATAAAGGTCAATTGATAAGTCATTATTAATAAAGATTACTCTGCGGCTCCCTTGCACCGAGCCAGAGATGAGTGAGAAACGAGATGCTACGCAGATTTCTCGCATATCCTCGTTCGCCGCTCAGCCGCTGTGCACAATTATGAATTATCCTCTTAATGAGGCTGCAAAATCAGTGCTACAAGAAACATTGGGTTCTTAGAAGAAAAAAAAAGAAAAAGTATTGTAATTTGCTTCCAGTTGCTTCTCGTATCTCTCTGTTCGGTTATCGACGACAAAACGGAATATTTCTGCGTAATTCGGGCCTTGAGAACTAATTATTCGAAAAAAGCTTCTGAGCGCCGAGCGTTCCGGCGTTATCAATGCAATGAATGAGCGTCGCTTCGTCGAGCCGCGAATGCACTGGGAACGCGACGGGATCGCTTTCGTCAATAAAATTTAATGCAAAGCGCGAGAGAATTCACCACCGTTTGGAACGCACGCTGCCGCATTCGGAGTCACGATAATAATAATAACAAAATTTTAACGACATTTACACAAAACAAAAATAAAAATAAGAATTTCAACCGTTTTCATATACAAAAAAAAAAGAAGACAAATTTGCGTCGAAGTAGTGAAAGGAAAAAAATATCAAGCGTCCCTTACAAATTTCTTAAACTCTAAACCAGAAGTGAATTTGCTCCAACTGCAATTCAGGCGATTTATATCAATTTTACGTTCGCGTCCTTCGGAGAGATAAAACTTTGTTGCGTCTGAGGCTAAATATAGATTTACCACAATTTTACGACACTTTTCGTATGGTACAAACACAAATAAACTTTCTACTTAAATCGGTCTTTTCGCGGCTTAATACGTGCGCGTTGTGATTGTTTACAGATCATAAACTCTTTTGATACGAAAACATTTCGGATCCGTAAAAAGTGTCTGGAGATGAGAAAAAAAATCTCCGCTGCCTTTTTTTTTTACTGACGAGAAGACCTATTATTAGCGTGACAACAATTGTTAATTGGAGTAAACTAATGAACGTTCTTTGGTTTTAGGAGGCAGCGTACGCGACCGTCGTCACGGTGATACCGAACCACTGTCATTCGTCGGTCAGCACCTTGTCATCGAGCAACCATGACATTTGTCGGTGAGTTTGCGGTTTCAAGGCCCCCCGATGATATATTTCCGTCGTTTTGGAGCGCGCGCCGGGCGGAAGTCGTTTGCCCTCCGCACTCGGTGAATTTTCAACTCTCCACGCGTTTCATAACCCGCGCGAACATTTATAACCGCGATGTCGACGATTCTCGAGCTGTTTTATTTTTTATTTTTCCTCTGTCTCTTTCAACAGGATCTGCCACTGCGAAGGCGACATCGGGGCACCCCTGCTGGCACCGTGCTACTGCAGCGGCAGTCTGCGTTACGTGCACCAGGCGTGTCTTCAACAATGGATCAAGGCGTCCGACACGCGTGCCTGCGAATTATGCAAATTCACGTTCATCATGCACGCTAAGACAAAGCCGTTTTCCGAGGTGGGTCGGCTTTTCCGTGTTCCATCAAATCAACGCCCGAGCTCGGTTGCCTCGACGATATTTGCGGTCAATGTTTTCGCTATTAAATTACAAAATGAAATTACGAAACCAATATACACAAATGGTTTCTATATTTTTTACATTTAAAAAAATAAGAAACGGAGTCTTTTAAATAAAAATTCGAATTTTCAGAATTAAAAACAAGAAATAAAAAAAGAATACATTTTTTTAATGTTTTGAAATAAAAGTGAGTAAAAAAAAAAGAATTAAACTGTTTAGTAAATACGCCATGAGATAAACACACAAAGGAGCTTATCTCCATTTCCCGCCTATTTTACTGTACACCGCGCGCGGTGCGTTCGATGAATTCTCCATTGAATGGTTTGTCGTTGCAGTGGGAAAAGTTGGAAATGTCATCTCCGGAGGTCCGGAAGTTGTGGTGCGCGGTGGCGTTTCACGCGGTCGCGGCGCTGTGCGTCGCGTGGTCGCTGTACGTGCTCGTCGAGCGCTCGGTCGAGGAGGCTCGGAAGGGATTCGTCGACTGGCCGTTTTGGACGAAACTGATCGTCGTCGTGATCGGCTCGACCGGCGGCCTCGTATTCATGTACATCCAATGCAAAGCGTACATCGAGCTCTGCAAGAGATGGCGGGCGTTCAACAGGTGAGATAGAGAGAGAGAGAGAGAGAGAGAGAGAGAGAGAGACTCGCGCCCATGAATAATTCATCCGCGCGTGCATGTTGAGGGCTTAATTTATTAATCGAAAGTGACATTAAAATATTTATCGCGATATTCGGGTCGAGCGTATATAAACTGTCCGTAGTCCCTCTGTTAGCGCTTGGCGTGATACGTCCTCGGGTTCGGGTCATATCGATCCGTGCACGACACGTGTAACACGACGTTATCTATAAAGCTAGACCCGAACGTGATTCCCCAATCGCGGGTCATCCGATAATAAAGTCACCGTGCGTCCCGATGAACCGTAGGCTTGTCACAATTTTTCATTGCAATGGATAGCCAACTTCGATTCCCCGAACTTGCGGTCCTCGAATTTCAATTATCGACGCGCTCTCCAAATTTTCGCGCCCGAAAGGTCTTTCCGAAAATATCGACTACCTCGAATTTACCGTCAATATCGCGCCAATTATTTTGTCTAGGAGCCCCGCGCGGTCCTCGTGCACACGGGTCAACGCTTTATCAAATTTCACTTTCAATCTAATTTCCCCGTCTCGCCGCAAATTCACTCGACGAAAGTGTTGCAACGAGTTAATCGGGTGAATCGATTAAATAGTTAAGACATAACGACATAAATTAAATTGACTGACTTCTTCGTTTTTTTTTTTTTTTTTTCGCAGAGTGATATTCATCCAGAACGCCCCGGAAAAAGTGGTGCTTCCCCCCTCCCCGACGGACTCGCTTCGGGACGTGACGTTACCGCTGAAGGACCCGACGGCCTCGATGCCGGAGCTGAGTCGCACACTCCTGCCACGCGCGCTGGATCCTTCGTGCGCCTCGGACACGGCCAAGCCGGACTCGGCGACGCCGCCGCAGAGGCACGACGCACAGCTCAAGCTCTACGTGTTCGACAAGCTCTCGTCGTCGGAGGATAATCTGTAGTACAGCGGCGCGAGCGTCGTTCGCGCGTCCGCCACGACGAGACGGGGCGAAGGTCCGAGCGGAAGTCGAGTCTAAGTCGAGTCGGATGGCCAGAGGGTGTTTTTCCTCGAGATTCTGTAACGCGGCCGTTGAGCTCGCGATCAGCATCGACGAAGACGGAGAAGCAGCGTTCGCGGTCAATCGTTGCTCCGAATACGCGTTCCATTTGGCGCGGCTGCGACGACCGCGCGGATCGGCTGCGCTGATTGGCCGCGCCGATCGAACTCGAGTCAATCAGCGCGCGCCAAACCGGCCTCGCGGTCGCACCGACCAATGAGAGATCCGCCGCGGCGCGCGAGCCGAACGAAAAGGCGAGAGGGCCCCCGATTTCTGCTTCCAAAGCTGCAACTGAAGTTTCGTGTCTAGCATCCTCCCTTCCGGGGCACCTTTACTTGATACTTAGTACTTCAGTGCTTGGATTGTCAGCGGCCGGGGGGGAGAGGATCGCGAGAGGCCGGAGCGAGAGTCCCGCGACCCGCCCGATCCACGCCCCCCAACCGGACAATTATGTACATAATTATTGTATCTGTGATGTTATATTAAATAAACTTTACCATATTTAAACGATCCGTCGCATTCCAATAATCGCACGGGTAGCAAGAGCGATGTAACGATAATAGTAACATTATACGTAATAATAACGATATACTGTATATCTAGTCTAAAGAAAAAAAAATCTAAAAAAAGAACGAACACAAAGTTGCTGAACTGTTACGACCTGTACTTACACAGTCGGCGATTTTGCGCGCTGCAAGGACGAACAACTGCGAGTTTTTATAATAACATAGTAAATCGCTTGATTATAAAAGAAACAACCATAAATAATTAACATTCGTAAGAACAAACGAGTCAACGACTAATCAATCTTTATTTCGGATGTGCGTGTGGCTGTTTTTTAATTTCGACATCCCTTATGTAACGTCGCGCGCACCTTCGCGCATCCTTGAGCGAAACATTGTGCGGCCGGCTCGCCGCTGTTTGCAGATCACGCCGTGCGTTTCGCGTTCGCGCTCGGTGTTTTGTATATACATTTTATCCCCCCTCCCGCCCCGGGCAATATAAATACTTGACCTCTCGACGCGTCGCGCGCCGGGACCGCGCGATGCGTGACTGTCGGGACATTCTCGCTGTCGATTGTTGTCTCGCGGATGACGAATTCGAAATTACATTTGCTAATGACGATCGCGACTTCCTGGAGAATTCGCGCCTTATTCACGTCGCGCCTCCCCCCTTTCCCCCACACCCGATCCGGCTGTGCAGGGATTTTTCAATGTCGCGCAAATGGTAAATAACAACACGAGAAGGTCGTACAATACGCGCGCCACAATCTACCTAATAGAAACGCACGATTGGCTTGATAGTTGCAGCATCTGTAAATAGAACATTCTCATCAATTGCTGGTCTAGCACGCGCGACGTTCGCACCGCCGCCTCGTGCATCGCGTGTCCGTGTGTGCGTGTTTTTTTTTCTCTCCTTTTCTCCCACGATTAATTACGATCGATTTTTCGATGCGGCCCCGAAGTTTGCCGAGCGTCACCGAGCGGCGCAGTCCAGCTGCGCTAACCTGCGAATCGGACGTGCGCGATTCGCCCGCCGCCGCCGCCGCCGCCGCCGATATCTGTCTATCACGTCCGCCCCGCAGGCCGAGCTCCTCCGCTTTGATTATTTAAACATGTAAATATGCAGTTGACAAGTACGACTCAGTGAACGCACAGTGCTCGCTCCTCCCTCCTT
This sequence comes from Pimpla rufipes, assembly GCA_963932165.1. Lineage (NCBI taxonomy): Eukaryota > Metazoa > Arthropoda > Insecta > Hymenoptera > Ichneumonidae > Pimpla > Pimpla rufipes. The sequence goes on from OZ010636.1 coordinate 14,330,216, forward strand.
GGACGTCGAGCTGAGTTCGCGCAACGCCGCCGAGCGAAACTCGAGCGTAAACGCGGCACCCTCGCGGTTTGCGTCGCGAAAAATGTCCGGACTGCGACAGAGAACCGTGGGCGATACGTCAGCCGGAGCGGGAGATGTCAACGACGATCAGGTGAGACGACGCCTGTTCCTTGTTTGCGTTTTTTTCACCCTCGATGTCTCGCGACACACCGCGCGAGTTGACGCACGTTTGTCCCGAAACGCGGGCGTGTTTTTTTGCCCTTTGTTTACTTAACCGCGACTACGCGAGACTCACGAGACTCGCTCGAACGTTTTCGTTGACAGTCGAACGACAGCGCAATTGGTGACCGATGACAGGTGCGCGTCGTGGTCATCAGGGAAAATGACTCGACTCTCGTTGTCGCGCACGTGTCGCCTGATGGTAATTTCTAATGACCAATCCATTTTGGTGTCAATAACATCGAAATTTTACATGTGTTTTGGGCTTGAGTCTTGATCGATATTGACAGGCAATTAGCGCAATGACAACAGGTACATTATAGTCATTGCCAAAAATTGCTTTGACCGCATCAGTCTCGTTACTATTGAAATTTGATTTGGAGCACAATTTGGCGTCTGGAAGATTTGGTTCAAACTGATTCAGACACTTTTTTTTAATGCATAAAAGAAGCTTTTGTCAATAAAGAAATTAAAGAGCGATTGGAGATGACGATATGTAACATATTACGTTATGTGGCGGTTAAGCCGTTTGACTAACACTGTCTGTATGCGCATGTGAAACAATTGGAATTTCCCCCGAAGAACTGTTCGGTATCCACGACACCAGACACCGTACGTCCCTGTTTTATTGTTCACAAGATTGCAAAACGTTTGATTCTGTCGCAAGTCGTCAGGCGTCATTATTGCCTTTCTTTTTCCATCAGAAAGAGGACATCGAGTCAGAGGATGATGGAAAGGTGGAGGTTGACGAGTTGGCCAAGACACTGCCCCAGGGTACGGATCACACACCCAACATCCTCATCACCGCTCTTTCCGGCTTACCCGACCGGTAAATCTATCGACTTTTTCATGAATAAACATTGGTGGACTTTGGCTGCGATGCTTGACAGCCAATGTTATAGGAGCTGCGAGGACTTTGTGTGACACAACACATTTTTTTGCAGCTGGAAAAACTGGATTATCAGGGGAATTTTCACCTGGCTGATGATCGCTGGCTTCTGTCTTATTATTTACGGCGGGCCGTTAGCACTGATGGTTACAGTGAGTAAATTTGGGATTCAAGGATCTTTCGCTTGAGTTTTGGAGCATTCAACTAATTTTATGTCTGTTGATTAGACACTGGTCGTACAAGTTAAATGTTTCGCGGAAATCATCAACATCGGATACGCCGTCTACAGGATACATGGTTTGCCTTGGTTCAGATCCCTCTCTTGGTACTTCCTAATCACATCCAATTACTTCTTCTACGGCGAGAATCTCATGGACTATTTTGCCGTGGTGATCAATCGGACGGTGAGTATTTGATATAATTTTTTTAAATTATTCCGAGACAATTTTTAGTCTTCAAAACGTCAAAAGAATTATACAAATTCTAAGGTCTGTGAAGCAGGTCAGTTGGACTCGACCGTTTCGCTTTGTGGCGGATAATTTAATTTACAAACTGTCGGTGATGCTGAGTAACATCCCACTTGATAGCCGGGTTTCCGACGCAAAATCAATAGGAGGCCTATTCAGTCATCGCCACTGTAACGCGCGTAAGGCTTCGCCTATTGTCGCGCGGAATTCAGGCGTAGGCGAAAATCCCGATTATAGGATTCGCGGCGAATAATTTCAACACTAGTGGCAAATAAATTGAGATAGAATTATAATTTTTTGTACTTTACGAAAGCTCGAGTTTTTTTTTTATTTCCTCAGGATTACCTGAGAGTCCTGGTGACGTACCACCGATTCATCTCGTTCTGCCTGTACATCGTCGGCTTCGTGTGGTTCGTTCTCTCGCTCGTGAAGAAATATTACATGAAGCAGTTCTCCCTTTTCGCCTGGACCCACGTTGCACTGCTGATAGTCGTGACGCAGAGTTATCTGATCATTCAGAATATATTCGAAGGTTTGATATGGTGAGCGAAGTAGAAAAAAAAGCCAGAAATCAATCGCTGAATAATTACGAGTCTTTCGTACATAACTTTTATTCATCGTTCTTCAGGTTTATCGTCCCAGTGAGCATGATCGTCATCAACGACGTTATGGCTTATGTCTTCGGATTTTTCTTCGGTCGAACTCCACTGATAAAGCTATCGCCGAAGAAGACCTGGGAGGGATTCATAGGTGGCGGTTTCTCGACTGTCGTACTTGGATTATTGGTACGGACTTTGATAGATAATTTATTGAAACGACTATTAGGTGAAAGGTCATCGCGATTAACGGCGTTTCTTTTGCTCTCCGTTGATGCAGATGTCGTACGTAATGTGCCAGTACCGCTACTTCGTGTGTCCCATCGAGTACAGCGAGGTGCTGGGCCGAATGACGATGGACTGCGAGCCCTCGAGCCTCTTCCGACCCCAGGAGTACACGCTTCCTCAGAGCTTGCAGAAAACTGCAGAAATGGTACGACGAATATTCGGAAAAATTATGCAATTATGATAAGAACGATGATCGAACGTTTTATGCATTTGTTTTCAGCTAAACTGGAAGACGAGTCTCACGATGTATCCGTTCTTGCTGCACTCGCTTTCGATGTCGGTATTCAGCTCCGTGATCGGGCCCTTCGGAGGATTTTTCGCGAGTGGCTTCAAGCGAGCCTTCAAAATCAAGGTAGCAAAAGTGAAATAAAAGGAAATTTAAAGCTTGAAAGATGTAGAAATGTATCGATCGGTGAAATTAATTTTCGCAGGACTTCGGTGACATAATTCCCGGCCACGGAGGAATAATGGATAGATTTGACTGTCAGTACCTGATGGCGACGTTCGTTAACGTCTATATTTCATCTTTCATACACACGGCGTCGCCTCAAAAGCTTCTTCAACAGGTAAATATCGTGAATTATTTTTTACAAGATCGATGGTTCTTTTTGTTAAATATGTTTGACTCTTTCAGGTTTACAGCCTGAAGCCGGAACAACAGCTCCAATTCTTCTCGTCGTTGAGAGACACCCTCGAGCATAGAGGTCTCCTCAATGCGTCCTAAGTATCAAGTTTATTTTAAAGAGAAGAGAGAGAGAAGGAAGAGAAAAGTAAATGAAAGAGAGAGATGAATATTTATGGTGATAGCGAGACGGACCCGCGAATCGGATACAAAAAGAGAAGAGAACAAAAAGGCAAATCGAGAGAGAAAACTCGCAAGATGCCCGAGAAATCGCGGCGTCGGGTCGCGAGCCCCGACGCACGATCTTTACTTTACGTTACTTGTCGATCCGTGTCTAACGTGCAATCATTCCAGTATTCGCGACCGCAGTGTATTTATTCTATTTTCATATATATCTCACGGCGAATCTACCTCGGTCCCTGTCCCCCCATTTTAGTGAACTCTGATAATCTCGTTTTTTGTACGATTCATTCGGTAACCGGATGCGCGCGGCATTTCCCCTCGCGCCGCGTACTGATGACTCTCGGATTCTCGAGTAGCGCCGAGTTTAGCCTCGGCCATTCCGACGTCTGACCGATATTTAGTATCAGCAGAAACAGAAACCAAGAAATAAGAAAAAGATAGGAACAGAAGCGCGACCGGCCGCCTATCAAACCGAAACCACAGCGATTACGCGCTTCGTATGTGGATCCACATACGTTTCTTTCGGTTCAATCGTCGTACGCAATTTTTTTTTCGTACTCTTCGTTTACAACGCCAAAGTTGTATGTTGTCTTAGTTCTCTTTCTTTCGTCTTTGATTAAGATCGGAGCCATAAACCAGGTACAAATAGCGGGGTTTGCCAGAATTGTGCATCGCTCGCATAAGGTAGGGAGAGAGAGATTGCTTTGCAGATCGGTAAATCGAACCACAGATTAGGTAAATTAATTGTCTTATCTTTCGTTTTTTTTTCGTTCGTTTTCGTCGTCACAAGCGGATTTGTTTACTTAATCGCTAGAATCGATCTCAGTGTACATAATTGGACGCAAAAGTCCGGGATGAACGTCGCCGGACCGGCCAAAATTAGGGCTCGCGTATCGAGGTTTCTCGCGACACTCGCGAGGCCTCGTTATCTCGTTCGTGAACACGTTTCGGGGTCACCGGACGACCCCACAATCGCATAATATAGAGAAGCTAAAGAGAGAGAGACAAAAAGAAACCGAAATGAGGAAAAATTAACGCTCGTTGAGAGTCGTGATAGTCAAAGAGAGTTTAGCGTTGTGTGTTCCGGTGTAATAGATGTATAAATGTGTATGTCGCCGACAGTTTACCGTCGACGGAATTCGGTTTTCCGAGAGAACAAAAAATTAGTATGTTGCTGTTACTATTTAACGGAAACACGTTGTTAGACCTCGTTCTTTCTCCTTCTTTCTTCCTCGATATTCGATGTGCAGTCAGCGTTGCTGTCCACGTCTTACGCGTAAGTTCGTTTCGTTGAAATAGTTCGTTCTCGTTTTTGTTTTTCAATGATCATCGTCCGCGACGAACTCATTGACCGATGTAACGCGAATTATCAGAAATCTAAGTCACGCTCCCACATAGCTGCAAATGTCTCGCACCTCTCGCTGCTATTAAAAATGCATAGATCTGATGGTTTCTAATTAACACGCAACGCGAACTTTACGCGCTACGGGTAATTCGTCAGCGTGTCGAAAGTTCGCCGCTTAGTCGCTGTGGCACCAGCACCACACGTGCCACCCAATCGAGTCTACCAAACCGCATGGAATAACGTGAAACAAATAAATAAAATCGCATATTCGTACGTATACGCTTAGTCAAGTGGTGTGCAATTTTCGTTCGTCGATACGTAAAACAAGGGCCGAGACGACGAAGAAAGAACGAGAGAGAAACTGAACAAGATGTCGCGACGGCGTCGAGTCGTCGCGATTTATATGTTTAAACTAATAGTACCTTTTAAGTTTTAAAAGTACGAGTAATATATTTATGTAGCGACTAAATCACAGAATAAAGATTATCCCGTGGAACCCGCGAGACATCCGGAGGTTCCAGGACAACAAAAAGAAATCTATGAATTCTGTTTTTTTCTTACGTTTATGTTTTATTCAATACTATCAAATGAGCGGCCTCTTGTAAGCCCACAATTTTTCATGGTCGTAAATAGCGTGAATCTTTTCGTACATGTACCTGAAGAAGTACAGCAAATTGTCGTACTGTCCTTGATATGCATTTGGGAAATCTGTGTCCCCTGGATCACTGGGAATTTCCTTCAGAGCGTAATTTTCAACAATTCCATAGGCACTTTCGTGCAATTCAACCAAAAACTCGTGAATGGCTTCCACAGTCGCTAGATACCAGCGTGGACTTTTCTTCTGGTGTCTCCAGAACTGTGAGATTCTGGACCTCAATATGACGCACGGTAAATCTGAAAAAAAGGCTGTTTCAGATTTTTCTACGCAGCTTAAAAACAAATATTTTAGTTTGTAAAATATAAAATTACAAAACCTCGTAATTTTTGGTCCTTGTAAATGGCTTTGGTCTGATTCCAAGTGCTGTCAATGAAGACAGCCCTGGTGACTGGAAACTGTAGCCCCTTGCCTTTTGACGCTGCGGCTTCTTTTTTGTACTCTGGAGTGAAAAGCCCTTCAACCGTAGCGGCCGTTTGACTAGGAAATATAAGAACAACCTGAGATTCCTCGTTATTGCCGATCTCGAGTTCGTCGCCCGAACCGGTCCAACTTACTTTATCGTCCTCCGCGAAAACCGGAAACTCCGGATACGTGTAGATCGTGACGTCCTCGGGAGCGAGGATCGCGGCGTGTATGGCTGTGCTTTTGCCGTCGATCTCGCGCGCGTGTTTTATCACGTCGATCTTTATCGGTAGCTTGAACAATAACAACAACAATGTGACACATGACAATTGGCGGCGATCCGGATTCACGCGGGCTTCGTCGGAAAGCGCGTACCTTGACTCGCGGAAAGTACTTCCGGTCGATAACAGGTGCGCAACAGGTGTAACAGAAGAATTTACGCGATTTGCGGCAGCGATCGCAGATCTCGCGGCCCTCGACGCTGTCGAGGATACTGGGGTCGTCGATTTTGAGCTTTCGAAAAGGAGCCTCGTCGATGGCCTTCTGCTGCTCCTCCAGGGCCGCGAGTCGCTCCTCGCTCGCAGCCATCGCGATCGGGAAATTGCGTTGATGCTGAACAGCTGAAGAGTCGAGAGGCAAACTTCAACCGGTAAAAACAATTGTTGACGCGCGCACATTGACACAAACAGCACTCGGCACACGTGGTCGGGAAGATCGAGCAGCAGCATCCCCACCCCAAACTGTTGCTGTTGCCATCCGCGTTTGGCAAGAAAACAAACGCGATCTTTGTAGGTTACGTTTTTGCGTCGGTCGGTAAAGCGGACGGCGACTGTACCGACCGCGTTCCCGGAAACCACGTGCGTTTGGGAATTCGGGGAATTCACGTCGATATGAGGACGAGAAGAGTCGCTGACCAGCTAGTAACGCTGCTCACGGATGAAAACATTACGTGGTTGAGAATTGAGACCGAAATCGCCGGAGGGAAATTCGTCGTCGTAAGTAGAGAAGCGAATTTTGTTTTTAATATTTTCTATATGATTTTCGGGGACAACAGAAGCAGTTGTTAGGCGACTGAATTATATGAAATCCTTGTCTGAACATGTTGCAGGGTATAATTATTTTCTTCTAAAAATGAATTGATAATCGTTGCTAGTCAAGTTTCTAGTGCCTTCGTTACGCACTAATCAGTGACCGTAGTGCGCGCTGCAAGTATCGAGATGCAAAGGATATTTTTAATTACAGGATTCTTAGCTCAAGAGCCGCCAATCAGCGAGAGAGCGTCTGTAGTTATATATCGACCTTTCTTTGTTCTCCTGATTCACCGACGCGAGCGAAGATTTTTCTCTCTGTAATTACGATGCAACGGCGATGACCTTCCGATGTAAACAAAGACGTCGCATTTCCAACCCGGCATTTTTTTTCGTTCGGAAGGGCTCGATGCGCCGTTTCCATGGGACAGATATAGCAAGACAAAACGCAGCGTTACGAAATCACGAATTCTTGACCAAACGGACGACCGAGCGGCGTAGCTACGGGATTTTCACGTGCACGTTCGGCGGGTCTTTGTTTCGTGAGACGTTAAATGCCGCGGCTTAAGCCAGAAAGTCCCGCGGATAAAGATCTTTACACTCGAACTTCATTATACAATTTTCCCTCCCCACTGACATCATACCCCGAGATTCGCGTCGCGCGCTTCGAGATTTAAAGCCTTTAATCGTACTTTGGGAAAGTTTAACATAATAAGAAGTGGCCGCTCGCTGCGTGTCCTTCGATAAGACGACGACGGTCTGGGTTTCGCGACTGCGTGCGACGCGGGACGGTTTTTTTTTGCATAAAAATGTAGATTAAAAAAAAAGATGATCGAGGAGTCTGCTACAATCTGATACTGTGGAAAAAAATTCTGTGGTATCGATTTTTAAATGAAAATAAATTCAGTAAAAAATGTTGCCCATCGACAAACGTTTAATTCGATGAGAAAAGATAAATCTCGCAATTCTCGAATTTATCTCTCGCCCCCCGCTTTTTACGAGGACCCGGTCGTTCCACGAGTAAATACCCTCGTCGTCGGAGCGTCGAACGTCTTTTTCGTTTTTCATCTATTTTTTTTTCTCTCTCTCTTTCGCGTAATTTACTCTCGCGCGCCTACAACAATAATTGCACGCCCACGTCGCCTATGTGCGAAAAATCGTTTTGTCTCCTACGCGACTCGGGGGTTTCGTCCTCTCACGCATACGATTATACATTTCAGGAGCGGCCGGGGAGGAGGAGGCGGAGAATCGTACGCGAGAAGTTCGGCCAGACGTGATTCACAAAGTGTCGGAGAGATGATTATCAAGCCCGGTGTTCACGCACCGGGAAACCCTCGTTACACGCGAAATCTCTCTCGAAACATCGCGGGATCAACACGGGCAGCAGACGCGATGCAAATTATTCGATATTAAACAGCTATACGATGAAATTTCATGGAGCATTCGTTGATCGTCGTCGTTTCGTTATTTCGGGATCTCGAGATTCTTCAGGCGACATTGAAATTAATTCCTCTCTCGTAATGATTTCCTTGAGTCACGTGGAAACGGGATAATTTAATTCAGCGTCGTCGCGCGATATCGATAACACTAGACATCAGAAATGTTTCCTCTCGCTACATGAAATCCTCGTCACAATTGTGTACTTAGCGTTTGCGCGAAAGAGGGCGGAAGAAATGGACGTTATCTTTTGGCAAAGGCGGGCCAAACGACCGAGGGTCCTTTAACTGCTGTGGGGGTCGTCGGGCCTTTCTTCTCACTTCCGGTTTCCATTCGTTGAATTGTGTACACTGCTGAGGTACATAATTTAAGAAACTGATAAAAAATGATCCGCTGTTACGTAAAATTATTTACTTTAAAAAGAAATTATTTTCTTTAAAAAACGATGATTTACTGTTAATAAAAAGATTTGCCTTTTTTATCACTAAATAGCCAATACGCGCGCTTACCCAGTGAATGAAAAAACAAAAAAACAAAATCGAAAACAATAATCAAAAAAATCGTGAAAACTATTGTATCCCTCTTTTAAAAAGTTTATGAGTAACGGAAAGCATTGTTAGCAAACTATTACAGTTGTGATTGGTTGTCAGGAAAGTCCGTGATAAACAAAATCAGTTTGGTGTCAAATTTGAAAAATTTCATAAGAGGACAGGCGAGGCAGCACACGTAACCTTTTAAAGCTTTATAAGAGTGCAGCAGCGCAAAATTGATTGTCCTATTATAGGTGATATTTTGAAATAAAAATTTCCGAGATCGTTTTTGGCGATTTTCGGTCCGGAGCCGGATCTACGAGTTCTGACAGAAAAAATATTTTTTTCGTCGCCAAAAAAATATTTTTTTCAAAATCGATTTAAAAATGTTAATAACCAGTGTTTTCGGGGGTAGAATAGGCGAGTTGAGAATGATGGTATAGGTTAAAAGTCGATATTTTGAAAAGAAACAAAAAATTGGGGTCGATTTTGGCGATATTTGTTCCTTTGTTCCGCTTTATGTTAGTTTTTAAGCTTCGCTTCTGTTTCGCTTTTTTAGTCTTATGCTTCATCTCTGTACTCTTTTCTTTACTTGCTTTTGTTTCTTGCGCTGTATTTGTGTGGCTGAGGTCCTTAGGGGACTTGTCCCAGGATCTAATAAAGATACTGATACTGATACTGATACTGATATTCGGTCCGGAGCCGTTTCTACGATTTCTGACACAAAAAAATCGCCAAAAAAATATTTTTTTCAAAATCAATTAAAAAAGGTTAGTAACCAGTGTTTTTGGGGGTTGAATATACGACTACCCAGTAGCCAGTGTTTTTTGGGGTAGAATATACGACTTGAGAATAAGGGTATAGGTTACAAGTCGATATTTTGAAAAAAATATTTCTGGGGTCGATTTTGGCGAAAAGTTTTTCAGACACGCGCGCTAGCGCGTGTGATCAGCCTAGTTTAGAAAAAAACGAATGCCGAATTCGTTGTGTACAGGCAAGAATACATCGAAATAAAGAGTAAAAAAAGGAAAAAAAAAAAAAAATTGTTTTCGCACTTTTTTCGAAATATCGTCACTTCACTAAAATCGAGGTTACTTTTTTTTGGATCGATCGAATCTGGATTTTCTTACTTCGTTCGAGAGAAAACTCAATCGCGAACAGAATACCGCAAGGCAGAATACGACATCTTGATTTCTAAATTTTTCATTTTTTTATTTCTTTTTTAAGCCAAACCCTCAGAAGTCGCAAATTCTTCCATACATTCACTCCTTGCATTTTATTTTCGAAAAAAAAATTGGATACGTCAAGTTTGAAAACTCTATTTATGGGAAATTTCCCGTTGATTTCGAAAAGCACCGTTGCTTGCCCACTTTCAAAAAAGAAAATTGGATGAGAAAAATGCAGAAAATAACTTTTTTCCCTACAAATATAATAATATTAGCCCATACGAGCGTCCGTACACCCTTGCCGAAATAACCCAAACCTTCAAACTCGAACACCCGAGAACTGTCAAAATGCAATAACACAACTTGAAACTGCTCGTTAGTGATCGACGAGTTGCAGGCAACTCGACAGCCAATCAAAGAACGAATAACCCGACAATAATACTTATATCGAAAATGCGAGATATTTTACCCACCGATTTTTCGAGAAGGGATTACACGACTGCAGTTGGAAAATTGTAGGGAATTGCAGCCAGAACTAAATGATCTTCGTATTTCGTTACAGCGAAGCCACTGATTTATCCTGAGAAACGTCTACAATTACTTTCGTTGAAATTTCCATTCGCGGTTACTAATATTCTCATTGTTGTTCTCGCAGTGTCTCGATGCAATGAGAGATTGCGCGTTGCTTTCTTCATCAGCGCGGCCCGCAATTGCTTCTCAAGCCGGACTCGAGGCATCTGATTGATCTGTCGGCCACGGAGCCTCCAATCATATTTTCAAGAGGCAACAAACAAAGCGAACTCGACGCCGTTAATTAATCTGAAGCTGTTTACCGCGCTCGTCGCTGCATTTGTGGGGTATGAAACGTATTATTTATTGCTCTATACTCTGACTACGATCTAATTACTGTATATATTTTTTTACAGGCTACGAGGATGCGTAAGACGCAATGTTACACCCAGAGACGACGAAACGCGCCCTTGTGCCGTTCAGACCAAGCCCTTTGACACCCTCGTAAGTTAACTGCCTGTACACACATTGGGACGTTTGTTTGCCGTCACTGGGCTCAAATGATTGGATTCATTTTGGATTTTTCTCCCTCGCCCCGGTCGTCACCATTACACGACAACCCTCTTTATTCTTTTTTCCGCAACACTGCGTCACGACGTGGGCGACGCCGCCACTGTCAATAGGAACTAGTTGCACACTCGCTTTGCGAGAAAATTAATAGGGCGCAGTTATATAATTGTTGCCGCGTTTTTTTTTCACTCAAGGGCAAGGCGCACTCCACCCACGCGGTTGACGGCACTCAATGCATCGGTCTATTTGCGGCGCGAAAAAAATTACAGAACGCGGGAGACGCGCGTTCGTATCGTTGTTATTATAGGCGCGATAGTTGTTGATTAGTCGACGTCGCTCGCGGTGCAATTATCTTACTTTGGGTGTGATTAATCAGCTACGAAAGCTGAAACGACAAGCTACACAAGTCGTTCTAAAATATAATTGTCAATTCCCCGCCACGAAGAGAAGCATCTTATTTTGGCCACTTCTGTGGCAAATGGTGATTTAATTGGCTTTTTTCTTGACCCAGAAAAAAATTACAAAAAAAATTACGCGGGAGACGCGTGTTCGTATCGTTGTTATTATAGACGCGATAGTTCTTGATTACGCGACGTCGCTTGCGATGCAATTATCGTACTCTGGGTATGATTAATCAGCTACAAAAGCTGAATCGAAAAGCCGCACAAGCCGTTGTTCTAAAATATAACTGTCAGTTCCCCGCGACGAAGAGAAACATCTTATTTTGGCCACTTCTGTGGCAAATGGTAATTTAATTCGCTTTTTTTCTTGATCCAGAAAAAAATTACAGACCGCGGGAGCCGCGCGTTCGTATCGTCGTTCTTATAGGCGCGATAGTTGTGGATTACGCGACGTCGCTCGCGATGCAATTATCTTACTTTGGGTGTAATTAATCAGCTACGAGAGCTGAAACGAAAAGCTACACGAGTAGTTGTTCTAAAATATAATTGCCAATTCTCCGCGAAGAATTGTCAATCCCCCGCGAAGAAGAGAAACATCTTATTTTGGCCACGTCTGTGGCGAGCGGTAATTTAATTGGCATTTTTTTTCTTGATCCAGTAACGATCGTCGGGGTGACGCTGAAAAAAAGAAGAGTCGTAGTTGGAGAGTTTCGCCGCAACCTACAGTTGATTTCGTAGTTTGCGGGTCTCTGTCGACGGCGAATAACGCTCGGTCAGAAACAGAGAGTCGCCGGGCCGGATCGGCCGACAGTCACCGCGCTCGTGGCTAATGGCTCACAGGGCCCGGGGTGTCGGACGGACTCGACAAAGTCGCACTCCCAGGCACCGATAATTCGGTTACGGTGAAATTCACGCAAGTGCGGAGCGCGGTCACAGGCAAGATCGCTGGCAGCGTTAAACCAATTTTATCGACACTCTGCCGGCTGCCACCGGGACGGGGCGGTAAACGGCGACGGCTGGGGCGGACGCCTACGGCACGACCGGGACTCCGGGCCGAGTCTGCAACAGGCGAGTCGACGACATAATGTGTGCAATTCAGTCGTGACCTTCGCTGCGATAATTTTCTTTCAATCTTCTCGCCTCCTGGATAAAAATATAATCACAATAAAAAAAAAGAAGAAAAACGTGGGTTTTATCCTAGTGACCGAATATCTGTCTTTGATTCTAAATTTGCAGTCGTTTATACTGGTCGCAGAGAGGAAGAAACTTTATTTAATTTTATTTTTCTTATTGTTTGATGAGCGCCTGGATTGACCTACGAAATGTCAGCGACGAACCGACGCACCGAGAATCAAAATTAATAACACATCGCGATATCGCACGGTCGACTTCGTCGTGCATGTTGACCGGGAAGGGGGGTGTGGAGTTTGCGACGAATCCGCGATACAACGCACACACTGAGTGCGTGAGATATTACGCGGTGGCCCGACGACTCGCCCCGACGTGAAATTAGTATCGCCGTGCGCAATAATAATTCGACCGCGCGATAATTAGCTGTTTATAGTCCCCGCTTTCATGCGCAAAACCGGGAAAGCGACGCGAGCGACACGACGTATATTAATAAATTGTAATTGCGTCGGGTTGCACAAACAAAATTTTCCCCGGAAGAACGAAACGTGCCCGAGTTCAGCAAACAGTTGTATGTAAATACGCGAATGTAAAACGCGTTACTTGGCGTTCGAGCGGCAACGAGAATCCACACACACGCCAGGCTGTAAAGTCGGCAAGAAAGTTTCTCGGCTCCTGGAATCTCTTCGTTAAAGTGACAAGATGTCGATACGCGCCTACGTGCAGCGTTCGACACTACAAATAAATGCGCGCAACCCAATATACACTGAATACACAATACGCATCCTGCAAAATTGCCTGACGATCTGCGTACATTTCGCTGTGTACGCGCGGAGCGACTGGCAATTTTCCTTAGCCGGGCGGGGCGGATCAATTTCGATGCAGCAATTTTTTTCACTCACTTTTCGCGCACGACGCGTGGTAATTTTATTTATGACGGAAATTAATTTAAGAATACGCGATAGACAAACGTGCGAGTTTTTATTGCAACTTTTGACCCGATGCGGATGGCCGGTTATTAAAATTAACTTTTATCATATGGAAACATTCGCGACCTCCGTTATCGGCTCGGGTTTATTCGTCTCCGACAATTGCGCCATAAATACACGCAAAAGGAGATAATTGGAGTATAAATACATTTAGTTGTTTCTTAATCATCGTACCGCGTGCAATCGCCTCGGAAATTAATTCAACACGACGGGTAATTATGGCGAACATTTGGAATTTGGGGTCAGATTAAAAAGGGAAACCTACTTTAAAGGGCTCACGACTGCAAGAGACACATTTTTTAGCTCAAAACTTAAAAAAAAAACACTACTCCAATTAGGCAATGATTTTTCTTCCGGTCCCCAGACATATCGCTTTCTTCGTTCCAATTATCGGACGACAGTTTCTCCAAATCCTCTCATCGTCTCCGCGAAGTTCACGTCAATTCGAAAAACCACCAGCCAGGTTGCTTTATTATTTTTGCCCCAAGAGAAGTCGTACATCGCACAACCGAAGCTCCACGCAGCCCAGAGGACTTTGATTAAGACGTTGCGGCGTACGTAGTCGTTGCAACGCGTCCGAGCCTCAAGTACCATCGCAGATGAGCACATCGAGATAGAGAAAAGAGCAATTTTTTATTTTGTCAGGGATTAATGGTCGACGCACTGGGAACTTGAGATAATATTTCCCCGGTGTGCTCTCTGAGCTCAGCTCCGTTAGCTACACAATAATAATAATTACAGCGGTAGCAGTAACTTATAAGAATCGTCGCTGTTTTCTATTTGCCAGCATGTAAAATTGATCATTAAAAAAAAACGGTCGTAAAGCTTTTTCTATTTGTTTTTACAGGATTTGACGGAATCGCGTGCATCTTGGAAAAAGAGTCCAGCGGGGTCCCGAAGGGCGCGAGAGCTTCCGGCGTTCGGCGAGGTCTCTCCTCGCGCCCGTGTTTGATCGATGGAAAGTGCACGTTACACGCCGTCCAGCGTTCCGTGTAGACGCGGGTTGTAAAAGCGCCCCGAGAACGTTCGCGTTTAAAGGGGGCGACTTTTACGTCCCACACACGGGGACTTCGGGTCACTGGATCAGCGCCGGAGCGGCTTAGAGGCTCTTCGGCTGTCCTCAACGTTTTTCCAATCGCCACTAATGCCTCGAAGTGCCGGGACGACGCTGCGGAAGGCAACGTCAAGGAGGCCACCGCGACGGCCTTTTTTCCAGTCAATGAAACAGCCGGAATCGCCGCGAAGGAAACGCGTTCGCGTCTTGTCAATCGCGCGAACGCAACGAGGGAATAACCGTGGAAATTCCGTGGGCACCGAGCATCTCCGACGAACATTCGACGCCGGGACGAAATAATTTCGTTACTAACAATCTATATGTAAATCGGCGGCCGAGCGTATTTCCTCGGAGAGACACGGCGAATCGAATAGACACACTGCGAGACGGGTTTTGCAGTGTATGGCGGCGTATTGAAGGGAGACGGTCAAGAGTGGGAGTCGCGCGCGCCCCCCGAGGGGGACGTTCGCCGGGCCGAGCCCGTTGTAAATTGTCGCGTCGTACCTTCCCTTTGTTGTTCTCCGACCGAATCGACGGTTATTGCATTCACTATCGGCCGATCTCGTAAATCACGCGGGGCGATTCTAAAAATAAGAAGAGGGAAGAAGAGAAAAAAAAACGTATTTCCGTACAAATTGTAATATCACGGATTTGAGATTACTGCGCAACAGGCGCGCCGCGCGCTCGTATATTACTATCGGGCGGGATGATCTCGAGGTGCGTGCAATGACTTTTACAAAATGTTCTCGATAAGAATTCACCGGACACGCTTGATTAGAATTCCGTGTACAGCGGATTTTTCCATGATGCAATCGAGTGGATTATGAGTTATGAATTGTAATTTTTGAGTAGCCACGATTTTGAACTCGAATTTGGGACACGCGATGAATTTTGATGCCGGGGGGAAAAAAAATACTCGCGCCAACTCCGAGGAGTTTTGGTCTTCGGGCGAGAGATTCGCGCGCGTTTTCTGACTGCAAAGCCGATTGCGTGGGCCGCGATTCTCGCCGACCGTAATCACCGTGGGAGAGGGCGAGATTCGGAAATTCGCAGTTTAAAACAATTCACGGAACCGAGAGTCTCGCGCTTGGCTTCTTCGCCTGCAACGGCGCGGACGGGTTGCGGCAGTAGTAACGCGCTGTATCGGCCAGACGGCACCGCCTGAGCCTGCCAATTCCGCTCGCAGTGGTCAGACGTTTGCAACTTTTTCAACTAGAGAAACACTTCGTTTTAACGCGGAAAAGTTGGGGCGTAAAATTAACATTTAGCACGTTGCTTCATGCAGATTTCCGCGGATTTGCACGGAAATCGTTTTTTCCGACGATCAAGAGCCCGAATTTTGTGCATAATCTCGGGGCAGGAAATTCGCTAAAATCTCGTATGCCGACTAATGCCTCATTTTTGTTACAAAATATTTGACTTGCAAATTCAAATTAACTTCGAGCGAAGTTAAAGATAGTCTCGTCAGTCGTAAGTCACTCGACTCGAGCCAGGAATCGTGTATATCACTGTGAAATGTTGCACCGACGCGCTACAAAGGATCAAAGATACGCAGAGCGTGACGAGCCAGGGGAAGGGGTCGAAAATTGGTCAGACGCCGCGCGACAATCGCGAATAACGCGCGGACAAGCGGCCAGACCGTTCGGCGTGCGGGGGGAACGAGAGCGCGGCCAGGTAGCTGCGAGTCTCGCGCGCTGCGAAGCCAGGGCAAGACTCGTAAATAATACGCACCGAGCCAAGTAGATTTCTCGATACGAAGAACAGTGGTGACCGCGTACGGGTCGATGGTCCCCGGGGGGTTGAACTGGGTCAGAGAGCCTTTGCTTTCCTCGCCGGTGCAATGCTCCGCGACTGTTGTCGCTCGTATGCGGTCTGCTTTACGTCGCCGTGGCCCAACACGTGTGTAGCACCTCGGCGCTAACGGCTGCGGGTCCTTCGTCAGGATTCAGGGATCCCGGGTTTTCGGCCCGGCGATCCCTGAGGACGGGTAGACAAATAGTCGTTCGGCCAGGACGTAAAGAGACGACGAAATTGCGAAAAAAATTCACTAGCTCCTTCGACCGTGGGGACGCGAATATTTCAATTGCGTCTGATTCGAAGATTTTTTTTTTTTTTTTTTACTTCGAGGCAACGAATCTCGAGGTTTAGGAAAAGGGCAACTTGATAGGTAGATAAGTGCGTTGGGGGTCAGACGCGGACGTTTTAATTGTACCTCGTAAATCGCTGGACTAATTTCTTTTATTTTCCCTCTCGTTGCAGATTTTTCACATACACACCGGCTGACCTCGTTCCGCGCCTGGGAATCGAATCGACGGTGGCAACGATCTCGGGGATAACACGGATTAATTCTCGGCTGCCCCGGATCGCGCGACGAGATTCAACAGGACACCTAAGTAGGTGCAACAGGTGTGTGCAAGCCCGAAAGAGCGAACTGACAAAAGGCACCGAAGTTCGCCCGCGCGCGACGTTCGGCACGGAAAATTCACCGTAATTCCGGCCCTTTTATCTTCGCTAACTCGCTTTTCTGGCGCAACGAGGCGATCCCGCTCGATTCCATCAGCGACTCCCAGAGCAACTTTTTTCCCCGATAATTGTCACCAACTGGAGCATCAGATTTCCAAGCGCACAAAAAATATTTTCTCGATTAATTTTCGTGACTCCTCAAAAACAGTCGAGCCGGGAAGATTTATCGCCGGCGAATAATTTTGTCGCGAGAGGAAGAAAAATCAAGTCTCAAATTTACGATTACGCAAGCCGATTAGAGATTTTACGACGCGTCGACGACGAAGCTTAAACAAATTATTTTTTATTCTGCAGGGAGAGAAAAAGGTCCGAGAGGAGGGGAGAAGGAGGAGGAGGAGGAGGAGAAATTGAGGGGTGGAGAAGGACGAAGGCAGCCGGCCGGGAGGGCAGAAGAGCGAGATGATGTGCGTACGCGCGCCGCGCTATTCCGCAAAGGCGCCAACCCACGGCACGACGAATCGTCGACAGATTCGTCGCAGGGCAGACTAGGCGAGCGAGGCGACGAGTTCGCAGGCGGCTATAAAAGCTCACGGGCACCGCCGCGTCGACGTCACACGCCGGTG
Source organism: Pimpla rufipes (assembly GCA_963932165.1). NCBI lineage: Eukaryota > Metazoa > Arthropoda > Insecta > Hymenoptera > Ichneumonidae > Pimpla > Pimpla rufipes. The sequence continues at coordinate 14,347,784 of OZ010636.1, forward strand.
GTACACTCTACGGTGTAGAACGCACGCCGGGACACCTGGTGAACGTGAAGCCCAGCGAGAGAGATTCCAGAGGAAAATAATACCAGTCCTTCTGCCGTCTCCACATTTATTGAAATAAGAGAAAAAAAATACCCATCGGAATCAGAATTGAATTTCAAGAGTGAGAAGAGGACAAACGTTTGAAGGCGAAGATATACGAAGATTCGTGACGACTTTTGGGCAACAAAATTCAAACTAAGTTTCACAAACTTCACGGTTAACTGGGATCGGATCGCTGATTCCTCAAAGAAGAATTTCACTCGAGGATCTTTCTCACCGCTGCCGAGAGTCTCGACGTCGCAGGGACAACCGACTCGTCTGTATTCTTCAGCCGCGCAGACCCGGGATTCAGTTTTTCCCCTTGTTGCATCGCCGCGGGAATAAGCGGTTCGCGGGAGGAGCTCGAGCGCAGGGTGAAGTGAAAACAGCGGCGGTAATATACGTGAGTATCTGGCGTTTATTTTTTACTGTCCGGTTTGCATTGATTGCTCGCGGGAAAAAAAACGCGAATTCGTGTTTTATCGCTAGCGCGATTGGCCACGTTGTACTCGGTGCAGTGAAACGTGGAGCTTTGAGGGTTTTGAGTGAACTTTTAATCAGTTTTTCACCGTGGATTTCCGCACGAAGAAATCCCCGTAACGCGAGCGTCCGGTGTCATCTGCTTTATTTTTCAAACGGGCCGAATCCGGATGACCGACCGATCGTTCGTCGATTCTGTGTCACTCGAAAAATATTTCGCTCGGCCGCGTATTTTTTTTTTTACGATGATTTCTGGACGAAGGTTCGCCTCGTCGTCCCTCGGAGAATTACGGTAAAACCGCGGATCCCGGGGAATCAAATTCTTTGCGTCCGACGATTTTTTTTTCTATCGTTCGCGGAATTTCAAAAGGGGTTCGAGTCGAACAAAATGTATCGTTGAAAATTGCTTCTACAGAGCATTTTTATTGTCCGCGCGGATTCCGTGTGTACGACGAGTTTGAGGAAGCGAATATTCTGTGCACAGTCGCGGCATTCGCGCGTGAAAGGCAATAGCCGCGAGTCTCGAAGTCAATTCAATTCGATTTCTCACAAAGCGAGGAGAAACCCTTCACTCCCTGGTGTCGCGAAGGCACAAAGACATTTCTTCCTTACACACAATGGGAATATATAGTGGAAACGCGTAATCTGAGATCCGCGACGTCTTGGGAGACCCGGCGAGCGTTATCCGTACGGCTGTAGCGAGGAATGCGGGGATGAACGTTCGAATCTTCATCGTGTCGCGTGTCTTTTCGATTGAGAATCGATTAAGACGATAACGTCCCGGTGGACCCCACAAAGATTTATAGTACCGTATGATTTGTATCATTTTTTATGTCCTTCCGCATTCCAAAAGCTTTTTGTACACGAAGATTTTATATATTCTTTTCCAGTCAATTCCATTTGTTAATATCGTTCACGGCGACAAGATGCAAAATTTTACGTTCTATGTATTATTTTTTTTATAAAACGTTTGTGAATGTTTCCACAGGTTATTGAGTTGAAAATCGTCGGGGTAGGCAGGCAGAAATCGCGATGGAAATCGACGAGCACGCAGGATGCGGCTCGACGAGCGACGCTTAATAGATCGTCAAGGGTATCGCACGAACACTGGAGCGCGAATTGCGTATTCGTGTATCGCCGAAGATACGTGTGGGCGCGATCGCTTAGCCCCGGCGGTTCAGCCACTCGCGCGTGCCCCAAATGCCCGCAGATATACAGCGGGCACTGATGTCGATCTCACTCTGGACCTGCCCCTCGAGGAGCGCGAGCCTTCGGAGGGCTCCAATCGAATCTACCGCATGGAGCACGGAGAGAGATCTAAAGATTGCGTCCACCTCCACCGTGCTTCGGTCTTGTATTTCTCTCTACTACGATCGCGGAAAATGGGTTTACAGTGAGAGGTTTTTTTTCGATAAAACGCATTTCGATGGTATCCTCCACCTTAAACAAAATTGTATCGCAGTAAAACGTGAGAGCTGGTCAAACAATCATTTGAATTTCTAATTTGATATACACAGTTTAAAAAAAATTGCTGAAAAAAATTAACGTAGTTACGAAATGTTCACCGGGCTGAATTATGGAAAAATGCCACGTATTCATTTTTTTCTGGTCCGCACTTCGCAGTGTCTCAATAAATTTATTTCCACTGGCCGACACCAAATCTCGTTCCTTGACTTACGCAGTAAAACGTGAACGCTGGTAATAGAATCATTTCAATTTTCAATTTGATGTACACAGTAAAAAAAAATGTGTAAGGAAAAAATTGAAGTTAAGTAATGTTCACCGGACTGAATTGTGAGAAAATACCTCGTTCATCGTATTCACTTTTCTTCTAGTCTGCACTTTGCAGTGTCTCAATTAATGTGTTCCCACTGACCAACGCCGCATCTCGCGTCTATTGCTCATTGACTTTCGCTTCCGACCCTCGATAGACACATCGGCCTCCGAGTACATGCGGCAAGATAGCCGAGGGAATTCCATCAGTGTGCACGGCCGAGTGTTGTGTACACACGCACGAATTAGCTTATCGGCGTATGCGGGCGATCGAATCCCGTCGCCGCGTACGTAGATGCCGCTAAACCAGCGGTTTCAAAATGGATTCCCTTGGCCCTGCACCTACGAGTGCCGAGGAGGGTTGATTACCTACACCGTACTGAATACATAACGGTGCACATAACGGCGCATCTGGAGTTCGCCTGTATAATTCCACACCGCGCAGACTGCGACGTGTAGGTGGGAATCTCCGTTATATTCTGTACACAACATTTCCCTTCGCCCTGACGGTTATCGCGTTTATATTCCGGCTTAATTTCGCCCTGGGCTCCGGTGCGGGAAACTTCCCGCTGGATGCCCCGCGGGGCTTCGAATTTTTGTTCGTTCCCCCTTCCCCTCTCAGCTCGGAACCTTCGACGCTGCAACTCCGTTTGCTAACGGCGAGTGGCCGGCAACTGGGGCAATTTTTTAATTACCGAACGACGAATCAACTGTTCCAGTTTCCGTTTTGCGAATAATCCTGGGGAAACAAACTTGCCGAATTTGCGGCTGCTGATTGAAATGTTATTCATTCTCGGCCCACGCAGCTGAACACGCAGTGTAACTCCCGTGGAAACATTTGCGTATGGAAAATATTCGCGGGCTTCGAAAATGAAAAGTAACACAGCTGTGCAATAATAGTATAGAAAATTACGTAATTTCGTTATTTTGTATAATATTACTCCAAAACTGTGTTAGCTTAATTTACACTCCGGCTAATTAATTTTCAGTCTATCGATCAACAGTTTGAAGCAATATTGAACGTTGGCGTGTAAATTTGCTGCCCAAAGTTTCCAAGCCCCAGTCAATTCACCCACTCCTGGCTATTTTCTCATTAAAAAAAAACCAGTAAACGAATTACCTACACATCGATTCTCTGATCTTAAGAAAGCAGAACGAAAACTTTCGACACAGCCTCCCTTCCGGCAGTTCGACGTCAACTCTCAAGTTCTGTCGTCCCTCGACCCCGAGAGAGCTTCGAAAATAGACTCTAATCAAACGCGTCATAGTCGTGAGGAAGCCGAGCTTTCGGCTCACCCTAATTTAAAGGTCCTGCAGGGTCGGTAATACGTCAATCAATTAACCGACGGGCATTGACGTCGGCCCGAAGATTCCGTCGCGAAACTCGTGTGTCAGTCGCACGCGGAATTCGTCTTGTGATCTTCACCCAGTCACTTACTCCACTTCGCTCTTTCATCGCGCACTTCGTCGCCCCTTTCGCCCCGTTGCATCCGGGTAAAACGCGCGCGGGGCTGTCAGCCTCTTCTCGATCGATAGGACTCGCCTCGGGACAGAAGCGCGAGAGAGTTCGATACGCGATATTGGCTCGCGAGCGAGGCGAACACACACGGCGGGCGCGTTGCGAGCGCAACCGGAAGACGCGATTCTCCGCCGGGTAACAGGAAGTCATTTCGCGTCAAAGAGATCGAGATTGCGGTTACGCGGCGGGGGCCCGCGGAAGCCGCTTCTCGGTCTTCTTCTTCTCCTCTCTCGCGCGCGCCGCGTTTCCTACAATATTTATCGAGTTGCGCGACTCACGGGCTCTGCCGCAATTTTCATCCTCACGTCACACACGTCTCGACCACGAATTTACCTCCGTATCGGCTATTTTACTGGCTTCTCTCGCCGTGGCGCGTGGACGACTTCGCAACGTCAAAGCGAAACGCGCCAAGGCCGAATGTTAAGCACGCAATTTCGCCGGATGTGTTTCTGACGACGATATTTATGAATTTTTTCACCGGTTTTTCGTTTTTACTTATTTTGTGTCAATGTTTCAGCCGCGTCTGGGCGGCGTTTCTCATCATCGCTGCCGGAGCTCAGAACGACCCGGAATCCATATATGTATGGGATTTTTCGCACGTGTGGCAGCTTTGAGAAGGGTTCAAGAGGCCGGAGCGAGAGAAAAGCCACGACTCTTCAATGATTACGAAAGCCGGCGCGGAGTCTCCTCGCATTGCGAAGTCATAGAAACTCAAACCCCTGCGGCAATCCGACGTTATGCACCTCGGAGATTCTCGGGAGTGAGTCATTCGCTCTCGTCTCTCTATCTCGGCCCCCCCCCCCCCCCCTTGCGTGGGTGACAGGTAGACATTTTTGTATTGCGCGGGCGCACGCAGTTCGAAGGAATTTCAATTATCCCACATTGGCTCCTGTCGGCGTGAGGGGAGGAGAAAACCGGCAGGTGTATAAGATGGAAGTATGGAAAATGGGGCGAAAAAAAGGGAAACCTCGTTTGCAATTCTAATGGGCACGCGGGAATTAATTGAGCTTTGGAGAGCCGGAAGATGTCGTGAATTTTTTACGCGAACCACGATTAATTTCATCGCGGGTGGGCGATGCACCGTCTCGTTTTATCTATCAGCCGCAGCAGCGGCGACACACGCGACAATAAACTTTTGATAAACGAAGCCGCGAACCGGAGAGACTGCGCCGGAATCTCAAATGCGGGAACTACACTCAAGTCCTCCACGTGAGAGCGGAGTTTAATTAATCGGCGACGACGTAAGTGGTTCGAAGAAAAGGGCATTCGGTTGCGTAACACGTTTGCGTTGCATGTGCTATAACGGAAATGCACGTTAAATTGCGCAACTAACGAGGAACGTAAATTAGTCGAGTTGGGTAGTTTGTCGCGGATTCAATTCAATATTCGATTGTTTATTTCTGGCAAATTGAGGGAAGTCAATTTCGATTGGGCTGTGAATTTTCTACAGCCGATCCGAGTCTAAAGAAAAAAAAGTGTCCCTTGACAATCTTCTGAAAAATTCATGGCGGTTTCCCCGAGGTAATAACAATGTTTTTATGGCCACGACCGTAAATAACCGTCGACTAAATTATGGCTCGTGCATCTGCTTTTATATTACATACTTTGTCGATTTTGCGACGTGAAATTTCCACGTCGTGGGACGTTAATTAATTGAGGTATCGCTTCGTAAAGGAGTCGATGGTGGACGAGGCGACGTTGTCCTCCTGTTGCGCGCTTTTTCGTATCGTTATCACCGCGAGGGCTTCCGTCGGGGAAGTTGGCGCAGACCGATCGGTCTCGAAGCCCGAGGAGATGCGCGCGGCAGTGTCGGATGTCGCCAAACTCCGGCGGGCGAGAACTCGGCGGGTCTCTCGTCGTCTTCCCGGCCTGTAAATTGAGACGCCGGCTCTTTGAGTGACGTTTAACGATGTGTTCGTCTCGCCGCCCCCTCGATATACACGTCGCGAGATGAGAATTCTCGAGATTCCACAAACTTCTCTCTCAACCCACACCCCCTTTCGGCTTTCTCTTCCGGGTTTGCCTCGTCGATCGCGTCGTTCGGCAAATGAGACGCGATTATATTTATAGGAAAAGTCATAATCGACTCCGATAAAATCGCTTTTTTATCTCAGCCCGTTCGATCGACCCCTCTGCATTTTTTTCCTGACATATTTGCTTAATTACGAGGATGACAATAACGTCTAACTTTGTTTTTTTCATCCCCAGGGATCATCCGACGAATTCTTTTCTTTTCCCCGGGCCCCGAGGACGCGAGGGAGATAACGTTTTACGACTTGCCGAGGGATTGAAGTACCTGAGAGAGGGTCAACTGGAAAATCGCCCCGGCGCGCATCCTTCGGGAACGCGAGGCGGGGGATTCGCAGAGCGACGCGGGTCGTCTCGTTTTGTCTTTCGGAAAATTTATTCCAACCCCGGAACGCCCGCGGAGGCCATTTGTGAATTCAAATTGAAACGGAGGATCCTCGGGTGCAACGAGGAAAGTCGACTTGGGGCCTGATTAAAACGCAATTATCGCTGGTCGAACTGAATATTTTACGGTATCGGTCCCCAAAAATGTTCGAAGCCACCGCTTGAGTGTAAATCACGCTTTCGATATCATTTCTTACGATATTGAAGCGTCGCCCGAAGACGTCTGTACCTTCAGCCCCGTTGAGTTCTCTTCCTCATTGCCAGGAAGACGAAATCGCAACTCGCGTTCTCATTACGGGTTTCAGCGAATTGCCCCCCCCCCCCCCCCCCCCCCCGCGAACAAATTTCATTTTAACTGATTAACATTCCCGGACTCTCGATATAACTTTGGCCCGACAAAGCCGGCACAAAATTGGTTGCACGTGTCGCGCGCGCCAAGCCGAAACGAAGATTACGAGGAGGAAAATCGATCAGCTCCTCGTTTTGTCTCGGCCGGTGACGAACTTTTGGCCCTGGCGCACGTGCGCGTCGCGCTGCCCTCGGGAGCTCGGTGCATGCGGGTCTTGCGCCGCTTTTGTGTCGCGTCAACGAGAAACTATTTTACCGGTACCTGCAGCACTCGCAAGAAAATTCACGGAACGTGTCGGGCTCCCCGGGCCTGACACCCACTTTGCTCGCCGCCGTTCGAATAACTCCGAAATACGTGGCCGCTTCCACCTTTTCACGCGGAGACCACAAAACATACATTTACACTGTTGGCTATCGGGTTCCGGGTTCCGGGATCGCGGGCGCTTAAACGATAAAGTTTCAGTCGTGTGCCAGCAACGAGCGACGAGGGATTTCTCGGTAGCCAAGCGCGTTCGGAAAATCGTGAATCTTGGCTTTGAAAAAGTGGAAAAGAAAAATTGAGTTTTTAAAGTAGGTTTTTGTGGGTTCCCGCGAAATGTTCGAGCAAATTGCATTTATATTTTACATCACTGCAGTGCGCACCTTGTGAAGTAAGATTGTATGCGATTCGCGGCGGAAATACGTTTTCACAGCTCGTGTGATAGCAGCACTCGCCTTCGGCTCGTGCTACAAATTCACACTCGCGGGAAAAAGTTTTTCCTTCCTCGTGCCGTGATACACTATATATTTCTACATAGGGACGAGAAAATTTGAGCTCAGAGATTCCACAAGTGTCTGGTTCAGCACGTGCCAATTTTTTGACAACAGTAGCAGCTGTTTTGCTGCGTCCGTTGATCCCTTTTTTGTCTGTGAGAAAATAGACGACAGGAGTTAAAGCAACAAATGTATTTTTGCTCGTAGCTGCGAATGACGCCAATTACCTTCTTAGTATTTACACAGTATTTACATATTTGCTCAGATTGTTGAGTCCCTCAGCAAACGGTTTTCAAATTGTCCCGGGTTGTTGATAGTGCAGACGTTTAAAATTAATTCGAGTGACGAAAAAAACAACAACAAAAAAATGGGATATACCTGGAATATTAAATTGCATTCGTTTTGCGATCTCCCGCAGATAAGTGGAGCGGAGTGCATTTATCCTGCGTCCCCGCATCAGGTAATCCACGTCCTCGTGTGGAGATGATAGACGACAGAACTCGAACTCCAGCCCCACAAGTATTTAGATCTTTCCCCCTGATTGTTTGCTCTTACTCCGACCCTTTGTCATTCCCCTGGTCGCCGATGGCGCAAAGTTCGCGTCTCTGTCCCTCGCCCGTCGGAGCCAAGTTAAATAGAATCGGAATTGCGTTCGTTGCGAGAGATTTCCAGCGATTCTCGAGAAGGAAACTGAGCAAATTATTTCGAAGGACTGAAAAGGCTTCTAATTGTTTACCGTGTAAACAGCAAAAAAAAAAAACAAAAGATATATATATATATATATATAAAACTAAGTTCAGCTCTGTTTCGGGTACGATTTACGCTGGACGTTGTGATGAAATTTGAGATTAAAGCCTTTTGAAAGCGATAAAAAAAGAAATAAAAAAAAATGAGTCACGAAACTCCGTGACCCATAAGCGGAGTGAAACACGAATCCGTTCTGGAAGTTTTTCGCTCATCCGACAGTCGAGCGATGTCCAGAGCTCGTTATAACGTCACGCTGACATCTCCGAACGACGAGTCACTCGTCGCCTCTCGTTGCCGCGTTCTTTAACGCCCTACACACGGTTACACGTTGTATCTCGAAATTACATCAGCGTCGGACGCGCCCCCGCGACATATAAATGTAAATTCTATCGGCCTCCGGAAATCGAGTAGTCTATTTTCGTCGACTACGGTCATCGAGCTCTCCTCGCGTTCTTTCTCTCTCTTCCCATCCTCGATCGAGGACGCAACACGTCGACGACAAATTCGACGGGTTTTCACCTCCATTCACAAATCCGCGGGGAAAAAAAAATAAAGACAAAAAGTAATCTGTCAGCTTCGAGTAGCGAGATGCAAAATAAATTGAAACTAACGAGTACGTCGTCGCAATTTTTCTCGTCATCGGCGTCTCCGTGCGATAAATTCGCGCTCGAGCGCGAAGAATTGCGAATGAAAATTGAATACGTTAGACGCGCTAAATAATCCAAGAACTTGCAGAGGGGATAATGAGCGTCGATGAAAGTATACGACATTAGGCAGCAAACGAACCGACTCGGCCCCGACCCGATGCTAACGACCTGTATTATATGATTCAACAAGTGCTCGTCGTCTGATGTGACGCAAGCTCGCGAGCCAGTGATATTTTTCTAAATAACCGTGCGACACTTTTTTTAATATTATTTTTTCTCCTTTTTTTCAGCGCGATGCACAAGCTACATTGAGCAATGGTTTTTACGAGTCGTCGACGCGAACTGCGAGCTCCCTCGCCCTCTTCTGGAGCCTCGTTGTCCCTTCGGCAGTCGACTCTCTTCGCCTCCGGCGTCGCGCCACGGAAAAAACGAAACTGCCTCTTATTTTTATTTATGATTTTCACGCATTTTCGCCGGGGCGAATGCCGAGGCCGGAGGGGGCGACATCGAGGCCGGGAAAGTTTGCAAACGAACCGTGTAACACGGCTGAATTAGTTCGGGCGCGCCCGTGGGCAAAACCCACTTCTGGGTCTCTGTATATCGTCCCCGGGTTCTGACCTTCCCCATTCGCGTTATACATCTCGCTCCGCGAACTTCTTCGGGCTCTAATGTGCCACACGACCGGTAATTACGAGTGGAGTAGGCGTCGCGCATTTTTAATTTTTATTCACGATTCGCCTGCAGTTCCCATCAGCTAGATACATTTTATTGCTTTCAAGTTACGTCTTCTCTTTTGTCGAAGGATCGTAACTTAATAAGCTTTTATTTCGTTAGAGCAATTTTATTTTGACACGAGAGTGGAGTGTAACGACGACGACTTCTTCGTCTCTATTACACAAAGGCTGAGAGATTCTTTGACCTTTTCAACGGTCTGCGTTTCAAAATTCTTTGTAGCAATATCATTTTTTGCTCGCAAATAAAATTAGTCGTGCCTGGGGAAAACATTTTTAGTCTCTACTTTTTTTGGGAAACTCAACAAAAATTAATTTTTTCACAAAAATTCAAACATAACGCGAAGTTAAAACATAATAACCGTAGTAATAACAGTCCGAAATCACGTAAATTCTCACCGAGATTCCTCACTATAATCTTCCTGATAAAAAAATATGTACGATTCCAACAAATTCGCAGAATTTCACTCGGTTGACGTTACTATTACCTCGCCCGAGTAATTCACGGGACTTGACCTAGTGAGCTCTAATAAAATACGCACTGAACATCGCGTCGTCATTGGCTGAGTGTTGGATCTCTCGGTCTGAAAGCCTGATAGTCCCGCGCTGATCGTGGCTCGATTTCTATAATGCACAGAGACGGCAGAGAGGACGATAAACGAATTATTTCCACGTAGCCGAGTTTGTTTGTCGAATAGCATTGAATTCCATGGGCGCAATCGCCAGGGAGAGCGAGGGGGTTCAAGTAGAGCTTGTTGCGAGCGAGACCGGGCTGAGGTGAATGGGGGGGACGGAGCAGGGGAAGCGAGTGGGGTACGCGCCACCTCAGGGGGATGCCGAGGAGGAGAAGCGGCGCGTGGAGTGAGGAATGACGAGTAGGCGCGAAGCAGGGGTTGATGAGCTGAGTTAAACTCCGGTAAGGGGGTATTAACGCTTCACCCCTCCCCCCCCCCCCCCCACGCACGTCCAGCGCGGAAATTAACCACACGGGGAAACACACACAACACGTACACGAAGACAATTGTCTTGTACAAATTGCACCCTTCGACGTTTGAAAATAAAGCGCAGGAGGGTCGAGTGATACTGGGGTGATATTTAATTCACGAGTTTTTGGGGGAAAACAGTTGCGTGGCTTTGGTATTATTTGCTTTTCGTCAAACGTGTATTTATTTCCTTATCACTGTGAATACTGAAACACGTGTTACACGTGTTACGTTGATTCGTAGATGAAATAATTTGATTGGATTTTAATTTAACGTCTCACGAATCTGGAATAGAATCAAGGTTACTGAAACCAGTGAGGCTATTAATATTATTATTATCATATAATGACGAGGAGTCATTAATGTGTTGTCTTCTCAAAAATATGGCCTAAACATTTTTCTTTCGATCGATAATTTTCGGAGTTAATTCACTCGGTAGTTTTCCAAGTTGATTTCCTCGATAGACTCCCCGAGTCAATTTTCCGGACCTGCAATTCCCCAACAATTTCTTTCAATCGATCGGTGGCCCCGTCGACGGTCTTGAATCGTCCGAGTCGGACACAAAGCAGGCGGAGCTGTTCGAACGAGAGGAACGTCCTGGCCTGGAACGAGACTGAATGGTTGAATTAAATCGCGAAAACTAAATTAGAATTCATTGTGCCCGTTGTCGTCGTCGTTCCTCCAATTGCACGGTGCATACACGTTGCACTGTGAGCCGGCCCTGCGGTGTGTAACACGTTTGCCCATCGGTGGAGCCAGTTGCGCGTCGACGCCAAATAAAATATCCGTGTGGAGTGCATAGAGCGCGACGCGTCTAGCACGAGGGGTGGCATAAACGGCCGGGGGTTGAAGCGCTACATGCAACGATTGCATTGGCTAGATCCTCGTGGCTTTATTGAATTCGACGCGACTCGATGCGGTCCATCGCATTCTCTATTGCACTCGTACGGATGCACCCGGTGTAAAATATCTATGTATAGTGTTTACGCTTTGGCATATTAAAGCCCATCTTGTTCTCGCGCTGCAGCGCGAACCCTGTGGGAGAAAACACCAGGCGAGAAATTGAAACTTATATCGCTCGTATATCGTCGTTCGGAGACCTTCCGTCTGCACATACGCTGGCTTCACTACTTCGACGGTGGTGCAGCGCACGGAACTCGCTGCTTTCGTGCAGCGAGAAAGACTGGATCTTGTGAAGCGGGCGGTACTGTTGTAATTTCGAGCCATTAATTAACAATTATGTAATAACGATTACTATTTGAGTGATACGACAGTAATTCATTTTTGGAGCATTCGTTTCAGATTAATTAAAATATGAAAATTGTCGACTGGCCTGACTATGAATGCCTTTTTTTAATTGATGATTCTTCGTAAGAGAAATAATTTATTATCTGTGTTATAATAACAGATAGATTAATACATTCTTGGTGATTTGTTACAGTGACTCAGTGGTCCATCTGAGAAAATAATTTCAACTATGGTATTATTGGCGACTCATTGAAGGAGGAAAAAATAGCGACTGAACGTTCCGCAATTAGACGTTATTGGCTTCAGCTTCAGATACCTCGGTATCGGTTCGAGGGAGGTGGACGGATTGGGGACCGCGATTATGACTGGCGCAAATACAGATTAAAGTGTTTTTTTCTGTCTGTTTGCTCTGTTCTCCGACGTCGACCGCGGGAGCTTCCGTCGCCCGACCGAGACAAACTCGCCTCGCCAGTGTAAATCGCGCCGAGCTTTCCGCTGACGTTTTAATTTCCGTGCTGCCGGCTGCCGCTGCTCCTCGCCCGTTAGGCCGCGAGGGACGAGAGAGACGCCGGCTCTTCGGGCTCTGCAAATTGCAAATGTAAATGCGCGACCGTAACATCCGCGGGAGAGACGGGACCGCGTGATCTCCCTACGCGTGTCGTGCAGTTGTTAACGGCGGATAAGCAGTGGATAACAAGGGAGACGCGTGAGCCGTGCGGCGACGCGTGAAAATAAATAAAACGTCGGGTCCGGTGAGAATCTTGGCTTGTTTTTTGTTTCGTCACCATGCATTTTCGCTCGTGACTTGCGTCACTCGCTGGCTGTTGGAATTTTCGTTCCTGCGAAATGTGGACTACGGTTTTTCCAATTTCAAATTCAGCTGACCCCTCGTGGCGCGTGGGAGAAAACATTGTTTTCGCCTTCGAAGTTCTTCCTGGTTGACTTCTGTGGCACGGGAAACTTTCGCGTATTCACGTGTCCCCTGCGAACAGCCACGATGTCCGAGCCAATGTTTGTCACGTTTCTTCAATATTGATGGATCAGCCATTCAGCCCCATTTGAACAGGAATTTGAACAGGAGCCAACCGAGTTTCCACCCTCTGATTTTCTCAGGGAAATTGGGATTTTTTTTACCTCTATTTTCCCTTAATTAGAGAATTCAATTACCCGCATCCACGTCATCCGCGGTCCTAGAGTCACCCGAAACAACGCGATCGGTAAGGGGGCTAAGTTCATTATGACTTCGCGATAGTTTTATAATTATGTGAAATAGTGCTCGAGATGGGCGGGACCTAATAATTAACGAACTTTCCGAGAGTTTGCTCAACGTTTAATAAGGCCAGACGGAAGAGCTACACGATCTTCCGCGGTATCCGTGGACTCTTCTCGTACCTATTTATCTCGAAACTTCGTGGCAGCCCCGTTTTCAGTGCTTGCACCGAAACCACTTTTTACGTCTTTCTGTTCTCTCAAACATTTTCCTGGGAGTCTACAACATTTTTTTATTAATACTTCGACAAAAAATCTGGACCAAAAATGTTCCGTCATATAAATTCACTATGAATATGAAAAATATTCCTGACTTAATTTTGTCTTGACAATTCTTTTTATAAACCATTTATTACGACTTTCAATTCTCTCAACAATTTCCCTAAGAGTTCATCATTTTTTTTATGAATACTTCAGCAATAATGCTGAATAAAAAATGTCTCGTCATATAAATTCATACCAAGCAAATATTAACAAATAAAAACGGCGCATTTCACTGTGAATGTGAAAAATATTCCCGCATCATTTTGTCTTGAGAATTTTTTTATAGCCCGATCGCCACGAGGCGCGAAGCTCCTCGCAAAAAGTTATCGAGCGCGAAGTAAAAGCCTTCCGGCTGTTACGTGGATATAGATTCCCTGAGCTAGTTAAACCCTCCTCTCTCGCATTCGCGACTCTTTTTTCACCTTCGAGTATATATTTATCCCCGTGTGAATGAAGCTCTTAAAGGTTAACAGGGGTTTATACTGCTATCCAGTAGATATATTTGCACTTGAGGGTGAAAGGACACGTTTTGGCCCAGTCTCGGGTTCTATTGGAACTAGCGATTAGGCTACGTGCCGTTTGTCCGTTAAACGTTAACACCCCATCTATATATACAGTTCGCTTCAATCTTCGCGATAGCTTGAATTATTACAGCGAAGACGCGCGCTGGGAAAATTGAAATATTTCAGCCGTAACAAACTTTCCAACTGACGTAACACTGCGAGTGAGATTTATCGCGTCCCCTGAAAAATGCGAGCGCAGCAGAATTCCTCGCACATTGTTCATCATTATCTCGCCGGCTCTTGCAAATTTCTGCGAGGAAGCGCGAGGATCGACTCAGGCCACCTCGTCAAAAAGCTGAGAAGAAAAAATAATATGCAGGCAATTTGCGAGCTTTTTACTCAGCCTCGTTCGAAAAATTTCCTCACCTATTTGTCATCAGTCAAAAATTTATGACAGTCGCTAAATTGACTGCTCTCTCGTTGTCCACTGACCTCGATAACCCCGTCGTCTTCTGTTTCACAGTCACCGGCATCAGGAATCAACGACCCCTTTGAGAATTTACGTCACGAATTATCGCAAATATTCCTGCGAGGAGGAGGAAGTGGAGGACGTAGGAAAAAAAGGAACTCGAACATACAGAGTCAGAAGATCGTCATCGCCTTGCTTTCGCCGGTTCCGAGGTGGCCGCCGGCGTCCTCGAGGTTCCCACGACGACGTCGACGCAATTAATCTTCCGGCCAATTCGGAGTCTCCTCGCTGGCTTTAAAGCCGAACTCGCTGGCCACCTCGTGGATCGTCGTTTTTGCCTCCGACCGCCAAACTCGTTCATGAGTCGAAACTTCACGAGTCACTCGAAGCTAGTGGCGCGAGTGGCGATTGCAGATAGGTCAGGGAGGTTGCACGCAGTTGTTACACTGCGGGAACATCGTGAAGTGAGGTATTCGCTAGTCACGGTTTTCGCCCGTTTGGTGGACGACGATAAGGACGCCGGTGCACCGGGTAATTGCATCCTCACTGCAGAAAGATCGTGGAACTAGCGACTCTCAGGCTCGTGTACCGGGCTATTACAACGCCTCGGCCCGGTTGCCGCTGGTTACCATCGCCCATCTGGCCCGGTGCTCGGCGAAAAGCTCGCGTTCCATCTGTTCGCCTCGAGTTGGCGGGACGAGGGGCCATAAAGAGCCCAGATTATCCCGTTATTGTTGCGGAAGAAAAAAAAAATCGCTAATGCCTCGGTCATTCGGTTACATGTTTTGGTTGAACTGAGCCGCCCTTATCAGTCGCTATCGGGACTTGGAGCTGGACAGAAAAATCCATTTATTGACTCTGCCGTTTATTCATTCGTTGACCAATTTGATGACGAATTGTCGGATTGTCTCGAGTTTCTCGGAGCATTTTTTAACGCTAGAGCGAACATTCGAAGTTGAATGATTTTACCTTTTAGAATTGATATCACTCGTCAGAAATTCATTAATTGAAGTATTTCAAATATCTCTCAATTTCCAAATCATCTCGCAGTCTCGGAGTCCGAGCTGAATTTTAATTCACCTGCATTTCACTCCCGTCCGCGGCTCAATTTTTACGACGAGCGAATAAATTGCGAAAATTTTAATTAAATTAATTCACGGCGCTTAAACACATCTCAAAGAAGCGGGCAAAAATCCTCGGTGTTGTAATAACGCGGCGCTCCGGGTCCGCCAAGACAGAGAGTTCGCGCTACGCGCGTCAGCGCCCGCGAATAATTTCTCTCTCGCCGAGAAAATAGAGTACAGTCTCAAGGTGACGCGGGCGGCGTGTTCTCGACTTCGGCCTGACGTGCTCCTTTTTTTATTTTTCGGTCGGTATCGTAATTAATCTCATCGTGCGGCGAAAAGCTTAAAGCCGAAAGCTTAAAGTTCGAAAAGGCTCCAAATGGCCCCGAGGCTCGAGGCTCGAGGCCACTGTGCGTTATTCATGCGTCCAGAGAGCGGCGTATTCGATCTTGAACTTCGACGACGAGCTCATCAATGATGCTCTTGGCCGGCAGCCGAGTGAAAGCTCTCCCCGCGTACAATGAGATTCTCATCGTCCTCGCTCTCTCCGTTTCGCCGGGGACGCGAGACCCATCCTCCGCCTCTATTATTAACGTAACATGCAGACAAGGCTCTTGTCCTACAGGCATCGCGCGGGGGATTCGTGCCTGCGTGTACATGCTAATAAGGCGCGCCGAGCATAATGAATGCCCGACGCGTTATTATTATACGTAATATTCGATACCTCGCGGATCTGGTACGTGAGACACGTGTAATTCCGAAGCTTGCGCTGCCATTTAAATGTATCTTCGCGAATCAAACGTCCTCGCGATGTTCGCCTCGCCTGACGCGAACGGAGGATCAATGCGCGTTGATCCCACCGCGGATCTCCTATTTTCAGTCCCTCGTGCCATGAATTTCGTCATTCGAATTTCCTCTCGTGACTCGTTTGCGTTCTTCCTCCCGTTGGGCGTCGTGCGTTGCTATATTTTTTTCCTTTTTTGAGCTGGGGAACAGCGTCGGATTTTCGATGCCTAATTTGAATAATTAACCAGGGCTTAAATTCTTGGACACCGAAAAATTCGGAGTCACACAGAATATAAATAGCATCGATTTTGGATAGCCGATCTGTGAATAGTAAAAAGTCTGCGACGCGAGTTGGAGAAAAAGTTTTGTCGTCGATAAATTTGAAATTAATTGAATCGATAATCAATCGAGCTGGAAGGAATTTCCGTTGCCTCTAACTGGAAGTGATTTTTTTCATTTTTATTTATTCGCGTTCCACTGTAATTAATCGTTTCCGCCGGGTCATTAGTGTAAAATCGATACCACCATTCTCTTCAGTGATTTGGCGTTATTAAAAAAAAAAAATAATAATGCATTGATTCAGGTGTGACGCGAATTTTTCTGAAACGCGTGGGGGTGAACCGCGAATTACGTGAATCGAGGGTGCGAAGATAAAAGTGAGTGAGAATAGCGAGTCCCTCGGGCAGGCGATGAGAAGACATTCTCAGGGGTTAGTTCTCTCTCTCTCCGGGTCTCCCTACTCACCTTCTCCTCGCGGTAATTGGAAAAGCCCAACGCTGTACAAGCCCGTCGAGCGGACTCTCCGGGTCGTAAATTACGCGGGACAAATTAAACGCCGCGTGTTAATGAACCAGTGCGGTGCGCGATTATTGTCGTTCGGGGACCAACCGCACCGGCGGGATATACAGATGTAACTCACTGAAATCGTCGCGCAGCTTCATTCATGTTTCTCCGGGCCGTCCAAGTACCTATAAAATAAACGGGGTCAACAGGGAGGGAAATACAATTTTGTTATTCGCGTCCACCGAGTGTCGATTATGAGCCATAAAATTCTATAAATAATTTAGGGTATAGAAAAACCTCTATAGAAAAATCTGAGGTACAGACCCGGTGAATAGGCAGACACAATGAAAAAGATGATCTCAAATGTCTAGCTATTTCCTTTTCACTTCCGCTCTGGACTATTTTTTGAGCTCCCTGACTTTGATATCGTGATACATTTTTTTCCATGAATAAAAAGCTCGCTATGTGTGGAGAAGAAAAAATCGATGCCACACGCGGAATCAATGGGTAAACACAATCGAGGCTACCGGTGTCTCTATCGTTCGTAGGCTTAAATTTTGTGCTGGTGGTTGGCGAGTGATGGATGAGAAGTACACGCACACAGATTTCGCGCGAATCGCCTGCGCGAATCCATCTGTCAGGCCGAAGAAGCCGGAGGATCCCTGAGAACCGCGAGAACGCGAAAATCTATAGCAGCTGCCGCACGCCACTGCCACATCCGAATGAGGTGGAGGCAATGTGTAATGCTTTACCCGTGAGAGCAGTTTGTTGAATAATTCCGGGATATCTACAATACGAGGCCGAACGATTCTTCTCGCCTTCATCGGGGCTCCCAATACCGACGGGATTGAAAAGAACGATACGGTCGTTCGAACGGAAGTACATGGATCCCTCGGTACAACGCACGGGACGCGGACGTGCGATGAAAAATAATTTCAGGAGCAGCGCGAACGCGCTAGCAAACAGGAAAGGAGAATAATAAAATTTTATTTCGGCCTATCAATAGCGAATTCCGCGAGCCGCGATTCGGTGCATTGGGAAAAAAGAGAGGAAAATGTCACGATATTTTCCACACATTGTTTTCGCGGGCATCGGGTTATTGAGAGAAATAGTTGTTCACTCGGTGATGGAGATTAATCGAGGGAGGGACGAATTTTGAGGATGGGAGGATGAATCATTGGACAGGAAAAATTATATTAATTGATCGCACAATTTGTCTGCTGCTCGAATAATTCTGTTATTATTTTTATCTTCACTAGCTTGACTAGAAAAAAGATGACATTCTCCCTTAAATAATCTTAAAAAATTACAATACAGCAACGAAATATGATCTATTCTGCCCACCAATTTGCGTAATAATCGCGTAATAATCCCTTCATATTCAATCAATCTGCTACGTTTGCGCGTCGCTGTGAAAGCGGATCGAAAATCCATGAATATACCCTTGTAAACGCACCGCAATTGTTTCGATTTTCGACTGGCATGTGTCGGGGGATATAATTATATCGTGTTGGAGTGATATTCCACAGGCAACGTCGTGGTATTGGTGAATCCATATCGTGGCTTTTGATTGATTGGTGAAGGCCCAAACACTGCGGGAGGCTCCGATCACCGAGCGGTGATTATCCTCCCTACGATAATAATTTGTGTGTTCGGTAAAATAATTGAAAATTCATAACATCGCCTGTAGACGACGGATTACAATGTTTGGGTTGCCCAAAAATTCAACGGGCGTTATGCTCAGTAAAAGCAGGATTTTGCCGAGCGATCATATTGTTTGCCATGGCCCATTTTTGTTTTTTTTTATTTTTTGATATCCGATTAATATGTCGAGTTTTGTGCGAACATCAATAAGACCATTTGAAATTAGGCAAAACATATGAAATATCAGAGTGACCGAAGTCAGTACTGAGTTCTGACTCGCGTGTTAACCGGAAACTTCGGTTCCTTGATTGAATATCAATATCAAATTACCGCCCATGGGGTCACTTTACGCCCTGGGCATTTTGATAATTCTCCCCGTTGCTTCCGCTCCGAAGGCTCGATTATATTGCCAAACCTTCCGCAAACTCGATGCACCGTGAATTTCTCCTTTCGATCGATATCAGCAGGTGTAACACCCCGACACGTAATGTCGTGATTATTATTATATACGCGTTGAGAATGCACTGGAATTCAGGGAATATTCCAATGGCTCTGATTGTGTTTGAGCTTTTGATTGAATGTCTCTCTCCATTGGCAAACAGCGGAATAATCAAAACATTTTCTCTTCGTACGGTCGAAGGAGTCGCGGATTTTTTCGTGATTCCTTTGCCTGAACGAATGAAAAATATATTCCGTTTTTATTCTATGAATTAATATTTCATTCGTAACTTTGTGTACGAATTTTATTGTATTTTATTATCCAACACGGGTGAATAATTTATGGCACTCTGTTCGATTGTTTCAGACGAGCTCACGGTCACCATCAACACGGCACGAACGATGATCGTCGCAAGTCTTCTGGTGATAGCGGCCCTGATTACTTCGGCGAAAGGATCGCCAATGTCCTACGCTACTTATCGAAGGAGGGAACTCCCGGCGGACGAGCGTCCCGAGCTCTTGCTGCTCTACGACCAACGGGGAATGGAGGTAACCGGGGTTGTTCCACATTTCCGCCAAAATCCCCGCAGCGCCAATCAGGCCGGCACCAAGAAATCCAGTCGATATATTTTACACGTGGCGTTTGTGAAATTCAAATTACAAAACATTACAAATACCAAAATCCTGAGGCAAAAGTGAAGCGCGCAAAAATCAAGAGACTCTATTTGATCCGAGCAAATTTCATTCAAGCGGATAAAATACATTTGTCGAGAGTCTATATTTATTCCGATCAAATAAATCGTCTCTCTGATTCCGCTGTGCGTTTCACTTCGCGTCCGGCCCGTCGACGCATGAAGAAGCAGACAAGAAAAAAAAAGAAGAAAATTCATCGTCAAATCGATTCAATCAGGAGGCGCAAAAACATCGGCCACGCTCGCCGCCGTGCGAGCTCCATTCCGCGAGATTGCGGATCAACGGGGACAGAAACAAACAGTCGGTAATCACTGGTGATCCGATAACGGGACAGACAGCGAGAAACGATTTAGTCACCGAAGTGTTGCGAGCCTCGCACGGTCAAATGGGCGGAAAGACCCGGTGCTAATGAGCAAACAGCGGGTATAACGACTCACGGGGGCGTCACGAGCGGAGAAGAGAGCGAAGCGGATGCGAGGGCGCGGGATGGACACCCTGAAAATCCAAACTAGTCGGATATTGACTCGGATATTGAGAACGCGTGTACACAGAGAGAGAGAGGGAGTGAGCGCGAGGGCCCACCGGGCATAAACGGAGTACAGTACAATGATTCGATATAGAAACGAAGCCGTTGGCCGTCCGCTTCGACGTACCGCGAGCTCGTAACGCGTTTAATAGCCCCGGATGACCCACAGTCGCAGCGCTGCATCTCCCTTTGACTCTTCAACTTTTGTCACTTCATTGCCCTGGGAATTTTAGAATTTATCGATAAATTGCAAAAAAAAATAAACGCTGAATATTAAACGCAAATTTGCGAGCCGACGAGAAGCATCACCGGGAGTAAGAATGCATTTTTACACGCAGCGCGAGTGTATAATTTCGTTTGTATCGAACGGATTTAATTAATCCACTCGACGTGATTCAGAGCGAGAAAGGAGCGTGGATCGCTGGTCGCTCGATTGCAACGCGAGCCCGGAGATGAGCTGAAACGAGAATCAAATATGCATTGGAAAAGTGACGCGCCATCCGTCCCGCCCGACGCCCGCAGGACTCGCGGACTCTCTGTGTCTCGTTATTTCCCTCACGGCGAGCTCGAAATAACCGATTGGTGGAATTTCCAATTCTACGTTTGCGATGGTACAACGGAGATTCGGAATTTTTAGGAGCAATTTTTTTATAACGCGGCTTTTGCTGCCTCTTCGTCCCAGGTTGACGCTCGAATCACTGCGACTGACGTTTTGGATCTTTAGGCTCGCAGACCGCTGGGAGTATAAATACGCATTGGAAGAATAAGATGAGCTCGTAAACTCCGGTTCCACCGTCGTAAAGCGATTTGGCACAGGAGGCGGCACAATGCACCGTATTAAAGTGGAGGACGCGGAGCTGGAAATTCTTATTATGCCTCCTGGAAGCTTCGCGGTTTTTATTCACATTCCACTCGGTTGAACGCATTTTTTTCTGACAACATTTAATGCAGTGGGAAAACGATACGCGGTATTTATTGTTAATACACTTTTATAGTATTGTTTATATTATATAATATTGTTTAATACACTTTTGCTTCTTTCGTGCGGGATAATATTTCAATTGCGGTTGACGATCGCTTCAAAAAAATTAGATTCAATTCTTCGGGCTCGAATTCAATTGCTAATATAAATAAAGGCGGGCGGACAAACTCGTAAACCCGGGTTTCCCGTCGTAAAGCGACTAGGAAAAGGGGCGGCTTTTGTGCATATGATGCACAGTATAAAAGTGAAGAATGCAGACCCGCGGATTCTTATTTTCCTACCGGAAGCTCCGGCGCTCTTTACGTTCCACCCGCTCGAACGCGAATTTTCCCCCGCGAAAAACATGCGGTGCAGCAACAAAAAAAAAATCACATAGACATGACGTTCTCGTTACGCAAAACATCGGTTGGATTTATCGTGACGCAGGTGCACGAAACAGGCAATTTTTTATTCCAAGAAAATCCAGTGCGAGTTGACCTCAGAGATGAAAAAACTCCGGACTTTTAGCTGGTGGCAGAGTGAAAAGTCTCGATCCTTGGTGGGAAAAAAAATCCTGGAGTGATAAAAATATTTTATCGAACGATACTCGCGGATTCGCCGGTAAGAATCACGCGGGGTAACGCGAGAGACATTGGAAATGAAATTAAACGTCGAGCGGCACTCTCGAGTCGCGCAGGGCGAGTGCCGTTTCCACTCCGGCTGTAATAGCGGCACAGAAGGGCGGATTGCTTTTAGCCGGGTCTTGGCGCGAATGGCCCGCAGTTTCCTCTGACGTTGCGCCGCTCACATTAGCCCGGGGGTGTAGGATGGCAGCCACGCTGATGACCCCGCAGTCGTTGGCAGCCTCTCGGGCGATCTGGACTGTGAAATTGTGCATACTGTAATAGAGCATAGAGTCAATAACGTTGCAGAACTGACTCTTGAATTTCTGATTATGAGAATATTTCACTTGTCTTCTACAGATTATAATTTTTATATTTTATTTTCTATCTTATTTTCTTTGCTTCCCTAAAATGAGAAAAATATGTTTTTTATAATTCATTTTCTACGTTATATTTGTCATTTGCCTAAAGTAAGAAAATGTTATTATTGGTATTGAGCCAAGTTTTGACAATTATTTCACCACTGTGAAATGGTCCATTCCACTTGATGATAAATTCATCTCACAAGGGGATCAGAAAATCGATGCCCTCAGTAATTAGTCAACTCCCACTGGCTACTCCCTCGATGTTAAGACCACTCACACTCCGGCCCTTCAATTATCGTTGCAGAACACAGATCCGCCACTACGATCGGCGAACGACATCGACAGCGCGCTGGAGCTTCCGCTGCAGGACGAGATGATGGAAATCGGCGCGGGTCGTGGCCCGAGTATGACCCGCTCGAAGAAGCTGCGAATGAGCCGAACCTCCCTGTCGATCGTGAATCCACTGGACGTGCTGCGGGACCGGGTGATGCTGGAGCTGGCGCGCAGGAAGGCGATGCAGGATCAGCGCCAGATCGACGCGAACCGGCGGCTCCTGCAGGAAATCGGCAAGCGATCGGTCCAGGAAATCGAGCCGAGCTATCCGCGGTCGTCCGGCCTCGACAGTCGCGTTTTCTCGAGCGACCGTCAGCCGGAAAATCCGCAACAGTCGCATCATCCCTACACGCAACGGATTCCCGTCGAAGCTGCGCGCGATTGGTACAACGTCGACGACTCCGTCATCCGAAGCAACAGCGGCAGCAGCAGCAGCAGCAGCATCAGCAACAGCAACGGGGACGACGAAACGCGGAAGGTATTATCCAATTATCATCACGATAGGATCTAATGAAACACCCGTAGGTTTCTACCACACACCCTAATTACACCTTAAAAATTATACGTGGAATATGTATTACATGTTGAAGACTTTGCAGATGGTGGGGAACGAGCTTCGTTTGTTGTAACGCGCTCACGACGATCCATAGACAAAACACACACACCCAGAGATACGATAACGCGGGCAACGATTTTGAAGAAACTTCGTGGTTGTTACGTGTAAAAATATTTGTTTTCCGTCTCTCCGACTACGCTGATTTTTGGTTTGAGTCTCCTAGTCACTTAAGTAGGCAACGCTGTAGATCAAACTCCAATTCTTTTTATCGTTACCTCGGAGCTTGTGTAAAAAATATATTTATTTGCCTCCTGTGAACGTTAAATATTTTGAGGCTGGCGATGATTTTCTCGCTGCTAGAAACGTGCAATCGATGTTTCGACAGTAAAAATCGTAGACAAAAAAAAGATCAAACATGTCCGTAGGATCCCGGAAAGGCGAAACGAAGCAGTATTATACGTTGTGATTTTTCTAAGGGTGGCCCGTGGCGTGGGGTCGACGAGGTGTCGCGTCTCAATCGGGGAAAACAAATAGTCCGTTCCACAAGAGAAAAAAAATTGTATGTAGCTCGTAAGTCGTCCGAAACATTCCATCCCGAACCTCTAGAATTTCTTTTCCAGTATTCGTAGAAATAAAGCGACGAAATGCGTCAGATACTTCCCAGTGAATTGTACCGTTCTAAAAAAAAGAAACTCAACCGTCTTAAAGCGCACGCGAGACAGATGATACCGCAACTCTGAAGCTTTCAACAATGTACGTACATCGATGTTAGACGTTAGGACAAAATGAATTCGATATTATGCCTGTACGAGATCGATCTTGAACGATTACGAATTATTGATTAATGCGTAGTATTAAAACAAAACAAGAACAAACAAAAAAACAAGTCGAATAATCCTGTGTAATTTGATTCCTCTGAGTATCGATGTATCGTGTCTCTTATCTCTGTGAAAGAAAAAAGAAAAAAAAATGTATAAGTGTGCACAGATATACAGAAAGAATTTCATTGTACCGTTCGTGTATCGACGTGAGGGTCGCGAGAGGAACGACCGACGCGCGAGTATGATTTGCGAATTTCCCAGGAGTGGAAATTGTTGTTCGCCGCGACGTCTCGTTTTACGCTGTACAGGAGTAATTTCATTGCGAGAATAAACTTCGTTCGGAACAAGCGTCCCGTTTTTGTTTTTCATTATAAAACGTTTATTCTTTGAGTTATTTTTCTTTCGTCTCTGATTTTATATATAATACTTAAGTTTACAATTATAATTACTACATTGAAGACAAGACGTATTCCATTCACAATGCCGTGAATAAAAATAGAATGTTTCGCGTGTCTCACACACTCTCTCTTTCTCTCTCTCTCTCTCGTTCTCTTTCTCGCAAGTACAAAGTATGCTGATCAGTTTTCACTGTACATAGCTCAACGCCACCATTGGAATTATCATTAATATACATTTGCTTTCACTTAAAATTAAGATGCGGGCTATTTTTCGTTCGGGTCTCGTGGTAGACAAGACTGAGATTTTTCCTGTCGTTTCACTCGTTTCGAAAATGTTTCGTTGAAGAAAAATGGGCTCGTCCGGAGGTTCAACCGGTCTGCGGTCGCGGTCAATTTTTCGCGGTGGAGGAAACGTAAAATTCGGTGAGGGGAGACTTAAAATTCGATGCGAAAGGTGCAGGTGTAACGACGACGTAACTAGTTGGCGGCCGGTGGCGATCATAGTTTGCGAAGATCGAGAACGAAGACACTGCCGTCGGACGCCGAGGCGCCGACTTTGTCGCCCCGGCTGTTCCAGCACACTTCGAATATGCCGCCGGTGCCTTTGTAGCTGTGCACCAGCTGGCCGCTCTGGGTCGACCAGATGTGCACGCACTTGTCGAAGCTGCCGCTCGCGAGGAACTTGCCGTCCGGGCTGAACGCCACGCTGTAGACCGGCTCCGTGTGCTTCGTAAGCGTGTGAATGCACGCGCCGCGCTCGACGTCCCACAGCCGCACCGTCGAGTCGAACGACGCGCTCGCCAGCGTCAGATTCATGTTCGGATTGTGCGTTCCCGGCCCCGTCGGCGACCACTTGATCGTATAGATCTCCTTGCTGTGCGCCTGAAGATCGTGCACCCAGGTGTCCTGCTTCATCGACCAGATCTTCAGGCTCATGTCGTCCGAGCAACTGGCCAGTAGGTTTCCTTGGGGATCCCATTTGATGGCGTTCACCTCGTTCTGATTGTTCGAGAAAATACGAAATTATTATTATTCAGAACAAAATAAATAAATCAATAATTTGCAACTGCTGTTTACGTCTGCTGGATTGAAAAATTACGAGTATTGGAAAATTATCGGAATATTTGGGGTCGTACCGTGTGGCCCTGGAAGCTCTTGATGGGTTTGTCGACGTTGAGCTTGCACACGTGAATGCACTGATCGGTGGAGCAACTGGCGAACGACGTGTTAGTCTGCCAGTCGACGTCGAGCGCGGGCGCGCAGTGAAAACTGAACTGCTGAGTGCACTGGCCGCTCGCGGCGTCCCAGATGATCGTTGTCTTGTCGACGCCCGCGCTGAGAATGTAGTTGCCGCGTTTGTTCCATTTGAGCGCAAATATCGGGCCCTTGTGTTGACCGAGGGTGGACGCCAGCCGGCCGTCCGTCGTCCAGATCCGAGCGTAGCCGTCGTAGCTTCCGGTGGCTAGCAGAGTTCCGTCGCACTGTTGACGGAAGAGCAATATTTACACCGTTCGAGCGCTGACATTTTCGTTCGACACGTGAAAGGCGACTCCAACTTCCACGTACTTTCGATTAAACATGATCAATAAAACTCGACGGGATTCCATCGAAATCTCGTTGGTCGTAAGTTCGCTCGAGCAAAGCCAATAAAAAATATTCCGTACATTCGGGGGTTGATTTAATTTTTTTTCTACATACATTCCAGTCCAAAGATGTGACGTCCTTGTTGCTCGGAACCTCGGCGCCGCCCCGCTGGATGCAGTGACGCAGCACCAGCTGGTTCGGCGCCTGCGAGTTGTCCGACATGTCCCATATTCGCGCGGTACTGTCGCCGGAACCGGAAGCCAGAAGATCGGTCGTCGGATTCCACGCGCAAATGAACACTTCCGACTCGTGGCCCCGCAATTTCGTGGCCTTGCTCGCCGGTATCTCGATCGCGCTCGCGTTGTTACCCGCGCCCGTTCCCTGCTGCTGCTCGTCCACCTCCATCTCGGCCCTGTCGCCGCTTCGCTCGTTCGCTCCCACCCCCTCGTTCGACGTGACCACTGAAATTATTCACTCGCAATAATTTCACAACCGTAACATCATCCGATGCATGTTTCTCTGACGATAATTTGTATGCCCCTGGCAAGCGGATTTCCAACAACAGAGGAGACAGAACTCTACTTCACTATCCTCATCTCTGCTCCGGCAACAAAGAATTTTTCTTTGCTATGAAAAATAGCAAAAATAAATTCACTACCAGAGTTGGACGATTCTGGTGGAGAATCCTATCGAGTCGGGCATCCGAATACCTGGACGGTCCTATAATTTGCCTGGTTTTATAAGGAGGTTCGTAGGTATTGAATATCCACGAACCAGGGTGTTACAGGCCGCTCGATTACCAATTTTTAAGAATATGTACTTCGACTCATTTGGACAGCAAAAATTACCTTCTTCCCCATTGGTGTCCTGCACTTCGGTCTTCACCTGCTGCTTCTGCTGATTCTGCTGGTTCTGCCGCGACGCCACAACGTCCGGCATGACCGCGTCAATGAGCGACAGCGACTCGACCATTCTCTGGACGGTTCCATCCTCGCCAATGGATATCTCCGCCTCCGTGTACTGAAGACCCTTCTGCAGTATAGATAGAAGCGCGGCAGGCGGTACCAGAGCTCCGTTTATGTTGCTCTGCGATATGTGGGATTCAATGCCGAACGTGTAGGCGGAATGTTGGAACCCTGTGACAAATAAACGCGTAATCGTGAGTGAAACAACTTTAACCACGAGCAAACCAACAGTTTCCCAGCGAAATTGACGATCTTTCGGTAGAAAAAATGCGAAAACAACACTTAAACACCGACAGAGCGAGATGTGGCGGGGACAAAATTCGAGGTTATGTATCGGCCGATGCTCCCTACCGGATTCCTGGAGATATCGGTAGACCAGGAAGTTGACCTCGTCGCTGGAGAAACTCATCGTTCCGGGTCCTCGGGGAACTAGCACGACATATTCACCGTAGCCTCCTCTTCACGAGCAGCCGAAATACGCGAGTTCACGGACGCCGCAAGTTGCCGCGTTTGCAGTGGGTGGGGGGGAGGGCAGCGCGACAAAAGATAACAGATGCACAGGATATCTCAGGTACGGCGTGAAGTTGGCTGCGCTTCGTGAAGTGCTTTTCCCGTAGCCCGCACGTCCCGTCGGAAGTACCGCGGCCAAGTTCCGAGGTTAGGTAACCCCGAGCGAAGCTGCTCCCGGCGTTGACGAAAAAAATTTTTGCGCAAAAAAGGTTCGCGTGAGAGAGGAAGAGAGAGAGAGAGAGAGAAAGAGCCACCCGACGAAATGAGCGGTTTTTGCAGAAACTTGTCGAGACTGTGGGCAGCGCGCTCGACGCTCGCGAGCGCTCGACCCGGGGTACGAACGGGTGCGTACTGCCTGCCATTTCCGTCGTTCCTCCGAGCACCAGGTGAATCGCATGATTTCCACCTTCCCCGTGGTCGTCGCTGTTGTAATTTAGCTCGTGCACTACACGCGGGGAAATAAAATGCATTCATCGCCCTGCTGTCCCGCGGATGCCCGTCACGCTCCGGCACCCGTGCGACCTTTCACCTCGTGATTTCCCGCCATCTTGTGCAACGCACCTCGCCACCTATGTATCATCATTGTTGCCGTCGCATCGCGGGGTGACCGTGAAACGCGGCCGGTGTCGGCTAACGTCAGATCGCTTGTCAAGAGCGACGCGCGTGTCTAAACAATATACGGTTGCCCGCACACGACATTTCATCCGCTTTGCAGTAGCCGGTAGCTCCGACACGGTACGAAAAAAATGTGGTATATCTACTTATTTGGCGCCGCGCGATTCCCGCAGTTCCATTCATCACATCGGGGTTCGTCGATACGCGGACTTATAAGTCATTCGTCATCCGCTGCGCACATAACGCGTTAGCCGCGCGCTCCGTCAGCGTTTCCAAGGCGGCGACTCGCGCTAACTGCATCAATTACTCGCTTAGCTCGCTTATCTCGTTGCCTATATGCACACGCGCGACATATACGTGTATATACATATTTATAAGTCCGATCGTCGTACGCGTTCGTCCCTCAATCGAATTCTAAAACTGGAACGCGCGCGCGACGCGCGATATACGCGCACCGGGCGCCGCCGAGACCGGTTAGAATATGATATTTCTCGCACGTCCGCCGAGGTGGGGGAGTCTCACGTCGGTGTAGGCCGCACGGGAAACTACCCGGATCGGGCACTTCATACGCATTTTTCCGTTCCTCGCGGCGAGAGTTAATCGTCGGTGGTGTGGTTTTTTTTTCGGTCTTTTTCGCTCGCCGCCGCCGAAGACTCGAGCCGGAGGATGAGCAACGAGAGCAAAAGGGACGAGCTGAAGAAGCGCCTGACGCCCTTACAGTGGCATGTCACCCAGGAAAAAGGCACCGAGAGGTAAGTCGCATTGTTGTGCGTGCGCTTTTTTTTCGACCGAGCGCAACGTAGTAACACATGGCCGTCGCGCCAATGAAGCGCCCGTCCTTGCTGGGCGCTCTCGCTCGCTGTCCGTCAGTCCGCCCTCAGGCTATTTTCAATCCCGTTTCGTCAGGCGCACCGCACACACGTGCGATCTTCGTGTGCTGAACCGCGATGAATCACTGACGATGCTGTCAATTGGGAATTAGCGAGACGAATCGGACACCTCAAATCGGAAGCTCGAAAAGCCCCGGTCGAGCCGTGAATATGGGGGAAAAATTCGATTTATTCACTTTTTGCAGGCAAAATTCTTATCCGAGGAATGTAAACAAATGAGCAATTGTAACGTGAGATTCCTCGCGATTTTGGTAGCGAGATAGATTCCTGATGCATTTGACACGTGATCGCAATAATAATTTCGCGCATCCGCCAAAATTTTCCAGATGTGACTGAATTTGTGGCTTTGGCAACCAGGAAAAAAACATTTATTTTGTTAAAAAAATAAATAAATCGCGTGTTATTTTAGCTTATATCATTGTTGTAATATTCATGCCAAAATATGACCGAAATTATGTAAAAGGAAAGAAAAAAAAAGTGAAAGAAAAAAAAATGAAATTTCAGTATCCGGTGATTCCTAATGCCA
Organism: Pimpla rufipes; assembly: GCA_963932165.1. Taxonomy (NCBI): domain Eukaryota; kingdom Metazoa; phylum Arthropoda; class Insecta; order Hymenoptera; family Ichneumonidae; genus Pimpla; species Pimpla rufipes. The sequence continues at coordinate 14,377,089 of OZ010636.1, forward strand.
CGACAAGTTGGGGTGACACATGACCGAAATAACATTTTCAAGAGCATCTGCTCTCCGCCAAGAGCCCCTCACCACGGCCAAGCGGTGTATAAATAAATTTCTGATGTATCCGTGTGGCCATGTGACACTTCCCACCACGAGATATGCTCAATGTTGGCATTGATACCTTTCTCTTTCTTTCTCCCACATTTTCTGTTCCTCAGGCCCTTCACAGGATGCTACAACAAGTTTTACGAGAAAGGAACCTATACCTGCATAGTCTGCGATCAGGAGTTGTTCTCCTCGGAGACCAAGTACGACAGTGGGTGCGGCTGGCCGGCCTTCAATGAGGTCTTGGACCAGGGACGAATAAAACTCACCAAAGACACCTCTGGCGGTGAGCAATTGTGGCATTAAATTTTTTTCTATAAATTTTTTTCTTTTTACTATGTCTTTGATTAGATACAATTTTTTATCTATGTATTTACAAAAAAAACCCTAACTTTGCCTCACCCAATACCCGATCCTGCCTTGATTGAGACTTGAGTTGCTGGACAATTGAGACATTTTTCAGGCGACAAATGTTCAATGGAAACAGCTTTTTGCGACGAGATTTTTCGATATCTTTTATCGGCTCACGAGTGGCCTAATTTTTTTTAAATATCATTCAGTGCAATCGCGATTTATTTGCACGTAATGTCGAGCTGATTAGAAATATGTACTCTACGATACAAACAGTATTTCTGGTATCTCACGCATAAATGGTTTCGAAAATCGATATCTATTTTTATCTGCATTGATAGCTGACATTCCCGGTGATAATCTCATTATTTGGATCAGCTCGGCGGATCGGAGTTTACAGTATGAGCTTTAAATCCGGGTACCTTCACGAGCAGCACAATTCCTCGGTCCTAAAAAACCCGCATGCCAATGCTTAGAGTGTGATTGTGATAGACTTACATCATTTTTTCTCTCTATTACCACGACTGTTGCTGTACATATAGCGCAACATATCTTCCAAATTACTCATAAAAAAAAGAAAAAAAAAACGTGATGCTAAGAAAATGGATCAGTAATATTCCTCGCTGTCTTACCAAAACAAACTAATGGCAGTTAACAAAAGGCTTAGTGTAGGTACGATTGTTTTGTTTTTCTCGACAAGAGCCTATTTCACAGGAAGATAACATTTAACTTCTGCCAGAAATTGACATATTAAAAAAGGGTATGTACAAACAGATGCATACAAATGTCTTCTGTGCTTACGCGGTGTCCAGTTTTTGTACTTTATAAGTCGCAAAGTAGTTTGGTCAAAGTCACGAGGATTTTTTTTCGTAGATTTTTTCATCCACACAGTTTTATTTTTATTCACCGAAGGGACTCAAAGTTGTTTTTTTCAATTCTGTGCTTTTTCGTTTACGTAGCTTTTGCAAAAGAAAATTCGTCACGGTGTCGGTCTCCGTTTAATCACACTCTATTGTTCTGTCTTTCCTCTGCCTCCCTACCGCTCCGCTACCACTTCACTATCACCAATGAAAAATGAAAACTGCGTCGCTACGTACGACACGCGCGCACAGTTGGTGGCAATCTACTATTGCTGATCGCAAACCCAGATATGGTGCGGACCGAGGTAACGTGCTCGAGCTGCGGCGCGCACCTGGGTCACGTATTCAACGACGGTCCGAAGCCGACGAGAAAGCGCTTCTGCATCAACTCGGCGTCGATAAGCTTCCACGAGGCCGGCGAGGAGAAGAAGTCCAACACGTAGGGCGACAGTGACAATCCGGTCCAGGACTGCGAGTGGAGAGAAGATGATCCGCCCTGGACGAAACTCAATCGGCTGTTCGAAAAGAAACAGACACACGTGAAAATGTATATTTTCCATTTTCATTCCTCGATCCAAGCAATAATTACCGCGCGACCACTGTGAACTTCGGTTTTCCTTAAAGTTTCGATTCTCCAGGCTGCGCTGGGCCCGAATCTTCCAAAGTTTTTTCTTACCACTGCGATGGAATAACGAAAGAAACGTATTTTTTCGAACTTTATTAAATTCTGATCTTTCAACGCGACGATATTTTATATATTCTATTAAACCGCCTTCGTAGCCATAATTCGCGTCAAATACGAGAAAAAAAGGTACATTTTGTAAGCCATAGAGTACTTTTATTTTTTCAAGTGTCCGAAGGAAGATGCCATAATGTAAATAACTGTAACTTGTGATGATTACGAATAAAAAACGTATAACGAGAAACTTACCTGACGTCATGGAATGTGAATTGATTCGTTTTGCAGGAGAGAGAAGGAGAAATTTGTACACGTAAGATGTGTTTGTTATAAAATGTTTCCTTATATTGTAACGTTTCAAAAGAAAAGAAAAGAAAACTGATAAGAGTTACAGTACAATATATACGCAAACCTCTAGGCATAATCTTTAGACTTTACAATAATTCATTATAATTTGTTGCTGCCATCCACGCCATTCTAGTATATTCTCAAATTCATTGTCGCTTAGAAAATCGTTACCTTTTCCTGAGAAATCAGGTTCCATTCACTAATTTATACGTGTTTTGTATCCCATTGTCAATAAATGTAAAAAATTCTTCAAGTGAAAATCATAAAAATAACTTTCATTGCTTTACAGGAGTGTCGCGCGTATCGCGCGACGTCCGTTAAAATAGTTGGTTTGTCGCTAGGCCTTGCTTATTCCACTCACGAAGATCACGAAGCATTTTCAGAAACATCATATTTTTTTTTTTCAATAAAAAATTAAAAAAACAGCGACGAAACTAATGCAATATAGACTCTTAACCTGATTTCAATAGGAACCTATCTCGCAGTTCTAAAACGGTAATAATACGCTTCTTAAACAGGATACTTAAATGCACTTGGAACGATGACCGAGGTGCGAGCGCAAATTATCGACGCTCGCGCCGCTCGCCGATGATATGCCTACTCTTTTTCGCATCTCGTCACCCCGTATTCCTAGTCGAAAATAATAGATTTAATAATAGCTGCTAGCAACTGAAGTGTATAGACTATGATAACAATACGACGACGCAAAATATTCGCTCTAATTTTTATCTATAGATATTCGTGAAAATGCATTATCTCCTTCCACCGCCTTCGCATAATAATATGTTTGTTTTTAGTATCTCAATCCTCGACGAGACCTCTATCTCTCTCTCCCTCCTCCTTTTCACATAATTATATTCTTACTAATACTAAACGTGCATAATTATTTTTTTTTCTTTTTCTCGCTATGACTTCTAATACCGCTTACAATTTCGGATCAATTTGGAGCGGACGCTGAAACAGAGTGGTAAAAGAGCTCAGTTTTTTCGTTCTCTTCTCTTCCGGAATACTGTTTATCCGTATTGCATAGTTTGTTTCCGTTTTAATACGTCAATGCAGTCCCTGATTCTCAAAGGTAATCGGTACTTTCGACAACGAGCGTTTCAATGAAGAAACAAGAAAAAAATCAAGCAAGACGTTCCGAAGTTATAATATTGAGATACCGTGGATGTCGATGGAAAACTCATCAGGCGTTTGTTAATTCATCCTGCGAACTGATGAATCCTCGAAATACAATGTTATAGTTTTTTTTGCTTTTGTTTATGAAACAATATATAATAATATGTCGCTTTATCTTTCGGTGCAATATAAGTATATTATTCCATTTGTTGTTGTTGATGTTGCTGTTTTTTTTTAGTTCGATAACTACGATACTCTCAGACTCTTCTCCTTTATTCTTTATACGCTCGACGAAGTTTCTACGTAAAAAAGAAACAGTAAAAATGACACAAAGCCGAAGGTACCTAAATCCTCTAAACTAAACGTCAAGGTTTCCCTAATGATATTTCCGTTCTTCGAAAATATAATTGTAATTACAAAAGACTTAGTTTCAGGCTACGTCCGAATAATTTGATGCAATCATCCTGGAAACCTTGGGGCTCTAGCCGTTACGATTATTAACGTCACTCGTGTGCGATTCGTGTCTTCCGATGGTCCTAAATCAATGTCGTAAATGCTCGTAAACCGGTGGTTCAAGATCATGAGGAATCTACCGCGAATTTTACACGTGTCACTCTATAAACGCGACGAAGACGCACAGGCACTTTATAGTGTCACACAAAATGGTTCTCTACGTCTCAGCCTTGTCTTAAAATTTCGTCGATCGTCTCCGCTCTACTCGTTCGCGTCGCGACACGGTAAGGACAATTAGTAGTGTGTAGCTCGAATTCTCACGGGGGACACAGCCGTGATCCGTTCTGCTGCTCGTTCACGGACGCAAAGCAACGTTGACCGAATAATTCGGCGCAAAACTTGGAGGAAAAGCCTTCGTAAACATCTGTCGTATAATATTCTCCAAATAAGATTCAATTTAATTGAACTCATTTCAAGCCGTTCACCGAAATAATTCCGTTTTTATCCTGTTTCTCGTTTTATATGTACACGCCTAAAAATGTATTTTTCTTTTCTTTTTTTTCTTCTTAACGAACTCATTGCATCAACTCATCGCGATAAACCCCAATGAATACACATTGTCCACTTCTCGCAGTTGTCGTGGCGGAGCCGCGCTCAGTACGGGATCAGTGAAATTTTAAAACTCTCCACCTCGCGAAATAGTTAAATTAGTTAGGCTGTTTGCTTAGTCACCGCTACCGCTCTCTACACGGGGCCAAGAAAAATAATAAACTCGCTCTTCGTTCTCAACTTCTCTCGAAAAATATAAGTCCGATGTGAACCAATTTTGTTCTTCCGCTTTCATCGTCATCGTCTTCATCTCTCTTTTTTTTTGCTACAATTTCTTTTGTTTCTCTCGTCAAACGATAATATATTAAGAATAGGTGTCTCCTATGTATCAGTTCGTATCTGCTTACGGTATTATCTAATAAGGTTCTCGCTATAGGTAATGTATTTTTTCCCCCCCTCGTCCTCAGCTAACTCATCTTATCAACTCGCGAGTCAGTAATACTAGGTTTTTTTTCATGTTTTAGAAAATAACTGACAGTTTTACTTGTAAGTGCCCAGTGGCGTTTGAAGCCGTCGGAGGTGGCGAGTCGCGCGGTGCCGCTAGTCGTAGTCACCGGCCGCGATTTCCACCGGCCGCGCGGCCGACGCGCCACGAGGAACAAGCTCTTTGTTGCCAGATCATTCTCCGCCCTGCTGATCAGCTTCTCGCAAACCCCCCGCGCACACATCGTGAGAATCGGGTGCTTTGAGAACTTTGAAAACCGCGTCTCTCGATACTGCCTGGTACCGATCAAGTTCTACCTAACTATTTCCTACACATATGCTTACTTTTTTCCTTTTTTTTTTATTCATTAACCGTTATATATATTATTGAATTATTGTGCCGTTACCGTTTTGGGAGGGTGATTTCTTTTCTTTCTCTCTCTCTCTTTCTCTCGCCATCTTTTTCTCTTACTTCTCCTCGCGCAATTAAGCCCCACTCTCTTTCTCCTCATGATCCCCGACTCATTCGCTCGCGATTCACACACAGCACTCAGTGACCCTTGGCAGCTTCTTTGGCCGCCATTATCAGTGGCGTCAGTGACGCCAGAGGCCTCGCCAACTTGAGGAAAGGATGCTGAAACGGAGAGCAAAAAAGGCAAGTCAAATCTCCGCGGAACGAAACTGCTGCGGTGTCTCTGAAAATGTATCCCACCTTCAACAGTTCGGAAGCCGCGGAACGCTTCTCGACCTCCACCTCGAGACACTGGTCCAAAAAGTCCTGGAAAATCCCCGACAACTTCTCCTTCTCCTTGATCTCGGGCTTTCCGTTCGTTGCGATGAGATACAGGGCTCTCAGCGGATTCTCGGTCAAGTACGGTGGCTCGCCCTCTATCATCTCTATGGCCATGATCCCCAGAGACCAGATATCTACCTGTTGTTGCGAGGAAATTCAAACACGTTAGAGAAACAAATTTGCACGCGTCCTTCAGCGATTTTTTGTAAAAGAAACTTCGTTTACAAAAGAAAAAAAAAATCTTAGCTCAGCGTAATTAAAAGCGGAAAAATCTCGCTGTGAAAATCGCGCTTACTTTAGGACCGTATAGCTTTCTCGTGACGACTTCCGGCGCCATCCAGTACGGCGTTCCCACCATCGTCGTTCGTTTGCTCTGCTCCGGCGATATTTGTGCGCAAAAACCGAAGTCCGTGAGCTTGACGCCGCCGTCCAGGCCCAGAAGAATGTTGTCCGACTTGATGTCCCTGTGTATCACCTGGTTGCAATGTAGGAACTCGAGGGCCTGCAGAACCTCCCGGCAGACCGCGGCTATCTGACCCTCGTCCATGCAGGTCTCGGTGACGACGTCGGTCAGGCTGCCGCCCGGCAGATACTCCATGACGACCCAAAGCTCCTCGCCCACGAGGTAACTGTCGAGATAATTCACCACGTTCGGATGCTTGTTCTCCCGCATCACGAGAATCTCGTTTATTATCAGTTCTTTCTTCGGCTGCTGCGAGAGATTCATCTGCTTTATCGCCACCTCCATGCCGGTCGACGTCTCGATCGCGGTGTAAACCGTTCCGGAAGCCCTGGGGGATTTATTTCGTGTTGTGGAATAATCGAAGAGAACATCGGGGATCGGTTAGATTTTCCCTGTATTTTTATTCCTCTTACCCCTGCCCGATCTTCTCCATCTTCGTGTACTTTCTGTTGGGATCACCGACGCTGACGATCGTCCGCAGTTTCTCCAGAATCTCGTCGTCCGACATCTTCTTCTTCCGGGCCTTGTCGCTCTGGGCCGGACGCGACTGGTCGGTGACCGTCGGCGTCGGCGTCGCCTGGTTCTTGTTTCTGTCGAGTCCCGACTGATGCTGCTGCTGCGTTCCATTGTGCTGCGGCGAGCCCAGCGAGATCGGCAGCGGCGGGAGCGGCTCCTCCTCTATGGGCTTCGTGTACTGCGAGAGAAATTGCGCGTTATCGAACGATTCGTTTGTGTGTGTGCGTTTTTTTTTTTCGTTTACCAACAAAACGGTAATTGCCGAGACTCACGATCGAGATCGTACGCTCCGGTCTCGCCGATATCGGCGGCGGCGGTGGCTCGTCCTCCTGCTCCGAACTCGTCGCGCACGCGTCAGTCGGCGTGCTGCTCGGACTACTACTGCTCACTCTGCAAAGTTATCGTGCCTCAACGATAATGACGATTTTCGCGCTCGCCCGCCCGCCGTGCGCGCAAATGTTCAGGACTCACCTGCTTAGCGAGTGTTGCGAGTGCGAGCTGCCCGACGCCTGGGACATCGCCTGGCCGCGAACATTTCCTATACCGATTCCCATGCCCATTCCACCGACGCTTCGCGGACTGCTTGCTCTCTCTATCGACCCTGGAACATTTTCATTTGTTTTATTATTATATATATTTTTTCCTCGGCATAATTTATCACCGAAGGATCTTCGGGCTTTGTGGAGGGAAAGTTGCCAAATTGCGGGGGATCGATTGACCCTTTAACGGAAGATGGAACGACGCAAGCTGCGCTCGTAATCGTCGGGGCTCTCGCGACACGAGAGACGTTTCCGTTACAAAGTTACCGTCGATGAATTGTGGTCGAACAATCTGACCGCAATCTGGCGACTCTTTCCCTTCTGGTGATTAATGAAACTTACCGCCAATCGCGACCATTTTGGTTGTGGTCATGTATTTAGAACCTTTCGCCTCCTTGCTACTGTTATCGTACCAGTTCAAGACATCTAATACGGCCTGTGGATTTTTCTTCTGCTCCTGCTTGCTGATGTTGCTCGACATGAGAAGTCGGGCCCACGCTTCCGGCATACCCTGGGATGAAAATTCGCATTTACAAATCGCTGACCAACGAGAGTCGAGCGACTGATGTGTTAGAAATTGGCAAGGCCTGAGATTATTAAACGACACTAGGACGTCAAGAGTGCATTCTAAAGCTCGAAAAAACTATCGTTACTCAGGATCTTCGAAGCTTCGACGTCCCGAGTGGCCGCTGAGCTTTCGAGAAACTACTGCGTGCGGGGAAACTTACACTAAGATTTGTGCTATCGCTCGATTCGCAGGATCTCGTGGTACTTTTGCAAGTAAGCGATCGAATCGTAAGCAACGTTGACTAAAGCCTCTAGGTTCTATAACGCATCACTACAAAGCCACTATTTCTTGTGAAGATTTAATTTCTTTTTTTTTTGCTTTCTCTTCTACACGTAACTAAAAGGAAACATGTTAACCGCAACGGAAACAAACTCGTTAAATCATAAGACGTGGTTGACGATACAACGAAAAAAAATGCAGACAAACTAACTCTGTGGGGGGTCATATGAATTTACTTACTTTTAGTGGCAGCTTGAAAGAAATACGTGTTCGAGTTAGTTTTACACGTGAGAAAATAATAGGTATAAAAAGCACCAGACACATTACTGAATCATCGTTTCGCAATGTTTCATACATTATTATGTGAACAAGTGTATTTAGAATTCGAGTTATTCGATACGGCAACGGAATATCCTGACGACGGTTTTGGATTTCTTTTTTGACTCTTCTGTTTTTTTTTAGAATCCTCTCCCAGGGATTTGACCAATCGGCCGTCTAAGCCACGTCGTGGATCTTCCGTTCCTTAATACAACAGCAAAGCAGCAAGCGAGTGCATTTGTAACAAAATTAATAGTTTTACTGGTAACCTCAGAACGTACCGTGAAATCACCGGTAACGGCATCGAACCCAACGTGAACGGTGTGCTCGAAATTTGTGGGTAAACTAATGTTAGGCTTGTCCTTGTTCTCCTTCACCTTCATCTTTCCCTTCAGCGTTTTCTTCTTGCGCTCGTCCGAATCCGGCTCCTTCGGTAGTGGACGCATGTCCACCGGGAGATTCGGCGCCGATTCGCCTCTGCAACGCAAGAAATATTCGTAAATAATGCACACAATATTCGGGCTGTTCCTCGCCTAATGATGAGGAAAAATCCGCGGAAACCCAGGCAATTCGTTGCTAATGAATCCTTCAAATTAAGATGCTTTTGTTCCGAGTTAACGATTGCAGAGAATATTCCCCAATCAACATCGTTAGCTGTGGTATCGGCGACTGCAATTAAAGCGCTGAATGTTCTTCGGCAGAATACGGGTAGAAATTGAAATTTATTATATCCGCTCGCACCGGAAGGGCGCGATATTAAAAAAAAAAAAAAAAAATTACCAATCGTTCAAAGCTCGAAAAATGATGCATCGCCGAAATTCCACGACGAGAGAGAAACAAACGCGCGACTTTTGGGTCATGGGATCCTAAAATTATTCTAATGCCAGGAGGACGGGCGGCTATTTTCAAGGTGAAGTCGCGACTGGCTGGCGTGTGGAAGTTTCGTCTGGCACCGAGCGCAACTTAATCCTCGGGTAATCTATCTTGAAATTCTAGACCGCGAGGTAATGCACACTCGTTCGCTTATTACCATTCCGCGTGGCGCGTACGCAATGCGTATAATCAATTATTTGCATCGAGATAGACGGTGCGCGCACGTTGGACACCATATTTTCGAACGCGACGTCCCACCGTCGAATATTATCGCGTCTGCACTGTGGGATTTTATTTTTAGCCCCCACTAAATTAGTGGCCGTTCCTCTATTTTTGGGAGACTCAGACTTCTCTCTCTCCGAGCATCTCAAAGAAAATAACGCCTCGTCTGCCACGCCGACTCGCCTAAGGGCCCGCGACATTCTGCGTTACTTAAGTTGTATTTATTTTCTCGAGCAGCGCGAACGATGTATCAAAGGGAAACGAACGCATGGCAATCACGGGAAATATATAGAGCCATGTTGAGTGATGTCTCGGCGGGGAAATGACGATACGGATGCCTTTGAAGTCAATGACTCTATGGAACAACCAAACGGGTCTCACAACAATCGCGTGAAAACTATTTTCATCGCTTTTTTGGAACCTCTCAAATAAAAAAAATAAAAAATTGCTGTGACTCATGATGACTGAAATTATGTTATAATTTTTATAATATTTAATCATAGGAGTTCATTCTATTTATATAACTGAAAATCTGCTGTGCTTTGAATAAATTTAATTTTTTCAATTTTTCGTTTTTTAATGTTATTGCTTTCTGTGAGCCCAAATTAATTCTTCCATTTCAAAAAAAAATGTGATCCACAATTGTTTCTTCTTAGATGTGGGATTCCTGGAGCAATGAAAAGTAATGAGACGCATTTGATGCAGACCACAGGTAAAAATGTTATACCTGTTGGAGGTGAGGCGCACCGGCGGCGCAGGTGGTTTGTCTTCCTCATCCGACATGACGGTGCTCCTTCTCCGGTCCGTTTGCTGCCGGCCTGCCCTCCGTCGCTGCGTCGCTGCGCTCTTACTTAGGCACGTAATAACTCTCCAAGAATTCTTCGCTGTATTTTGTACAACTTTGGTCGACCGTCGATTGATCCAAAAATATCTCCCTCAATTAAATAGCTGTCCCTTTCTCGTCTCTTATCCCCCTTGTTACCGTTGCAAAGTATGAAAATCTTGTTTTACTCTCTCAAAGACTCCTCACGATTGGTCTCGGCGCCGTGCGTAGATCTCAGACGTTCCCTATGGCTAACAAGGCTGTTGTGAAAACCGTTGATTCTGTGTATACGGAACCAGCGGTCGATCGTTGACTAACTCTATTGTTTTTCTTTTTTGCTGCGCTTTAAATAGGTTTGAAAATCACAATTTTTCAGGATCACAGTCCGCCACTTTGAACAACAAGCGGTGCGTGCATCTGCGTGCCAAGTGCCAACCGGCCGGTGAACCAGCTTCTTCCGCCAGCGTTTCCCTCAGGTTCCAGAGATCCATTCACTTCGATTGTAGCGCTCCAGCTTTATCCAGCATCTCCTTCGCTATTCCCAGGCTGCGGTAAACAAATCCTTGCCACACAGACAGCGTGGCAAATGTCGTTACTTTTCGAGAATCACAAGCGCGAATAATTCCTCGGGACTTCCAGTGGATGATTTTCAACCCGCGACGTTCCCCGACTTGTGTATCACACGTTTTCACCGCCCTTTGTCCCGTCTCGTCGCGCGTGTCGCGCGAGCACGAGAGAACCGAAGACTGGCCCCGTCAGTAGCGGGAGAGTCGGCGAGACGAGTGCGAAATGTCGCAACAACTACCCTCGTGGGTGTTGCTTTCCAACGTTCGGTTTCAGTCCGAGACAGCGGCAACGCGAGAGAGAGAGAGACTGAGAGAGCGAGTGAGAAAGAGAGAGAAAGAGAGAGAGAGAGAGGAAGATCGTGGAAGTCTCTGGCGTAGACGGCAGCTCGGCCGTCGCTGTTTCTTGGCTCGTCGCGAATTCCTCTTCCTGACGGCGTCTCCGTGGGGGCCGCGGGCGGTCGGGGGGGCGCGCGGGGGCGGGGGGCGAGTTGGCCCGGTCGAGTCGTCGTCTCAGGTCAATGTCGTGGTCACGAAGCAAACACGAAGACGACGGGACAGCCGGGCGCCTCGGAAGCGTGATTCACGCACGGGTGTCGGGTGGTGGTGGTGGTGGTGGTGGTGGTCGTGGTGGAGGAGGTGGTGGACACCCCGCCTCGTCCACACGGTGCCACCGTCGTGCACACCGTCAGCGGACGTCGCGGTACGCGCGGCTGTGCGGACAGAACCAAAAAACGCGCACCGAACACTCGTGGGGACACTCGCCGTATTTATCGGCGCCGCGGTGTACCAGCAGGATGGAGTATATATCGTTGGGTGGTGCACGCGCGCGCTCGGACGCGGCGCAACGCCGAATATTCAACGCTCGAGTCGTGCACTCGACGCGACTGTGACACTGGGTAGCATGCCCGCGGGTTGCGGCCGCGCGTTTATCCTCGCTCGTACGGCAGAAATTTTGCGCGGTGCGGCTCGCGATAAGGGGGCCCCTGAATCACCGCCCGCCGTCGCCACGGTCCTCTGGCACTACACAAGCGCCTTCTGGCGAAAGGCGAACCCCCAACCTTCGTCTTGAGCGACACGGCATATAGCGCGGGTGCTGCTGCTGCTGCTGCTGCCGCTGCACGATATTGCCTACACGCATGCACCACACTCGGCGATTCTTCCTGCACCCACACGAATAATCCTTTCAACGAATCGGTTGCGCGGGGGGACGAAGGGCGAGGGGGGTCGAGTCGTCGTCGCCTCGGGTTGGCTGGCGGGCTGCGTGCTCGCCGCGAACACTCCCGAAGTACTTTGGATAGTCAATCGCACTCGCACGCGAGAAGCGCGAGGGCGACGGGAGGGGGGGACGAGGTTGAAGAAAGGATATGGCAGCGATAGCCGCCTCCTCACAAGGAGCGATGCACTTGGGCGCTGTGTGCGGTGGAATTTTCATTTTGCGAATAATTCACAATCTCGGTCTCGCTGCGAGACGATCGATGTGTTATTTCTGCTTCTTCACCCGAGTCGATGTGTCGGGGAGTAGATACGAGAGGCTCGATAATCGATGTATCCGGTGGGAAATGAAGTATTTATCAGCATCAGGAGCCGCCGTCGATTATTCCACGGCGGCCGGGTTATTTATTTATTTATTGTCCGAGGGGGCGAATGAGCTATCGATGTCGGCTCGACTCGTCGCCTCTCGAAGTCGAAGCTCGAAGTACTTTTCTTCTCCGCTCGGCCAATGGGAACGCTCGACGGGCTGGGCGGGTGGGGGGGTACTTTTACTACACTGTAGTAGGCGAGGTGATATATTGTTATCGCGGATGTCGAACGTCATTTGTGGTCTGTGGAAAGTCATGCCTTCGCTTTATTGTTTTTGAGTGGCAGAATTTTTTATCACCGAACACCCGGAGCAGGAGACGCGCTCGACGTGGCCTTGGATCGCGAGAAGAGTCGCGCGAATTTTTACGGGACGTCGGTCGGGAACTCACGTTGTTTCCCCAGTTGGACCGCGCTCGGCTATAACCTTTGTAATCGGGCAATAGTTGCGAGACTATGACGTACGCGCCAGCTGCGTGTGTCCGATTCGACTGATTATCGAGGGTCTGCCGCGAGCCCACCCACATTTGGTTTAAGGATTTTTTTGTTTTTTTTTTGAGACTCGCAGACAGGAATCACGTCGAAAATGAAGAAAAAGGTGAGGTTTTTCTTCAACATGGGAGGATATGTTTTTGACACATGTGAAGCAAACAACGAAGTCTTTGTGGATGGATCTGTTAGTCACTAATTACTGCTCTTTTTCATCAGGTGTTACTCATGGGCAAAAGCGGCTCTGGAAAGACGAGCATGAGGAGCATCATCTTTGCGAATTACATCGCCAGGGACACTCGTCGCTTGGGAGCCACAAGTACGTGTTTTTTTTAATATTATGATTGGAAAAATAATAAAAATGGTTTGTTGAAAACTGCTTTGATTGTGAATAAATAAGTAAGAAGTAAATAAGAGTTCCAATAATAGAGAATTTAAGAGAACTTTTAAATGAATTTTTGGCATTGATGATAATTGATAATCGAGGAGCATCTTTTCCTACTTACCGACCCTGGACTCGGTCGGTAATAAAAACTGTAATCCTTCAATCCAAATTTTTCATTAACATTTTTTTTTCCTTAGTCGATGTTGAACACAGCCACGTGAGATTTCTGGGGAATCTCGTGCTGAATCTGTGGGACTGCGGTGGCCAGGAAGCATTCATGGAGAACTACTTTGCCTCGCAGCGTGACAACATCTTCAGGAATGTCGAGGTGTTGATATACGTTTTCGACGTGGAATCTCGAGAGCTTGACAAGGACATGCACTACTATCAGAGCTGCCTGGAGGCGATTCTGCAGAACAGCCCTGAGGCCAAGATCTTCTGTCTGGTGCACAAAATGGATCTGGTGCAGGAGGATCAGAGGGACGGAATATTCAGGGAGCGGGAGGAGGACCTGAAGAGACTGAGTCTGCCGCTGGAGTGCACATGCTTCAGGACTAGCATATGGGACGAAACTTTGTACAGGTAAATTTTCAGCGGAAATTTACAATCGCTATCTCAATTTTTTTATTCTGCGCTAAAGTATAAAAAAGAGTTAATCACGGAATATACGTTTTCAATTGTTATTTAGGGCGTGGTCTTCCATCGTTTATATGTTAATACCGAACGTGAAGGAGCTGGAGCAGAGTCTCAATCAATTCGCGAACATAATCGACGCCGACGAGGTTTTGCTGTTCGAGCGTGCGACCTTCCTGGTAATCAGCCACTGCGAGAGACGCGTGCACCGGGACGTCCATCGTTTCGAGAAGGTCTCCAACATCATCAAGCAATTCAAGCTGAGCTGCAGCAAACTGGCGTCGCAGTTCCTGAGCATGGAGGTCAGAAACACGAATTTCGCGGCTTTCATCGACGTCTTCACGTCCAACACTTACGTCATGGTCATCATGTCCGATCCCGGCATTCGTGAGCTTCTTTTTGCTTTTTTAATTATCAGAAATTTATCGAACTGTACGAAGGGTAAACAATTTCTGACGCAATTTTCTTTCAGCCTCGGCGGCGACGCTGATAAACATCCGAAACGCTCGCAAGCACTTTGAGAAGCTGGAGCGCGCGAGCCAGAGTTCCGCGCTGAGCGGATAGAAGTCAGCCCGACCCAGGCGAATAGTCGCCCGGGTCCAAGCTATGAATTGGCCTTAAATCTCCCACGAGTCTGACGCAGCCGTGTGCTCGACGTTGGACGGAAAAAAGCGTCCTCGTCGCGAACGTAAGCAATGAACCAACGTTAACCTAAATTGTCGCGGGAGTTTGAATATCGTGTGCGCGAACGATCGATGTACTACGTAGATTTTAAGGTAAAGAGCATCCGTGACATTTGTGCCAATAGCTCGGAGGCTTTTTGTACGTTTACTCATCGCGATCGGGGCAAACGCGCAACACTCTCAACGGAGACGCGAAACTTTGATTATCTCCCGATCCGCGCGGTTGATCCCCGAGCCGAGCGGACGACGGAAAACGCGGCGAGCTTTACGCTGACTCACGGCCCAAAGATCTCTGTTTCTAGTCGTAATAGTCAAAGGTAGATACGATGTGCAACGATACCTTAAGCCTGCAACACGATACGGCAAATTGTGAGATTGGACCGAGACGATTTGTCGTTTCTTGCCGTTCCCCGCGCGAAAAAAATAATCGACGGGCGGGCGCGTTCTTCCCGTTCGTTTTTCGTCACGGGAGAATCGAGAAAAGGGCTTCCCACATTGCAAAGATAAAATATTTCTAAGAGACGTCTGAATGAACATTACCGGAACATTGTGGAAGTCGAATACCTGATGAAACGCCTTCGAATATACTTTTATTTTTGTCGTGTGGGCTCAACTCGACTCACGACTAGTTTTCATTGCGGAGTACTCGCCCTCTTCTTTCTTTTTCTTTTTCTTCAACGTTTGTTATACGTTTATCCTCATGACGATTATATCCTCCACTCCCCGCTCATTTGCTCGATAAGCTATTTTACACGCCCCGCGCCATCCTAGGATTATGATCTATCTGATTTATATATCGAAGTGTACAGCATTTTTTGGCTCCGCCAAAGACTCATATTTTCCTACGTATTGTCCATTTACGATATACTACGCGGTATTTTTTACCGAATCCGGCGAATCCACGCGCGTTGGATGATGCAATTACGCGTGTCACTCTGGACGCTCTGGACGTCGATCGAGGATTCGCTCGATGCGTTGTATATATTTATGTATATCGCGCGCTGAATTTCGACTACTGTTTATAATTAACGATCCGTGCAACATTATCGCGTAACGCAATAAATATATGGAACCCTAGATACACCCGCGCGTCAAGTCACGCGAAATACGTCTATTGTATCTATATTCCACAGCGTATTGTGTGGTACTGTTGAATATGTATTTTTTAAAAATAATAAAAAGGGTTTCTTCGACTGTAATTCATTGGATGTCACAATGAGAGTTCATAGTGTCCTGAATATACAGAATGCAACGTCAGCAGGGGACGTGACGTTTAAATATCATCTTTAACGATTTTTAAGATGTTTTTCCAATATCTACGATGGAATTCCAAAGATCACGAGGATCGTGATTGAGTTGCGAAACAATCGTCCGACAGATGTCGCGCCGTTCAAATTTCCCGCGCTTTTCGCGTCGTCGAATGGCGGATTTGTGTACTGTCATCAATCACCGCGATCGAACATGCTCGCGATTGAAGTCGCGTAAAGGGACAGCGGAAACCGATTAGTAATCGTCCGATTGTGGCCAAAGTCACTCGTCGAGATGGACAGAATTCTGAAGGGAGTGATGAAGTACCGGAAGTGCCACCGCGAGGGGATGGTCAAGCAGTTTCAGCAGGTCCGGGATCATCCCGAGGTACGAGATTGAAATGTCATTGAAATTTTTCGTCACTGTATCCAGCCAAAGTCTAATTTATCCTCGCTCTTATCTCCGATTCGCGTCTACGGTTATCGCCACGTGCCCTCGATTACTGATTTTCATCGGAACGAAAATTGTCGGAAATTTTACTGTTTACGTTGCAATTTTTCTTCTACTTGTGCTAAAATTCGCGCGTCACTTGTTTCGCCGTCTTATCGCATGTTTTCCGCTCGTTTCGTAACAATAATACAGACACGTGACACGAAATCCAGCCACAGGCTGAGGCAATAATTTTTTTTATCGCTCGAAAGTTTATCGAAGATGTTTGGTAATTGCGATCGAAAATATTTGGAAGGTTTTCGGAACTCCGAAAATTTTTCACCGCAATATGACTTATTGTCTGTCGTTCGTTTTACCACAGCCCAAAGCAGTGTTCTTTACCTGCATGGACTCTCGGATGATCCCAACTAGATTTACGGAAACAAACGTCGGAGACATGTTCGTTGGTACGAGAATTCACAACGGTTCTATTTAAGTCACAGACATCACGATATCCCATCATTGACTTCTAATTGTCTCGCATTCACACGGAGATTCACTCTCGTCTAGACGAATCCTCGAAGGTCTCCGAATAATCTCATTCCTGTTGATCGAAAGCACAAATAACGCATTGATAACTATTCAAGTCTCGTTCCGTAGACTCCAAAGTACAATTTTTTCCTACACAGTCAGAAACGCCGGGAACATCGTTCCAAATTGCCAGCACTTTGTGGATGAGCTAACTATGTGCGAGCCAGCTGCTCTGGAGTTGGGATGCGTGGTGAATTCTATCAGGCACGTTATTGTCTGTGGCCACAGTGACTGCAAGGCCATGAATTTGCTCTATGCTCTTAGGGACGAAGAATTTGCCTCTCAAGTAAGAATTGCATTCAGATTCTCATCACCCTTGGTTGCAGGAAGAAATTGAAAATAATACAGCTGTGTTTTAGGCAAACAGAAGGATATCTCCTCTGAGAGCCTGGCTGTGCGCTCATGCCAGCAGCAGCCTGGCAAAATTTCAGCAGCTGGAGATCACCGGTTTTCATGAGCCCATATTGTTTCAAGCTGAAACACCAATGAGAAAATTCGTGGCTTATATAGATCCTGAGGATAAATTTGCCATTGAGGACAAACTTTCTCAAGTGAGTTATTTCTTTTTACATACAAAAAATGTGTAAAAAGTTTTTTTTATATAATAAAGCTTTTTATAAGCTTTTATAAAAAAGTTTTACTAACTTTGTAAGTTTAAGTTTTTAAGTTGTATAAGCTTTTTTATAAAAACAGATTTTTACATAAAAAAGCTTTTTATCTCTTTTTTTTTCAATTAAAAAGTAATTAATCACGTTCGGCGCAGATCAATACTCTTCAGCAGCTCCAGAATGTCGCGTCGTACGGCTTCCTGAAAAAACGTCTGGAGAGGCACGACCTTCACATCCACGCCCTGTGGTTCGACATCTACACGGGTGACATCTACTACTTCAGTCGCGCCAACAAGAGATTCGTCGAGATAAACGAGCTGACCGAGACTCCGCTTTTGCGGGAGATAAAGAAGTACTATTCGTGAACTTTGAACCGAGTCCGGCGCTCCGTTGATACACGCCAAGCTCGAAGCCCTTCTTCTCGTTCGATTGAACAGCTTCTTAGGAAAAACTTTGCTAGAATCTTCCGCTCGACTTGTACCTGTACGTTAGAATCTGATGTCGCGATAAATACCAATACAAATAAGCATTTTCGTTGGGGGCTTCCGGCTCGCGATCCGCCGCACAAAATCAAAAGCCGCGCTTGTAAATGTACAAATTAATTTACAAATCTGTTTCATTTGCCGAAATGCAGATAGAACTGTCGCCCAGTTCATCGAAGATATATTTTTGGATTGTGACTTTTAAAGCTATCGGGGGGGACGTAAGTTTACTGCTCTATTTATATAAGAGAAAGAAATATATGTATGTATATAAAGATTATTTATGTCTACTCGTCGAGTCCTGGATTCAGTTTTCCGGCCACGTACGAATTGTCGTCTTTCGGCTTTCCTCGCGCGCGCGCGGGTATTATAATAAGACACGTCGCGACCCCTGACCCCTGGGCGTAATTACGCGGACCACAGGTCGCGACCCGACTGACATTTTGGTCGCGTAGAAGGGTCGTCGGTGTCAGCCAGAAGCCTGGAAAGTGGTCGCACTACAACCGGCCTAATTTCCGAAACGCAACTGAAGAAAGTCATGCGAGATTCAGGCTGGTTTTAGTGTGTTTCGGTCGCTCGTTGACTTGGCGACCCACGGAGGCTTCGACCAAAAAACGTTAAGCTACTTTTTTCTCACTCGTTACGTTAAAAAAAATCTCTACGTTGTGTCGCTCAAAAAAAAAAAAAAATTCTCGCCATTCGCTTGGGCCGTAAAAAAATTGATTACACATTTTAGAGCGTGAAGTATTTTTTTTTTTTGCAATTAAATCCTAATTGAGGCAAATATCTCGACGATTCTAATCTGCGTCTCTCAGGCTTTTCGTGCGGCGTCTCGTCGGCTCGTGGCCAGTGGATATGACTCGCTACGTCGCGATCGCGGGGAATCGAAGCGCGAGACGTAACGCGCGTATCTCGTACGCGCACAGCCGAGCACACACGCTGTACATTGTATTAAATAGAGTACGGTGCACGTGAAGAGAGGAGGTACGTGCGCGATGGCCGAGCCGAACGTGAGGGGTCTCCTCGGTTGTGCGGTGCGAGTGAACTAGAGCATGCCACTCCCGAAAGAGAAAGCAAAACAACGAAGCGAAGTCTCCTCGCTCGGCTCGTCGCAGCTCCTGCACATAGTGTGCACGTTGGAGCAGCCAACGTCGAGCAACGGGTAGACACGGCGTAGGAAACACGCGAAAATCGGCGAGCCGGTCATTTCTGCGTTTCACGGTAAAAGTGAAGAAGCTGCCGCTGCTGCCCCCTCCGCCCACTTCGTCTCTTACACCGTCCGACACTCGGGAAACCGCAAAGCGAAGATTCGCAGAATCTACAAGATCGTAGAGCAAATTGTCCCAGTTACTGACCCCCCAAACTCTTAAATTCTTGAGACGAAAATTGTGTAATTTTTTATTTAATTTAAACGGCAAATTTGTTGATTGATTGATTAATTTTCTGGCTTTGGCTAGTATTGAAAATTGTGTTTTAAACGAGAAGAAATAATTTTTGTTTGCTTCATGATGTAGAAAATTGTGAGATTTTTGTAAACACTAATTTTTGTAAAATCATTCGTCGTCGTTTCTCGTCATACAAGAAGCGGGTTGGCACACTGGCCCGAATCCTCACGGTGTCTCTCGTGGGTCTCCCGAAAAAAACCGGGTTCCATGCTCGGTCGGAGTTCTCACGGGAAGGTAACGGAACGTCTTGGCTTACGGATGAAAGTGGATTCGAATGACTCTTCGAGACGCCTCGATCTAGGATCGTGGAGTGCAATAAAAATCATCGGCGAGATTTAGCTGCGATAGAACTGCGTTGGGAAATCAATTACTCGTGACGACGGAATAAATATTTAATAACACCGTGAATCACGAGGCCTGGATTGATTAAAAAAAAAAACACGTCGATGGAAATGTCTAAATATTTATAAATATTATTTATAAATACCTAAATATCTGGGAAACGAATTCAAAGAGATCAGTTACTGGGACACGCTCGATTACCGAAACATAACGAGTATGTTTTTTTTCTGCTGCGAAATTGGCAAACGACTTCGACGTCTGGCCGCACATTAATTATGTATGTATGTTGTGCGGCACGCACTCGCTTATACATACTATTATTAGTGTATCCAACGGTATATATTACAAGGAATTTCTCTCTTGAGCGCAACTTCTTAATTTTCTTGCCCCGTTCGTCTGCCTCATTCACTTTCGTCGGCGATCCTCGCGCCTGTTTTTATTTTTCGCTTCGCGATAATGATAAAAGGATGTCCCGGTAATTGACTCGTCGTTTATTTATTTTTTCCGCGTCGAGGCAATCGTAAAAATTTAGCCAAATGAGCAATGCAAGTAATAAATAATTCACCATTTCCGCTCGTTGGGTATGAAATAATTTTCGTTTGTGAAAAAAAGGAGGAAAATCTAATTATAGCGCCAAATTAATTCCCAACAAATTACCGCATTAAGGCGTTACAGTAATTTCTGCCGTACAGCATTTTTCCCTAAGGGAACGACTGCGTCTGTGGCTCCCGCACGGAGCTCTAATTATTGAGTGCACTATAACTGATGTGTAACAAACGTTCAAATGTTCCGTAAGGCAAATATTAGAATCCACCTCTTACTTACTACGTAATTTCAACCCGAGTCTGGATTTCCGCCTCCTGGGTCATCCACCTTAATCCAAGCCTGTCTCATCGTCACTTGCAGGCGATCAAAATGCTTATGTGTAACAAAAAAAGAAAGTCATCTAATTTTTAGTATTTCCGAAAAAGTAACTATTTAAAAATGTAATTTTATGTATTATTTTTCAGTAAATACCTAACGCATGAAATTTCTGTTTTCAGATCATCTCGAGCTGCAAAAAAACCGCTGAACCTCCGAACTGCTGCGAGCTACCCTCGACGTGCCGGCGGGTTCCACGGGCGAATTGGACGCGGTTACGAAATTCGGGGTTCACCGCAACCTCAGACTGCGGAATGTCGAGCCGAGCGGAGAACGCAAAATCGAATGGAGATACCGACTGTTTATTTATGTGCAGGGAGACCTGGCTACCTGTGACAATCGGAATGAGAAGACCAGACGAGCGAACAATAAAGTGCCCCGGGGCACCTTGCGCATGTACAGCTACTTTGTGGCCGGCGATTGAACTGTCGACCAGAGTCGAACGCTCCGGGGGGTCCTCGAGGGTTGCGCGCCAGGATCTTCGCCTCCGGGACCAGGAAGTCGAGGACCATCGGCGTCGAGTGACCTTGGGACTTGGAAATTGCACCCTCAATTCGTCAAAACGGTTTCCGCGTTGCCGAACGGTCGATGACGTTACCGAAGCACGAAAAAAAACCCTGGGATATTATCCAACTTTCGTTCCGGCGACACCGGAGGCGAAGTGAATTTCCAGCCAGAAGCCGGGAAGCTAAATTGCCAAATTGCTTCATCCTCGGGACCAAAGTTTTTCCCAAAATATTTGCCGCTCGGGAGGGGAAAAAAGGCCCGGGGAGACACCGTAAACTCTTTTACGACACTGCTTTAGGGTGGAGGAAAAATCGGAGGGGAAGAAAAAAAATCGTGAGCGAGGGTGGAAAATGTGGTCGGGTCTTGGCAGTCGTAACCCGTTTAACGCCGTCCCGTAAATTTTTGCTGGACTGTGACGCTGTTTGGTGTTGGGCCAACACTCGAAATAAAAGAGGATAATTTCGGGTTACGCGAAAGATCGAGTTGGATGGCCGGAGAGTCGTAATTCATTTCAAACGTGGAATAGAAATATAGATTTAAAACTAGCTGGCAGATTTTTTTTTTTTTTTCAATTTTAACTCAGTTTCTTTAATTTTATAATAATTGAGCCTTCATAAATAATTGAACTAGGACAAACTGCGATCCTTAAAAAATAGAAAAAAAATGTCTCGTCCTGAATTCTCGATTTCGGAGCTTAATTTGCAGCGCGCAAAAAAATTTGGCTCCGTTTCCGTTTTATAGTCCGCGTATATTTATTTCAATTTCAACCCAGTTTCCGCAATCTCATAATAATTGAACTTTAAAAAAAATTGAAACTGGGACAATTCCAGATCTTAAAAAATCAAAAAAAAAACTTAATCGTCGAGAATTCTCGATTGCCGAGTAATAAAAAAATCGACTCTCCGATTTGTCGTTTTAACGATTGATCCACGACCCAAATCGCGATCCTCACAATTCGTCCGGACGTCAATCGCCGCGTAGATCGCTAGCGAAATGTCCGCCGGCAAAAAGTCGTGAATTAAAAAGAGAAAGCATCTCGCGTTCCGCGTCTTCTCGTCCGGCGATGGAAGTTCTGCCTCGTCTCGGCCGGACGAATTAATCCACTTCGTACGTATCGCGACGCTTCGGCTCCGATCGACGATCGGTCCGATTGTTCGACTCCGAACAATCGGAGGCTGCAACGCCGACGCGAAACAGGTACGGACCGCTGCGGACGCGAAATTATCATACTCACTCGTCTCGCGCTTCGTATCAGAGGTTTCGAAAAGCGCGCGACTCCCGCGGCCGTAACGAAGTGGTAATGCCGGTCGCGCGCTGTATAGAGAGTTTATGCTCCGACACACACGAGTGGCCGTCCGCTCCGCGGCCACTTGCGGTCTTTATTTCTTCTGCGTTGCGGGAACAACGAAAAAATCGTGGCATTGCGGGACGGGGGGAAGGGGGGAGGAATTGAAAAAAAAAAACGGAGTCGCGCGAAATCGTGACATCGTTCGATCGGTCGACGCTTCCCTCACTCCTGGATTACAACAATCGCAATGCTGCTCGCTAATTGACTCAACGAGATAATCGATGCATTTTTTTTTACTTCAATGCAAAAGCGATATCTGGAAATCCTAAAATTTGGGACTCTAATTTTCGATCAATTTAACGATATTTTTTTATATTTTTTTAAAATGCAACTCCAAATTTGGAATATTATATGATTCTTCCTACGATTTTTGTGTCACAAATAACAAAATTAATCAGAGTGCCCGAATTCTTCCCACCGCGATAAAATTGCAATTTTATCGACGAGCCGCTAATCACCAATTAATGTACAGATAGAGCGGATAAACCCAATAATAGTTTATTCCAAATTACGATATAAACGCAAATGTGGATAAAATTGAAGGCGGCCGCAACGGTGATTTATAATACAGGTCAGTTATCCGCCGGCGCTCGGCGCTTACGGTAGCCCGGAGAGCCCGGGCGATAAGAGGCAGAGCGAGCGCGGGCCGCGGGCACCGAAACGCCCGAAATTCTAAGCGTGACCGTTAGCCTAACGTTTAACTGTATAATCGTGGCGCAACCTATACGGGGGGGCCTCGCGGCGAGAGAAACGTCGGAGGGCCGAGCGCGGTTCCTGCATAACGTACGAATATTCCACCGTGCTCGAAAAATTTACGGTATATTTACGCGCCGCATGTATAGCAAATCCTACGCGGGTCACCGTCGATGCTATCGCTCGGGACGATAACGGGCCGACTTTGCGCGAGATAAACTCGTCGTCTGGTCGCTCGATTTTTTTTTCCCCGCTCCGAATCGAAGTCGAACCTTCCGGCGATGCGACCTCCAGACGCGGACAAACTGCAATTTCACTTGGATTTTTGCGCGGGGAAGCAAAAAAATTCGACAATGCAGCCGAGTGTGAAGCGACTATGAAATTATTATGATTTTTAATTGCGATTATTTTTTTTTAGCTCCCTCTCGAGGGATGTAAAAACGCCGCAATTACGATAAAATATTGGTCTGGTGTGGATGTATAATTGATACGTGTCAATGACTCTCGAGGATTCGGACCTTGATTGGGCAACCATAAAGCGCTGTCTCGAAATGTCCTTCGACTCGCTGCTCGGTATTTTTGCGCTCGGTCTCGGCTTCTGTATAAAAATATATTACACAGTAATGTGTATATATATGTATATATTTTTTTTTCATTTAACACTGAGCAGCTGTAATTGATGTCGAAATGCAACGCGGTGCAACGAACCCGCGAGGAGCTCTTGGCCCACCGCGTCCGATGCCCGCTGGGCCGAGAAGGCTCCTCGTCGGTCGCGCGCCAAAACTCCCACAACTTTGTACGTTTTTTTTTCTTCTTATTCACGCTCGTGTCGTACCTGTGTTCAAATCACGGGTATAAATATAGCGGCGGAACTCGTGGGTCGATGGGGGTCATGGCGTGTAATCGATTTCTAAAATGGTAAGTACACTGCCGAAAGTCTGTGTAATGCACGTAGACCCGACCGACCCGCGTAACGCGTTTTTCAAGACATTGACTCGGTGCGCGCGGAATTATCGAGGCTCGTTATTCGTTAATTAGGCGCTGGACACACGGATGATTTTCCCGCGCGGCGTTGAACGGTCGTTAGCGTTTTATGACACGAGCAACGTCTACATTTTATTTCAACCCTTGAGAATTTTAAATCTTACAAAAAAAAACGTGGGTTGTGTGAAATAATTGGAGCTTCGTCTGCGACGTATTAAAAATAGTAATAATAGTGTAAATCTTGAAAAAAGCATAATAATTTTATACCAAGTAATGTTAAAATTTCTCTTATTTACAAAAGTTTATTTTTATTCTGAAAAATTTGCCGAATTTTTATTTTTTATTTTTCGCTTCCGTAAATTATTCGTAATTTCCACCTGCGAAAATGGATCGTCCGGGGTTCGTCGGTTGTTGCCGCCCGAGAGTTTGGGCCACGCGATCGAAGTGTCGAAACGATCAGACGCCGGGCGTATTGTAGTTATGTAAAATCGTGGAAAAACCTCGTCGAGCCAGCCGCTCGATACACGAGACAAAATGCGAGGCGAAAAAAAGGCAGTCGTCGTCGAGGCGTGTTCGGGGGCCGCCGAGATTCGGGACATAGAGGCACCTACTTACCTACACCGAGGAATTGGGCGCTACGCGCCAGAGACCGCGAGGGACCGCGCGCTCGATTGGTCACGAATGTCCGTTCGTGACTCTTTTACGCGCTGGCTCCTTTCTCATTTGGTCTCCCTCCTCGATTCCCGCGCTGTTACATGTGTACGAAAGACCCTTGCGCCTTTTTTTTCTCTCTCGTCTCACTCGCTCCGATTTTATTCGTGACCTTTTCACTCTTTCTCTCTCTCTCGCGTCTAATACTCGAGTCGACCGAGATTTCCAAACGCGGCGGCTTTTGCGGTCTCGTGTTTTATTTATCGTACGCAAAATACGCGACGCTCGGCTGCCGAAATTTTCGGCTGTATTTTATTCAGGCGCCGGTCGACGATCTGATTTTTTCATTCTCAAGATATAACGAGTTACGAAGAAAAAAAAATTGAAAATCTTATTTTTGTTTTTGCTTTTTTTGTTTTTGACCTAACTTTTATTGTTTTTATTTTTATCTCGCGGTTTATTTCTCGACGGTCGCCTGCCGAAATTTTCCGCATATTTTATTTAGGCGTCAGACGACGATCTGTTTTTGTTTTTCATTCTCAAGATATAACGAGTTGCGAAGAAAAAGATCGAAAATCTTACACTTATTTTTTTATTTTTGACCTAATTTTGATTATTTTTGTCGCCTGCCGAAATTTTCCGCATACTTTATTCAGGCGCTGGACGACGATCTGTTTTTTTTATTCTCAAGACACCAACGCGTGTTGTGAAGAAAAATTGATAAAATAATCGAAGATCTAGTTGTTGTTATTTGTGCTCTCACCGTTGGGACGATAAACGTGCGATTGAGCAACCGAAACGCGGTGCAGGATCTTCAGTGATCTCGGAGTCTGAAAATGTAGCGTCTTTGGCGCCTGATAAGACCAGATAATCGAGATCAGCGGATCAAAAGAAAGCGATGAAATTGGATAACGATCTGTAAACTGCATCCTCGAATTCTGCGCGCGAAGCCGAGCAACAAGGAAGCAGAATTTTCTCACATTCTGTATTTCTCAATTACATATGTCAGTCAATGTTGATCCCGTGTCTTAATTCTCGCTCACGTGGAAGCGACAGACTCCGCACATTTTTCCTCAATGAGCATCACAGTGTCAATATACACTCGACAATTTTACGACATATTCGGGAATTACGTCGTGAGAAATTTAATCCTCGTGTATGATGAAAATATACGGCTCTTCGCGAGCGCAGCCACAATGAGTCGTTATCGTCTACGATAACGGCAAAGTCAGTGGCCGGGTACGACGATTACGATAACGGAGGCGTGTATATAAGCTATGTGCATCACAGTTTCGCGAATACTGGCTGCCAGTAAACATTGCAGTGCTCGTCGATACAATTGATTCAATAGAACATATCAATAAAACAAAACAAAATAATATAGAAATAAATAAAAACAAAATGAAATAAAATTTTAAAAATTTAAAAAAACAAATTTAATAAAAATACAAATATAATAAAATACCATTAAATAAAATGATGGATACCCAGTGCATTCTCGTCGCAATCGCGGTGACTCTGCTCGCCCACCTCTTGAAAAAATACTACACCGGGACCTACAACTACTGGCGTAAGCGGGGAATTCCCTGTGTCCCGGGCGCACTGCCCCTCGTGGGAAACTTTCTGCCGATCCTGACCTTCCGCCAGGACCTCGGTGCGCTCTGCAACCGCATCTACAAGTCCTACCCGGGCCGCAGCATGGTCGGATTCTTCCAGTTCCAGGAGCCGTCCCTGCTGATCCGCGACCCGGAGGTGGTGAAACAGGTGCTGGTCGGAGGTTTCTCGAGCTTCCACGTCAACGTGGTGACCCTTGACCCCGTGCGCAATCCGCTGGTGTCGCGAAATCCCTCGTTCGTCGCCGGCGACGAGTGGAAAGCAGAGCGTAGCCGCCTGACCGTCGCGCTCATGTCCGGCAGGAAGCTGAGGATCCTCTTCGGCGCCGTGAGAAACGTCTGCCGAAAATTCGAAAAATACCTGGAGGACGTGGTGAAAAAATCCGGCGGCTGCTACGAGGTCAACACGATGAACGTTTTCACCCTCTTCACCGGCGAGGTCGTCGCCAGCGCCGGTTTCGGCGTCGAGGGTGACTTTTTCAGCAACGGCAGCGGACCCAATTCCTTCCGCGAGGCCGTAACCGGCCTCTTCGATCCCACGCTCGCCCGGATCGCGAATCAACATCTGCTCTTCACCGTACCGACGTTGAATAAACTTGTGGGCGCGACTTTTATCCCCCGCGACACGAACCGATTTTTTCGCCGAGTCGTCAGCGAGATGATCGAGATTCGCCAGCGCGACGGAGTCACCGGCAGCGATTTTTTGCAGATCATGCTGGACACGCAAAAGGCGAAAGGTGAAAAAATTAACGAGTTCGACGTGGCCGCTAGCGCGACGTCGTTTTTCCTCGACGGCTACGAGACGTCGGCATCCACCCTGGGATTTCTGGCCTATCAGGTGGCGGCCAATCCCCGGGTGCAGGAAAAAATGCGCGGCGAGGTGACGAGAGTGCTGGAAAAATACGGTGGCGAAGTGACGTACGAGGCGATAACCGAGATGACCTACATGGATCAGGCGCTCCACGAGTCGATGCGACTCTATCCCGCGGTTTATTATCTGGAAAAAAGATGCAACGAGCGCTGCAAACTCGTGGGGAACGACGGGATCGAGTGCGACGTGGAGCCCGGGACGTCGGTGCTGATACCGATTTTTGGGATCCATCGGGATCCGGAGTACTGGGAGGATCCGGACGTCTTCGACCCCGAGAGATTCGACGAGGAGAATAAAAAGAATCGGCCCAAGTCGGTTTTCATGCCCTTCGGCGAGGGACCTAGGGAGTGCCCGGGGCAGAGGTTCGGGGTGCATCAGATCAAGGCGGCGATGGCCACGATGCTGAGGAGCTACAGGCTCGAGGTGTCGGCGAAGACGAAGCTGCCGCTGAAAGTCAGGGCGATGGTCTTACTGACGGCCGTCGACGGCGGATTGTGGATCAAATTTAGGCCGCTTTGATTTTTTTTGTGACGCGAATAGACCGGGCGTGTCATTTTTAGTTTCAACCCGAAACGAATCTGGGTCATTTTTTTTTTAACGTAAATCGATGGGAGGAACGTCTCATTTTTTTCTCGTTGAGACATCAAAAATATTAAAGATAATGATTTGTGCGAAAATCGTGCATCAAATTTACGTCACTCTATTTGTTTTTGTAACGGGATGAATTCACGTAATTATTTTTCCATCTTTGTGAGCCATCGACATTTTTTGGAAAGATTTGTGCGAAGATTTTGCACAACGTTATCGAGAAAGTCGATACCGATCGATGTGCTCGGCTCCTATATTTTCGAGGAAGACATTTTTATCCTCTGTCATGCGACGATCGATGGAATCAACCGATTACTTTTGTAATATGACCGACGAAATATAACAGGAAACGCGTGATTACGAATCGTCGATTTCTTTCCTCCAGATATTTTCCATCTTCGAATTAAGAATCAAACCATCAATCAAACAAAACATTAACCCACATTCCATTCATCTGCTCTCATCAAAAACGAATAAAATAATTTAGAAAATCAGAGACGTCAATCCTAACAAAAGCTGTACTCTCATAAAAAATAAATAAAACAATTTAAAAAAATCAAAGACGCCGATCTTAACAAAAGCTCTACTCTCATCAAAAATAAATAAAACAATCTTTACAAAATCGCGGAGATGCCATGAAAAGATAGATAATCCGTTGCTCCAAATAAGGAAAAACATTTCTATATCCGTCCGCGGAATCAGCGCGAATTCCCATTATTCTTCCTTCTCCCCACCCGACAATTTCCTGAATACCCAGATAAACCAACGCGAGCACCCAGCGTCGGTGGCTCGTAAAAAGCGATATTCACCGCGTCTCGGTGGAACCAGATCCCAGATCTGACACGGTATGCGCTGTCTACGAGGCCCGCGAAGCCCACGAGAAGCTCTTTTCTCTCGTCAACCGGTAGACGCGAGCGCGCTCAGACGGGGGGGAAGTCGCGCGGCTCGGCCGTCGTGAGTAGTACAAAGTACATACACGTCGCCCTCGCTCGCTGTAGTACCCGATGTACTCGCTCACGTTCGTGCAGCCCGCAGACATCGGAGCATCGGGAGCCCGGCGCGCATTCGTGCCTCGCGGTGGTGGCTCGTAAGTCACATTACTCGCTATGTACACTATGTAATGCTCGGTTGCAGTATTAGTACTGTACACAGCGGGAGACCGGTTGAGGGGTACAGCGTACTGAGGGCAAGGGGGGAGGGAGGGAAGGGGGAAAGGGGGGGGGAGGAGGCTATATGTGCGTACAAGTTCAAGAACAATGGTCGTCACGATCTGTAATGTACGATTTTGCTCAGGCGGCGGTGTATTGTGGCTGGTTTGTGCCACTGACCCACAAACACACTTACCTATGTTATACTATGCCGCGCGCGCTCACGCGCGCGCGGCGGTAGCGAGCATCGAGCGCGGCTTCGAGCGCTCTCTGCGCTACAAGTACCGTGCTGTACGTACGCCGTGCGGCTTTGATGCTCGATATTCCTGGGCCACAACGCGGCCCGCGTTTATGC
Organism: Pimpla rufipes; assembly: GCA_963932165.1. Classification (NCBI taxonomy): domain Eukaryota; kingdom Metazoa; phylum Arthropoda; class Insecta; order Hymenoptera; family Ichneumonidae; genus Pimpla; species Pimpla rufipes. The sequence continues at coordinate 14,406,513 of OZ010636.1, forward strand.
TTTTGCGATACCAGCCCGCACGCGCTTCGCGCGCTCGCCCGGTTGATGCGGAAAAAAATTATTATATTGAAAAAAAAATCGAAAATAATCAAGTTTTTTGTGAGTTTTTCGTGACAGCTGTCGCGTTACTAAAAGAATTTATACGAATTCGGTGTGTATGGGCAGAAATACATCGAAATAAAGTGTTAAAAAATGGTGATAAAATAAAAAAAAGTGTTTCCGCACTTTTTCGAAATTTCCTCATTTCACGAAAATCGCGGTTACTTTTTCTTGGATCGGTCGAATCTGGTCGGTTCTTTCTTCGTTCGAAAGAAATTTCAATAACGGAGAGAACGCGATACCTTGATTTCGGAATTTTTTCACAGAATGTTAAAGCTAAACCCCCAAAAATCGCAAATTTTTCCTTACCCCTTGCGTTTTTTTGCGCAATTTTATTTTTCGATTTCGTAAAGTTTGAAAACCCTATCCGATGGTAAATTTCCCGCTGATTCCGAAAACCATCGTTGTTAGCCTAAAAAATGGTAAATATGCCAAGAAAAAAGCGATTTTTTTCTGCAAATATAATAATATTAGCCCATTCGCGTGGCCGAAGATCTTTCCCGTAATAACCTTAACAAACCTTGAAATCTCGCACGTCCGAGAATTGTCAAAATACAATAACGCGACTGAAGCCGCTTGTTGGTTAGCAGCGAGTTGCAGGCAACCCGACAGCCAATCAGAAAACGAATAACCCGCCAACAAGACTTAAATAAAAAAATGCGAGATATATTTTACCCACTAATTTTTCGAAGAAGCCTATAAGCGATTCGTGTATACGGTCGATAATTACACATCCGAGGTGGCTATCCGGACTCGTCAGTAATTCGTCACTTTTCGGGGGGAATGCAGGCGCCAAAGCGTTATTAACGAAATGAACGTGCAGCAATGATACGAGCGTTTGGAATTCGTGGTGGATAATTCTACGACGTCTCTATCCAACGATCTAACGACTCTATCTGACGATCTGGCGCTCAATTTTTCTTTCGTATACACTCGTTATCGATTATAATTACACGGGGCGCACACGGGACTGATGTCCGTAGCGTCGACTCGCTAATTACGACGGCGCTTGACGCACATGTCGAGACACGCGCTCGTTTCGGGGATCGAGACGCTCGGCGCGGAATGTCTAGACTCATTCGATTGTAATTTTCGTGCGATTGCAACGGTAATTTCGTGCCGTAAACGCGGCGATTTAGCCATTAAGACATTCTTATATGTGGAGCGACACCGAGACATAATTTTCGAAGAGTGATTTTTCGTTGAATTTAAAATTACGTCATTTTTTTCTGACAAGAAAAAAAATCATCAAAACGACAATAAATTGGAACCAATGAAAACAAGTCTCTCCGATCTCTTCGCCCCTCGAATTTTTCCGGCTCCCGGTTGTCGCCGGCCGATCACCCAAAACCGGATCGTCGAATGTGCTCCACATAACCGACCCTCGTGGTGTCTCTGTCAAAAAATGTCTCAATGAATATTCAATCGATTGCGCGTAATCGGTCAACCGTACGACGGCGACGCGATGTAACCCGAGGCTTTAAAAATAAAATAGTGGATGGCCTCTGTGTGTAAAAAAAAAAACAAACGAAAAAAACAAAAAATAGAAAAATGTCTGGAGCACATGGTGGACCTAACGGGTTCTGTCCAACGGTCAGAGTCGGGCCTCGACGATCGCGGAAGGAGCACGGGGGACCCGCTGTGAAAACACAACCGTGTATCGCGGCTGCCCGCGCGATTCAGTGGAGGCAACGTAGACCCGAGAGACGAGGACGTCTCTAGCGCTCGGCGCTCGCAGCGTTTGTACTCTCCATCTCGATTGGCCCACTTGTGAAACAGGACAAACTGGCGCGGAGACGCGAGGCGCGCGTGGGGCAGCGGCGAAAAGAGTCGGGCGGGGGAGGAACCGACGCTCGGCTTTTATTTCATCCGGTGTATAAAGAACGTTTTTTTTTCTTCTTCTTCTTCTCTCAGGAATTCTCCGACGTGGCTGGGGGCTTCGGGCTCGCCGAAACCGAACTCGTAACTGTACTCCGCGCGCTGAGTTATCACGACCCACTCTTGGTTTCGAACCGGATGGTAAATAGCGCAAAACGCGAAAACCCATCGCTCGAGATTTGTCTTCGGTTTCGAGCGTCTCCGCCGTGGTAACTGTATTACAGTCCGGATTATCCGGGACTGTGCGGCGCGTGACTCGTCGTCTCGTGACTCGTGTGGATTATTTTTTAAGGCACCAGTGACTTTTTTTGACGGCCAGCGAGGCGGAATAATTTTTTTTTTAAGACTAACGGGCTTAATTTCTTTGATACAGAACCCTGGGCTTTTTGTACCGGAACTGTGTTTTTTTTTAGGAAATTTGCATTTTTGTACCGTAAAGAAGGGGACACGGAATTTTGTTATCGTAAGAAAAATTAATGGTCTCACGAATTTTCGTTAGATTAATGCAATTAATTAATTCAGCGGAATTAAATTTATTAGTTGCACTATTTTAACTAAATTGATTATTTTAATTAAAGTTTGCGGCGAACATTCGCCCACAGAATCGCTCTGATATTAAATTTTGTTTAAAAAAAAATCCTAAGCAGTGAAAAATAAATTACGCAATGTTACTAATTAGGCGAAAAATCCTTATCTCCACTGTCGGTCCGACGAAACTGATTAGTAGAACGCAGTAATTAGGCATCTGCGATTAACCCGTGAGTTTCCTCGCTGCTGCTGCTGCTGCGCGGGCCAACTGTAAAATCCCGTAATGGCCCACAAATTACTCAATACCAGAAATGACCTATAATTGTCGACTGCGATGCGCCGCTACTGTATATGGATTACCATAAATAAACCAAAGCGATTGGTAACCGTAACGAGGGGACCGCGCGAGTGGCTTTTTGAAATTGGGGATACGGCAGCACTCGAGCAGTTCGAGGGCGCCGGTGTCTCGGGCCTAACCAAATCCGGAACCCCGTTCGAACGTCTCGTTTCCCCGTAGCCGGCAAACTGTCCCCCCCCCCCTCCCCCCCTCCCGCCCCACATGACTACTACATGAGGTATGTCCTCATTTTTTTTTCGTGGCCCCCCCGAACTGGCCGCGCGAGCTTCGCGCGCGGCTGGCCCCCCGCGTGACTTCCTCAACGTGTAAAGCGAGGCCCGGGCGCGATGTGAGAAGCCGCACGGAGGCGCCTTAAGAAATTCCACGTGCGCCCTACACGTGGAATTACAGTTCCCTTGCGTCGTGTGCACCGTCCGCGGGAAAGATTCACGACCACCTGCGTCATCGTGTTCGACACGTGTCGAGCGCTGCATCTGTATATATTGTTGCACATTGTTTTTTTTTATCTTACGTGGAGACAAAAATGCACGATGCGTAATTTACAATGACTATGTGACCAAAATTGGGGGTGAAAGAAAATTGCAGCCAACTCTTCACCTGCAAGGTGCATTGAGCGCTAAAAACGAGTTCGATTCCACCTGCCACACGCAGAGTCGGATCGGCGCTCATTTGGATTTTATTATTTCGACCTCGTTCCGGCGACTATTGCTCGTTAAACTGAAATGTTTCTCTGCGTGTTTTTTTATTGCAAAAGAAGAAAAAAACGTAGTGGTGAGATAATTAGGTGAACAAAATTTGAATGTGGATTGGGAGATGGACCGATTTTGAGCTATACTTTTGCTGGCCTCATTTCGCGATTTAATAGCGATTAACGTCATTCTGTATTTCATTGATTTTATTTTTTAATGAAAAATAGATTGTGTGCAATTAATTAGGCGAGGGGCTGTAATTAAATAAAAGAAGAGGAAGGGAGGAGAAGGTGGATAGTCCTTCGTGTTAGCTCAGGGCGCACACACCGCGTTTTACGTAACGCGAAGGAGACGGCGCGATGCTCATGCGTGTGTAACGGAATCGCGAGTGAATTTTTTTTTTTTTCGCAACGCGCACCCGCGCCTCTTAATAAGTCGGAGGTGCGCTGCTCCTCTTCTTGTTTAATTCCGATGATGTTGGCGAAGGCGCGATGGTCACTGCGCGCCTTCTCCACGGCGACTTCGCTCGCTCGCCGCGCATTATTAACGCACCTACTGTTCACTCTTAATTTAGCCGACCACTGGCGATTACACAATTGAAAATAAATAAATAATCATCACACAATTAATTCATCTGTAATAAATGTTAACATTAATAACACTATCATTTTACATGATTTATGATGTAAAATAAAACAAAAATAAAAAATAAAACAAAAATTGGTATCAAGAACCATAAGAAAAATTATAGCCATCAGGCCTGAAAATTAATTCCTGCTTTTTTCACAATAAAATTAGGTAAAACAAAATTACCATCAAAGGCCGTAAAAAATGTTGACTATCAGGTCTGGAAATTCATTTCTGCCTTTTTCTCAATAAAATTATTAGAAGGTGGGATTACATTTTTGCACCGATGCAACGAAGTGAAAATTGAAACCTGTCCGAATATGTTCAGGCGGTCGTCCACTGATACATCGCGCCAGTGTACGATTCCACTGCTGCTGCATTATTAGTTTAAAATAAAATAAACAAATAAAAATTACTATCAAAGAACGTTTAAAAAATGATAACCATTCAGGCCTGAAAATTAATTCCTGCCTTTTTCTCAATAAAATTAGTACACGGTGGAGTTAAATTTTTGCACCGATGCAACCAAGTGAAAATTGAAACCTGTCCGAATATTTTCAGGCGGTCATCCACTGATACGTCGCGCCAGTGTACGATTCCACTGCTGCTGCATTATTAGTTTAAAATAAAATAAACAAATAAAAATTACTATCAAAGAACGTCGAAAAAATGATAACCATTCAGGCCTGAAAATTAATTCCTGCCTTTTTCTCAATAAAATTAGTACACGGTGGAGTTAAATTTTTCCACCGATGCAACCAAGTGAAAATTGAAACCTGTCCGAATATTTTCAGGCGGTCACCCACTGATACGTCGCACCAGTCTACGATTCCACTGCTGCTCCATTATCAGTGTAAAATAAAACAAAAAATAAAAACTACTATCAAAGAACGTAAAAAAAATTATAACCATTCAGGCCTAGAAATTATTTCCTGCCTTTTTCTCAATAAAATTAGTACACGGTGGAGTTAAATTTTTGCACCGATGCAACCAAGTGAAAATTGAAACCTGTCCGAATATTTTCAGGGGGTCACCCACTAGTGTGTCGCGCCAGTCTACGGACTCCGCTGTATTATTAGTGTTTATTCTGTGCTGTGTGTACACTGCGCGTGTATGTACCGTAACACCTGGTTAACCGTTTCACTGAGCGAGCTCCACTTGCCCGGTGGATCTCTCTCCGCTCGTGTGTTCCACCGCGAGTCGCGAGAGCGTGCGACGCGCTCCGCGCAACTTTTCTACACACGCAGGCGACTCGTGTGTGTGCCGCGAGCTCGCGGCGTCGTGTGCGTCGCTTCTTAGCCGGGGAACGGCCGCGGCTGAGGCCTTGGCAAGGCCGATCGCGCGCGCGGCGCGCCAGCGCTTTACACACTCGCGATTCCGCCGCACGCCGAGAGAGATCCGAGCGTTCGATCGGCCTTTTTGCCAATCGAACGTTTCTCGCGATCGGCCGACGCGGATTTCCTCCCCGGAACCTCGCGGACTCCGCGCGAGTCACATGAAAAGCTGACTCGCGAACATGAAAAAAAAAAAAAAAAAAAAAAAAATGTTCGTCAATATTTTTCACCCCGAGCAAACTGTAAAATTGAGTCGTCAGATAAAATTGAGACGACTCGATTTTCCTAAAAAAAATAATAACAATAAAAATCAGATTCCAAGACAAACATTTTCTCGCCCAATTATTGCGGCGTCCTTGCGGCCCACAACGATTGCTGAAAATCCACCGTCGCAGCCGCGGAGAGTAAAAGTAAATATATATTTATATATATATACGCGTGTATATATATATACATATATATATATATACGCGTATCTTGCGAGAGCAGCGAAAAATCTCAATCTGCGAAATTTACGAGCGGACGAGCGTTGCGGGGTTCCGCACGAAAAGCTTCCGCTCGCGTTGGGTTAGCCGAGCTCGCCGAATAAATACACTGCGAATCGACGGTGTGCGGACGACGACGACGACGACGATCGTTGCCGGCTGCCGGTCGAGGGATCGCGGGGGGTCGTAAACCACCGGGAAATGAAATATAAAACTCTCCCCGGTCGGCGGTCGGCGAGTCGCACAGTGTCCGACGAGTCCGCGGTGGCCACATCGGAGCCCGCAGACCGTTCGAAAAGCTGGCGAACCCGCGCCGTAAATTTCCTCGGCGGCTTCGTCGTCGCCCTCGAATTATTGAACGAGTGACCTCAACTCACTTAGGCGCTCGCGGCATAAGCAGGAGGCTCAGTGAGTGACCTCCGCGTTACTCTCGGTGCAAATTTCCGCAGGTCCGACTGCGCGGACAGCGGTGGGAGAATATCTCTGGTTTCGACGGCAAAGAGTCAGCGAAAAATGACGTTTACGACCTCTGCGGAGTGCTGGAACATCGTCCGGGTTGCAATGTCGCGAAATCGTTGCTATTTGTATTTGCTCCACGATTCCTGTTACCTGGCCGACTGTGTTTGGCTCCCGGACGAATTTTCGGAAGGCTCGTTTCGTGCCCCCCAACAGCCCCCCAACCTGGGGCGATTTTCGCAGGTGCGAAGGGGACGGAAGGACGGAGGGAGGGAGAGAAGGGGATGACGGAGGCACCGCGGCCGCGTATCTCGGGGCCCACGAAGCAACCGCGGAGACACAAAAGGTGCGGGCGGGCTCTTCTCGTGCTTGCGGAAAGTGCCGCGCGGTTTCCATGCTTCTTTTCGCCACGCCAATAAATTCGTAGATTGTCGCGCTCGCGGTGCTCGCACCGCAACGCAAAACGCACCCGGCGAGTCTTCCCTCGTCCTTTACAGTATTTTCGCCTCTCTCCTCCTTGCGGCGGGCGACGAACGCGGAAGTCGAAAAATCTTGTACACTCTCGGCCTCCTCGACACGCCCGACGGTTGCGGTGTGGCGAATCCGGAGATCTAAATATTTTGGGCCACTCTCGGGGCACCCGGAGGGTCGCGAGAAATTGCGGAATTTTCGGGCGTGAAGATTCCTCGGGCGCGATGGATTTTCGTCGGGGCTTTTGTCGACTTCCGGGTTGGGCGCGGCTTTTCAGAAGGGGGGAAAAACTTCGCGTCGTAACGAATCTATTATCTTGAGATGGGCAGACACTTACGTTACTTAATATGTTATGTTGCTTTTGTTTTTATTTTATTTATTTTTTTTTATTTATGTTGCTTTTATTTTCTTGTTTGTTGTTTTATTTTTTATTTTTTAGTTATGTTGCTTTTGTTTTTATTTTTTTATACGTTACTTTTTGCGTAAATAAACAAATAGCGAATTAAACAGCATTTATCGACTTGCAATGGAAACTATTATTATTATTGTTGTTATTATTATTATTAGTATTTATGCGTGCAAATTGAGTCTGCGTAAGTAACGTAACGAAAACATTTCTCTACCGCCCCGAGAAAATTGAAGAAAATTGAAAGCCACTTTATCTCAGTCCGGCATAATAATTTTTATCGTTATCCGCACCGTCTATGATTTATCGTTGAATTGTGGGTTTTCGGTGCACCCGACGTAATCTCCATAGCACCGAGAAAACGTTGCGTAATAATCGATATTAGAGGAAAATCGTTTGCAAGTATAAATATAATTTGCGAAAACGATTCGACGATTGGGCCGCGAATTGCAGGTCGCACGCCGGGCGTTCGTGCCCCGCGGCACTTTGTTCGGCTCGCTCTCAACGCCCGGGTGGCCGTACGGATTGTTTCCTCGCGCGCACGGAACACGCGCTCCGCCCATAGCCGCAACGCGGAAGTGCGGACGGCGAGCGAGCGAAGGAGCTGGACGAGCTGGATTCATGGGCGCGCTCGACACCCACAGCGCGTGCCGAATTCCCGGGGCAAAATATTTTGAGCTTTGTCGCCGTCTTCGCACCCGGGAAAACTCCGGGGCGGTCCATGAAAATTGCGTCTTTCTGGGCCTCGAATTTTGTCCCGATGCCTGGGAAGAAAAGCCCAACGTCTCGCCCCGATTCGTCGCGCTCCCTTTTTCCAATCGGTTATTTCATCTCCCTCCGAGACCTCAGAGTGCGTCTTATGGTAGAAAAGAAAAAAGAGAGAATGAGTTTTGGTTCGACTACCGGGTTCGTTGGACGATGCTGTTGTAATGTGCTACGCACCCTTCCTGAAACTTTGGCTTTCGCCGCTCTTCTTGAGGGGAAAATTCTTCCGGGTGGTCTGAAAGGGCTTGGCGAATATTTCGAAAATTGGCATCAATCTCTGCTGTCGACACCTATGAGCGAAGAGAAATTTGACAGTAAAAGGGAACGCGAGAATTTAGAATCTGAATTACTTAAGGTCACGATTACAATTTAAAAAAATGGAAATTAATGTGATAATTTATTAGTAATATATTGAAGAATAAAATATTTTATCGTTATGTTGAATTTAGTGATATATTGATGAATAAAACATTTGATCGTTATTCTCAATTTAATGATATATTGAAGAATAAAATATTTTATCGTTACGCTTGATCCCATACAATTTTATTGAAACAACATTTTTTTACGGCACCGATAAATTTGTTTATTTAGCGAAATGGCACCAGCTGTCAAATGGCCCATAGAATTTTTTTTCTTCATAATTTGCTTAATAAAAAATATGTAAATCCGTATAATTCATGACTCAACAACATCCAACAATCACACGGGCGTTAATGGGAATCCTTAAAAATAATGAGCGCGCGGGTAAATCACGCGGCCGAGGTAACGAGAGTAATGAGGAAGACGGAAATCGATTTATGCAAATCGCCTCGCGAATTCACAGAACGTCGAGTGTTAATCGTGGCCGCGGCTAAATCAACGCGTGTGCGAGTCGCGCTATTCGCGGAAACAAAAGGACACCGGATGGGCAGAAAAGTAGCCGCGCAGCCGGTCGCCGCATTACCGCATTTATTATATTCAAGTTACGTTCACGCGCGCAGCCTTAACGATTTTTACGACTTGCGCCTTGAGCGCGGATTGAGAATTGTCTTTTAATCGCTCGCGAACGGCAGACAAGTCCCAGTTTTCTCGAGGGTATTTTTTTTCCTCCCGAGATCCCGACGATATTGTATACGTAGCATAGCGCGAATACCAATTGCCAACGTAAATATAACTGCACAGCGACGGGAGATAAGTCACTAATTATTTCCTTATAGACCTAGGTCCGGGCTACCACTTTATAGTGATAAAGCGCGAGGAAAAATGCTTCTCGGTCTGAAAAAGTGACGGAAAAAAATTATTTGCTGAATTTGCGAATTATTATCCTGGCCTATCGAGTAAATAAAAATTCGTCCATTTCGGAGAAAAAATTATTCTAAAACCGATAATGTATCGATTCGTTAAGCAGAAAAAGTAAGGAAAGAAAAATTATTTGCTGAATTTGCGAATTATTTTCCTGGCCCATCGAGCAAATAAAAATTTGTCCTTTTCGGAGAAAAATTATACTTCTGGCCTGAAAAAGTGACGGAAAAAAATTATTCGCTAATTTGCGAATTATTTTGCTGCCCCAGCGAATAAATAAACGTTCTCGTTTTTTTAGCCCAACTGAACATCAATTGTGAGCCGAGAAAAATGATCAGCTGAGTAAAATCTCGCAGCTCACGATCGTCATCGGTGCAGCATCGTCCTCGATTGATTTACGACTCTCGACGGCGCGAAAAGCGCGCTCACGTGTTGCGCGTGCGTAGAAAAATTATTACACGTATAATAAAAATAAAAATAAAAATATTACACGATACACTGTCGCAATGCAAACGAGGCGAGGGCCATATTTTGACTTCAAAGGGACTGCAATAATCCAGTCGCGCGACAAGCTCATCGTTGCAACACGTGTGTGACACGAGACTGAGGAAAATTGCGACGTGTTTTGGCGGAAGATCGAAGGTCGTTTGTCGTTCCAAAACGCCGAATAATCGGCCCTCGGTGACGGTCAATATTTTGGGAATTCGAGTGCGGATGTCGTCAAACAGGGAGCACATTATATGGCTGTCGAGTCGTGCGGGGCGCGCGACACCGTCGTAAATTCGTACGTCGGCAAATAAATCGAGTTTTCGACACGTTTCGCGTGGCCGAGGCCGGACGAGGCTGAAGGGCCTGTGTCACACATGTTTTCGGCGCGCTCGGGGCACGCGCTTCGCTTCTGGGGTACGCGATTGGCTTTTGGGCCACGCGCTTTGCTTCTGGGGTACGAGGACAGGGCACGAGGCCGCGTGTTGACTGCACGCCGAAGGCAGAGGACGCAGGGCGATAATTGACTCGCGCAATCGTCGCACGACCACTCGGAAGGACTCGCACTTAACGTATTTTTCCGTGCGTCACGCGCTCGCCGAACCTTCGAAATACTATTATTGTGTGTTTTTTTTTTCGTCATGTCAATAAAATAAAGATAAATATATACAAAGAGACGTAATCGCTGGACGAAAATTATCCAGGCTTTTTGCCGCAGACTGGGAAGTACTTTGTCCATGTCCTCGCCCGAGGTATCGCAGCAATTATGACTTGTGATATGGTTTTCCTCGTTGGCGATTTCAATGCGAGAATAACGTCGGGTGGACGGAAACGTAGGTACTATGTGTCTGGTTCAAGGGATCTCTGAGGCCAAAAAATTTTTATTTTTCCAAATCTCATTGAAAATATTTTCACTTTAAAATTCATCACCATGAATGATTAACAAATTCATTAATTCATTAACTCATAAATTCATTAAAACTGCATTTTTTTAAAATGGATCGTAGAAATAAATGTAATTTTGCGACATTTTTCATTTTTGCTAAAGTTAAAAATAAAAATAAAATTCGTGCCACTGGAAGGGAATCGCAGGATCCAGGCGGAAGGGCAGCATTATGCATCGGGTGCATCTCAGGGTCAAACCTCTCGGTGTTCCTTTCGACTGCGAGTTCGAATAGTGAGAAGGACGACAGAGCAACCCGGTCATATTTTTATTGGCAGCAATAAAGTGTCCTGCAATCTCCTCCCTAACGGTAACGAGAAGCAGATAGAGAGAGAGAGAAAATCTCGTCGACTGCAAGAAATGCCAATTCGTGTTTCCGAGGGGCACAACGACCGCCACCCTCTGTACCTCCGCGTTGGCGCGTTGCGTGCCGGGCGAGGCGGCCGAGTGCGTTTTACCTCAGGCCGCGTCGACCGTGCAACGCACCGGCAGCAGCGCGTTCAGCCCGAGCGGCAAAAACGGGTCGTAAATTTCGAAACGCCCGCGCGCCCCCGTCTCGCGGTACACAGGGTCCTGTCAAAATATTTAGGCCCTTCGGATCCCTCGGGCTCCACCCACAAACGCGCCGAGAGAGCGAAGTGCCAAAAGTCTTCCGCATTCGTGAAGCCGCCGCCTTTTTCCCTCGCCCGGCATACAAATCGCGAAATCCAATTTGCGCCCTGACCCATTTGCATTAAAAGTTACGGGTTGTAAAATATTTGCAAACAGGATTTTTTTTTCATCGGGATCTCGAAAATTCGTTATGTTCGAAAAATGATTATACCGTTATTATTATTATTATTGCCAGATATATATTAGTAATGATTAAATTTACGTCTTGTTTTAAATAACGTGATAATTAAATAAAGTTTTATTTTAAATAGACTAGTAGTTAGATTGAATTTCATTTTAATTAATTTAATATTCAAAATAAATGTTATTCGACTTGAATAATTTTCTGCCTAGAAAAAATTTTACAGACCCGAGAATCATTTTTCAACCGTCTCAACGCATCGTCGTTAAAAAAGAAAAATCAACAGACGGACACGATTTTTTTTTTTCGCACGACTCGTAATACTTCGTGGATTCTAATGCAGCGACGATGAGTTACCCGGGGGGGAACGGAGCGTGCCCGAGTGGTACCGCCAGTCGCGGCAACGAAAGTGTAACCGACGTGATGACCATAGCCACGAGGGCAGGGGAGTCGGGGGTGGGGGAGGGGGGGGGGGGGCGGTGAGGCAGGGGGACTATAAAGGGGGCCGAGTGCGGAGACGAAGCGCGTTCTCTTTGTACAAACTCATGGAGAAATAATTTCGTATTAATGGGAGGTCTCGATTCGAGCGCACAGATCGACATCGGAGCAGGCGATTCGATCGAGACTTCTTGTTCGACGTGATTGCAACGCGCTCGCTCGGGACTCAAACACAGACTTTAACGGTTCATTTTTCTTCGCCTCAAATCGCCGTACAACGTTTTCCGTGATGGTCCGCTTGTGGCTCCCCCGCAGCAGCCACTTCTTTGGGGCACCTTTGGTCACCTTTGGGTTACCGTTTTTCTCGGGGACGAGGAGAAGAAAAAAAAAAGTAGGCGAACCAACGGTGGTCCTTACGGTCCCCAGGACGAAAATATTTACGGCGTTCGTAATCCACTTTTCGGGACTTAACTCGCGTTTCAACCCTTTGGCTTTCAAAGCCCACCCCGAATTTTACCGCAGTCCGGTTACCGACGGAGCAACGAAAAAAAAAAAAATGAGAAAAAAAATTCTTGGGGTAGGACGACGGCGACGGTTCGTAATCCTTTCGTCAAGCGGGGTCAGCCGATTTGGCCTCAGCCCTTCAGGGGATTTTGGAACATAGCGGCTTTTTTTTTGTCGTGAGGACTTCAGCTCCGCTTTGCAGGGAGTCCCGTTTTTCGGGAAGTCGAAGCAGCGACGTTTCTTACGAACGTTCCCGTTGCTCCTTTTTTTGCGCGTCTTCGACTCGTCGGACACGACGGCGAGGACGAGGAGGAGCGAGGAGTGGCACGAATTGCACCGCGCGTAACGGTCAAAGGTCGACTGGGTGAAGGGGATCCTTTTTTCTTCGCCTCGCGGACGTCAAACTCTCTGACGTTCGATGACTTTTGTCTTAGTATAGAAAAAAATGATTTATAGAAATTTCAAACGAAAGAAAAAGAAAAGGTCCGCAATATTTCATCCCAGTTTCGTCCACTTGATAAAAAAATGATGTAATATTTCTAACAAATTTTTAATATTTCCGCCGATCCAGGCTATTTTTTTTTATAACAGATTACCAAAATAATTAAATTCAATTGAATTGAAATGTTTTGATGATTTGCGAAATAATTCCAGCTGATTTGTCACCTGTCCGGTATAACATGAGTTTATAATACTTTTTTTTTAATAAAATGATTTCAATAAATTCCCGCTGATTTTTCGCCTGTCCGAATGTCCAGGTGTAATACGAGTAGCGCGATTTTATAAACCGCACCGAGGAGCCAGCGCAGTCTCGAAGGAGAGCTCGAACAGCTGTGATAAAAGACCATGACGAGGTATGTGCTGAAAGCGTATGAAGATCCCCGTAGCCTGGCGGCCGCGCATCGAATCCCACTTGGCCGGGCCTGGCTTGGTGCACGATTGTTGTACGATTCTACGACCTGTTGGCCGGCGCGAGTCGCGCAATTATAATTAACCAATGGCAGAGGCGGACCGAGCCAGCTCGGCACATAAAGTGCATAAAATATATATACAGTATATAAAAGTAACGAGCAACGCGAGTGTATCGGGGCTCACGTGAGGGGTAACCACAACAGAATTACGAAATTCACTGCCAATTAGAGTCAAAACTCGGCGCCTAGGCCGCGCCGCGTCGCGTCTTGCCGGAAGAACAAATTTTTCCCGAGCCCCGCGAGCCCCGAACGTAGTAAAATGAATCGCGTAATCTCGGACTTACGCGATATGTATATATATTTTTTTTTTTCTTTTTTATCGCCACTTGCGATATCGTCCGATATTTCGAGATTTGTGTTGCAAACCGCGGTGTGCGAAATTAATTGACCGCGTTTAAACGCCTCGAGGAGCTCGCGAAATCTGCGATCTGCGGATAAATCGGTGGAATTTTCAGCGCATTCGCGGTTCGCGCGAGGACGAAGCGTCTTTTGCGGGGTATTAGGAAAACGCTCGCGGTATGCCGGATAATCGCGGAGCGCGTGTAGTACCTTCGTTGAGTCATTGGGAACAAGACGCATTAAGTGCGATCGCCGCCGGGAGACTAATGCGTGAATTCGTCGATCGACGAAGGCGACGGCAACGCGTGTCGCGCGCGAGTTCCTGAAATTCAACGACGTTGCCAACGCAGGCAGCGTGACTGTAATGAATCCTCGGGTATTAACATTCCAACGGCTGTCGCGCGTTTCCAGCGTTATTCCACTCTTTTCACTCCAATTTCTTGTCACTATTCGGTAACACAATTTTGGCTCATGGTAGTCGCACTAATTAATTACAGTCAAAATAAAAAAAAATAAAAAAATAATTCTTCGAAAACTAGAAGACATTAGAAAATTAGTCACCCTCTTCAAATTCATAATAATTCATACTAAAAAAAAAACAGAAATAAAATTACCGGCCTATTAAAAAATATCGTCTTAACCATTCAATAAAAAGTCAAATCTAATCCACTCTCCTTTCCCCCACCTACAACCCACACTCCCAATACAAAGGCATCCATCTCGCCCTTCATAAGCCCTCCAACAATCCCCACGAGCCCCAAGAACCAAGCCCCCTCCCCTCCGCAATTCAGGACCAGCCGCGTCATAACCACCCCGAATAAATCCCGCCGCTCAAATTCCTCCTGAATATCACGCCTAGTGCATCGCGGCTGGTGGCCGGTGCTCGATGACGATGGGGCGAGGAGCGACACCGACAGCGAGCAGCCTCGCCGTCCTCGCGTCCTCGTCGTCAGTGGTGGTGGCGTCGCGGCGGCGGTGGCGGCGGCAGTGGTGGCGGTGGCGGCTGCGGCGGTGGAGGTGGAGGTGGCGATCGAGGGATCCCCGGTGGCCGTGTGGTGGGGGTATTTGGTCGGGCAGCGGCGGCAGAGAGGCCGAGAACGAGACGGAGCGATGCCCGAGCGCTCGGCGCACCAGGAAGAGAGCGACGGAGGAGGCCGAGAGTCGTGGCGGGGAGGGGGGGGGGGGCTACGCCCGCCCGTGGGTCCCGTCGTCGGCCGGCTCGGCCCGAGCCCCGTGAGCCACGGGGCCTCGAAGTGGGGCCCAAGCCCGCTCGAACCTCGCGAGGCCCCGCACAGTAAGGGCCCACAGGCCATCCAGTTCGCTTCTTCGCCTACTTTTAGAAATTAGTCGCATTCACCCCGGCGCTAGGCGAGCGCGCACGCTGCTGCTCTCGGTGTCGTCTCTCTGTCGCCCGCTCCACGCGCTTCCGTACGAGGAAGCAGCGAGATATTTTGTCGAGTCCATCCGCGCCTTGGCCCGCCTGACGATATCGTCGAGGAAAATACACAGTGACCGAGGGAGAGGGACGACTTGGCAATATTTGTTCGCCGAGCGGGAGGGAAGAAAAAAGAAAAAAGAGATTCGAGAAGGAGGATCAAAGTGGTGGTGGATATGCCAACTGCGAGGAAGCGGCTCGCGCTCTTCGTGACTCTTTTCGCGAGTCTCTCGCCGGTCCGGCAGGTCAGACCGAACGCTCGTCTCGGTGGCTCCTGGTGATGATCGAGCAGATAGATCGAAGATTTTTTTGCCTCTGGTGCTGGTGATTTTCGTTTTTTTTTTGGTTTTGTTTCGATTGCCGGTTTTTTTCTCGATTGCAAAGTGAAGTTTTTTTTTTATTGAATTTTACGTGAAGCGAATGTGCAACGGGAGGCGACGAAACCGCGACTCGAGTGATCTTAGTGAAGGAAACTGCTTGGCTGTCGGCGGAGGCGGAGGGGAATAAACCGGAAGTCGAGCGACAGGCACGGTCGATGACGGTCATCAAGTGGAACGAGGATCAGCAGCTAATGAAAGCTGCGCGAGGCCAGATAACGAGGAGGCACAAGCGACGAGCGTGGTCGACGACGTCGTCGTCTCACCCGGGGCAGCGTCAACACGAGGCGGCCGCTTCCTCCTGATCCGCGGCGACCTCTGCCAGCCGAAGGTCAAGCGTTCGGGAAAAGCTTGACGATTTTGTGCGCGCCGGTTTGAATCGGAAACGCGGCTCAGTCTTCGTCTGCGCGAATCGACGAGTCGCTCGCTTCCGGCCGCAGAGAAGAAATTGGGACAACCGCGGCCTCGCTGCAGTCTTCGACGGTTTTGTGCGACGTTACGACCTGTTGCGACGTTCAACTGTGGACTCTGTGGACTTGACTCGACGGAGACTTGATTATCCTTCTGACGAATTTGTTCAGTTTTTTGTTGGGAAAAATTTGAAGATAAAAAGAAAATAACGAAGAAATACGTGCGACGCATCAGTTTGGTGGTCGAAAAACGCGCGAGATAGTCCGGGTGAAAAGTGTCTCGTTCAGTGGATAGATTTATAAGAGGAGGTCCCGCGGACAACAACAATACCACTCTGGATACCACGCTGCTCATATGTAAGTTGAATTGACTTTTTTTTTTTTTCATTTTGTTTTTCTCATTTTTGTTACAGCCGATTTACTTTTTTTTACCGGGTTACCCGGGGAGTCGAAATTTGGGGCACTAAAGAAATAAGCGTCCCTTTTTATTGGTCATTTTATTTTGTTTTATTTGTTTTTTTCTTCACGGCCGTGTTGAACCGTCGGTAATATACCTCGAAAAAATGTACCGAAGTCTCCGGCTGTCCCCGATGCCTCGCTAACGGGTATACAACGCGGGGGCCGAGCGCGCGCGGCACACTGGCGACCGTGTCATAAAGAGCAGCGCCTCGGTACGAGCCTCCTCGCGCCCACGCAAGGACGGGGCAATACGTTTCGGTATTTCGCCTCCGTGCGTCGAGCCGCGATCGATTATAGTCTAAAAAAAAGCATGCACAAAAACGAAATACATAAAATAACAGGTTTCTGTCCATGCAGAATTTTTTTTAATAATTAAATTTTCTTCATATTTTTATCAACGTATTGCAAAATTAATTAACAGAAACAAAAATAATAGTCTTCTGTCTATATAGAATTTTGTTTGATAATTAAATTAAAAATATATATATTATCTTGATTTTTTTTGTTCACGTTTTTGCATAATATATCAAAAAAATATTCCGTATGTATTGGAAGTCGGTGGCGATTGCCTCTCCGCACCAGAAAAATGCTCGGTCTACGTCGGGAGGACGTTGACGACGTATCGCAAACGGACGTCGGAGCAAGCGGCAATGGCCCGAGCTGGAAAGGCAAAGACCCCGTGCGATGTACTAGCTGCGGTGAAATTTCTCCTTTGAGCGTATTAGTGACCGTCGTGCCGCCTCCCCCTCCCCCTTTACCGCCCGCGCGAGCGCCTCCTTTGCTTTTGCGTTGCCAATGCCGTCGCCGACGGGAGATTCCGTCAAAGTAGGGATACGCCAGGCAACAGCAGCGGCAGCAGCGGAGCGCACACCTTGCGGAGTCGCAGAGTCGCAGACATGCAGACTCTCGTGCTTTTCTCATGATCATGACGATGATGGTTGGACGCGGCTCTCTCGATTCCCATTGGAAGCCGCCGCGCGAGGGGGGCAGGGAGAAGGAAGGGGGGGACCACCTCGCGCGTATCTTTCGATCGTCTTGTGTCGTCCCCGCTTTTCTGGAATGACATTTTTCTCCCCGTTCACCTGCTGCCTCGGGCTGATTAAACCTACCCCCCGCTACTTTCAAAATTATTTTTTATTCGAGACCCAGAGATAATTTTATTACACATAAAAAAACAGGCATCAATTTCGTGAGCTTTTACCTTGGGAATAAAGCCCAAAGTCTGTGGACAACGAATAATATTAAACGCAATTTTATAAGATAGATTAAAGTTAATAATTTAGATACAAAAAAAAATTCGATAATTAATAATTGAGATACAGTCAAAAAATGCATCTGTCCGGTGTTTGATCGCAATTACCGCCGCATCCGCCCGGACGGCCGATAGAAATTGAAACGTTCCGCCATGCGGCGTTTGACTGCGCGACATCGGCGGCCGCGTATTTCTCCCGGCGTTCGAATTCTCAAGCGGATCAACCTGCTACCCCACTGCCTTTCTTTCCGGCGCGCGCGCTGCCAGGCGGACTGCGGACGGAGTGGAACGCGATCATTGGCGAGCGGAGGCTCCTCGCTCTCGTCGTCGCTGTCCCGCGTGGTTCGCGCTCTTTTTTCTCTCCTTCGCGCGGAGAAGGAAAACAAGAGGCAGGAGGAGGAGAAGCAGCAAGTAGGAGGAGGTGGTGGATACGGTTTGTCGCGGGGACCGCGTGGTGCAGCGGAGAAAGAAGCCAAAGCGAGGCGACGAAGAAAGAAGCGCGTGGCCACTGCGGCTGCGGCTGCGGCGGCGGCGGCGGCGGCGCGACACGACGACACCCGAGAAAGGCCGAGAGCGAGACGAGGCGATCCGAGGAGTCGTGGGAAACACGAGGCGACGCGGGAGCGAGAGAGAAAGGGAATGGACGGTGGGGGGAGACGCGAGCGAACGAAAGGCGAGGAAGCAGGACGGATGAGGTCGAGAGAAACACGACGAAGGAGCAGGAAGAAGCGGAGGCGGAGGGGGTGGGGGAACTGAAGGATGACTGAATAACAGAGAGGTGGGGATTGCGGTGCTCGCGCGCCCGCAGCTCCCGAAGAGTAGGTCAGTGTACCACATTAACCGGTGCTCGCGCGCTCGGGCTCGCTCGCTACCCCCCCCCCCCCCCCCCCCCCCCTCCCGGCGAATCTGCGGAGAGAGACGGAGGCTCGCGATGTGGGAGGGGGAGGAGGGGGGGGGGAGGCTTCCGACTCGTCAGTTCCGCAAGTGCTGCGGCTGACTCCGAGCTCTCCGAGCTCTCCTCGTCGTCACTATCGACTGCGCGTCGGCGCAGCCATTGACCGCCCGGTTATTGGCGAGTTTCTCAGTCGTCTTTCGTTATTTGAGTTGGTTTTGATTTCGGGTTATTTGATAGACGGAGGGGAGAGAGATGATTACTGAGGGCCTTGCAGGGTTTATATAATAGACTCCTATTATAAAAGGGGCAAAAAGAAAGACGGAGGAAGAGAAATGATTGGAAAACAAGAATTGATGATTTTTAAAAATATAGCGGATGAAAAATTAATTTGAAAAAAGGTGCCCTGAAAATTAATTCGAGATAATAAAAAAATGTACCGCGGGACAAACAAAAAATCGCGAGATGAGATGCGGACGAGATTTCGGGCGTGAATAGATTAATCTCGTTCTCCCTGGGAGGAAAATACGCTCCGAGCCGACGCCGCTGCTGCATATAATGATACGCCCCGCGTTGTACCATTTCGCCCACGTAGCACCATTTGTTCTCCACGCTCTCGTTGCTTATCCATGCTTATCGCAGGCAGAATGAGATTCCTATCTCGACTATGTATGTAAACAGCCTCTTGGCGCTCTTTCCACGTATATTTTTCAACAATAAAATCCCCGCATTATTGTTCCCCCGCTGCGAGTTAATTGCACCGATGAACAATTATTTTCTCAACAATAAAATTATCATTAACCATAACAATAATGCTAATAATCAAAGACTTCAATATTGACTAACAGCAACGCTGAGTCAGGATTGCATTTTACTTTTATTTCTATTTTTATTATTATTCATCATTAAAATCATAATTATTATTATTAATAATAATAATTAAAACGTTCAATATTGACTATCAGAAATGCTGTGTCAGGATTCCATTTGATTTCTATTTCTATTTTTTATTATTGTTAATCAATAAACTGATCTTTGTTATTATTGATAATAATAATCATCAAAGTGTTCAATATTGACTGACAGAAATGCAGAGTCAGGATTGCGTTTTATTTTCATTTCTGTTTTTATTATTATTAATTGAGCCAGGATATTCGAACGGAGCGAAAAAACGTATAGAGTCTACCACCTGTTCACCTGCTCCGCCGCTGGGGACGCACGATCCTTCGGCACCGGGGGCTCAGGGTCTCTGACCCACATTGAGCCGCTCCGCGACCTCAGCGCGGGTCTTCGCCTTGCCCTTCGTCGTGGTCGCTGCAGCAGCAGCAGCAACAGCAGCCTCGTTAATTGTGACTCTCTGCTGCTCTGGTCGGGCTCGCCCGTCTCTCGTGCCGCAGGTCGGAAATTATTCGTCCAGCGTATACAGCACGTTCCCTCTCTAACTGATGAGGAATTATTATTGCGACTTATTGTCGAGTTTCATTTTTTCTCTCTCTCTCTTTCTCGCTTTTTCTCCCGAGTCGCGAGTCGTACAGGCTGCGGTTGCACTGCGGATGCGCGCGGAGCCCTCTTATAACTTTAACCTTTACCTCAATGGCTGCCGCGCGAGCTCGTCGCACTTTCTCCGTCGCTGATGCGCCGGAGCTTCGGGGCTCTGTGCATGCATGCATGCATGCCGCGAGAATTCTTTGCCTCGATGGCGTTTCGCGATGGGGACCGGAGGCGTCGCGCAGACCAACCGGAGTTGCCGGCTGCTTTCTTGCTCTTCTTTTTATTTTTTTATTTGCACATCTCGAGATTTTGAGTTTTTTAAAATTAACTGTATCGAACTTTTTTATTTTTTATTGGTATATTTTTTATTAGCTTACCACGATTTTATAGATTTTTTAAATGAATAAATAATGGTTAATTTATTTCTTTGATTTTTTTTTTTTTTTTTTTTTTTTTGAGCGTGGTAAATGGTACGTTGACCTTTACGACGAGCCGCTGTGTTCGGAAGCTCTGACTCATTCTCATTCGGTCCAGTCATCTTCTGCATCGATCTTCGACTCCGAGATCCAGGGAACACAATAGCCACGTTGAAAGAATCGTGGGTGTCCCACCTTCCTGGCGGCTTGGAACAGGAAAGCCATTCCGATTCATTCGACTCCTGTGCTTATCGAGTCAACCAGCATATGTTTATTTTTGGTAGTGGCGAGGAGGACGAGGAGGAAGACTCCATTCGAGTCTGAGTTGGTATACCGTTCGCTACGGGGTCGTCGCAGCCCACGTGATTCCAATTAACGGAATATCGATGATGCATTTTCGCGCTGATGCCGAACGAAATACGTGCATCTTGCATCACGGAATCATCCGGCATTATTATGCATCGGTAATCAAAGAGTTCTTGAGAGTTTTACACTGAGAAAAAAAATTGGTTGAGCCAACTAAACGAGGGTTTGCGGGCCGCGAAGTAAATATTTCGTACCGTGAACGAAATAATAGATATTGTGAATTAAGAAAAATTTGATTCAACTAGGCGTTGGTTCGTTCAACCAAATATACAGTCCAATTCACCATATATTTACTTCGCGGCCCGCAAACCCTCGTTTAGTTGGCTCAACCAATTTTTTTTCTCAGTGTAGCCGATTTATCGCTTCGCTCCAGCACGATCGACTGTTCGTCTTTCACACCCGTTAAAGTCACAGTGATTTATTCACAAACGAGAACGATAAAACTGACACAGATCTTCTCGACACACTTTAAAAAATCGTAGTTGCTTTTTTATTGCAGATAAATCGGCAATTTATTCTATTTCTTGTAAATTAATAATAACTCACTTAAAAATTATAATAATTCATGAAAAATTGATAATATTATCGCGGAGAACAAAATTTCAATTTATTGTTCTTTGATAAAAAAAAATTGAGAAAAAAATACAACTCGTTTAATTCACCGTAAAGCACAAAATTCATCTTTGTGTACCACGATGATTTTTTAAAAACTAAGTCCGAACAAAATCTTAAACAAATCTCAGCCGTAAAATTCCACAGTGCGAGAATCTCGCTTGTGCGGCCGAGCCGAGCGTCGAGGTCTCCAGAGACGGGGAAGGCTCGACGCGCGAGCCTCATTGATGCACTCGAGTCTCTCTCTCTCTCTCTCTGGCTCGCTCGTTGCATTTCGGTTCGACGTCCCGAACCCGGAAGTGGAATTCCATCGCCGAGTAAAACGTATCCGCGGTGTACAATGTAGCGTACGGCAATTCTAGTTCCACGAGGAGTTCGCCTAATTGCCCGACTAGAACAGTTTCTCCCGGAGCCCGCACGTAATGGCCGCGTCCGTATAGCCGAGGAGGATAGCGTCGGGCGCGCGGCGACCGCGCCGTAATGTGTAGCAAAATGTACGTATAACCGGGTCCGTATACCGCTATAATAGCGATATCGATAGCGCCCACATATTTCGTGCTATCTGAGCAAATTGAGCGACGGGTCGCGAGCAAAGTGAATTAATGAGAAAGTTCTTTCGACTTCCTAACCGTACCAAATCAGTCGAATCACGCGATACCGATTTAGTGGAAAAAAAAATATATACAAATTGGGGATCTGATGTCCCTAATTACGCTGATGACCCAAACCGGAAGTAGCGCAGTCACATTTATTTATCTGCACACTGTAAAAAAAAAGAAAACAAAATATTATCAATAAATAATCAAGCAAAAAAGAATCTAAAACTTGAAAAAACCTAATACGATACTTTTACTCGTAGATGTCGATAGACCGATCGACAACTTTCCATCAAAATCGCGCAAAAACCTATTTTCATTGGTCCGAATAAACTAGAAATAAATCTCACTCCTTTCTCCATTCGCCCGTCGTCCGTCATCCCATCTTCCCACCACGAACCTCCTTACCGCAATTTCGAAAAAAACCTCATCCAAGCCGTCTCAAGATCTTCGCGAAAAAATCCTTAATTACGGAAGTGAGTTTTACCATCCTCAGTGTCAAGGGTGACGAGGATCCTGCGGAGCGCGGAGCTCCCGCGCGCACCAACACGAATTTCCACCACGAACACAGCCGCAACACAGGACGGCTAAGCCGTCTGCGCCGGATGTAGGTCGCTGGGGTATCCGCGATTCGCACGCGCCATTTTTCGCAACGAAAAGGAAAGCCATCTTACGTGCCGAGCTCGCTAAGCAAAAATCACGATTGTGTTTGTGGTGCGTTTGTGGTGTTTGTGTGTGTGTGTGAGCTGCGGGTATAGAGTAGTAGCCGACTCACGAGCAACACGGGAGCAGAGGGAGCGAAGAGGAAGAGGAGAACGAGGAGGTGGCGCCCCCTCCCTCCTCCGCCCTCCCCTCCCCACCCCTGGCTATCTCTGTTAGCGGGTTAACGGTTCTCCGTCCTACTTCGCCGCTCATCGCCGGTTTACCTGCGTCACGTCTGCACGCTGGTCTCTCATTTCTTCTCTCTCGCTCTTTCTCTTTCTCTCTCTCTCTCACTGCGTATCTGTGTCTGGCGTATGTGACTCGGTCGGCACGCACTTACATACGCATAAATCCCAGCGAGCCCCGCGACTGCGAACACGTATGGCGCGTGCTTGTCACGCACCGCTGTGTATATCGATATAGACACTTTGCATATGATTAAGGAAAAAAAGACAAAAAATAAGGCGATATTTATAGGAAACGCGGCGTGGACCGTTTCGCGCGACCGGATCCAGGAACCGGAGACCACAATGGCCGTCGTGGTGGTGAGTTAAACCGGCTGAGGACTTTGGGAGGGCAGGACGGATATGTGTTTATCGTTTTTTTTGGCGAGCCCCGTGTTCAGGATGTCCTGAATCGGTCACGAGCATCGATTTCCGCAGGGATCGGTATTACCGATCTCGCGGGTCTCGTACGGTAGCTCGCGTACGCGATCTGCTGGTTGGAATGCTGAGTCACTTTCCTCTCGGACCCCCTCGCGAAGTAGGTCGAGACTGCCGCGATCGAGTAGCCGCCGCACCGGGCAAAACGCTGCTGCTGCTGCTTCGAAGATCGGTAGTAATAGAGGCTCGCGTGCTTTTGCCGATTCGCCGGGTGCACGCAAAACCTGGTCCGGCGGGACGCAAGTCCGGTTGGTTGTGTGGATTGCAATAAAACGGCCGATGAGTTTGATTTATCGCTCGATCTGCCTACCGATCGCCGATTATTCCGGGATAAACGAGGCTGCGGGTCCATTAACGTCAGCCAGGATCTACGACTCTGGCCACCAGCATCATCCGCCAGATGAAGTCGCGAAATCGAACGAACGGTACGATGGAAACTGAAAAATCGGCAACAAAAATTCCTTATCCAGAAGAAAGTCAATAAAAGAGCCATAAAAATGATCGGTATCGGCGATACCAACTGGATGGCCTTTCAAGGCCTTTTCGATTGACCTTCGAAATGAATAAAAGTAGCCGCGCGACCCGATGACTTTTGGCCGCTCCTCGCGATACCGATTTCTTGCCCGCAGCTGAGCGTGAAATTTATCCGGAGAGGCCGCGCGAGGACCGCGGATAGTGGACAGTAGGTCGACATTAGCGCTCGAGGAGGCCGCGGTGCGAGAGAAAGACGGACGCACGGCGGATCGATATATCGCACGATATACCGATCTTCGTCGATATAATCGATCGAGGTGGTCTAGAGGTGGGGAGGGGGAGGGGGCTAACCGATGTTCCGGGCGATCGGCACGATAAAACCCGTCGCCGAATTCGTCGTGCTGAATACACCAGTGATCCCATTGATAAGTGGCTCACCATTGTCGTAGGCCCGAAAAAAAAATAAACCGGTTGGCCACACCGGGTGTCGTTCGGCCGCCGGGGACGCGAAACGCGCGCAGCGCCCGTCGCGTCTCGCCGCACGGAGCCGAGTCGGTCGGGATCGCACGCGACCGCCGCGAACTTCCTACCGGTCGCTTCGGCTTCCTCCGCGCGATATCGTGAATCGACCTCCGGGACCGGGTCCTACGCCATTGGCTAACGGTACCGAACGCGGCGCGTCACGGCTCGACGACCCCCACCGCCCGTCGTGCACGCCGTACACCGCGTGGCTTATATATACAACCCACACTGCCGTCCATTCCACCCGGGCGATCGACAAGGACGGACGAACGATCGCGCGAAGCGACAAGGACGGTTCCGGATCTCTCTCCGCGCGCGCGATGACCCACGTGGCGAGGGAGACGGAAGCTTCGGGGATTGCACTTAATGAAGCAACACACAGTGCAAATATTTTGGGCCTTCTGGATTACAAGACAATTAAGAAACGATACCGATTTTCGTCCCGATTTTCTGGAATTACCTAATTATTACAAAAATAACTCCACCGATAAAGTGTACAAATGTTGGGCCTTCAGGATTACAAAATAATGAAGAATCGATACCGATTTTCTGCCGATTACCTGAACAAAATTATTACAAAAATAATTCCCCTGCCAAACCGCAGAAAAAATAATCGTCCCCGGTTTTATTTCCGAAGCATTTTGAATCATAGGAGAAAGAGAGGGACGATTGAATTACCGATTTTTGTACCCCCCCGACGGTCATCGAGATCGGCAAAAAAAAATGTCACGTGCAGGTTGCCGTCTCTTTCCGGGTTGCCGTCTCGTCTGACCCTCGCCGGCCGCTTCCACTGGCTCCATATATATTTTTTTCTCCTCGATCTCCACCGCGTCGAACCGATTTCCCCCTCCCCACCGCGGAGAGTGGATCACGAAGACGAAATATATTTTTAACCGTGGCAATTTGGTCGCCGGATCGGCTCGTCGCTTCCACCTCGGCCGCGTCGAGGTGGAAGTGAAGTCGTGGAGGTGCTGCGGGCTCCGAGCGCGCGGCTAGCGTGCCACTGACCTAGTTAGCGGGAGCGAGTCTTTCTTCTCCTCCTCTCTCGCTCCTGCCGCCCGTGGTGGTGGCGACTGCCCACACAGCCCGCGCCGAACGTAGGAACGAATAAAGCGCGTCAGGCGTTGTGTACCATATACCGACCACCTACCCGCGAGAGCACGAGGAGAGCAGGTATATCCTCTCTTCCTCGCTTCACACACCACCTCACGAACCAGTCGAGTCCAACCTACCTACCAACCCACCGTGCGCGAGAGAGCTCGATCGAGTCCTGACGGACGGTGCGGCGCGCGACACGCTTCGCTTCCCACCGACGCGGCGCGTCTTCTTCTCAGCCACACACTTTTTTTTCTCCACTGCATTCAGCCTATCCGCTTCGATCGATGGAACGCGAGAAACGAAGCGGCTTTCGTTCGCGCTAATTGAGTATCGAGCATGAAGTTTGCGGCTCGGCTACGAGAGATTCAGCAGTCGGAAGCGCGGGCAAAACTTCCTCCTATCGTCCAGAAAACAATGTCACACGATTTTTATTCTGTAATCTCTTTTTATAATTTGTTCATTAAACTTCCCGACGCGTGATTCGAATTTACGCGCGAGTATTTTATTGCAACGATTAATTAATTCACGGATTATTTTTTATTTTCTGCAAATGTTCTCGCGAAGAAAAGTCACGTGATATATTTGATTAAGCTTGTTTAAATTTATTAATAAAAAAATTGTGTCATGTGCCGTGTTTACCATAATCGTGATGCAATGTAAGCAACTTTTCCAAGGTCGTCGCTCTTCCTGTTCCAGGTCCTCGCGGCGCCGTTGGCGGTTGCAGCACCCCCGGCAGTAGAGTGGATCCCTGGTGGAATCCTGGTCCCCTCTTCCCCGCGGTCTCTGCACCAGGGCCACCGAGGATCGACGAGGGGCCTCCAGGGAACAACAACAACAGCCAGTACTGCAGCGCGTTGCAGCGAGCCTCGAGTCCCCCGACATCGTCGTACTCGTTCCTCGCGTCGCCCAATCAGCATCACCATCACCAGCAGCAGCATCAGCAGCAGCAACAACAACAACAACAACAACAACAACATCACTATCAAAACAACAACAATAACAACAACAATAGCAACGCAGCCAACAACAATAACAACAATCACCACAACCAACAGTCGATAAATCGGAATTTCGGTTTACCGACTTTCAGCTCGGCCTCGACGACCTGCACGAGCGCGAGCTCGACCTTCGGCCACGTGGACGCGACGTCACCGAGGTGCAGCACCGATGCCGTGAGGTCGGCGTCATCGTCGTCCTCGAATCCCTACGGAATCGTCGGGGCAACGACAACGACCCCGCGACAGACGTCCCAGTCGTCCTCAGCCACGGACAACGTCCTGTCCTCCCTGCTGGCGCCAAAGACCTCGCGTATTAACAACGGCAACGTCCACAATTTGCCCCGCGGTGCGAACAACCCCGCGTCAGTCGCCAGCACAGTCCTGTCGTCGCTCCTCGCCTCGACGTCCTCGAGCCTGGGATTCTCGTCCTCGGTCTCGGCGTCATCGACCTCAACGTCGTCCTCGGGCCTGCGCCACGCGGTCTCCGCGTCCTCCTCCTCGTCCTCCTCGTCCCGCGACTCCCTCACCGGGATCCTGTCGTCGCTGAACGTGAGAATCAAGTCGGAGAACAATTCGCAGCCGCGTTGCCAGCAGGACGACAGAACGGGCTCTTCCTTGCCGACTCCCCTGTCCTCGCCGTCCACCACGAGCTTCAACGCCTCCCTCCTAAGCTCCCTGCTCTCCACCTCGCGAATTTCGACAACCCGGACCTCCGACGAGGAGGAACTGGCCACCAGGGTGGGCATCAAGCTCGAATACTCCCCGGGCCCGGAGTGCCAGGCCGAGCAGGTCGATCAGGACGCTTGTGGCATCAAGGTCGAGTACTCGCTGTCCGGCAGCTCGCCGTGCAACGTGCTGGACGCGGCCGAGGAGGACCTCGCGGCGACCTCGCCGTACGACCTCATCACCACCAGCGCTGGAGGCAGATCCAACTGCCGGGGCCAACAGGGTACCAACGTCAAGGGGGCCAGCTGCGACGTCGTCTCGCCGACCTCGGACATACCGATCGACATGAAGTACGAGACGCAATCGGGCCCGCCGAGCGGACCGCCTCATCTGACGTCCACGGGGGTCGAGCCGCCGCATAGCAGCCAGGGTAGCGGGATGGTCGTGGGAGGCTCGCCGGCGGAGGTCGTGGGGGTCGACAGCCTGCTGCTGTCGCCCTGGGGCGCGACGGGACCGGAGTTCCTGGACACGCCCGACGTCAAGCAGACCGCGGCCGGGCTTCAGGACGCCTGGGACACCCTCCTTCTGGGCCCCTCGGTGGGGGTCGCCTCTGGCCAGACCCTGGCGGAGCTCAAGCCACTTCCACCCTTCACTGGCTACACCGGACACCTCAGCATCAACGGGATTCCCGGGCATCACTACCACACGATAGCCTCATCGGGCCAGCGGCCCACGATGCAGTCGTCCTCGCCCACGCCGTCCTCGAATCAGGAGTACTACGAGTCACCCGTGGTGTCCTCCAGCACGCCCTGTCCCCAGGGCAGCCAGAAGCAACAGCAGCAGCAGCAGCAGCAGCAGCAGCAACAACAACAGCAGCAGCAACAGCAGCAGCAGCAGCCCCAGCATCAGCACCCCCAGCAGCCCCACCAACAGCAGCAGCTACCCCAGTCGACGCAGCAGGTCGACTACGACATCCAGGACATCGCGGACATCATAGGGTCGGCAATGATAGCCGACACCACGGTCCCCGGGGGCGGAAACGGACCTGGCTCGGAGCACGACCCTGACGGCTCTCGGGACTGGATCGACATCGCCGAGTGGATCGACACCGCGTGCTCGCCCAAGGCCCACGAGACGATGTCACCGAGTCCCTATTCCCAGATCTACGGGGCCACGACGCCCTCCAATCAGACCCAGCAGCACGGATCGACGTTGCACAGTCTGCTGACCCATGGATACGCTCCGCTCCTGACCGCCAGGCTTCAGGCTGGTAACGCGGGACTCCAGAACGCCTCCTGCGGCGAGACGCCCTCGTCGACCAGTCCCTATCCGCCGCTCAGTCCACCCGGCAGGGTCTCCACCTCCTGCAGTCCGGATCACCTGCTGCACTCGAGTTTTCCCGCGCCCTCCAGGGACCACAGGAAGAGACCTAGACCCGGGCCCGGAAGCCAGAATCCCTCGAAGAAGAGCCCCAGCGCCACCAGCGCCATGCCCTACGGCACGGAATCGGGTCTGATCGGCGGCAAGGAGAAACCGGTTCACCGGTGCTCGATCTGCAATCGGGGTTTCCTCAACAAGAGCAACATCAAAGTGCACCTGAGGACGCACACGGGGGAGAAGCCGTTCAGGTGCGAGGTGTGCGGAAAGGCCTTTCGACAGAAGGCGCATCTCATCAAGCACCAGCAGATCCACAAGAGGATCGGCAGGGATTAGGGGCGCCGGCCGTGCGAGTCCGAAGTCGGTTCGCTGGCGGGCGAAAGGCCTTTTTCAACGTGTTTGAACTGCTTCAATGCTGATTCCGGGGCGACGCCGGAAAGGCAGTCCCGGTGGAGGATCGAGCGAAAGGGCCGCGCGACCGGCCACGAGGGTGGATCAAAGATCTCTCGGGCGGTCGCAGGTCCGATCGTTGCTCCGTACCACGGTCGGTAAGACGATCGGTTGTCCCCGAGTGGGCCGTTCGGTCCGCACGGCGGTGCGATGGACCCGGGGAAGAGAGAGATTCCCCCCTTTCTTGAGCGTCGTCGATGTTACCGATTCTGACGATGTTACCGATTTTTCACCGGGAGAAAAAAATTATCGGCGAGTGAGAGAGAGAGAGAGAGACAGAGAGCAGGACAAGGTATGAAACCTTGGGGGTCGCACCGAGGTCAGGAAGTCGGGTGACCGGCGATCGGTAACGATCGGTATGACGTTTGTACCTTCATTGCTTAACGATCTTTAGATTTTCGTCGGGGGATCTCTCGCTTACGCCCCGCACTAAATGTACATAATATAATATACATATAAATATACGTACATAGATGATATATATATATATATATTTGCTACTTTATAACGAAGCGCATATTCGAAAATATGCGACGAGTACGCGTACGTACTTTGGGACCAAGCTTATAATATTTGTAATACGCGTTGGAGTGCCGATTTTTTTTCGACGGATCACAGGGGAGAATCGAAAACACCGCGCGCGCTTTGACGATTTGACAGCTGTTTCCGAAACGTGATTGTCGATTGTGGGATGAAAAAAAAAATAAGAGAGAAAAATCGTTTTAGAAACGCAACGCAATGTTACTGTAAGAGGGGCGCGACCATATGTGATCGTGCTACGATGTACCTAATAACGCCTTTCCCGTCACACCATTTTTTCTCATTTTTGTTTCTCTATTTGTAACGCTGTTTTTTTTTTCTTTTTTTATTTAAGCTACTTTTTCCTTTTCCCACGTCCTGTTGTATTTAAAATTATTTATTTCACCCTCTCTCCCGCACTTTTTTTTCCTCCACTATTCCTCACTATTGTAAGATAGCTACTACGAAATCTTTGTAAATCTCTTCGACACTTTTACCTATTTTTCGCTCGTCGACTGTGCAATCGATTGTACACTATTTTTTTTTGTTACCCTCGACTCTGTAATATAGAGAAACCCTGAAGAGTCTCCGAAGATTATTTAATTATTTGATTTAGCGAACATTACGGGTCTCGATAATACAATTGTTCTCTTCGCTGTCTCCTCCCCCTCACCTCACGACACTGTTTTTTATTTTTATTTCTATTTTTTACCTTTCGATTCTCTCTCCCTCGTTCGATCGGGATGCCTCGCAGGTTTTCGAGAAACCGATCGTCTCAAACGATCGGCGCACAAAGCACTTAGAGATTTAAAAGAAAAATCGTTTTATCGCGGCGACAGGATTTTGTCATTTGAACGAAGAAAAAAGGAAATTATTTAAAGAACTCTATTTTTTAGTATTTATTATGTTTTATGTACGAAAAAATGTGTTACGCGCGAATTCCGTCGGGCCGATCGATCGACGATCGTCGTCCTGACGATTTTTCTCTTCGCTCGATCGGACGGCGGATCCGCGCGACGAAAATTGTAATTGTATAAAGTTTAGATATGTGGATTTATTTATATACGATTATCTGATGTTCGATTAAAAGACATGATTGTTACCTTACGAAAAAGTGGTATTTAATCTCGCATTGCGTCTCGATGGCACAATTTTCCTCGTTTGTAACCGATATTCTCACCTTTCTCCTTACTCACTGCACTCCTTTATTTTTTACCATTTCATTTTTTTTTTTCTTCTATTTGCTATAATTAATTTATTCGCGAACTCAGCTCATTTAAATCATCTCTGATTTCTACCAAATTCTACGACTTCTTCAACAAAAAAACGAGCTTAATAAAAAGACGTCTTGAAAGACGAGGAACTTGAGGTCCTCCTCGAATTCATTCAAACGCCGACGGTCCCTTCATAACGGCCTACGCAAATCTTTTGCAACGACAAAGGACAGCTTTTCGCATTCAATGCTCGTTACACAAAATACCGAATTAAAAAGCGTCATCTGTTGCGCCTCGACAGACCCTCGACGAGCGCTTCCGGTCGGTCCTTCAATCGGTCACGACAATGGGACTGCACTAAAAAGAAGGAAACAACGAAAACATCTCGCTTTCCCCTGAATCTGTCTCGCGAAGAAAAGAAAGTAGAAAAAATGGCAGTATTGTGTTAACCTCACGTATTAACATTACTATACAAATCGATCGTACCCATCCGTAACGCTTAGCACTTAACAAACTATTAATAGTTGCTTAATGAAGTAATCCAAATCTGTTGTTGATCATTTTTTCACCTATTTATATTACACTAATTAAACCTCTCCTCCTCATGCCCCCCCCCCCCCCCCCCTATTTTTTGTTATAAAAAAACGTCTATTTATTTTTCATTCTCTTTTTATTTCGTTCTGCCTGTCCAGTGTGTCCAGTCTCCCATGGAACGAATTTTTGCGAAAAATTAATTTTCACGCTCGTCGCGACCCGCAGGTAAGAGACGGATCGGAATATCGGATTCCGTATGGAAGCCGAGGAATAATTCGCCCGCGTCTTTTGCATCTTGCAATGTGAAAAAATGTCCGCGGTGCGTGATCCATGTCCGGGCATTGTTGAGGCACAATAATGTAACGGAATTACGGTCGCCCCGAGGTCGTCGAGTGCCATCTCGACGCGATTCCCGGGCCGGTTGAGCTGGGGATCGTAGCGTGAACGAGACGAGTGGACCTGTCCACTCGGAGGAGAGAAGGAACGCTCGGTGGCTCGAACGGTCGCAGGCTAAACATCACGAGTAGGTATATTTATATATTGTATAGTTACACACCTACAAAGCGCCAGGCGGCACCGGTGCCTCATCCACACGGTCCACGTACCAGTTAGGTCAGTGACCCACATTTTTTCGGGGCCCCTCGCGGCGCTCGCCCCGGGACCCACCGAACTAGCCTAGCGGGATCGTTGCTAGGAACCGCGCGGGACCCACCAATAACTAAATGCCGAGAGTCAGGCGCGAGATTCGAGACGCCGACTGCTTCTGGCCGTCTCACGATTTTTTCGTGTGAATTCAAAATGCATTTCTAATCATTCACAAATCGACAATTATTCACCGTAATTGTCCTCGCAAAATAAAAAATAACAACATCGTAAATAAACATTTCTCTGTTTTAGAATAAATTTTGTTTTTAAAACGTAGCTAAATGTGCAGCAAATTTTAATAAGTCGATGTCAAAAAGAAAAACCCTAAATTCACGACCACAAACGTATCTTCCACAAATCGATAATTTTTTTTATGCTAATTAACCTTGTAAAATAAAAATAATAAAATCGTAAATAACTATGTGAATATACCAAAAAATGTAATGAGTCGATATCAAAAACATAAAAACCCTAAATTCAGTCCGAAAAAAAGATTCGGCTGATCGAAATCTACACGCCCGAATAAGGAAATGAAAAAAAAAATTACCCGAGCCTAGTGAACTCTTCGAAACGAAGCGCGCAGGAAACAAATCAAGACGCGTCGACTCAATTATTCCCGAGTTAATTAATCACCGCGCTCTTCCTCGTCGAGCGAATTCAATCTCGCGCCCGGATCTCTAAATCGCTTTTAACACTGAAAAGCCCCCCCCCGCGTCTTTGTTGGCTCGCGCGGCTCTATCTCGCTGAGAAACCGGAAGACGCGTGTTGCCGCGGCATAAAAAAGAACCGGGCTACGTGTAACTGCGACGCAAATACGCGAGTGCCCCCTTCCACCTCCCCCCCCCCCCCCAACCCCCTCCTCATCATCGTCTTCCTCCCTACGATCTCCGTGCACGCATCAAGCCGACCAGGAGGTGCCATTCGCGCAAAAAGCACAAAAAGCGACGAGGATAAAGGAACGCGAGAGACACAATGGGGATCCCTGATCGGAGAGTCGGACGGCGGCCGAGCGGAGCGTGTTGCACGCTTCTGGTCGTTCCACACGCGGCCACGGCGCCCGCGTTGTCTTCCTCGGGCACCGCGTTCGCGAGTCGCCGCCGCCGCCACCGCTGCTGCTGCTGCTGCCTCGCGGACGGTTCGCACTGTACGCTTTAAAGAAAGTCTTTCACCGCGCGCGGCGGCAGCGGCAGCAGCAGCAGGCGGTTCGCGTGGGGTGGGGGGGGGGGGGGTGGGGAGGCAGAAGGGCGAAGCGGAGAGACGAAGTTGGTATACTTCGTCCGCTTGGTACCAGGCAGCGATGTGTTCCACTTACATGGCACACTTAGCCAACCCGGCGAGCTGCCTTCGCTTCAGGATCCTGCTGAGTGGGTCTCCTCCGTCGTTTCATCCTACTACGACGCTGTGTATTCACTATGCCCACCGATGCCCGGGCACAACGCGCGAGCCGCACGGACGACGTACACGAGAGCTCGAGTTCCGTGGCTGCGTGTCGCCGCCGCCGCCGCCGCCGCCGCGACTCGTGCGAGCTGCTGGAAGCCGCTTTTAATTTTTATTTCTCGCGCGAGCGCAACCGCGCGCGCGATTGCCGGGCCGCCGAGGGGAAGGGGGATATCGTAATAAAGTTTTTTTCCGCTGCGGCGAGATGTAATTCGACGGGCCGAGAGATCCAGGAACCGCGGGCGACGGGGAGGAGGCGAAGTCGGGGATTGCGCGGAATCCAGGCCGAATCGAAATTTGACACACTTTCGGGGGTTTTGAGCGCAGGTAGTGGAAGGCGCCTGGGTTACCTGGGATCGCGTTGGGCGACGCTTCGATTCGTGTCGGTTTTGGTTTTGGGGATTTTTTTTTTCCAAGCATCTTTTTTTCTCTCGGTCAGAGATCTGCAATTGGCGATTTCAATGATTTTTTTTAATCTAGCACTGTAATAGGGTTGAAGGCTTTTTAACTTGGACCGAATTTTTTATTTACTCGATGGACTAGATGTAAATTTAAATTAGGCTGAAATTAACCGTGACAGAGATTTAATTTTTTTGTAGTTCTACTCCGTTCGCTTTTGTGCAGGAGAATAAAAATTAATTGTGGCAGACGAGAGACGATTTCGTAAATGGGCGAATAATTAAAGATGCGATTCGCGATTCATGTGAGCGGTACAGTTCACACAGTGCGGAGGCTCAATGAAGGTGAGTAAATATACCGGGCGATGGTATTGGGTGCGTTGGGCTGTACGTGCGAAGAGCCGAGTACGTCTCATCGGATCTCAACCCGGCGGCTTACACACACCTGAGTCTCGCGCCTTTCCACCTGTAATGGGAGTCTCCATTCCCGTGGTAAAGTTCCCATAGTCGCCCCCTCTGGGTTTATATATTCCATCTGTATGTGTATAACGCTTCTCGTGCCACGAACTCCCCGCGCTCGACGCAATAATCCTCGGCTCGCGTTGTACATAAGAAGCACCGGCGAGATCGTGTCAACTGATTCGCCAGATCGCTCTATGACACAGAATTCGAGCAGTTAAATTGTACGATCCACGCGTGACGAGCCGACTCGTTTGTTGTACCCGATGCGATTTTGTAGCGCTGGATTATTTTTTTTCACGCATTTTCTACTAGCAATTAAGGTCAGTTGGCTGTGTCATTTGCACCACTTAATACAGAATCGACGATTCAATTTGATTTAAAAAAAGAGAAACGAAAATTCGTTTAACTATTTTTTTTACCGGAAGTCAGCCTGTGATATTTTTTTTTAATCAAAATAGACCGGGATCAATTGACACCTACACAATAAATTAATAAATCAGTAAATAAATAACTCAACAAATTAATTCTTTCATAAAACTCGTTCACACGTGCGCTTCGCGCGCTAACCCAGTTGATAAAAAAATGTATTAAAAAATCGAAAATAATCAAGTTTTAAAAATTACTTGTGAAAACTCTTGCGTTTCGAAAAAAAATAATAATAATAATGGCGAATTCGTCGTGTACGGACAGAAATATATAGAAACAAAGCGTAAAAAAATTAAAAAATAAAGTAAAAAGTGTTTTCACACTTTTTTCGAAATTTCGTCACTTCACTAAAATCGAGGTTACTGTTTTTTATTTGATCGAACCTAAATTTTCTTCCTTCGTTCGAGACAAAAACTCGATAATAAGCTCAATCAAAAAAACAGCTCGGAAAATTAATTGATTACCAAAAAAAAAAACAAGAAAATAAATCAAAGCAGCGAGTCGCTCGGTCCCGTTCGCGCGCGTCCCGATGAGTTCTACCCGCGGGAAGGATGGGAATGCGCCGATCGGGCGAAACCATAAATTAAATCGAAAATTCACCGCGATCGCCCGTTACCGGACCGATCGCTCGATCGCGGAGCCATAAACCAATCGCGCCCCGGCTGGAAAGCCGCAAACTCCGCGAAGACGTGAGCAATTGAAGCGTTTAAAGTGAGGAGAAAAAAAAAGCGTTCGAATGGTCTCGCGAGAAAACGGACTCCCGGGGGTACGAGATGACCCCCGGGATATCGCACGGTCGATAGGCGCGCTTCTCTCTCTCGCATCGGGAATCGAGGCACCGATCACGCCTACATCCTCGCTGAATCGTATTACAAGAGCCGTCGAACGTTTTGCCGTGTCTGTATTATAATAAACAGGCAGCCGGCCCCGCGGACGCTGCCGGCTGGAGACGATCCATTGAACCCCTGACATTTAATAGTGGGTCGTGTGTGTGGGGCACAACTCGCGTCGACATTTTTCACCGCGCCGCGCACGTTTATATGCGTTCAGCCTGCACCGGAAGAGACCGGCCAAGATCAAGGCGCGGGCCCGTCGTGGCACCGAGCGACGGATCTTTATCGGGAAATTGCGCTTTGTTAAGGACGTTAAGGTCATCGTTAATTACAGTCGCTTCGATCTTCGTGATTTAATTGAGCGTCGTCTATGCATTTTTTTTTTATAGATTTGACGTAGCGATTTTGTCGACAGGTTTCTACTGATTTTTGGCCCGGAATTTTGTCACAAGAAGTTATTGACTCGTTTCTCTTATTTTTGTAATTTAATTTTTTTTTTTTTAATTGCCAATGAAATTATTTACAGGGATATAATTTAAGGACCAAAAAAAAAATGTTCGAACCTGACCCAATAAACGAATTATTAATCTAAGAAAAAAAAATTCTTTTCTAAAAAGTAAATAAAACGCTGAAAAATTAAAAAATATATATTTTTATTTACTGTATATTTTTTGATCTTACTGAATGGTCCCCAGTCCCGAGTAAAAATTCATTAACGTAACTGCCGAAAATTTCTCTGACTGACCGGGCGACGCGGTCGGTCCGATTTCGTGCGGTCAATGTAAGCGCGTGTAATTCTGTAGGTCGTCTTTGAGCGTGGCGACGCGCGAGCGGGAGTCGCGCGCGAACGCGGCTAATGGGCCGGCGTATGCGAGCGTCGCGGCTCGCTTAACGATCAAGTTCGATTTCTCTTGGCACCGTAACTCGTACGCGCTCACCACACGCGCGCCGACGTATTTTTACACGCTCGCCGCGCGGCGATAATACAGACGCGCGCGCGCGGTGAAAACTCGACGGGGGCCTTATCAAAAATTGCCGCTGCTCACCACGTGCGACCGACGTCCAGCTGTCCAGCTGTCGCGATCGCGGGAGACGAGAATCGCCGAGACGACGTCGCTTCTGACTTTCGTACCGCGCAGATGTCGATATATGAGAAATTTCGAATGCATCACCCGGTGCATCGATGGCAAGTGCGAAGAAATCAAAAGCATTTCCTCGTCTAGGCGATCGTAATCCGGGGAATCTGGTATCGGGGGATTCAAGTTATTCAAATATTTTTCCCGTCGTGGATGGAATTAATTTGCTGGGTACACCTAGAAAAAATATATAGAAATTTACGACTTGTATTTGAACTGTAAAAAAAAACATTGCGACGATTTTTATCGATTTTTGGGACGTAATAACGATTAAATTTAATTAAATTAACTGATACGCGATTTTACACAGATTTTTTCACGTTAGATAAGATTTTGAAAAAAAAAAAAAAAAAAAATGAAAGGTATTCTGTACAGAATTTTTTTTTATATAATTTTGTTAAATAATGTTGTGTTAAAAAAGCGTTGTGTTAGTATCTAAAAGTTACGTAGCGCAAGAACGGTGCTTGGAATCCTCAAGCGTGTCAATTGCAGTGCGCAGCGCCAACACGTGGCAATTTATGGCGACCAGTGTCATTTCGAAAACCCCACATACGGGAAAAATGACACACCGCCCGGCGTGCAATTTCCTCGGCGCGCGGTTAATGAAAAATTTTCTCGTTAACTCCGGGCACGGCAATTTCGCAAAATCGGTCCACTCCCCTTAATGTGTCAACGATCCGCGGTGCGCCTCTTAATAACACGCATTTCCCGCGCGCGCGAGTAGGTAATACGCGTCATGACTAATAATTTACAACTATTTCGCCGGGGTAATTGCCGAGGGTCCCGGGTACGCCCGGCTGTGCCCGTGGAGAACTCGCGCTCGCGAGTTCTACGTGGATGTTGAGCCCAGGCGGCCCCGTGAAAAGAGCGAGAAGGAGGAGAACAGGAAGAAGGAGAAGCGGAAGAAGAAGCCGAGGAAAAACGATGAGGGATTGCATCGCCGAGTGGGTAGAAAGCTCCGGTTGTGTTGGTTGCCCCGCGCGTTATGGAAGTCCCACGAGTCCGGCCGCGTGTAATGGACACTCACACAGGTGAAAACTTTTCTCGATTCACCTTTACACACAACTATGTTTTTTTAACATTATTTCACAAAATAATAAATCTTTCTGCGTTGTATTTTCCCAATACAATCGTTTTCGTCTAATCCAGAACATTTTATTTTTATTATTCTTATTATCAATATTTATAAGTTATTGTTAGTATTTGTTTAATATAATGTTATCGTCTGATGCAGAATATTTTATTTTTATTATTTTTATTATTAATATGTATAAGTTATTGTTAGTCTTCTTTTAATATAATATTATCGTTTAATGCAGAAAATTATATTATTATTATTATTATTGTCATGTAACTACATCAATATATAAACATCTTATGTTCGTAAATATATCTATATAGAATATAGACAAACAAGTGTGAGTACAGCTATAGGCCCGACTTGTACGTATGAGCGTCGCGTATGCGAGGCAATACGATCGCTTCGCTCGTCTCCTGCTCCTCGTGCTGGTAGGACCTTGTTTCGTGACCCACATAAAGCAAGGCCGTTACACTCACGATACGCTCGTATGGGTGCCGCCTACCTACTCGAGGTGCGCGCGGTCTCTATGGGGTCCCACACTCGCTCGTCGTGTGTGCGCCGCTCCCTACCCCACGTCCCGCGGGTTTAACGTCCATCGCGCGCTCGCACACACACACGAAATCCTCGTCCCCTCCAGCTGCTGGAGATGCAGCCACTGGCGTCGCGCACTCCGCGGGCTTCCTCGTTCCTGGTCCCGCGCGCGACGCACCGGGGCGAGGGAAG
The DNA here is from genome assembly GCA_963932165.1 of Pimpla rufipes. Classification (NCBI taxonomy): domain Eukaryota; kingdom Metazoa; phylum Arthropoda; class Insecta; order Hymenoptera; family Ichneumonidae; genus Pimpla; species Pimpla rufipes. The sequence goes on from OZ010636.1 coordinate 14,445,030, forward strand.
CGGATCCACGTGTTTGCACGAAATTCACGATGGAGACTCGTATTTATGCGAAATTAATTGACGGAATTAATCGTGCGACTGTTTCTCATTTATTATCAGGGAGAAATTGAAAAGACTTTTCAGGCAGATTTTTATTTCGCTGACTCTCGTCGAAATTTACCTATTAAACTAAACCTATTTTTAATTAAATTAATGTTGTTTTTATTAATCTTTCGAGTCGTGAAGATTTGAAAAAAATTTGAGTGAAATTCATGGTTCAAAACTTGTTTTATTTTATTTTTATTTTAAATAAAAATATAGATCAATAATTGATATCTTTGAACAAATCGATTTCAGATTTGTTCAGTATCTTCGATGACCTCTAATGTCACCCAGGTTCCTAGGATCGCGATGTATATTCCAGCCGGAGTCACCTCGATCCAATACACCAGCGAGATTGCTTCCGGTGTGTCTTCCACCACAGACGTCACTGTTGCCTCTGCTGCTGGGCGCAATTCGTTCCGTCGAGAGTACGAGACAATCGTCGTCACTGGATGCGGACAATGGTTAACGGACAGCGCCGAAGAATGCCAAGGAAGTTCTTTATTGCTCGACGCCGTCGCGAGGAGAAAGAACGAGAGAGATAAAGAGATGGACAGAACACGACAGAAGAGGGCCCAGAGTTTTTCGCATAAATACATCGTTCACCCGTGGTCGGTGTGGAACAGAGTTTTAAATCCTTAAACCTTTTCAAAATAAAGTTCATCGTGCAATTGGTTTCGGAATCATTAACTAATAATTTTAATACGGAGTAATTATAATATAATGTGTACATTTTTACATCGCCGCAAAGAATATTTATTCTCAATAAAATGTCATGGTGTTCTTCCATTTTTTCACAATTGCTCACAATTTTTTGAAATCGAAAATGAGACATCTATGCAGCTATCCAAATGTGTACACATTATTTTTAAATCGCCGCAGGTTATTATTATTAAATCACACCTACAAAACGAATCGCACTGTAACATTTATTTCTTAAACTAATGAGGATCTACAACTCCGGTGTGGAGCGAGTGATATACCCGAAGGCTGAAACACGCTCGTCAGTCCCGCGTTAGTAGGACGCAAATATATGTATAGAGTCGTTGCACCGCTGTATAAGTCACTTGAGGAACGTGTTACTTCAGGCCAGGAACACACGAAGCACCCACAGCGATTCGTATTATCATATCCTCGATGAATCGAGTTCCCGGCTGCTGCTGCTGGTGCTGGTGCGGGGACCGGGTTGAGCGAAGCTCACGGCTCTCAAGCGTCGCCTTGATCTTGACTCCTTCGAAGGCTTAGCCTACAGCCGATTGCGGCGACGGTCTCGTTACATGCTACGATCTCCGCCGCTTATTAAACCGTCTCTCCCGCCGCCTCGCTCCTTCTTCGCCCCATTCGTGGATGCCGCTTGTCCCAACTTGGCAACTTGTCATTAAGGCGAAATTGCACTCTCTGGGTGTGCTACAATGTTGCGAGACGAGATTGCGGTGGCTCACAGCTTTTCTCAGCGTCAATCATTTACATGTGTATTATTATTTTTGACATAATTTATCGCAGACTTCATTAGTGGATATAAATTGGTTCTGTAATGGATTTCTACGTGTATTCTTTTTTTATATAATTTATAGCCGGTCTCTTGATTAATTAATGTAAATTGGTTCCATAATTGCAATTAAATCCACTTTAATCCATTGGATTTACGTGCAATTTGTGATTTTTAATTTGCCACCTGGTAAGTCGAGAATATCGTGAATTTGATACGGCGAAGGTTTGACGTTTTGGTACCAAAATGGCGTTCGCAGCGCTTTCTGCCGGGTTCTCCGGTAGCGAGGCGGCCTTGGACTCGACACGGGAGCGCCACCTGTCCACGAGTCGGTCAACTCGGCGTTGACTCGGTGGATATTCGATCGACGGCGCAGGACGAACACCAGCGACGGCTTTGCAACCGGTAGTCGTGGATTTATTTAAATTAACCCTGAGAGTCGAATTTGTAAGGGTAAAGATCGTCCTTCGTTTGATATCGAGGGATTTACCGGCATCGATGGGAAATTAATAGCTGTGCCATCGATTGCGACGGCAACGCGGAAGCATTTTCGCCGTGGGGCCAATTTCTCTCGCACGTTTTTGCCTTTTTTGGCTTCCACCCCATCGGCTTGTTTGTCATCCTCATAAGCCTGAGCTATACTCGCGCTTAACATACGAGACGACGTTGCCACCGTGGGTGGCTTTTATATCGATCGACCCAAATCCTCGCGAAGCGCCAACGCTCCCCAATTTATGGTTGGCGTCGCGTTACGAGCAGCCGAATGTCTGATTGACGTGTCGGAGAACGACTGAGCCGCGAACACCAGTCACATCGATCAGGCGAAATTTATGCACGAAGCGGTGGAAATTCTCGTCGCTTAAGAATACAGAATAAACCGTGGCAGACACGAATTCCAATCACATTTCTTTATTTACTTATTCATAGTCTCCGGGGTATTTTTCATGTCGCATTTCGAGCTGTGGAGTCATCTAGATTTTGATTTTTTCTAACAAATACACATTCCTCCTTAAACTCGCCTCCGTAGTTATTACATTTGTGTATTAACTATATATCTATGATAGATCTACGTGGATTTATCGTTGCTTTTTGTTTTCTTCGATAGCCAGGCGCGTTCGCACGTCGATCGCAAGATCGTACACATCAAATTGTACTGTATATTCACGACGAAGTATCTAACGCTAAACATAGTCTTGGGTCGGTATCGCGTTGCGAATATCCAAGATTCACATGGCACCGTCAACGTGCTCGCGTCGCGGGTAAAACGGGAAAGTGGATCCCGCGCGATTGGGGGACGCGACTCGTAGCAGCCGGGATTTTTTATTTACGCGATCGAGGGGGAAACCTTAAAACGAGGCGAAAAAAGCACTACGTCAATTTTTCGCCGAATCCCCGACACCCGATCGATCGAAACATCGTCGTTATCGCCTCATTGTCATTCGGGATCCGAGAAGAATATTCGACGGCTTCGGGAGGGAGAAGCGGGGACGGGTCGAAACTACGCGAGAAGACGCAACGCCAACGGCTGTGAGACAACCATCATTCATCCTCTCACGGGGTGCGGAGAGAATCTTCGATAAATAGCTGTTATTTATGCTGCGGACGCTGCTGCAAAACTTCCTTCGAAGTTTCTCGCAACTTCGACGCGCGCAGCGAGTTTTTCCTCCGACGTTTTCCTCGTGCGCGCCGCGCACTCTCTGCATACGCGAAAAAGTACATCTGTAATTACGTCGCGTCGACAATGTCGTTAGTGTAGCAACGTTTTTTCGTTTTTCCTCTTTTTTTTTTTCTTCGTCGACAAAACGTTGCACGCCTATTTTTTCTCTCCTCGCTGCGCTGCAATTATCGCTCTTCCCTATCGGCCTTCGTTCGTGGCCGACGATCATCCGTCGATTAACGAAACGATTTGCAACATTGATGCAAAACGCGAAACGCACGCAAACCGTTGAGACGCCTCCCGTGTCGTTGGATTATGTACAACGGAAAATTCGCACCGAGCGATTCCCGGTAATTCGCGGTGAAAACGCCTCGGGGTGCGCGATTCGAAGACGACTCTCAGCGCCTCTCAATCGTCACGGGCAGTCGCGAGGATCGCGCGGTATCTTCGGTCCGAAGAAAATCTTTCGCTGGGTCTACAGACGTCGTTTTCTCTCTTCACACGGTGACGCCCTGCTGAGCGAGCAGCTGCTTTCGCTGATGCAGACTCGGCGACTCCTCCTCGCACTCGACGGTTCGCGAGGCGTCGAAGGACTTGGAGCTCTTGAGATTATTGAGCGCCTTGAGGCAGGTGCTCGTCGAGATCTCCAGGGACTTTGAGGAGCGCAGCGAGGCGTTCGCGAGTTTCTTTATCGTCTCCGATATCGGACACTTGATGAAGTCGACCTTCTCGCGATCCTTGAACTTCTGGCTGGCGTTCGTCGTCTCCTCGGTTTCCTGGCAACGCTCGGCAGGGCTGCTCGAGGTTTTCTTCTCGTCCTTTGGATTGGTCTCGATTATCAGCCTCTCCAACTGATCGTCGCTCGTAATCATCGAAGTTTTCTCGTCCGCCACGTCGGCAATTTCCTCGCGCTTCTCCGGGGAATCCTTGACGTCCTCCTGGCCGAGAAGCGACTTGGGCGGCGCCTCGACGTAGCCACTCTCGTCGCTGTCGGCCTCCTCCTCGTCCAGCGAGTCGAGGGTCAGAAAAGTCTCCTGGCCCTCGATGAGTTCGTCCACCTGGCGCATTCTGCTCGGATATTTCTCGCCTTTCACCTCGATCCTTCGGCTCGCCGCCGTCTCTATCCTCGTCGGACTTTCACCGTGCGGCCTGTAGTCCACGACCTGCCGGAGAAAGATTAAATGTCAAAGATTAAGCGAAGTAAAATCGTGAAAATTGCGCAACAACGCGATAGCAACGCACGCGTAATTGCGTGGACGCATCGTCTCGCGAATAATAGTTCTACTATTTACTTTTAGTATCATTTTGCATTCATTCCGGCATCGTCCATTATTCATGCCATATTCATCGAAGCTATTTGTGCAAAACGCTGCGGTTTCGAGTTACGTAATATCCTGGTTTGGCGATAAAAATGCCAAGAAAAAGATCTTTTTCGAGAAGGAAATTGATTTAAAAAAAAATATATCTGAGGTTTACCTCATCGAAATCCTCGGGATCCTCGAAGTCGAAGACGTTTCTGGTCGTCTCCTCGACGTCCTCCTCCTCGGTCTCCTCCTCCATCGCCTCGTCGTCCTCGGTCCTCGCGCCGCGATACCGATTTCGGGTGTTCGCGCGGCCGCAGTGAAAACGCGGACTTCCGGCGCAGGTCATGAAATTTGGCGAGCCCTCGGAGTTTCGTCGCGGCCCCGGGCCAGTCGTCGTCGTGGCCGTCTGCATAACGTCGTCGGCGAAGATGACTCGCCGGCCGGTGCGCGGCTCGGCCTCGCCGCTCGCGTGATGATGATGATGGTGATGATGATGATGATGCTCGTCCGCTCCCGGGGCTCTCTCCTCGCTGTTCGACGTGCTCGCCGTCTCGCATCCGCTCGATATGCTTCCATTCTCGTCGGAATACTCGCTCGAGGCGCCGCCGGCGCGATTCAGGGCATCGACCAGTCGCGCCAGCCGCCAGCCGTCCTGGTCCTGCCAACTGCGCGCCACGTTCTCCAGTGACCTATAAAAAGGGATCGTTCTTCATTCGGGATATCGGAGTCGCGGACCCGAGACGATAAATTATTCGGCCCCTCCGGTGTTTTATTTTCCCACCGCGAATTCCGCACTCTCTGAATACCGTTGAATTCTTTTTCGCGACGAATAAAAATTACGGGCTTTAATTTAATTGTAGAGTGAATGGAATAATAGCAAATCGAAGCATTATTTTTTTAATCCGCTGAATAACTTCCGTGGGCGTAAAATAATTGCTCAAAAATAATTAAATTCGATGTGGACTGAATAAGAGAAATCGGTGCATAATTCTTGTAATCCATTGAATCATTTCTGTGCGTATAAAATATTTGCTCAACAATAATTAAATGCTATGTGGAGTGAACAAGGGAAATCGGTGGACAATTTTTGTAATCCATTGAATAATTTCTGTGCGTGTAAAATAATAGCTCAACAAAAATGTTATTTCTTGTGTACTGAATGAGGGAAGCCAAAAATTAATTAAAAAAAAGTTCGTGTGAGGGGAGGATGCAAGAAAGATATACCTCAGCTCTTCGAGCAGTCGTTTCTGCTCGATCTCCTCGGCCACGGCGTCCTCCTCGATGGCCGAGAGTTTCGGCGCGCTCTTCGATCTCTCCAGCGGTGGCCTGTAATTCTGTCCTCCGGTGCTGAGCAGAATTTTTCGCCGTGGCAGCGACGGATTCTCGTACACCGCGTTCGCCAGTGACAGTCTGAAAAAACGAAAGGGTCATTGTGTCAGGGGGTCGGGTTAAGACGATGCACACTCCGTACACGTTGCCGGCGCTCTATCTCGCCGCATCGCGATTGCCAATTGCCGCTGTCTCTCACTCGCAGCTCGTCGCGGCTGGAGACCAAATGGCACACGATTCCCATTCGTTTCTTAATGATTCCCCGTTGTCTATTGGAATTTTAGAAATTAAAATAACTTGGTAAACGAAATAAAAATAACTCTCTGCATTTTATTACATTTAGAAAAACGGTTTTCCTATTTTTTTTTCCTTGGTAGGAATTTGATTTTTCAATGGATTCGACTAATGAGCTAAAAAAAAAAGACAAGTTGCCTTTTTCAGACAGAGGAAACGCGTGCCAGTTCCCTTCGAGACTCGAGACAACGGCGCGCGGGGCAATCGTGAGCGGATCGGCAGACTCGCAAGTCCCGCGCAGCGATTTCCCTATTGACGATCGTCACGCGAAGAGACTTTCCAATCGCTGCCCGCCGATTGTGTCTCCCGACGATTCAGCGGGACACGCAACGACTGCGCAGTGTCACTGCCGATTGACACGAGAGTTCGCGAGGGAAACGCGCGCCCGCGTCTCAAGGACAATGCAGGCCAAGTCAGACACGAAGAGCGCGCCGCAAACTGGAACACACGAGACGCGATGAATTCGTGAGAACGTCTCGCGATCGACCCTAATTCTTCATCGCGCTTACGCGGCTACGTGATGCCAATTTTGAGCTCGAAATCGTTTATTCAGAGGTTGCTGACCGGGTCACCCAAAAATCCCAAAAGAAAAAAACAAAAAAGAAAGAAAATTAACTCTTCGTCTCAATTCATTGACCCATCAACCTCGAAACATATAGAAAAAAATCGTAAAAGTTCGTTTTCATTTTTGGAGTAAAATTCCCGTACTTGATACCTATAATTATTTTCCTATTATTTTTCTTTGTACCCTCTTACTGTTCGATAATCGAGACTTCCTACCTGTTTGTCATAAAAAAAAAAAACTTTTTATCAAGGGAATTGAACCGTTCAATAAATAAATCCCTCTTTTAAAAAGTTCATGAGTAACGGAAAGCATTGTTAGCAAACTATGAGAGCTGTGATTGGTTGCCAGGAAAGTAAGTGATAAACAAAATCAGTTTGATGTCAAATTTGAAAAATTTCATAAGAGGACAGGCGGGGCAGCACCCGTAACCTTTTAAAGCTTTATAAGAACGCAGCAGTGCAAAATTGATTAACCTATTATAGGTGATATTTTGGAATAAACAGTTCCGAGGTCGATTTTGGCGATTTTCGGTCCGGAGCCGGATCTACGATTTCTGACAGAACGATCGTCGCCAAAAAAATATTTTTTTCAAAATCCATTAAAAAAGATTAATAACCAGTGTTTTCGGGGTTAGAATACGCGACTTGAGAATGATGGTATAGGTTAAAAGTCGATATTTTGAAAAGAAAAAAATTGGGGTCGATTTTTCGGTCGGGAGCCGAATCTACGATTTCTGACAGAAAAAAAAAAATTTGTCGCCAAAAAAATATTTTTTTCATAATCGATTAAAAAAGGTTAATAACCAGTGTTTTCGGGGGTAGAATATGCGACTTAAGAACGATGGTATAGATTAAAAGTCGATATTTTGAAAAGACCTAATTTCTGAGGTGATTTTGGCAACTTTTTCAGGCACGCGCGTGTGATTAGCCTAGTAAAACAAATAATCGATTCGATCGCGGACGTCGTTCGAGTCGCCCGGATCGGGTGTTCTACATTGTAAAATTTTGTTTCAATTTTTGGAGTAAAATCCCCGTACTTGACACCTACAATTATTTTCCTATTATTTTTTTCTCTCAACCTTCTTACTGTTCAATAATCGAGACTTCCTACCTGTTCATCATAAAAAAAAATCTTTTTATCAAGGGCTTTGAACCGTTCAATAAATAAATAAAACAAATAATCGATTCGATCGCGGACGACGTTCGCGATGTCCCGGATGAAGTGTTCCACTTTGCCGCGCACGACCGACCAGCCGTCTCCTCACCTGGCGTTCTGACGGGAAACCTTGTCCCTGCGGAATTCGAGGAGCGCCTGCTGGAGTCGCGCGTTGAGGGTCGACGCGAGCCGCCGGGCGGTGGATTCTTTGGAGCACAGGGCGGCGTGACACCGCAGTTCGGGTCTAAGCCGGCGTCCCTCGTGCCTGTAGACCCAGACGAAGAGTCGGGGGTGGGAAGCCGGCGCGGTGCAGTAGGTGACGCGGTGGGCCCAGTACTCGGTCAGCCCGTGGTCCTTGGTCGTCGCCGTGAGGCCGCCGTTCGTCACCGTCAGTCTCATCGTCACGTCGGGCCGGCTACTGCTCACGTAGTTGCGCCACAAGGTCGACACTGGCTTCTCGACGCAGCCCTCGCCTGAAAAACAAACGACATCGTTACTTTAATTAGCAAACAGTCGGTAAATCATTTGTTTATAGATTAATTAAAAAAATACATTTAATAAAAATTAAATTAAATCAAGCAAAAATAAAAAATAAATTAAATGAAAAATTCAATACAATTAAGATGAAAAATAAATACAGGAATGTAGTGAAATTCCTAAATCGCAAAATGTTCCCGAATGCAAAATGTCAGCAACAATCTAGAGACCTGAGACTGACACTGCAATTAAAAACAAATTATTTGTAATTATGAATTCTGTTTGATTGTCCAGAGTAAAATTTTCGACTGATTCTCAAGAGTCTGAGACGCAGTCGAAGAACTTCACGGCTAAATTGGGAAGAGCCTTTTCACTGGTCCGACGAGTTTCTCGCTCCTTTTTTTTTCTCTCCCCCTCCGCGTCACAGGGAAGAAGCTAATCGTGGGCAACCTGTTTTCTTGCTCTCCCTCGCGCTCGGGGCCAAATCCCGGAATGTTTCTGTATTAGCATTCTCGATCACAACGGGAGGGACAGGTCGATCGAATGGCCCTTTAAAAAAAACTTAAATTATTAAAAGAAAAAATGCCACCCTCTGTTGACTCTACCGATATCGTCGTTATTTTCTCTGTAATCACAGATAAAAAAAAATCGTGACCGGTAGTCGCTCTATGCACATCGACGGTCATCGCGAGTGGCCGAGAACGAGAAGTCGGCAGCTAGTTATGATATTTACTCGACGTCGAGCGCGCGTCCTCGACATTTGGAACGCGCGACATGCGAGCCGCAACGATTCGCGACAAAAAGGAGGAGATTCCAACGTGGTCTCTCGAACGTTCGGCCGGTAAATACATCGCGATCACTATAGACACCGTCGTGCTTCGAGCGTATTTACTAGACACAACCAGATATAACCAGGAGCGGCCGCGTTTGTCGTATTATACGTTCGCTGTTGCATGCGAATTTTGCCGCTCGTCACGATGAGGTGAGCGAAAACTTTGTATGCCGTCTGTGATTATCGGGGAAAAAAATGAATCCCAACGTCGTCGCGTTTTGCCGCCGATCGTCGCGCCGATCGATCGTCGATCGAATTGGCGCGTGTCGCACGCTCCACGGTTTATTATCCAGTCGACGCGGTCGTCGTTAGATCATCGCGAATATTATTCCGGTCGCGATTTCAGCCGCCTTGGCCTTCGATGATATCCGATTGGCGGCGACCGGTGCGGCTATCGGGTCGAGCGCGAACCGCGTTACCGATTTAGAATCCGCGTTACAGTTATGTCGTGCGCGTGCGGAAACCGTAGGGAACATAGAGAGGGAGACGGACGACCGGATTCATCGCGTGGAAATAACTTTTTCAGGCGATAAATGGTCGCGATAAAATTTATCCACCAGCGAATCGAAATTCTTATCGCGCTGGACGAACAGATTGGGGTCTGTTGAGCTCGCGGAATATCGACACAGAGACGAAACTGTGTTTACAAGCAAATCAATGTTATCGGAAATATTCAGTGAACTCGGGACGCGAGTTCAGTGGCGATAAAATTTAACTGAATTAGTTGCGATAAACTGACAGTTCAATGAAAGTATTGAAATTTAATTTAATTATCTCGTGATCATGATATTCAAACCGAGATATCTTTATCATGTATAATTTTTGTTTTATAAAGTTAAAAATAAAAATACAGGTTTTTAAAAGTAGCATTTTTGACGGCTATAAAGATATTTGTGGATTTTTATAGACAACATTAACGCGATGTTTAACAAGCTCATCAGCGTCACGGAAATATTAATTCCCTGTCGAATAAAGTGGAACAAGCTGTTTATCGACCTTCGTGGGAGATTAAAAAAAATTACCGGTGTTACGAGGCAGTTAAAAATGATTCTACGAAATCAACTGGATTTCGTAGAAGCGTGCATCGATTCTCGGAACGAAGATTTTTTGCCGATTTTTTTTTTTTCGTAGCCGAACGAAAACGAGTTAAAAATACGCCTTGATTTATCGAGAATATTTTGCGTCGAGTGATGCGGGGAGGACGCGCCTGTATCCAACTCCATTCCAGCTTGGAATCGCGCTCGATTATTCGACGACCGAAGGACCGAGACTCCGCGAAATTCCGCGATACCCCGGCGGATTCCGCGAGGGTGAGTGGAAACAGGACTGCAGTTTTATGACGTCGCAGACGGTCGTCAATCTTCGCCCAGACAATGACCACTAATAGCGTCTCTACAAAATAGCTGCCTTAAGATGCAGCGTTTCTCAAAAAGTTAAATAGTATTCAGGAAAAAAATGTATCATAAACTTTGACGAAGGCTTTACAAAAAAATTAGCAAACATTCTGAATAGCTTAAAAATTCTTAAACCAAGAACCATCTAGAAGTCAAATAATTTTTTTTGCTTTTTATTGTATTATTTCATAACTTCGTAAATTTTATTATTTCATAACATCGTACATTTTATTATTTCATAAATTTTATTATTTCATAAATTTCATGATTTCATAAATTTCATGATTTCATAAATTTCATGATTTCATAAATTTCATGATTTCATAAATTTCATGATTTCATAAATTTCATGATTTCATAAATTTCATGATTTCATAAATTTCATGATTTCATAAATTTCATGATTTCATAAAATTCATGATTTCATAAATTTCATGATGTCATAAATTTCATGATTTCATAAATTTCATCAATTTCATATATTTCATCAATTTCATACATTTAAAAAATGTATATTCCTGAAGTTTTTGCAAAAAAATTAATTTCGTTTCTCCCGGCGTTCTTTTTCCTCCTGACGCGTGCGTCGCGTCTCGTCTTACCTGTCGCCCGCGTCTCGGCGCCGCGAAATATAATTGCGAGAAAAGTTTCCGCAGGAAAACAACTTTTGTCGCGAGCGTCGCGGCGAGTTGGGGAGTTGGTTGACCACGTACCCCGTGTGCGCACAGTGGCCACGCTAGGTGGTTCCAGTGCGTCGGTTTAACCCACACAGACACGGATATCCCTACGGTCGTAAAGTAATAGTAGAACCGTGATAACCGGTCGTGGAATGGATCGCGGCGTTTGAAAAAGGTGTCGAAAAAAAAAACTAAAAAGATACCCACGATCCGGTCTACACCTCCGTCGTTGCGTTGCCGACGCTCGACTTGGCCTCGGAAGTCGAGAATCGAATAACCGCAATTGTACGTAATAAAATTCGCCCGCGCGACAAATACATCAAAGATCACGCGAATCGACGATCTCGTCGATCTTGTGACGCGTATGCAGATTATCTTATGTAACAGTTATAATTAATGTCACCGCGAGCGAGTGAAACATTTTTCTCGCCACTTTCAAGCGGCAAATATCCTCATTTGTCACGTATTTTTCTTTCGCTAATTTTTGCACCTCTTATCGCGTGCTTCAACATTGTTTTTTTATGCTTCGACGAGGGTTAAGCGTCAACCTCGCGAGACTCGAGTCGCGTTCGAGGAGGAGACGTGAAAAGCAGAAGAGAAATATTCACGTAATCGTGCAAAATATTCGTGTAAACACGAACCACATCGACGATTTAATATTATTTTTAGACAGGTTTAAAAATATTCGATAATGAGGCGAGCGGTGATTCCGCTTTTGGACCTTTGAACTTCTTTTTCAGGCGTAACTTCCGTGTATCGGAATTTCAATCGCGAGATTTGTGTACGCGAGTTGAATGACGCAGAAATTTCCGGAGCCCAAGGACGAAGCTGTCGCGTCTCGCGTTTTGCGAATATCTCGCTCGTCCGTGCGAAGTGAAACGCTTGGCGAAATCCCGAACGAGTGCGTGCGGCGTCGACCGGCGAAATTATCTCTCTCGTCGGACTCGGTGTGGCTTATATAGTCCGAAGTTGCCCGGCAAAGCGGCGAGAACACGCGAGAGCGGCTGCCAAGAAAGTACCAAGAAAGTGCGGCAATCGAGGCTGACCGCAAACTCGGGGGAAAAAATAGTTCTAGGACAGGTTCGAGTGCACCAACGCATTAATTCGTTTTTCTCTTCTTTCACCTCTTCCTCTCCTTTTTCCTTATTTCCAACCGGTAATAATAATAAGCACTACGCGAAAGTTGCGGATTTGCAACAATATTTAATTACTCTCGACTGATACGCTCATCGAGCGGAATAAAAAATTTAAAAAATTGAAAATATAGAAGTTATATTAAAAATGTGTGGAGTATGAAAAAAGGTGGAAACGCTACTGTTGTCGCGTGCACCATTTTTTTCGCGGTTAATTGACAATTAAATCGGAGTGCGGAGTCCTTGAAATACTTTCTGTGGAATAATTAATTCTAATTTAATTAAATTAATGTTTTTAAGGGATTTTTTTAGTTATCACCCTGCAGTGATCTCCGCAAATATATTCATGACTCTTATTTATCAAAACACTAGGAACATTTTTTTTATATCCAAAAATAAGGAAACACATTTTTTTTTTTTCTTTTTCGTTAAACATACAAACTCAATTAAAATTTTAATTCAACGCTCGTCCTTAGTCACGCGTAAGCAATTTCATGTCTGCTACGCGCGAACGTCCTCTATATTTAGCCTCGTGTCACCGAGATACGTCGGAAATTCATTAATAAACCCCTGACACATGATAGAAAGATAGAAAACAGTTGCTCGATTTTTTTAGCTCGAGGTCCAACCCCGATTCCAAGTTTCCGAGGCTGCACCAATTTCTTTCCTCAAGTTTGTTTTGCTACTTCGCATGCGATAAAAAAAATTTCTCACTTAGTCCGGTTTTAGAAAAGGTCAAACAGTAACGTAAAATATTGCGCCACGTGAGGGAGGCGCATGGGAAACGTCTCGCGGGGTGTCAGGCGCCGGTGCATCACCTTCCAGGAAGGATTATATTAAGTCACGCCGTACGCGATATATAAGAGTCAGCGGCTTCTGTCGTTGCGGGAAAAGCGGGAAAATCTCGCCGAGAGGTGTTTTCTCTATGGTTAGAGGATCGCAAAAGCCCGCAAGTATCGGTACTTTGTGCTCCCCGCTATATCCACAGCTACACGGGTTCATCGCCAGAGCAGCGCAAAGTGTGTCCTGCCGGTGTGTAAAAAGTGCAAAGTGTGTGTCCTATCCGTATATAAAGACGCAAAGTGTCTGCCCTATCTGTATATAAAACGCGCTATGTGTGCCCTGTAGTGCCAAGAAGCACATGAATAAGAATAAGTACGGCTGGCAAGGATTGCGCAATGCGCTTGGAAAACTGTGTTCCGCTCCTGGACACCGCGCTGATTTATCCTGGGAAAAATGTACCAGACGAAAATGCGCGCCCTACCGTTACAAGCTGAACCACATTAATTCCAGAATAAATAAATATAAATATTTTGTATATGTACAGACTATGCGATATATATACTAAAGTTTGCACTGTGTGAGACGGTGGATTAACGCGTTTCGCAGTTCTGACGTGCAGCCCAGTGGAACGAAGGCAACAGTTATTTATATTTGTATATATGTATTTTCCATAATGTATTTTAACAAACTGTAACGCGGGGTGAACCGCTCGTTGAACGGTAACTGGTGAAGGATTGTTTTTTTTATCAGCTGAGATGTGTTGACAGTTGGGGGATTTTAATTAGGGGTTAAAGAGACTCGAAGAAAATTTAGAACTAATCCCTCTTGAAAAAATCAATCAAAAACAAAAAAAAACTAACCAAGATTTTAGTGAAGTGACTAAATCTCGAAAAATTTCGTCGCTTCACTTTTTTATTCTTTCAATTTATTTCGATGTATTTTTGTCCATACTCGACGAATTCGCGATGTTCTTTTTCTATACGCAATAGTTTTCACAAAAAATTCAACAAAATTGATTATTTTCGATTTTTTAATATATTTTTGCATCAGCTAGGTAAGCGCGCGAAACGTGAGTATGGACTAGTAAGAGTAAAAAATACTGTTTTTAATTAAGTGAAAGGTAAAAAAAAAATGATTTTACGTGAGGGAAAATATTTTTGATTGCCGCAATAAAAGTGACTGTAAAGTCGAGTTAAATTACAACAATGTCGAATTACAGGAATATTTGATTACACAGTGAGAACGAAAGAATCGCTTGAGAACGGTAAAACGATGATTTACGTGCGGGTTTCACTTTATATGTTGCGCAAATCTCGGCATTGTCGGCCGTAAACGTTCGGCCTCCGTCGCTCGGCAATGAATTTTGCCGGGTGAAACCGACCGACGTGGTATAAAGTAATAGCGAAATATCGAGAGCGTAGCAATATTTTCTCGATGATCGGCGCGTCCGGCTCTCCGCGGTCTCGATAGCGCGAAATTATTTCGCTCGCTCGGGAGAGGAAGCGCACTATCTCGAAGGCGTCGGGCGCCTATCCCAAGTAGCACGAATCGGAAGTGCATGACAGGATATTTTCTCTCCTCGATAGCCAACGGACCGGACAGGAGGAGAAAGGTTCGAGGAGTTGGGTGCTCGTCGGTTTACGGGCTCGTCGAGCAGCCAATTACCTGATCGGTTGTTTGTAGATGCTTAGAGAGCAATTTAGATGCAGTCAACAAAATTCAATTAAATTCAAATAAATACAATAAATTGACCCAACTGAACTCAGTTAGTAAACATTTCATTTAATGCAATTTATAGTCCACGCAAATTGATGCTGCGTTTAATTTAACGAAAATGATTGAATATAATTTTTTTTTAGTTGATTGAATTTTATTTAAAAAGTGAATTTATCGCTTAAAAAATTTGTTTCGCTAAAAAAAGATCTCCACCAAGAGAAGACGAATTCCAAGTTCGAGAAAAAGAGGAAAACACACTGAAGCTTTTTGCACCATCGCATCACGCTCGCTGGTGAGCCGAAAAAAAAATGCTGCAGGTAGCCGGGAGGAAGCGAATGCGTAAGAGGAAATACTACATTATCATTAGCGAGGACTCGCGTCTCGACCTTAAACCCTCCCGTTTATCCCGGTGAGAAAAATTTCAAGCACGAGAGCGCGAGTGACACGCTTTATGCGCTCATCAGCGAGGCTGGAGAATTTTTCTCCTTTTTTTTCGTCTTCTTCCCGCGCCGGCTGCTTCGCGGCGTCTCGCGGTCGAGACCCCGAGAAGAGAGGCGAATGTACACATACGGAGCTCGCGCGCCTTCCCGGAAGGCAAATTTTCTCGCGGAAAACGTATTAGCGAACGCCCGGCGGAATTTATGCTCCATATTCTCCTCGCCGCTCATTTCGAGCACGAGCGTCTATTTTCGCTTAGGTATCTCGAGGCGCCTAAGCGAAAAGTCAGCTCTAATTTTCTCACCCGCCGCGTGGGTGGTAAGCGGAAAATTATAAATGAGGTCGCGAGGCGAATTTTTGCGCGTTCGGCGAAAATTCCAAACGAATTTTCTGCTCGTTCGGTGAATTTAAATGTTTTGCTCGTTCGACGAAGATACCGAACAGATTTTCTGCTCGTTCGGTGAATTAAAATTTTCTGCTCGTTCGTTGAATTACAATTTTCTGCTCGTTCGGTGAATTAAAATGTTCTGCTCGTTCGATTAATTAAAATTTTCTGCTTATCCGGTGAATTCAAATTTTCTGCTTATCCGGTGAATTCAAATTTTCTGCTCGTTCGGCGAATAAAAATGTTCTACTCGTTCGGTAAAAAATCCGAACAAATTTTCCGGTCGCTCAGTGAAAAATTCCGAGCTGCACGTCTCACGAGAAATCCAATATTTCCGTGTGCGGAATCGCTCCGATCGAGAATGGTAAATCGGTCAATTTTCCGCAGCCGATCGACGTTCATCGCATTTCAATTGCCGCAGTTACGAGTCTAACGAAGCGAATCACCCGGTTTTCGCTTCGCTCGCGGCGGCGGGAAAAATTGCGCGGAAATTTTCGTCAGGTCGCGATTATATTTCCAGGCGGACTTGACACGATCAGCCGCGACCCGATTCGTCAGCCCGAAATACGACGCTGCCCCTGGAAAGACGGGAGGAGCTCGTAAACCTTCGGCTATCTGTGTGTGCGATGCACAATAACGAGCTTCTGATTGAGTGGTAGTCTAATTATAGAGGCCGCTTCGTTATCGTGCCCGACGAACGTGGCGCGGCGCACCGACCACTCGAAAAGTCAGCCAATCTCCCGCCTCCGCGTATCGCACAGCTACGTCTATCCACGGCCGAGTCTAATGATCGGCCACGATAACGAGTGCGACATTTTTTTTTAATTCTCTATTTCGGGATTTTCGTTGCGCAATTACTATTATTTAATTTCGCATTTTTTACATAGACAAATAAATCTGCTTAAATTAGTAAGGAGCCATCAATTTTTCCTATTTCCTGTTTTTAATTTTTTGCATTCAAAAAATTATTTTTAATATTCGAAGCTCGTGAATCGCCAACCGAACAATCAGAGTTCTGACAACTCGTAACTCGACTCCGCGTGTTAATTAAGAAGAAAAAAATCCTCCCGAGCAATTTCCTCGTTGCAAATGACACTGAAAAAAAAAGAAACAGCGATTGTATCTATAAATTCTTGACTCCTGGCAAAAAACACCACAAACGTTCCATCATTCACGAGTGACCCGACTTACCCCCCGCCTGCGGATTCGCGAGATTCTCGTTGATCCTTCGAGGAACGAGATAAAGAACGACGGACGGACGGACGACCCGTGTGGTCGTCTCCTAATCGCGTCGGCCGATGCGTATTTACCGCCAGGTGGGAGT
Organism: Pimpla rufipes; assembly: GCA_963932165.1. Lineage (NCBI taxonomy): Eukaryota > Metazoa > Arthropoda > Insecta > Hymenoptera > Ichneumonidae > Pimpla > Pimpla rufipes. Next base: position 14,462,060 of record OZ010636.1, read on the forward strand.
GCGGGAAAACGTGCGGCGTATCGGAGATGCCGCGAATTAATTATCGGACCGATCGGAGGAGCCGAGCGCACAAAACCGAGACGCAACGATTATCATTGAATTCGCTTTCCATCACTTATCCCCCTCGTGGTCAAAGCAGCAGCAGCAGCAACTCGTCGATTGAGCAATATCTCTCCAATTACGTGGAGTCAATTCATCATCCCGGTGCCTGGCGATCACATTTTTCTTTTTTTTTTTTCGACCTCTTCCTCCTCATCCTCGTGGCATTGTCGCCTCGTTATTTCCCAACGTCGCGCTCATTACCGCACCAGGAAGATGAGAAACGAGTTATAAAAAGAGCTGCACACGAGGCTGATTGAAAATCCGAATCTCGAGACGTAGGATTTTAATTCCGGGACATTTCACTTTCGTACGTGGGCGACGGGCTGGTCTAATGAGTAAGAGACGGGACGCTGGGACGAAAAAAAAAAAAAAAAAATCTCGTGGCCTTTTAACAGAATTACAGCATCACAAAAAATGAAGAAAAAAAAAACATTAAATGCTCTTTCGAATTCGGTGCCGACTTTATTGATGCACGAGATTTATTTTATATTTAGTCGAGAGACGATCTCGACCTTCGTGAAAGAGAAAGAGGAGTCGAGGAGTCGAGGAGTCTGGAGCGAATGTCTTAAGAGGGCAGAGTCAACCACTCGGCGCTCGTCGAGTGGCTGTCGACAAGCGGAGCAGCCAAAGAGAGAGAGAGAGAGAGAGAGGGAGAGAAAAGAGAGAAGGGCAAGGCAGCCAAGAGGAGTTAATTAATCGCGGAAATGAGGGAGTCCGCTGGACGCGCGAACAAGACTGTACTGTAATAATAATGATGATAATAATAATGGCACGGGTTCCCGATGATTAAGGCCGACCCAGTCCGAGAGCCCGTGGTATGCAGAGAAAGTAGCGACGCGGTTCCCCCGCCACTTTAGTGTGTACCACCTACCGACACTACACTCCGTGCCTATGTCCGGTCAATGCACCTTTCTCGACAATATATTTTCGTATCGCCTCTTCCTGGACCTCCCACCACGCGAGCGACAATTTTGGCCGAGGAACAGTCGAATTTCTGATTTATTTGTGGAAATTGCGACAGTTTCCAATTTTTCTAACCGTGATCCATAAAAAATGATCGAAAAATAAATTATTACAGAAGTTACATCAGAAATTCGAATTATTATTACTATTTAGAATTATTGTAGGAATTTGTGTAGCCATTTCAAAGTGAAAGAGAGGCAGAGAAATATTTTTGTGCAATGAGAAGAATGATTTAATTTGACTCTGTGATCGATAGAAAATAATCGAAAAATAAATTATTATAGATGTTGCAACAGAAATTCAGATTATTATTATTATTATTTAGTATTATTATAGCAATTTGTGTAGCGATTTTTAAATGGAAGAGAGACAGAGCAATATTTTTGTACAATGAGAAAAATGACTTTATTTAACTTTGCATAATTTATGATTTGGTTAATTTCTTTGTAATACATAGCCTGATAAATTCTTATCAGACGTCGGTTGCGGTGATCAATTGCAGACAGTGGCAACTCGAATGTTCGCTTGGGGCCACGAGATTATTATTTTGTAATTGTACTTTACACGAGGAGCCGTGATAACGTTAACTGATCGAAGATACAAAAGTGCGATACGCTTTTAATAGATCTGGTACTAGGCGAGTCACAATTATAGAAATGTGCAGTACAAAGAAATTTCCACGATTGGAGTATCGCAAATCAGTGTTTTGCCTCACCTCTTTTTTTATCATTATCGACAGCAGGCAGTCGAATTTGCTACGCAAACAGTTGTAACGATTCAGGCATCACGAACAATTTTCCCGCTACGTCGTAATAAGAATTATTTTTCTTTTGTTCCCCCAGTGAAAGGGAAGATAAAGAACCCACAACGTTGAGAAAACAAACAAAGTCGAAGCTAACAAGAAAAATGACTAACTTTCGTTGCCTCTTTTTATCGCCTCGAGTTCCAGCATCGTCGACTTTGTCGTATCGATTCTCAACAGTCGAGCAAAATCGTTGCACGCGCAACGATTTTGCGCCCGCAAAAATGGTACGCAAAGAACGACACAATGGAATCCCAATCGACGTGGATGATGAGAGAACGAATGCCGGCTGCGCGCACTTCCGGGCACGAATCGCCGTGCCGGGACTGTCAATCGACTGGAATATCCTCGTACCCCACTATGGTCGGGCTGCACCGCGTGTAACGCGCTCCCGGTATTACAATAGCGAGCGTCCACGTTGACGAACGTGCCGGTCGGCGATTAACGGCTCTAATTACTGTTTGTCTTCTCCGTGCCGGACACAATTGGCCTAACGGATCCCGTCGTCGTCTCTCTGTCCTCGCTGCATTATGTACGCGTGGGCGAATATGTGTATCAGCGTCAATGCCGGGTTCGGGCTCAATTGCGCTAGAAAAACAATAGCCCAAGAGTGGACGACCAGAGTGGACAAAACATGAATTTAATTGAAATCAAGCGGAGGTTTAATTAGTAAGTCAGAGCGGTAGGAACCGGAATTAATTGGTTAATTTTTTAAGAGCTTTTCAGCTGCCACGATTTTTATTTTTTTGGGATGGGAATCCCTGAAGAAAGCGTAAATTATTTGGTCGGAATAAATAAGATAAGAGACCGAAATTGTCGGCCATTAATTCATGCAAAGCTTGACGAGTATTTGCTTCGTCGGTCGTTATTAATCTATTGTGACTCCATTTAGGGAATTCCCACTGGGAGGTTTCATTTCGAGCCAACAAAATGAAGTCCTGGAGCAACATAACTTGTGAGCAATTTGCGAAGAGCTCTGTTTAATTTTTATGACGTCAGTGAGATTTTTTTTCTTAAGTAGATTCGTTCAGTCTCCTCAAGGGACGGAATTACCGATGTCTAGAAGCCAGACAAAGTGGCGAAAACCAACGAATTATGTATCGCTATTCCTGCAAAAAAATATCCTAAATAGGGTAAATCGGCCAGTAAATAGACACTTAAGCAGACGACAAAACCCAGTGAATAGATGTTTTTTTGTGCACGTGATCTTGTGGAAAGTGACCATTTACTGGTCACAGTTTATTCGCTGGTCGATTCACCGTACTATCTAAAAAAAAATCTATTTTTCTGCAGGGAGGGAAAGATATATTGTTCCCCCCTGCAGGAGGCAAAGTGTTCAACTGACCTTTGGCCCATCCAGTGAGGACGTTGCCGAGGTACGCGACCTTGTAGCAGGGATCGTACTCGGTGATCGAGACGTTGCCCTTGTGTCGCCTCCACAGTCGTCCGAGTCCTCGCTTGAGCGATCGCAGGGTTCTCTGACCGAGTTCCTTGCCGGCCGACGGATGCTGCACAGAGTCCGTGACCGAAGTCGCGTTGTCCTCGAGCGGCGGCGGCGCCGCGACCACGTCACCCATCGTCTTCATCTCTCCTTCTCTTTCTCCTCTTACTATTTTCAATCCGCGCTCTTCTCTCCTTACGTAACGATAAATACTAAACAGTATATATATAATGTCACAAATTGGGACTTTCACTCTCACTCGTGGATCGTCCGCTCGTCGTTAATTAATTACACGACGACGATTTCCGGTTATCGCCCGTTGGTTGTCATCTCGTTCGTTGTACTTTCTACATCTCTCGATGAATTTTTAGTATCTTTTTTTCGCGCGCGCGTCTCCGGTTCGAGCTCGAGTGTGTCGACGACTCCGCTGCTCTAGCTCGACTGACAGCTCGGGGCACCTTTTGCCTCGGCGAGTTTTGACGCTGACGCTCGGTGGGAAACGATTACGAGATTCGCGAGCGACTCGCCAGCCCCTTCCAATGTCGTGGAATTGTTTATCGACCGTGTGATTAGACTTGGCTGTCGCTGCCGCGATTTATCTAATCGATGAGGAATATGGAGGCGAATACACCGGATATCGATAGGAATCCTGGCGCCGTTGATATCACGTGACACACGATCAAATCCTCCTTCGTGACTGATGGAAACAGACGAGCGCGATGGACGGGGCAGCGGCCACCATTACACTTATCATTTCCGCGTCGTTAATCTTTCATCGACGAGGCCGATGTGACCGATGTCGAGGACGCACGGTGACCTTTTTTCTTTTGTCGTTTCTTTTTTTCGTGCTTTCTCCCCCTTTTCCCTCCGGAAGCTCGGGCGATCGATGAAGGCGAAGGAACACGAAGCGATGGTCGTTGATGGTCGATACTTTTTTTTATACTGGACTCGGGCGATTCCTTCGGGGGCTCCAAAATCCTTGAGGTATTTTCAGTGAAGGTTTTCACGCCTGGATGGCGTTTTTTCCCGGCAGGAAGTCGCACGCTTTGAGCCTGGAGATACTGAGATCAGGACGAACTGCAACAGAGAGAATAAGACATTTTAGTTTGTGAATTAATTGCGGGTTTTGGCGGTGGCAAAAATGTTTACTATTTTTTTTCACGAGGCTACGAGGACCCGATCGTAATTTTAACCTTGACACAATGAGGACTTCAGGAAGGAAGATTATTTTAGGTACCGCAACGTGAGAACTGTAATTTCCTCTTTTTACAGTTTTACGCGCTTTCGCTTAGAGTTTAATTACTTCCCAAGACATTATTTTTTCACCACGAAAAATATTTATTTAAACAAGGGGATTTAATTTAGAAAAAAAAAGTTAATCAACATTTTATTCCCGCGCGGATTTCCTCGCGAGGCAGAGTTAATAATTCAGAACTGGCGCGAAAACGACGATTATTCTACTTTTTTCAGCGCAATCCGCTGTAAATCTTTTCGAATTGTTCCGCAATCGTGAGAGATAGCGATCGCTCTTTACCAAAGTCGAGAGAGGGAAAAGCATCGAGACGCCTCACGCTCGCTGCGCCGATTCGCCAATAAATATCTCCCGACACAATGAGAATTCTCGGACGCGCGAAGAAAGATTTTCTTTTTCTTCTTCTTAAACTTCTCGTCGGAATCACCGGAATTAAATCGCCGGGGAACTCGACGAGGTAACGTAATGTATAATATAAAAATACGGTATTTTCTGTGTACGACCGAAGGCGAAAAAAAAACCTGGGAACCAGGCACGAGATCCACGCTTTGGTGAATTTCGAGCACAAGGCTCTCGCATCTCTTCCTCGGCTGCGGGAATAGCGAGCTCACTCGCCACTTGCGTTGCGAGCAGCAATTCCACAGAAACTATACAGAAATCGTTGCTCCTCGCTCGCCTCGTCGATCAAACCGAACGGCTGAACGATGAAATAACTCGACACTCAATTTTAACCCACGGAGCTGCCTCGCTCTGAGTCGTTTTTTATCGCGAAACCACACAATACGGGGCGTCTGCTTTTTTTTCGTTGAGTTGAGATTGCGATGATATATGGACTCTCTGGTTTTTCTTCGGGTTTCCCACCGGAAATTTTGCGGTGCCCACTTTACGCAAAGGCGCAGAAGATTTGGGATACGGATCGGTGGGTTTTGCAATCGAATTAGTTCTATTTCATTTTTTAAATTAAAAAAAAATTTGATTACTATACTAATATTAATTTATTTTTTATAAAAAAAGTTATTATTATAATAATACTAATTCATTTTTAATTAACAAAATTATTATTATAATAATATTAATTTCATTTTTATAAAAAACTTTAGTATTTCTTAAATTTAATTTCTTGCCCCAAGATATCGAAATTTGATATATGCTACGTAATTCTTCTTTAAATTCGTTAAAAATTTGATTGAAAATAAAAAATATATGTCGTTTCAGAATGGAAACAAATACGTGACAAACCGGAGCACGTTCCGAATTCCGGCATCCGGATCACGAAATCGGTGCGGCTGACGAATCTTTAACCCCGAACGGAATTTTATCGTCTCGGGACATTTTTTTTCGCCAAATTTTTGCATTTACGAGCGCACGCGAAGCCGAGAGTTCAGTGTCGCAGGGTCGTCCCGCCAGGTTTTTACGTGTCTGGAATATTTTCTGGCTTCTCTGTCTCGAGTCACCGGTGACCGTGAAAAGTGGCTTCGGCCTCGTGAATCTTTCGCTCTGAAGATGCACGAATATTTTTTTCGTCGCAAGAAAAAAAACGAGCTCGTAACACGCGTGTGGATGCTAACGAGAAGAAAATTGTCCTGACCCCGACGCGACGGGAATTTCCACCACCCGCGAGCCACGAATAATGCGCCTCGGTGGATTTCTTTCAATGACGATTTGCCGCGCGCACTCGGCGTTCGCGAAAGTGGAGACGAGCAGGAGGAGGGGGGGAAAAACAACGCGACGAGACACACCGAGAGAATCGTCGCGATTGTCCTCGAGACCTCGAGGTCTCTGGGTCGACGCATTATTTTCCGCGCGCGGCTCCTAAAGAGAATCGAGAGAGAATTCTCCAGAAAGTTCGTGACTAATTCGTCGGTCGTACGTGACGCTCGCTGCGAGAAAATGAGCGAACGCGTTTTCTCTCGTAGCCTAAAAAAAATAAAATAAAAAAAGTTGGGGATAATCGTTTTTCGTGTTCGGCGCGCTTTTTCTCGTAGCTTAAAAAAGAAACGGGGAGGAGAAAAGAAACGGGAATAATCGTTTTTCGTGTTCGGCAAACTTTGCGGCTTGTAATTTTTCTTTTTTGCGGCTTCGCTCCGAGCTGCAAATCTTTCCACTTGAAACGCGAGTAACGCGGGTTTTAGACGGGTTTAGACACGGGACACGGGGCGAAACATGAACGAGCCGATCGATAGTTGCACAAGAAACTTGGCTGCTCGATTCCGCGTTGGGGTTGTGCACCGAGCTTACGTCCTGTCCGTGCGTTTCACGTACACCACGTACAGCGTGGCTCAAGTCTCACGCGAGAAGACCTTAGTGCCGGCCTCAGGGGAAAAGGATCAATATGATATAAGCGCAGTTTATGTGGAGCGCGCCGGGGCGAATTCGCTCGCGAGGTCTAAGTACCTCGAGCACGGAAGTCTATCAACCGGCAACAACCTTCTTGGATATTTTATGATTTAGCTGCATTTTTATTACGATCTTGATATTTTTTCCCGGCGTTTAAAACATTTTCTTCTGGCCGGATTCAAATTTTTATTCTTATTTTGCATTTACATATATTTTTGGGAACGAAAGCATAGTGAATCTTTTTCGGCTACAAAAATTGTTACTTATAAATGAAAATAATATGATCAAAATATTATAGATTTTAATAACTGAAATATTTGTTGTATGTATAATAATTAGTAGGAATGATTTATGAATAATCATTGGGGATGCAATTTTAATTTATTTCTTGATTTTTAGGTCTACTCGTTCGTCATATAGACTCAATTAATATGCGATAAAAAATTAATTTGAGAAACACACAGAATGCTCCATTTGAACCATTTTCCGTGTTTGCGTTTGCACCGTCTATATTTTGCATGCCTATACAATGTGCAAGCTCAAGAAAAAAAAGAAAAGAAAAACTCGTTGCATTACTCATCGGTCGGGGCAATTTTTCCAACTTCGCGAATTTCGCGTTACATCAAAGACCAGCCGCGTCGATCGAAGCTCATCGCGAGACCGTGAAAATAGCCCGAGCTATTATTATTCCCCGCGAAATTATTTCCTACTTACGGCGGCAAACCCGAGCGTCGAAGTTACACCGGAGTTTATAGACGGTGCTTATAGACCCCGCGCGCAGGAATACAGGATATCACGATTATCACACCCACGCGCGCTCCGGGGAAAATTTTATTTTTAGACGCGCACTTCGCGCGACACTCAAGAGGCGGTGAACAATTCAGCCCCACTGCCTGGCGGTCGCCGGCGGCAAAAGTTAACAGACCGAACTGGATCAATCGGAGGGGCCTCGGTACTTATTAAACGAGGTGTTATAGGTGCTGTACCTTCTATATGTAAAAAATTAAAAAAAAATCATCCAGTGAGTTGAGGTCCGCACGAAGTTTCCGGGGTGAACAATTGACACAATCGCCAGATAAAAAAAATATTCCAGACACACGAAACTTTCAGCGCGAAAATGTTATTCAGCGTTGAATGTATTATAGATTCTTTAAATGAAAAATAATAATAATAATAATAGTTCGGTACCGAAGAGCCGAGCGAACTTCGTCGGTGCAGCTCGACAACTGAACTTGAAATTACTCAGTCACGGACGTTTTATGCCTCCCGCGGAACTGTCTAAAAACGCTGATGTTCGCCACACGAGTCGAGACGACGGTCGACGCGTTGTGCACTAAACAGTAGGAGGCAGCGATACACACGGCAGCTAGAATTTTCCCCCACTCGAGCGAGAGCGGCATCGCCGTACATAAAGCGTCGCGGAAACATAATGGTGAAAAGGTCAGAACGTCGAGTGGTCGGACATTAATCAAAAGAGCGCCGATCCGGACGGGCGATCATCGCGCCTTCGGCATTTTATTGCTGTATTCAGTATAAGGTCGTTAATGATGATGCAATGACGAAGGAAAAAATCATTTTCCCAACGAGAAAAAAGAACGTTTTTGTTTCATGCGAAAATGATTTTTTTTATCGTGGCAAACAAATATTTATTCGCGCAGGTAAAAAAATGCATTCTAAATAATTTAATGGGACATTTTGAGATCATTAACTTGACGAATTTTTTTTTTTTTTAGCACGGTTAAGAAATGTTTATTTGCACTCATAATCATTATTTTAACATTTATATTTGGGACGCCAAAAAATCAATACGGCGAAATAATTTTTTTCTCCGTAACTTAAGATAAATCCGGAAAGACGTCTGCAAATACCAAGATTAAGGAACTGCGGCCCTAAATTTTATAGTTCACTCTGTTCATCCGGAATTAACGCAAAAAATAGTTACAAGACGTGTAACACCTGTTTAATTCTCCGTAGCGTCTAACCCATTAAACCCTGTCGTAAGTCGTTAATAGAACTGCGCGAGAATATCGGGTAAACAAGTTGCGCGCGGCAACGGCAGCGGGAATATCTAATTAAGCGCACTTAGCGAATAAATATACACGTGGCGCCCGGCGCCGCGAGCCGTATTTGCAAGTGCATCCACCGGCGCGCGCGCTCTCGGGTCAAAGGTATGGCGTATGTTATTAGAGGCTATCAAGACGCTGCTCGGCCGGAGCCGCGCGGGATCCCCCCCAAGTGGGCGAGTTAGCGGTTAGGCGAAAGATAAAAATTGCTTATTTTCGATTAAGGGGAGGGAACCAGCGCGCACAATGTGCCGGGCTGAGAGGGCGCGCGGCGCATCGTGTGGGACGTTTATGGCGCATTCAAGACTCGGCTATACGGGATGCCTCACCATAACCCTCAGGAAGTGAAAACCTCAATTGCGCTGAATTGCGCCGTAAAAATATTATTGGGCCCGTCGTTTTTTTCATTTAATTTTTAGACCAAACATTTTTTTATTTTTATTGCCATCTCGGTAGGAATTTTCGCAACATTGTTATTCAAACACTTAAGCAATGAACATAATTATTGCATCTGGAAAAATAAAAAAAAAATTGTAAAAAAAGGCGATATAGTTTTTTTGAAGACTGTGGAAAATATAATTGTTGAAGCAAAAATGGGATGGAAAAACTTGCGGTGACATCGACTATGCCGCGTCTCGTCCTTCCCGCGACCTTAATTGTGTCCACAAAAAAGCAATAATTCACTTTACGATTCTCCTTCCGACACGGCGCTCGGCAATTTGAGGTGCAATTTTCAGCACGTAATTAACATTTTTGACCATAAATATTCCCTCGTACGTTCCGCTCGTTGTGTGTGCGCCTGGCTCATTAGTTTTACGTAATGTATGCCACGAGGACTAACAAACTGTTACTTTGACTGCACACTTATGATAACCACGGGTCTCCCTCTCCTCTCGTCGTCTTCAGCAGCCATTAGAACGAGTTTGGTCGACGGGAGAAAAAGCCGAAGCAATGAGAAAAAAGAATCACGTGGCAAAAGTCATCGGCTGTTCGATTTACGACTGTATCAAGTTTCCCGGAGCTACGCGGGGACGAAAAATCGCTGGTTATTTCGCTGGACCCGCTGCGACTCCGCGGCTTCGAGCACATTTTCTGCTTTGCCATTCGTATACGAAATTCACCACACGCGATTCCGAAAGTCTCGGTAAAGTCGAATCGCACACAGACGTTTAATATAAATACTCGGCGAGAGGAGACGCGGTGAGGCCGCTGGAAGCGCAGCCAAAGCAGGTTCAAGGCTCGAGGGGCTCGACGGTCCCGCCACGACGGTGTCCGGCCTGTACCCTCCATATCCACTGCAACAACGTTGCGAGGGGCCCACGTATTATTAGCAGATAATAAAATAATAATCGATAATTGCGCGGGAAGATCTCGGCCAAGTGATTGCCGGATATTTCGTTTTCTTCTCGTTCGTCGAGACCTTCGCGCTAGCCACTCTCGGCAGGCGCGTAACTATAGCACCGCGGATAAACGATCGAGGAGGATCCGTCGATGACTCGCGAGCTCGTTTCGATCGATTTCCCGGCGATGCTGCGCACTTCCGGCCGCACAGAGATCGGCATCTTTTATACGTAATTATTTGTCGTACAATTAGTATTATTTTCAAAAAAATTACTTTCGAAAAAACATTGGTTTTCAAAAAGATTATTTCCGAAAAAAACTATGGTTTTCAAAAACATTACATCCGAAAAGAAAGACTATGGTTTTCAAAAACATTATTTCTGAAAAAAAAGTGATTTTCAAAAAAATTATTGTTCGATGTTATGTCAGATAAAATTCCAAGGAAGAAAACAAAAAGTACTTTTCCCCTCTGAAACTCGCTAATACGCGTTCAAGTGTCTCTCGGCACAAGCCACACTTACCAATCGCCGACATTGTAGCTAGGCAAAAAGCGAAGCTGCCTCTTTTTGCAGCCTCGACGACGAGACTACGACGAGCTCTCGACGACGACGACGACGACGACTCGTAAATTCTCGGTCGGTGCGCACTTTGGTCGTCAGCGAGCGCGTGGACCGCGGTGGACGTACCCCCCCCCCCCCTCCCCCCTTCTACTTCCCTCCCTCTCTTGGCTCAACCGAGATGATCCGCGTTTTATATACTGTTACATCGAAAAATGCGAACACGAGAAAACATGCTCGTAAAATTTGTCTCGGCAAACATTTGCCTCGGTGGACGAATTAGCCAGTGACCTTCCTCCCCCTCCCCCCTTCTCCCCCTCCCTACTAGCTCTTCCATCGTGCTCTACCGTCCGGTGTGACAGATGATGGAAAGAGCCCGCCTTTGGTGTACCGTCCGCTGCGTGACACTCGAGGACATGGACGATCGGTGATGAAAAAAAAGCATCCTTCGTGGACCTCCGGATGTTTGCAAACTGTCTACAGCTGCACGTAACGCGCGACTCCGCTGCTGCTGCACGAGCGTAAACGAGCATACAGCTCGTCGCGTGGAGCGATTAATTTTAACGGCAGAATTGCCGCAGGTGCCGAATCCCCCGTTCAGCGATGTCAAAGCGACGCACACGTGAGTTTTGCATAAAAATGACGACGCGCGGCGGGAAAAAAGGTTGCGTTGAATATGCAGAAACGAGGACGCGCAGCGTTGACTCTGTCCTTCGGTTGACTGTTCGCGGTTGAATAAAAAATTCCACAACAAGACGTGTTGTTGATGATTTTACTATGGGCGAGTTTATGGAGACACCGATCCGTGCGATAATTCCGATTAATTTTTTATAAATAACATTTTTTAGCGATATCAGAAACGAACAAAAATTGCAGAGTAATTGAACGAATTATTACCACTTTCACCGGTCTATGGTAATTTTTGCCAGAACCTTCGGGCCGCCTCTCGGACCGTCCAACTTTTTGGAAAGTCAACGCGGTTGACAGAGTGCGAATTATCTCGTCAGAAAAAATTCCCTCGTTACTCACCGGATCCATAACACGTACGTCAATCATCTTTCTTTTTTCTTTCTTTTTTTCTTTTCTTTCAATATCGCAAAAATTCCTTCCTCGCTCTTCCCTCACTCATCATTAAAATCGCTCCGGGGTCCTCGTATAGCCTCAACGAACGTTCCCGATCGGTCACTCGATCAAATCCCCTCGTCGCGAGACGTCCGCGAGGCGATCTACGCGACGTTATGTCACCGCCAGTAGCAGCGGCCGCGCGTCGTCCGTGACATCGCGGCGGCAGCTCGGAACCCGCGTGCGACGTTGAGGATCGTTCGAGTCGCCGCAGTTTATCCGACGCGAAGGAAGCGCGAGAGAAGTGGCGAGATGGAGCGAGATGATTGGCCGGAGGTCCTTGAAAATTTGACCGACACCGCGCGCGACGCGAAGGTCGATCGCTTCGGCTCCCGGCGAGTCAAATCCGTACAGCGCCACTCAAAACTCAAGGTATTTTCCTGCATCACGAAATATTTCCTTCGTTTTCGTCAAACCTTTTCTTTTTTAGCCATAAAATGGCATTTTTTATCGCCCAACTTCGTGGTCCACATTTAATGGCTCAACTATTTCGTTTGATTGGCTCGTCTATTTCTCTCAGTGTCGCGAATTTTAATACACCCTGTAAATCCTCCTATCTCGACGTAGAATTCCGGCTTCAGTTTCCGACGACGCGAGTTTCTGGTTTCTCGTTTCTCGTTTCTCTTCTCAGACACGGCGAATGACCGGATCACCTTCGAAATAGCTTCGAATATTTTCTGGCTCGAACGAAATTTAATTCAATCGACATTTCTCGCGACTCCTGAAACGGAGAGTCGAACATTTTCCAGCTCCAGAGGCCGCGCGCACAAATTTACCGCGCGTTATCTCGTATTACAATAAGCCGTATTTGCGCCTCGCGTGTTTCTCATATGTTATGCGCAAACGCGCGGCTTTGCGCCCAGTGTTCTCTGTATTGGGAACAATGCCGGGTCGGGGCTCATTATCGTTATCGTTAGTCGCGCGCAACTCCTCTTTGTCATTATAAAATATTCTCTCTCTCTCTCTCTCTCTCTCTCTCTCTCTCTCTCTCTCTCTCTCTCTCTCCCCGCGCTACTCGGTTCGACCGATCGTACCTGCGGTGCAGATATATCCAGCGCGAGAAAACATTGTACCACGCGCGAGAGGAGGAAAAAGGGAGACGGAGATGGAGAAATTCCCGAGCCATTCATGGATGAGACGCGCTCGCGGCTCGCGCGGGGGAAAACGCGCGCGACGACTCTCAGCCGTTTTATCGCCCGTTCAGCGTCGAACGACCCATATTTCCAGATAGGTATTCGTTGCGCCGCGCCGAACGGTAGTTGTCTTCTGCGTGTGTGTGAGTTCCAGGCGTGTGTGTATGTATTACGTGTGTGTGTGAGAGAGAGAGAGTACCGATCGCGTACAGCCGATTTTGTGCATGAGCTGTACGAGCTGCACGAGCTGTATAAACTGTACGAGCTGTACGAGCTGTACGAGCTGCATGACCTGTACGAACTGTACGAGCTATCTGAACTGTATGAGCAATACGAGCTGTATGAGCTGTCTGAACTATACGAGCAATACGAGCTGTGTGAGGTGTGCGAGCTGCATGGGCTATACGAGCTGCACGAGCTGTATGAGCTGTGTAAACTGTACGAGCAATACCAGCTGCATGAGCTATACGAGCTGTACGAGCTATACGAGCTATACGCGCTGCACGAGCTATACGAGCTGCATGAGCTGAGCTGTACGAGGTATACGAGCTGCATGAGCTGTACGAGCTATACAAGCTGCATGAGCTATACGAGCTGCATGAGCTGTACGAGCTATACGAGCTATATGAGCTGTACGTGCTGTATGAGTTGAGCGTACAATACCAGTTGTATGAGTTGTATAGAGCTGTACGAATACGAATTATACCAGTTGTATTGACTGTACGAACTATACGAGCTGTGAAAGCTGAACGAGCAGCATGAACTATACAAACTGTCCGAGCTGTACGAACTATACGAGCTGTTGCAGCTGTACGAGCTGTAAGATCTGAACGAGCTGCATGAACTATACGAACTGTTCGAGCTGTACGATTTGTACGAGCTGAATGATATGCATGAACTGTACGAACTGTTCGCGCTGTACGAGCTGAACGATCTGCATGAACTGTACGAACTGTTCGAGCTGTTCGAGCTTTATCAGAGAAGCGTCCGAGCCAACGAGTGCGCGTATAGCTTATGAGGAGCTCGCTGAATACTGTTCCGGAGCTCCGCGCCGCACGAAGGTACAGTAACAGCGGATCGGTACTACCGCCGCTATCCGCACAGCCGTACAGATATACTACTCGATGTGCGCGAGCTAACGCACGGAACGCGCTCGCCGGCTGCATATTGAAATGGACGCATAGCCGGTACCGTAGACGAGTTGTTGCTCTATGGGTATAAAGCGCGCGCGGCGCTCCCGTTACTGCGAATATCGCCAGGGAGAACGGACCGAGGCTCATATAGACAGCGGTTCTGGAGCTTCGAGCGTCGGCGAGAAACCTATAATTGGTGGTCAACATGTGTGCTCTCCGCACTCGTTGCGTCGCGCTGGACTCGCCCTGAACTCGTTCGCCCGTCTACCTACTCCAGTTCCGCGGAACCGCAACTTCCGCTGATAAGAGCACGTCGCATGATGTGATTTGCGGCGGCTGGAGATTCGCGACGTTTGTCACGCTGGCTATACGAGGTTTCGGTCTTTCGAGATTTCGTGGCCAGGCTATTTTTTTTATTGCATCAAACATTTACGTTTTTTGTCTTGTCTGCAGACATTGAATGCGGTCATTTTCTGCCTTAATGATTTATTTAACAATTTTACTTGCTAGTAAAAAAATTATAATTCTTGTAATGTCTAAAAAAAAAATAAGGAATGAAAATGTCAATAAAATTAGTTGAAGCCTTTGGAACTTTGAACGCAGAAAATTTAATTTCGAATTTATCTTACCGGCATTACGATTTATATCCTCACTTACGACACGTTTAGCGCCAACTGAGGATGAATTAAATTCGCTGCAAGTCACTCGGCCTTATCGCTCGGATTGCTTCCGTTATACGGCGACTCTTGGCTTCAATGTTATATCTTAATTGAGCCCCTAATGTCGCGGCGAAACGATGCAAAATCGCTTATACGTTGGTTGGTGCACGCGCTACGTGCACCGAGCCCGCGGCCGGTGATATCCACACGTCTCATGTAAGAAGCGATACTCTCGCGGCTTCCAGGAAGACCAACGTCGCCGTCGTCGTCGCGGTTACGACGCGGGGCATCCGCGTTTCGCGGTGGCCGACATAGCGACACGCACCGACCGACGGGTTTTCGACGGTCGCTCGCTCGCCGCGAAAGTCGCGCGACTCGAGAGCCCCACGCGAGAAATCCAACAAGAAAATTGCTCTCTCTCTCTCTCTTTCTCTTTCTCTCTCGCTTCCGGGGCAGCGGCAGAAGCGCGCGGCGAATACCGTTTTCGCCGTAATTGTCGAACGGGGCGAATGAAGAAGAAGAGAAGGAGGAGGAGGAATAAGAAGGCAGTGCTTTCCTTCTCTGCGCGGTGCGTCGGGTGAACCGAGTACGAACCGCGACTAGCAAGACGCATCAGTGGAAACGAAACTGGAGGGAAGGAGGGAAAGGTATAAACGAAGCTGCTGCACGAATTTGTTCGTGTATTGATTTATGTAGATTTAAGGAAGACGACAACCTTAAGGGAGTCGATCTTTTTTTATTCTTAATAAAAAAAAATTAATCCATTTTTTATTCAAATTTTTTTTTTTTTTCGATCCAAGTAAAACGGTGGAATGTTGAATTTTTAGCTCTTAAAAATGTATCTGCGGCTCGGATTTATTGTTAGCCTAACGTCCTGTGTTCCCTCCGCCTGATCTATTACGCCCCGGTGTCTCCGTAACTCACGTACAAATACGTTGTGTATAATACCGCGCGCGCGGTATCGTCGTGCAGCGTCGTCCCACGATTGTATGCAAAACTGCAGCCCGCTATGCGCGAGCACAAGACGCGCATTGCACGTGCTCTCCATACGGCCGTAACCATCTGCGCTCACGTGGACACACGGAAAATCTTTGCTCTTCGCGTTTTGATGCATCTTCGCGTTCGAGTTTCCCGCGGGCTGTTATAAAACGCTCGAGACTCCGGGGTCCGGTTACGGGACGATAACGCCCGACGTAATCACGACAGGAGCACGAAAATCTTGGATTCACGAAACGTGACGTAATCACGCAGTTTCTCCATTTTTTAATTTTTTTCTTGCTGCTAATAACTTATTTTTTGCTTGTAATATTTTTTCTCCTCATCCCCAATAATTTGTTTTTCTTGCTCGCAATCATTTTTTTTTTTTTTCGAATTCCTGATACATTTTTCGAAAATGACTATGGTTAATATTTGATGGCGGTTCTTGGGTTCGTTTCCGCCATTTCGATGTCACTCGAGCGTGTATCCCGAGCGAATGCCACTTCTGCCCCTCGCTGGCGGAATAATACATAACAACCCGTGAGGTGTATACAGGTATATATATGGATTGGGTGCCAACACACGTAAACGAGTAAACGTCTGCTGGAGAGCCTCGTGGAAAACGCGGCTGTTGCGTATCCCATCCGCCGTGCACCGCACAGGTACGCGCGTCTGCTCCACATGAAAGCGCCGGCGAAAGTTTCGCTCGCGAGAGAGTCAACGGCCTGCGAGCCGTGAGGATAGAGTCGGTTGGTGTATATACCCGCTAGGCGGTCGCGCACGAGACCCCGCGACGACGACGACGACTTCTGCCACCTCGGAGCTCTGGGCTCTGGTTCCATAAGGATCGACCAAAGTATTTTCCTTTCGTTTTTTTTTTCGTCACTATTAATACACAGGAGCCGGTCGAATGGGAAGAGTGTTTTTTCATTCGAATTCTAAGCTGTAATAATTCTTGATTTTATTTTTTCACGGAATAAATAACTAAAGTCAGACATCTTTTTGTGATAACAATTTTTTAATTATCTCTGCGTTAAATGAATAAATACTTTTTTTTTTAATGGTAGATTTTGTAATGAAAATAATAATATATCTTATATATGTTTTGGAAAGTTGTTTGTCTGTTTGTCTGTTTGTCCGTTTGTCTGGCCCAGCCCCCTTAATTGAAGTCTGTCTCAAAATTAGAAATTTGTATTTATGTCAACCTGCCCATACGCGATCTTCGCACACTTACCCTGTCGTCACGTCCCTAAAATCGAGGTTACTTTTTTTTGGCTCGATCGAACCTGGATTTTCTTCCTTCGTTCGAGATAAAACTCTATAACGAAGAGAATGCCGCAAGGCAGAATGCGATATCTTAATTTTTTAATTTTTTACAGAATTTTAAAGTCAGTCCCCCAAAAATCGCAAAAAAACGAAAAGGGTACCCCTTCTAAAATCTTGCAATTTTTGAGGGTCTGACTTTAACATCCTATAAACAATTCAGAAATCAAGATATCGCGTTCCGCTTAGAGGCATTTTCTTCGTTATAGTTTTCTCTCGAACGCAAGAAGAAAATCCAGGTTTGGTTCATCGAAAAGTTTTTTTTTTTTTAAGTCGATTAAAAAAGTTTGTTAACCAGTGTTTTCGGGGGTAGAATATGCGACTTGAGAACGATGGTATAGGTCAAAAGTCGATATTTTGAAAAGAACAATTGTCGAGGTCAATTGTAGCGACAAGTCTTTTAGGCATGCGCGCCAACGCGTGTGATTACCCAAGTACATTAATAAAAAACATTTTTAACAGAGACAATAATAATAACAAATGAAATAGATCTCCGCTCATGATGTTTTTTTAACGACGCACTCAACGGGCTTAGAATCGTCGTCCGTAAGCGGTTATTGCGCTTTCCGCAAACAGCGAAAGAGATGATAGAGATATTTCCATTCCCTTCGTCGTTTTATTTCCCTCGTTCTTCCTCGTCGGCGACGAAGGACGCGAGGTCGCAGAATTCACAAGTCAAGTTTTAAGAGGTTCCGTGCGAGCGCAACGACTGCTGCGAATGTCCCTCCGCGTCTCCGCGGCGGGTTGTGGCGCGCAAGTATACGAACAGGGATGCACAGAGAGCGCGCGCCGAGTTAGCGTCCGTGTCGTTCCCAAGGAAGGAAGTGCGGCAGAAGGAAACGCCAGAAGGAGAGAGAGGAAGAGGATCTGGAAATTCTTGCGTCGCAGACGCGACCGCGGAGGTGAAGAGAGCTCTCGACTTTCTCACGACAAAAGCAGCGAGGCGGCTCGCATCTATATCCATCTCGAATCTCGCTCCGCGCGGATTCTAATTGCAATCTCCGCCGCTACGCGCGCCGCGGACGCGCGTAGCGTGCACACCGGCCACGAACCCAACACCCACCCACGGGACGACCGCACGAGTCATTAAATTTCGTGTCGTTATGTTCCGGTGACCGTGGTGTCTGCGCGCGGTCGCGCGGGCGGCGGAGGGAAATAAA
Source organism: Pimpla rufipes (assembly GCA_963932165.1). Lineage (NCBI taxonomy): Eukaryota > Metazoa > Arthropoda > Insecta > Hymenoptera > Ichneumonidae > Pimpla > Pimpla rufipes. The sequence goes on from OZ010636.1 coordinate 14,480,426, forward strand.
CGACGGGAGGATTGTGATGCGAGTCGCCAGACGCGTCATTTGTACACCAGAAGACGAAGGAACACGTCGGTTTGGACTAATCAAGACAGTAGGAAAAGTCGATAATGTATTTCTTTTTTTATTTATTTTTAAATAAAAATGTGAAATAAAGATATCACGAATAAAAATGTGTGTTTTTTTTAATTCAGAGCTTAAAAGTTAAATCTCCCAAATATTTTAAAGATGAAAATTTAATTGCCAAAGCGGCTGAAAATTACTTGAATCTCTTTGCTCCACCGAAATCGATTATCGATTTTTTTTTAACCCCGAGCAAAAATCTATTAATTATTGCAAAAAAAAATTGATTTTGAGGCAACATTTTTTATTTTAATATCAATTCGTGTGTTAAAACCGAGCTCAAGTTCGACTCTATAATTCCCGAGCGCCGCAGTTTTCAGCGACTCGAAGCGATCGCAGATACCGCGCGCGCGTCAGGGCAGATTACGCCGAGGTGGAATAATATATAGACCGTTGATAGCCACCTGCGCAAATTGGTGGTCTCCGTATGCGCTGCATGCGCGCCGTATCCGTTTTGCCATTTGGCCGTTTCTCTTCCGCCGCGGCGCGCGATCCACTCGATCGCGCGTCGCGATCGAACGGCCGTAGATCACGACTCGCGAGCTGATTGCGCGCGGCGCGCGCGAGCCGCGCGAACGTCTGAGATATATCGAACGACGGACGCGCGGCGGTGGCGGCGGCGGCGCCGCCGCTCGTTTTCCCCGCGACATTGAGTATGCGGTGCCCGGGCAGGATTCTATCTGCCACCTCTGAGAGCCACTGAATAACGATTGGCCGGTGACAGGATCGACTGGTGTGACGGAAATCTTAATGACCCCTTCCTGTCAGGTGCAGCAGGAGCCGAGCGCGCGGGTGAGAAACCGTCGCAGCTCGTGCAGCGCGCTAGAGGGGGAGAGACAGAGAGAGAGACGTTTATTTCGTGCTCTGGTACCGGGAGAGAGAGAAGGGGGGGGGGGGAAGGGGAAGGGTGAGAGAACATCGGGATAAAGCGACGATGCGCACTTTCCTGTCAGGTGCATCGCGAGTGGCTCCTCAACTAGTGACTAACGCGCGACTACCCGAAGACTCCGGAAACGTATAAACAGCCCCGGACACTGCGCGCTTTAATCATGAGGAGAAATCGATATCGAAGGTGCGCAATCTCGACCTTTCAAGTCAAGCCCCCGACGCTTCCTCAAGCCGCGCAGGAAGCGTCGGGGAGAAAGGCGAAAATGATGCATGAAAAGGATTTTTATTTTTATTTTTATTAGTATATGTATGGAAGGGGAAAATGTTTTTAAATCTGCTGAGTAAATTTTCGTTTTCATTTCCTTCTGAATAATGGAAAATGTTTCCGGACTTTTATTTTTCATTTGTTGGAAATAATAATTTCTCCCGGTTCAAATATGTGGAAAAATTATTTCAAAATTATTTTATTCAATGCACGATAAATGTACTAGAAAAATATATATATTGTGCTTCTTCGTAGTAAAATCTCCGACTGTCAAGTAGAAAGTGTGCGATTAGAAAGTAAACAACGAGTCGATTCCACGACTGCTGCGATTCGACTGCAATAAAATCAGTGGTTATTTTTTCCCACGAATTAATCTTCGCTATCGACGAGCAATCGAGAGTCGATGGCCAGTTGAATGTTTAAGGCCAGAGTTACGCGATATCGTGGGTTCCGCCGGCCTCGTTATTTTTGTTTAATATCCCGGCGAGGCTAATAGCACAGCGCGAGGGGTCGTCTGTGTACGACGATGGGAAAAAGAATCAATTAACGTTGGACGAACGTAGCGCGGCGGCCGACGCAACCGACCAGCACCCGGTGCTTCGTATCGTTACGTTTCGAGCTGCCTCTCGCGCGGCCCACCGACCATCGTCCATGTCCATGTGGCACCTACTACACGCGGCTCCGTGGCTCTGTGTACGTGCAATGGGGCAGCTCCTAAGTGCCCCGACTCACGCATAGCATGTAGCGCGCCGCTGCCGCCGCTTCTGCGCTGCTACCTGCCGCGTATACCGCGCGCCGCAGCCGCACGTGAAGATCCCGACCGGTGGCGGCGGCCGTTGGCTCCCCGTGCGGAACGGATCTGACTCCGAGACTCTACGGCCCGTTCGCGATTCGCACACAGACGGGACGCAGGACGTACGGACGGATACAATTCTTGTATGTGGATATTATTCGCCTCGACCGGCTCGACGATCGTCAGCGTTATATCGCGATGCGCGAATCCTTCGGGATTTTTTATTTTTTTGCGGTACCAAAGCGGTACCCGAATTATAATTTTTTAAATTTTGATTTTGTTCGTGAATTTTTTTTAAGATCCTTTTACGATTCCGGGACGAATAATGAAGTGATTTAGAGCGACGAAAAATAGTATAACCGTTGAGTATGAGTTTTTGCTTTTTTCATGCGGTTTTCATAGTCGACTATAGACCGTTGCGTAATTTAACGAGTCTCGGAACGTCGTTACAATGTTGTCGAGCCCTGAGTGTGCGCGTGGAGCGGATCTGACTTCGAGACTCTACGGCCCGTTCGCGATTCGCGCACAGACGGGACGCAGGACATACGGATACAATTCTTGTATGTGGATATTATTCGCCTCGACCGGCTCGACGATCGTCAGCGTTATATCGCGATGCGTGAGTCCTTCGGGATTTTTTTTTTTTTTTGCGGTACCAAAGCGGTACCCGAATTATAATTTTTTTAAATTTTGATTTTGTTTGTGATTTTTTTTTTTTTTAAGATCCTTTTACGATTCTGGGACGAATAATGAAGTGATTTAGAGCGACGAAAAATAGTATAACCGTTGAGTATGAGTTTTTGCTTTTTTCATGCGGTTTTCATAGTCGACTATAGACCGTTGCGTAATTTAACGAGTCTTGGGACGTCGTTACAATGTTGTCGAGCCCTGAGAATGTGCGTGGAACGAGTGGAGAGCGTTTCGGCGTGACGCAGACCGCAGGACTGTTTACACGATATCGCGACTCGAGTTCGCCTCTTCCTCCTCTGTTTATTTTTTCTCGTTTATTCGGCTCTCAACTCGCGCTACTTTTTTTTTCGCCGAAGAGTAAAACAAGGCGCTATTATGACTTTTCGTGGAAAAAAAATTCGTGGATGCGTCTCGAACGGTCTCGAGTCCGATTTTTTTTTGTCGGCCTCGCGAGAAATTACTTTTCGACGAGCGAAAAAAAAGAATTCTCTACCTTCGCGATCTTCGCGTTGCCGTAAGCTAAAAAGCAGCGCCGTGTCTGAGTTGCGAGCGCGATTTCTAACAGCAGAAAGTGCAACACACGAAAGTGAGACAAACGCGCGGTACACGACGAAACGGCGAATGAGAATTCCGACGTTTCCCAAGGCATCGAAAACGATTTTCTTTCTCACGACACTTTCACACTCACCGCGCGCGACGCCGCGGCTGAAATTATCAGCCGGCGCGGCGGCCAATCAGCGTTATACGATCCGCGACGACGACGACGATTTTCCTCGCAACGAAAATTCACCCGGTGAAACCTGAGCGTCGATCCCGCACTTTCGACTAAATTGCATCCGGCGCGCCGCGGCCGAAGTCGTGCGATTTGCAACTAATGCAAATTCTCGGGAATATTGTTTGTCCCAATTATGCGACACAAAGCGGCAATTCTCGCCAATTCCGCGAGAGGCGAACGAAAAATGCGAAGCGTGTTTCCGAGACTTCGCCTGTTTTCTGGGAAACTCGATATGCAGGTGGTCGGAGTTAACATGCGATTGTCGTGCTCAGGCAAAATTACCCGTCGACTCTTTTATTGTTCACTAATATTGCCAATTGGGATAATTTTTCTTTTGTTACTTACGTCAAAATGCGAAAAATTTACCGGCAGCGACTCTCAATATTATTTTCTTTGAGATTAACGAGATTTTTTTTCTTTTATGATTTTTAATTAAATTCATTTTATTACAGTTTTTTTTCTTTGAGATTAACGAGGAGATTTTTCGCTTTTATCATTTTGTATTCAATTCCCTTTTATTGCATCTTTCTTTAATCCCCTTTTCATTCTACTAATTTTTTTCAGCAATTCCAAAACTCGAACGCGTACAAAATTAGCGTATTTACGAATTTTTGTATTACCGATGCCAACTAAACTTCCGGCTAGTCCCACCGACCGTGGGTTTCGTCGCGCGATTCGCGTTGCGAAATTCGACGCCTGAAACTGGTTCGTTTGCGCCGTTGTTCTTACCTACACCAGGATCTCCTGCTGGTCGCTCGGCAGCCTCGCCGCCAGGGCTTAGCGAGCACCCGGTGTGTTGTAGGTTTCCCGCCGTAGGTTCGCGGGGTGGGACCTGCGACGAACGTTGTTATGGGTGCGATACACGTGAGTAAGTTGCGTTCGAATGCCTACGTAGGCTACGTAGCTCTCGTTTCAGGCCAACCCAACAAAGTGCAGAGCGAGCCGCAGCCTCCGCTCTAAGTAAAACGATGGAAAAAGAGAAAGAGCGAGAGAGGCAACATGCGGCTGCCGCCTCACCGATCGAACGACCGGCCTGTTAGTCATCGTCGTTGAATCACAGCCTCGCGCACCGCGAGCGTCTGGCTCGCCGAGCGACTCAGCTTCACCATCGAATTAAGTAATTCGATTCAAAGTAATTCTCCCCCCTTAAAATTATCGCCTAGGAATGCGTCGAGCACTTATATGAACTTATATCAAGAAAAACCAGCTAATCCGCGCTATCGACATTTACCGAGTTCACCGCGTCCGTTATACAAAATAGCCAAACAGCAACAACAAAAACAAAAAAACTTAAATAAATCGAAGCTGCCGAGCATCGTGAATCGCTTATTTCCTGTATAAATACCAAATCGCTTTCGAATACATTAAATCGATTACATATCAGTTACACAGGATTGATCGTTTTAGCGAGCTCACACGTTGCCAGTACATGTGACCTGCGTGTTTCTTCTCCGTCTTTTTACCGGACGGAGTGAAAATTCTCGTTGACGATTCTTACGTGCGCGGTTTATCGTGTTGTGCGCGTCGTTCAACGTGAGGATGGCAAAAAAGTGCGCGGATTCGCCTCACAATCATCACGACAGCCTGACGCGCGTTACAATTTTTTTTTCTTCTTCTTCTTTTTTAATATTTTTCCTTCCAACTGTGTTTTGCTGCGCCTCGCGAGGCGCGAAGCACGTAAGCGCGTAAAAAAATCAGTCGTGCGCGCTACGCGTATTGTGTGTGGTAAATATTACAATACAAAAAAATATCGGTCATACGCGCTACATGTATGGAGTGTGGTAAATATTGCAATACAAAAAAACATTCAGTCATACACGCTACGCGTAAGTGTGTGATAAATATTACAATACAAAAAAAATTCAGTCATATGCGGTACGTGTAGTGTATGGCAAATATTACAATAAAAAAAAATTCAGTCATATGCGCTACGTGTAGTGTGTGGTAAATATTACAATAAAAAAAACAAAGCTTCGTCAATGAGGAAGCAAATCAGTCATACGCGTTACGCGTATGGCGTGTGTGGCAAATATTGCAATACAGAAGAAAATCGGTCACACGCGCTGCGCGTATGGCGTCTGGTAGATATTACAATACGAAACCGTTGTGCGCACGAGTTTCGAGCTAGGAAGTCGGGTACCGAGCTCGGCTCATTGTCGGCCTCTACCGTAAACTCCGAGCCCCGAGCTTTACGATCGACGCGCGAGATTTTTCCAGCGCGTTTCGTACGTACACATTTTATTTGCGAGCCGCGAGCCCCGCCGAGTGTTGCCGCTGCGCCTGTAACGGTTCGCGAAACTGCTGTTTACGCCGCGCATATGCGATACGCCGGGAAGCCACGGGAACGAATGCGATGCGAGGCGATGTGTTATTTTCCCGACGCGCTTTTATGGCGCAATTGAACTTCTTTTCCGGCGGAGCGTGGCGGTTTTCGCGCTCGGTGGCTGTTATATTCGATTGTGCAATTAAGACAATTAATTTCTCGTCGTGTCAAAATGGATTTTTTTTTCGTGCAACTTAATTAACTTTTACGCGGGCCAATAAATTGTCTGCTATTTGACGTTAGAGGCCAATTAATCGAACGATTGACCCAAATTAATTTCGCTGTATTCTGATCGGATGGACCGTCCGACTAGAACTAAACAAAAGATATCAGCTCTTTCCCCCTCTCGTCAATCCAATCGCCCCTCAATATTACGCAACCGGCGATCGGAGCCCAACGTCATTTATCGCGAGGAAAATGTTCTGGCAGAAATTACCACACAGTCTGGGCTCCTCTTAAGGGCATGTGAAATACCGATTGCGGTAATAAAAACTGTAATGAACGTTTTTTACGCATGTTTGCATTTACAGCTAAAAGAAGAAATTCATTCCCTGCACTGGTGAAATCCGCAGGGAATGAATTTCTTCTTTTAGCTGTAATCGCAAATATCCGTCAAAAACATTCATTACAGTTTTTGATACCTACTGAGCTGGACGTGGATGTTTCACATCGCCTTAAGGGAATATGAAACCTACTCAGTCGGTAACAAAAACTGTAATCAGCCCTACGGAAACACCGTACATATTTTGAGATAAAGAAAAACGTCGTCCGAAGCGCAATTTAATTCTCCGTCGGTCGATATTTTGCTTTCATCCAAACTAACAATAGCCTTGGAATGGCATTTTTTAACAAATTGCAGCTATCTCTCTCGCACTCACGTATCACGTGGTACATGTTTCACATGCCCTTAACGCGGTTTATTCGGCCTGGCAATTTTTCCAATACTTCCGAGAAAAAATCGCAGCTGAGTGGCAAAGTGACAGTTGGTTAGAGTTGACGAATCAGCCAAGAATTTAGTATACTTAGGATCGAATTTATAGTCCCAAGTTTGAACACAAGTTTGAACTCAAGTTCTAACTTTTTTTTCTAGTTCTTACTGGAGATCCAACTTAAGCTTGAATTCAAGCAGGGAATATGCGAGGAATATGCTGAAGTTCCATCTGAAGTTTGAACTTAAGTTGAATCCTAAAAATAAAAAAGTTGGAGCTTAAGATGGAACTTGAGTTCAAACTTGGGACTATAAATTCGACCCTGAATATGGTATTAATTGCCAGATCTGACATTTTCATCGATTCCTCTTCAGCCTGTCGGAACGTCGCCGTGCGGCGAGTCGGGTCGAGTCGAGTCGCTCGACGTCTCTACGGCGAGTCCGAGAGTCGACGAGCGACTTAGGAATCAAAGGGCCGAGCGGCAGCCGAGAGTAATTGCACCGGTGGCGAGCGCCACGACTAGAGAGAGAGAGAGAGAGAGATTTGCATATTTGTCCGTCGCGTGTATCGCGTAGCGCGAGAGACTCGACTGCACCGATGCGCATACAGAGGGTGATTTATGATCGCAGAGGCCGAGGCGGCAGGAGGCTGACGATGCCTCCTCGACCTTGCCAATAGTCGCGCGTAGTAGGTGCCTCGGGCTCCGCCGCGCAGTCCGAACACCGACAAAGGTATAAACGCACACTCGGCGCCCGGCGGCGACGATCGCGAGTCGGCCCCGCAGGGCCCGTAGGGTTTACACTCGGTCTGTGTGTACACAGAGCGCGCGCCGCGCCGCGCTTCATGCGTCGACACTAAGCTGAGGTAATCAAGGTGCCCCCCCAACTTGCTAATGTGCATTTGTGAAAAAAAAAGACACGAAAAATATTTGCAACGCATTAATCACGCCTTTGACTCGCGACCGACGAGGGATAAAATCTCCCGGGGAGGAAATAAACCAGAGCGAGAATTTTCACGCGGTTCGCATTCCGATATTTATTTGAAAAAAAAAAAATCTAACTCGGTAGATCTGCTGAATTGTGATAACCGAAAAAAAAATTGTACGCAGAAAAAATCAGCAACACGTAAATAAAAATTCACCTCGTTCACGTTTTTTGTATGTTTAATTTGACGACGTACGAATATATTTTATTTATACATTGTTTTAGTTTTATCGAAAAGATATTATTTATCGATCGTTTTACTTTTATTGAAAAGATTTTAACCAGGAGATTTTAAACCAGAGCGAGAATTTTCGCGCGTTTCGCATTCCGATATATGCTTTTAAAAAATCTAACTCGGTGGATCTGCTCAACTGTGATAACCGAAAAAAAAATTGGTAGACGACAAAAAAAAACCGGAAAGACGCAAATAAAAATTCACCTCGTTCACTTTTTTTTGTATTTTGAATTGTACGATATATGAAATCTTTTTTATTTATACATTGTTTTAGTTTTATCGAAAAGACATTATTTATCGATTGTTCTACTGTCATCGAAAAGATTTGATTTATCTGTACCTTCTGAGCGATCGGCTGAAATTCCTTCAGAGTATTCTCCAGTCTCCTCCGAACTTGACAGCGATACTATAACTCCCTACTTATTTTTCGCAATATTATTCGCACAGTTAATCGTCGCTCTCGGCGTTTCCGAAACTGCAATAAATCGTAGGCGGTCGTTCGTAGTGTTTCGGAAATGTTAATCGCGGAAGCGCGCGGGTACGTCGACTCGGGCTGCACGGGGTACAAAGCGCGCTGCGTGGCCGAACGCGAACTGTCGTCGGTTGCAGGCGGCGCGCGACTGTCGGGTCGGCCGTCGCCGCTGCCGCCGCTGCTGCTCAGCCGCCGCTGGTTGGCGGGACGCGCAGGGAGGCTCGAGCGCCGCGCGGCGGCTCCATCACACCTGTACCTACCTCACCGACGAGAGCGGCCGTCGTCTTCCCCCCTCCACCTCTCCATATTCCCCCCTGTGGGAATATGGGGGGGGGAAGGGAAGCTATGCGATACACAACACAACACAACAACAACACGTAGAGGGCAGAGCGATACACAAACGACGCTCTGTGTGCGCTAGCCGATTAATAACTCGTTACGTTAATTATTTATTACGCTCTCGTGCCCCTATCCGATGGTATTACAAAGTTCTATCAATGTAAAGTGTAATAGCTGTATATGTATAGATATATGTATATCGATACACGGAATAAATGTTTGATAATATATAGATTATTCACACAGAGAGCCCGCGGTGCAAACCGGGCTGCTAACTAATAACGCATTACTGGCAGGACGAGAGGAAAAATAAATATACGAAAACATTGTACACGTCGATAAGGCGATACGAGCCAATCGTGCGCGTTTATTTTCCGATGCGGGAGATAATGAGAAGTGGATGGTGAAGTTTATTATCTGCCGGAGCCGGGTGGCCTGCTGCTTGTTGTGTCTAGGAGGAAGAAAAAACACGCACACAAACGCCAGGGTTTTTTGTATATAAAAAGAAATTACGACGATAGTTCCAGGAGGATTATAGGCGGCTCGAAGTGTATTCAACCGGGGAGGACGGTTACGCGTGACACGAGTGTGTTTACCGCGACGGTAAAGGCAGGCGGAGAAATACTTAATATGGCGCTCGCGTCCAGGAACTTTCTACGGGATGGCGCAAAGTCTAGCGAGTGTATCAGGTGTTTTTTTTCTTCTTTCGGTTACGTAAAGCCGTGAGGAAGAGACGGTCGCCGAAAGTTCGACGGGCTCTGCGGGTTTTACGTGCGCGACGGTTGGATACGGGCGAGTCACGGAAGCTCCTGGCCCGTGGCGAATACTCATTAGGCAGATGAACGTAAAAAGCGTCGCTCTCGCCTCGAAAACACTCGGTTGCCTCGGTCGTGGCGGCGCTGCGCGCGCAGCGCGTTTCGCCTCTCCCGACGACCGTGCAACTGTTGCATCGCCGGCGCTGCGAATTTTTCTCGCGCGCTCGTCTATGACCGGGATGGGCAGGAGTCGCAGGAAAACGACTCATTGTCGTTGTGACAGACTGAATTTTTCTTCTCCAACGAACAATAATAAACGTAATACCGGAAAATTGTTATCAGTCAATTTGGGCGTAAAAATAGTTCAATTTCCATGTCATTAACTATAATTACTTTTATTATTCATGAGCAAAAAAAATGGTAAACGGTTCGCTTTTTCTCTCCAACTACCATGTGTATCGCTCGATCTGCGACGTTGCGGATAATTATGCCCGTGGCTACGCGGACGCGGGAGGATGGAGTGCAAGGTTATACACCCGAGATTTATGCGAACGATAGACAGACGCGTTTTGCCACCGCCCGATGCCTCGATTCCGTTCGTGAGCCGCGCGAGAGACACACCAGATATAATTGAAAGTGAGATTCCTCGATTTTGCTAACAGCGTCGTTAGGCTGACGTGTTATGTCGCTGCGCGTGGCTTCGCCGAACGAATTACAATAATTATTCTCGTCTGCTTAAAAAAAAAAAAAAAAACGAGCTTCGCTCGGGAGTCTCGCTCGACGGGTCGACTGTCGAAAGCTTTTCCCGCGCGACACCGCGCGAAAATTACGGTTGAAGTAGAAAGGCGTAACGACGCACTTCCGTTTCTAGTAAAATATGCCCGAGTGGAGTCACCGCCGCTGCGATTCACCGCGCTCGCCGCTTGGGGCGCGCGCGGCGCGCCCGAAGCGCAGCGGAGATTCTCCCGTTCGCGGGCCGCGCGCGCCGCTTCGGGAAACCGGGGACAGCGTAATAATCGGCGAAGAAAGCCGCCTCGGTGTCACGGCGAATCGTGCGAACCGGACGAGCGCCGCCGCGACTTCTTTCTTTTTCTCCTCTTTCGCAACGTCGTCGCTAGCGTGCATTGTGAATGCGCAGTCGACGCGAAACGCGAGTGTATATCGCGAATAGTGAACACCAGTCGCGACGGGCTTTTGTGCGGTCGGCGGACCAGGAAAATTCGCCGCTAGGTTAGGATTTCTACACACGGATCACGCGTCGCGCGCTCGTTCGAGCGCGTCAAGCGAAACTTTTACCCAGGGAGAGAGAGAGAGAGAGAGAGAGAGAGAGAGAGAGAGAGAGAGAGAGAGAGAGAGAGAGAGAGAGAGAGAGAGAGAGAGGAGCGAAATTGGTGGATGGGTTTGTCAACCGTCGGTTTGCCAACGAGGAGGCTGTCGACACGTGGAGATGGGACGCAATTGCTTGAAATAAATGATAACAACCACTTTGGGCTTACTGCACACACGACGAGTTTTTTCAGCCGTAACGACTTAGAATCTTTTTTTCTTTCTTTCTCTTCATGTTGTGCCTGGCGTTTCGGAATATTCGTCGCAAATTTATCGGCCACTTACTACGTCGCGAAGTTCGTGCCGATTGGCTTGCAGACTAGACACAACGGTTGACTCTGATGGCAGTGAGGCAATCGCGTCGTCCGTGCAACGCGTAAAACAGAGGTTGACGCACAAACTTGGGCAGAGGGAAAAGATCGAAACGACTGAGTGGACAGAGGTGGTGGTGATGATGATGATGATGAGAGGTCTTCGTCGGGTGCATAAAATACGGCGGGAAAAATGTTTCGGTCACGTACACGGTCGGTTCGCATTTATCTATGTGTAACGTCGCGACATTCGTTTGCCATCTGTCTGTCTGCCTATCTGTCTATCTGTCGGACGCTGTGAGAGCCCGAGCCAGGTCGCACGAGGCGAAAACGTACAGGCTAGATGCGTTCGCACGGTTGCACGTGAATATACATACGACAGTGGCAAATATCACCGCGGGGGAACGTAACGCGAGTTTCGTGAATGTGCGTACGCGGGAAACGCGCGGATCGTGCAAACCCCGCGCGGTTATATTGCGAAAGCCGCAAAACGTGCGGTCTGAAATCACGCGAGGATACGTGTATTACATGCGGTATTATTGCACGGAACATGAGCAACATATATAGTACCGCTCGCTATATATATCGAATTCCCGACGAATTATATTCGGATATAAGGAAACAAAAATTTATTTTTGCTTTAAAAATCGTTTTTAAACATTTAAAAAAAATTGCAAAAAAAAATGTTTTTGTTTGTTTTGAATATCGTTAAAAATAATTGAAAACAAGAATGCGAGTAGCAAAAAAATGTATTTAGGTTTGTATGTGCTATGTCTATATTTATATACTATATGCACGTCTGCTCTAGGTCGAAATTCCAGCGTGACTCGAACCGTTGAACCAGTGATTTCCGATTGAATTTTACGAGGCTACGTCTCTTCCGTATCGGTATCTCTGGTCTGTATTCCGATGCCGCGCTCGCGCTTGTTTCCATCGAGTTCCTTGCACTCCTCGGGACGCTCGACGCGAGAGCGTGCGCTCTGCTCCGGATCGGAATCGCTGCCTCGAAGAGGCGCGCATCAGCAACGCGAGGGCAGGTGGCGCGGGATCGTGATCGAGATCCCCACCCGATTACACGCCAATGATTGTTGCCTTTCGTTAGGGCATCCGCGTGAGAAAAGCTCGACGCTCAGCTCGAAGCCAGCAACACAAACAACGAGTGAACAAACATTATCCGCACATTGATGAGAAAAAATATCTATTAGAAAAAAAGTCAATTAAATTTTGAGTTTCTTTTTACGCTTCATCTTCGCAGTCGGTAATTTTGTACTGTGGAAAAAATGTATCCTGTGTACTTTATGAACTGCATCGTCGACAACGAGAATGAAACCGAGCGTGAGATTGATGAAATGTTAGAAGAAAAAAACCTCATTTTATTTTACAGATTTTTTTACGATTTATCTACTCAGTCGACAATTTTGTACCGGGAAAAAAATGGTCGTGTATTTTATGAACTGCACTATCGACACAGAACACAATAGATCGGAAAAGCGAGCAAATAGGAAGACATAATGGTCTCGTTTTGCCGTGAGATGCAACGCGATCCGAAGACGATAAGAGATAACGGGCCGAGCGGACGATAATTGCCGCGGGGTTGCACGATCTTTTTTTTTAATGCCAACCCTTTTTCGCGCCGGCCCGGAAATCTCGCGATTATTTTTTTCTCACCTTCGTTTATTTTCTCCGCATTAATTCGCACTTGGCGGAAAACCAGGTGCAACTCGCGCTCGTGTGACTCAAGATGCAAATTTTTCAACACGTTTTCCCGATGCAGTAAAATTTACTGCCTCCGCAACGACGCGAAAATAAATTTATTTACATTAAACGCGCATAATTCAGGCTTGTGCAACGGCGAAGTCGCTACAATTGCACAGCGGAAATAAAATACGCGCGAATTATCGAGGATTTCTATTGCTAATTGGATTTTTATTGTATTTAATTTCTGTCGGTTTGCATTTTTTGTGGCGTGTCTATAAATAATATTGAGGAATTTCAGTCTCGTGCCAAAAATAAGGCTCAATTGTCCGAGATATTTCGAAAGTGGGAAGGCAACTTCGGTGCCTTCGCTCTGGTTGCCCGTGCGACTGCTGAGTAATCTTTTCCACTCGCAACCTCGTGTAATCAAATTGACCCTAGCCGACAATGAAATAAATTGAAAGATCTCGCGCCAGTTGCCCTGCTCGGGTGGTCCGGGCTGAGGGGGACGATTAACTCTGCGATCTCCTTCACTCTTGGCTCGTTTCACGATAGCAACGACAGCGCTGAAACATAGGTTCACCTATAAATGAAAAAAAAAAAAAAAAAAACTTCGACCTGATTTTGCGCTTCTATTAAAAAGTGTGTACTTCGAATTTTGAGTCAATTTTTTATTTTTATACATTTTGTTAAATTTGTTTCGATCTACAATTGTGATAAAAAAAATACATATATTGGCTGTGCAGCGTCGAGTTAAAATTAACTCTGGCCATTCAACGTCTGTATGTCTATATATATATACATAGAAATCGCAGTTGAAGAAGTGTTTCGACTTTAGCGAAACTAATTTCGAGCCCGAGCTCGAGTCTCGTGCACCTGATTGGTGCAACCGTCTGAGACTCGCGAGTGGCAGGGCGCAACACGTGCAGCAAAAGTTCATTGCATTTTTTTTCTTCTTTTTTTCGCTCTAATCTCCATTAGTAATTTTAACTTCGGCGAACTTCTCTCTGTTGTATTTATGAATACAAATTGGATCGTTCCAAACGTGCGCGCGTCTCGGTTCTATTTTCTCATCTGGTTTCCTCGTCAGATTAATATCGCGATCCATTTCCTCGCACCTCGAGCGCCGAGTTAGTTGCGTCCACGTTCGAGCGCACGTTCGAGCGGACTGATAATCGTAATAGTGTTTTACGGCGCGTTAATGCGCGACTTTAAGTGGCAGCCGCCGGGGAATCGCGACAATTAAATGCGATAAAAGACGTCGGAGCTTTGTCGTCTTCGGGCTGTCTGTCATTCTCCGGGAAATCGCGCGCGCTCTTGAGAGGCGACCCAACGAGAGAGAGACGCATCTGCTGTTTATTTATGGGCTACTTTATGCAAACAGCGATGCGACGTCTGGTTGTTTATTATTCGATCCACGGCACACAGAGCGGTTTGCATACGCAGCAATTTGTTTTACGAAACTACACGTGAACGCGGTAGAGAAAAATCTCGAAAAATATCGATACATAGCAAAAAATCTCGACAGATCTCGACATGTATCGAAGAATCTCAAAATATATCGAATATGTCGAACATATCGAAAAATCACGAAATATGTCGAACACATCGAAAAATCTCAAAATACATCGAAATATGTCGAACATATCGAAAAATCACGAAATATGTCGAACACATCGAAAAATCTCAAAATACATCGAAATATGTCGAACATATCGAAAAATCTCGGAATATGTCAAACATCGAAAAATCTCGAAATATGTCATACATATCGAAAAATCTCGAATTATGTCAAACATATCGAAAAATCACCAAATATGTCGAACATATCGAAAAATCTCGAAATATGTCAAACATATCGAAAAATCTCGAATTATGTCAAACATATCGAAAAATCTCGAATTATGTCAAACATATCGAAAAATCTCGAATTATGTCAAACATATCGAAAAATCTCGAAATATATCGAAATATGTCGAACATATATTGAAACATATCGATAAATCTCGAAATACATCGATACACCCACCACCAAAATGTATCCCCAACAAATGTCACGTTTTTCCGTCAGAAAAAAGCGCCAGTAAAAAACGTGACTAACCCATCGTGCTCGGAAAACAGTGCGTGCGATAAACCCACTGAATTTCGAGCTTCCACGCACGTATCGACTGACGCACAGTCAATGTACAGAAAGTAGAAACGAGAAGGAAACCCCAGAGCTCAGAGCCCAGAAAATCCCCGGTGCAACGAGAGGATGCAAAGAGCTCGGGCGAGTGCGCAATAAATGTTTCGTAATGGCCACAACGGCGCTACTCGTTATGCGTTTGCAAATTTATTTATCGTCACGTAACGCCACCTCCCTCGGCGCTCCTACGGTCACGTTCGTCCGACTGTCGTGCCCCCCGAGCCTCAGCGGTTCCAGTGGGTTCCAGTGGGTTCCAGTGGCCGTTGCAGTGTGCTTACCGCGACCCTGCGTGACCAAGTCTCCCAGCAGCATGAGCAGCAGCAGCGCTGCTGCGGCGCACACGTGCATTTTCTTACCGCGCGCGAAGCTCGAGTTTGTCGGGCTCGCCGCGATTCCCCGGCGTTGCCTGCGGGGAAAGGAAACGGGAAGAGCGGGGAGGGGCGACAGGGACAGGAGAAAAAGCCGCAACTTATTCTCGCCGACGCTTGAGGGCGGCCGCCGAGCTGAGCAAACAGAATTGCTTATGCTCACATCGACAATCGGTCTCTCTATTATTACGACAAAATGCATTCGTACGTATAGCGAATATAGCGAGGATCGGCGAGCATCGATTATCATTGAGCGGCAGAAATAATAACGAGGGAGGAAAATCGCGGAGCGCACAGCAAAATGCGTATTATGCATAATAAAAGCGTTATTTCATTCAGCTCTACCTTAAAATAATCCCCGAGTTGGTCATTAGGTTTTTATTCGAGTGGAAAAAAATGCTTGCCGTACTGCGACGCCGAGTCGACCGGATACGGGAAGAAAAATTGTGGCGCTTTTATGCGATGCGATCAAAAAGCTGTTTAATTAACGAAGGTGAAGTCGCGTTAATTCAACTGCAGCAACAAGAGCTGACATTAATTGAAGCGTTTTTTTTTTTTTGCGAGAAACAAAAAATACCTAACTTTGTAAATTCATAATCTCGATTTCTTATCTCTCCTTATCCTTTTTTTTTTGTCAATTCCGCGTAAAGGTCGTATCGATAACGCGCATTTTTCTTTTTGTAGCGAATTCGTTTAACTATAGCATTAGCTGGGGATTTTTTTTTAGAGTGTACGTTTCAATTTGCGATAATTGAGACGACGAAAAAAAGGAATCAGGTCCGCGCGCGATTAGCCGAGCGTTTTCCCGCGGTGAAAACCTGCAATCTGCGGCGAATTGATATTCGATTCGGTCGCTAAACGTTTGCGGAAAATAATGGATACTCGGTATCCGCGCGATTATCGCGCGTTCGCGTTTCAAAACAAACTTCTGCCTAACCACCGTGTTTTTTAATGTTTTAATTACACGATCAATTCAATCGCACAGACACGGCGATAAATACAGATATGTTTACCGAGCTCGAGAGTCATTACACGCGTTAAGCCTGGGAACTGCAGGCCTCAGCAGCAGCGGCGGCATCGAATCCTCTTCCTTCTGTTTTCGCCAACAATTATTATACGGCGCGCTATATATCTGTTTCTCCGAGTCGTCTGAGCCATTAAAACGTCCGCGATGTCACGTCGGGGACCTCGGCCGAGATGCAATTCCCAAGATGAGCTGTTTACGTTTCGTCTTAACGACGAGACCAGCGCCGCGCTTTATGCGCGTCCTCCGACTTCCGTTTCGCTGCACACGTGCGCGTGACCTCCGCGCGGCGAGTTATCGAGTTGTCGGGCCTAGATGCATCAACGGAGCCCCCGACAGATCGCAAAACGGTTCTGCGTCCCATTGCAGCGCGATATACCGAATCGTATCGTGCGGTTCTTATCCAATAGCTCGGCGAATCGATTGCGCAACGACGGTGGATACTCTCGTTCAAGGTCACCGATCGCGCCGGTTGTTCGATCGGCCTGCGCGTGACCTTTGCCGAATGACGAGTCGACTTTGTTGTCGTGCCACGGAACTGTAACTCGGTTGGGTGACGGGCGCAGTCGTTGGCCATTTGTCGGTGAACCGGCAATTTATGCTGCAGTGAAACACGCGCTCGACTATGCTGGATGGATGTAATTATCGGGGTGGGTTTTGGTGTCTTTCAATTGTCACGCGATTGTTTGTTCGTGCAGACGGTTTGCCTGTGTCATACAAATTATGGGGAAGAATAAATAAAAAAAAATGGCGGTTTGAGTGACACGTTATTAAAAAATGTCGGTAAATAAAATGCGGGTTCAGTGGAACATAAAAAAAATCGGCAAATAAAATGCGGGTTCAGTGGAACATTAAAAAAAAATTGGCAAATAAATTGCGGGTTGAGTGGAACATCAAAAAAAATCGACAAGCAAATTGCGGGTTGAGTGGAACATTAAAAAAAAATCGGCAAGTAAATTGCGGGTTGAGTGGAATATTAAAAAAAAAATCGGCAAATAAATTGCGGGTTGAGTGGAACATTTGGGAAGAAAAAAATCGGTAAATAAAATGCATGTTGTGTGGCATAATGGGAAAAAAATCTATACATAAAATGAACGTTGAGTGCCAAATTTGGAAAAAAATCGTTAAATAAGGAATAACTGTGGAAACTGTTATTTTTGTTCCGTGGCTAATTTGACTGTGGTCAAGGCGTCAGAGTCGCTAACGATCACTATGACATTTTGGCCGTCGAATACAAAGATTAAGATTATCGTAGCTAGACAGTCCAAACGATCTCGCTACACGCAGCTCGATTCTACGTTCACGGTCACCGTGCGCGTATAATTAATTATTCCCTCGCTCGAAAGTTCGATTCTTTGTTCGCAGCCAAACCAGTCCGCGTGCGAGTGGAATCCCCGCTGCTTCGAGTGCGAGGCAACAAAAAAAATATTATTCGCCCGAGACCCATCGAACGACTTTTGTCTCGCTAAATCAATATTGTGAAGCAATCGGCCGGCTCAATTCGCTTCCAGGTTTTTGCCGTTTTCCTTCCCCTCCCCTTCTTCGTCGTGTCCTTTGCTGTAGGTCAGACGGCGGAGAATCCGCTAGAACGATCTTTTCCCCCTAACTCGGCGCAGATATTCGGTAATATATCGCTTGCCCAGCTTGGATTCGTAGTCGAAGCGCAATCGCCTCCTGTTTATCTCGCGGCTGGCATCCCGATTAAATGACGTGGTATTCGGGAAACTAGTTTTTTTTACTGCGACCGGAGATCCGGTTCTCCTCTCCAGTCAATTATTTTGTTCTTCTTTTTCGGGCTTCTGGACGAATTCTCGGATTTCGTTCCCTTTTGCCACTGTGAGAATTATCGCCACACGACGGAAATGAGCTTTTTCTGTTGGCAAAGCGTCAGGCACGCGTTACACACGTTCGAGTTGCGTTACCCAACTCGTCGTCTCACGTCACTACAGAAAACGCAGCTTCGCCTCGGCTTCGGCTTCTATCTCTCGTATTTGCATTTACCGTACGTGCGAACCCGCGGCCAAGTCACGTAGTCCATCTGCCGCGTTATCTGAGATAAAAAAAAATCGCGAACCCGTTGGAGATGAATGTTACGATTGCTGCCGAAAGACACTTTGAGAGACTCGCAGAGATTTTTATTTTTATCTGGAATTCGCGGTTGCCAAAAATTCGCCGACTTGAATTTTCTAATTAATTATTTTTATGTTTATGTTTTTTTTTTCACTCTGTTAACGATAACATAAATTGGAGAATGAAATTTTCAGCATTGACTCTACTGAGGCGTAAAAAAATTCGTCGTAAATGTTGGATGGCTCAAGGAAATTTAGTTTGCTCTGCCTCGTCGTAGTTAATATTATTTTCTTCCCCGCGTCACTGGCCGGATTAGATCGCCACCCACGGACACCGCGAGATCAATGCATAAATTATCGAAAAAAGGCCAGGAATAGATTTTTTTTTTCGAGCTTTCGTCTCCTTCCGATGGTCCATAGTATAAGCAGCAGCGCGTGTAACATGTGACGGCGAGAATGCCGCGCTCTCCCCGCCTCAGGCCTCGGCGCCTACTGTTAGTTTGAGAATAAAAAATAACGGTGTACGGCGAACCCGCCGGGGAGACGAAGATAACAACAGAGTATTTACGATCGCAGATTCGTCAGTCTCAGCCTTCGGGCTGAGAAGTGAAATTTATAAAAGGTCTTTGACGTTTATTTATTTATTTATTTATTAGTGAAATAAATATACAAGGTAAAAATTTGATATCTGTATGGAAAAAAATGGTGATTTTGTCATCTTCGATAAAAAAAGTAAAAAAATAATCAAATGGAAAAAAAATATTATCTATCCACCCCAATCTTTCCCCGACCTATCAGTACCAAAACCCGACGAGCACCGTCTCGATCCGATCACGTCCCAGATCTCCGATTAATTCCCCCCGATTTATCACCACGCCAATCGGTGAACTCATCGCTCGTTGTGTATTTTTTTCGCGATCATCGCACGACCGTGAATTACGCGCCACCCGATCGAGACAATAATCGAGTCTGGATATATATTTCGGGCGATGAGGCGACTTATATATTCTCAGCCGGAAGCTAATTATAGACGGTGATTTCCCATTCGAGTCGCCGAGGACACCTACTGAATTATCTTCTCAATCGATTTTTATATCAATAAAAAATCAAATAAAAAAATAAAAAAAATATATAACTCGATCATAGTCTCATCGATCTCTACGTGCATCGATGGCTCGTTTCTTATTTTTCGTTCGCGCTTCCCGCGATAATCCCGGAATCCCCGTCACGTCCCACATATAAACCGCGAGGGTAGCGAGGAAAACATAAAAGCGATCCATACATGCGGCGCGCGCGGTCGGCGCCCTCGGCCTAATAAAGAAGGAAATCAGGGTCTTTGCACGGATAACGCGCGGTTTCTCTCGCGGTTCGAGTCGGCTGCAACCGGAGAAGAGTCCGGTGGGCCTCCCTCTCACACCCACCGAGCGCTCGTCTCTCGTTATCTCCCGCGTGTGCCACCTACAGCCTCCCCGATACGGCGAGCGCTAATAAATAAAACAACCGCCGGGTCCGATAAACCCGCGGCGAACCGGGAAAAGTATTGCACCCCGATTATACATGTGTGTACGACCTGCGAACATGATGCAGAAACGGAAATAGATATTCGCGCGTATCGATGCAGATAGCGGAGGGTAAACAGCTCCGCGAAATGAGGCGAAGATCGAGCGGGCGATTGTGTAACGCGATAGCGATGAACGGCTTGAAGAGTCCTTTGACCTGAGAATTTTTTTTTTATTAGCAGATTTTTTTGTGTGAAAAAAAAAATCTGAAAAAAGTAAAATAACGAAAAATGTCATAATAACAAAGAAATAATTATAATTGCAATTATGAATTATAATTTCTTCAATTTATTTAAATTTTCATCGCGATAGCGATGAACGGCTTGAAGAGTCCTTTGACCTGGGAATTTTTTTTTATTGGTAGATTTTTTTGTGTGTAAAAAAATCTGAAAAAAGTAAAATAACGAAAAATGTCATAATCACCGAGAAAAATAATTATAATTGCAATTATAAATTATAATTTCTTCAATTTAATTACATTTTTTTTGCACGAAACATGGCAATTTTTTGCCACAGACAGATTTCAGTATAGCCGGAAATTTAACGTCGCATTTTCAACGGTGATTTTGATCTCCTCAACCCTGGATCGTCGGAGTCCGTAGCTGGATGGATTTATGACACTGCGGACTAAGCATTTTTTTTCTCAGGTCGTATGGTAATTTTTGGTACATTCATCCGACCATATATCAGATACGCCGTGTTTCTCGAAGTGATATTTTAATGTCTGTGGCCCTGGAACATTAGCGCCCAGCTGATGGATTTATCGTAATGGCCTTTCGATTTCGGTATATGGATGTATTATACGTTATGTCCGAATTGGTGTTGGAGAGAAGAAAAAATCGTCGAGAGCCTCGACAGCCAGTCAAGAATCTCTTTCTACATATGGTGTACACACGATGTGGCATTCGTCGTTCAAGGTGCGATGAACCCGGGTGTAGAGTGCGCGATTTCGAAAGGATCCCGGCGACTAATTGGAGACAGCCGAGAGTCCTGCGTGGAGTCGAATTAAATCGTCGTAGTGTCCGAGCGCGGTGGTCGTGATATTATACTGCCGGGTACGACTCGCGCGAGTTTATCGCCGGGTATCATAGGGTACAACGGTAAACAGACAGTGGGTTATTCAATAAGCACTCGCGTCCGTTAGAGGCGGCGTTGAGTCGCCACTAAATTTTCACGTAATTAGTGCGGCTGCCGATAAATACCACGAGCTATGGCGATTTGGCGAGGGGCAAGAAAATTATTCTCGATTCTCAGGTGGAAAATAATTCCATGCTTGATATAAATTTATTCCGCTTGGGTTAATTATTTTTCTTTCATAAAATTTTAACAAGTAAAAAAATGAGTAATTTACAGAAATTTAAAAAATGATTAGTTTACAAGTCTTAAAAAATTAGTAAATTAGAAAAAGTTAAAAAATTAGTTCATTGCGAAGAATGTTTGATAATTTGTAAACTATAAAATAAAAAGGATAAAAAATTGCAATGACTGAATTTACTTAGTGTCTACAGTAAACGTAATTTTTTCGCCGCGTCGCGGCCACGTCCCACGGTCTCGTGATGCAGCGACTTTCTCCCCGCGATACAATTTCAACTTCCCCTCATTATGTCTCACCCGATATTTTCCGTCCGCGCAGGGCGATCGGGATCGACATCTCGGCGCGATTGCAAATCAACGTTGAAAAGAAAAACCGGCGATTCCCTCGGTAATGTTCGCGTATATCTCCGACTCTGGAGGAAAGCGCAGAAAACGCGATTTATCACGTTCGCACTTCCTCGTTCGAATTCGCGAGAATCGCGCAATCGCCGCGCGCGCGCGGATCTAAAGACCTTTGGATGTCCGCAATAGCAATTTCTGAGTAATCGCAACGAGCTGCAATTTTATATACCGCGCGAACCGCCGATACAGGTAGCACGTCACAGAGTCGCGTAAAAATATAATTGCCTCGCGAGTGACTAACGCTCGCCCCGCGGCTGCCCGAGCGCCCCGAGGCTTTCGGTCCTCGGTCTCCTGAGCAAAGCAAAGCGAAGCAGAAATAACTCGCACGACTATCGGCCGCGAGATCGCCGTTTTCGCGTTACTCTTTTTATCGTTGTTTGTCTCGAAAATTGCGGATTAACGCGTGAAAATTATTTAATTGCCCGCAGTGCGACTTCGCATCCACGATTTATTAATTACTTCGCCCGGGAAAATTACAATTGCAAAACAGTCGTCGGGCTTAGGAATCGTAATAACGATTATTATCATCCGAACAGTCCGAACATCCCGGGCGATCTGCATAACTATTTATTATTATTATTATTATTGTTATTATTATTATCTTCATCCTCGTTGAATATGCAAAACCCGGCGTAAAGTGCGATGCACGTTTATTGCATACAGATAAATGAAAACAATGATGAGGAAATAAAGATCAAAAAGTGATTTTTTTTATTGATTAAAATTATTATTATGACTTAAACTGTGCAAAAAATTGCTTAATCGTTGCTAAGCAATTTTTTAAATTAATTCGTAAGTTAACTGATTAATCGGAAAAGTTAAACCCCATTTTTTCTAGCCTCCTTCGACGCTTCCCAACTCCGCCAGTGACACGAACGTCACGAGCTCGTACCGCGCGAGCAGTGAATGAACGACCGCGCGGAACAATGCACGACAGTGTCGCGGAGACACCGAGACCGTTTCCCATTCTTCGCTCGTCCGCGCTGCGCTATGCGAGCTGCAGCAGAGCCGCGCCGCACAACCCAACCGACGCGTTCCACGTTCCTCCCGTCGGGCGCTTCTTCTACCGCGTTCCAGAAACCCGAGCGAGTCGCGTCCGACACTCGCGCAGAAAACGAGAGAAAACATCCGTGCGCAAGTTTACCGAGCAAGAGAGAAGCAGAGAGGGCGAGAAAAACAGCCTTAGAGCCTCAGCGCCTCAGTGTGTATTGCTTGCACTATATCAGTTACTGCACCGAGGAAAAGTTCTAATAACGATTATCACATTCGCCAACAGTGAACAAGGTTTATTCCGGGCTGGCGAGTTTTTCCAATTCTTCCGGGAAAATTCGCGGCCGAGTGGCCAACCAACGACACATGATGCGAGTTACGACAATCGTCGGGACGGGAGAATAAACCGAGTACTACTAAATGTTTGCCGTACTAAATGTGATATTCACTGCCAGATCCTTCTCCCCGTGTCCCATGCAGCGCGCGAGTACAGCGTGTGTATACACGCGCATTCCTCGGCCGACTCCGGGCGTCGGGCTGCGAGTGCCGCACGATGGTGGCCGAAGAAAGCCGAGTGGGAGCGACGGAGACCGAGCGCGAACGCGGGGCGTCGAGCGAGGGAGAGAGAGGGAGAAACGAGTAGCAGCAACACAACAGATCGCAGCACACATCGGTATGTATATCAACTATACGAGGGCCCGCGTTCCACCTGTTGGAAAGCGCGTCCGTAAGGCACGTAGCGCGTTTTTCCGTCTCGCTCGTTCGCGCACGTCGTACGTATATAAACGACGAGACAGCGATAGCCGCATGGGACGACGGGACGCTGAGAGAACGAGAGAGAGAGGGCCGAAAGGGATCTCGATTCTCGAGCGCCGAGTCGATCTCGCAGCGCCGCGCGCGTCCTGCTTGGGGACCGGTCCGAAGGGAAGTCGTCACTGTTCGGGCATCGCTCGCGCGTTTTCGTGTGTATATCACGGTTACGTTTCAGCGCGAGTGTCCGTTTGCGTATACAGACATATATCTTTACATGCATAGCCGTGACTGTGTCGGTGTTTTACGAAGCTCGAGCCCTGATAACTCGACTCGAGGATTATATTATTATTATATATTTTCAATGGGAGGGAGTTACCGGGGGAAACACGAAATACACACAGCCGATTTTCAATATGGCAGGTGTGGTTTCAGCAGAGATCGAGGCCCGACGATCGAGTCGATCGCTCTGATCTCCCGTGCGTTTATAATGTCGAATGTATCTCGTCGGCAGACACGCGAGAAATAATAAATGCGGAGGCGGTCAGGGCCTCCGCTCGTTGAGATTCCACAGTCCACACTGCGGCCACTCGCGACTCACCGTAAACGAAGTCGAGGATTATTAAGATTCTTCGCGTGGATCCACCCGGGGAGGCGGAGAAGGCGGAGGTTTGAGACACACACAGACACACACGGAAATACACAACACGATTCGCTGAATTCTTCCTCCTATCAAACTTCGGTCTCACTGATTCACTGCGAAGTCGAAACTCGGAAGTGTCACTCGCGATGGTCTGACACCTCGAACGGCGGCCGCCCTGGGATTTTTTTCTTCTTTATTTACGTTTGCCGAACGATTCACAAGCTTCGTGTCAGACGCAGAAATTTGGCATTTTTGCTTTTTTCGTTAATCTCTGTTTCGCTTTGTTTATCGCGGGTCCACACTGACAAGATGTTTTTCATTTCTCTCTTACCGATTCACGATCACTTTCGCGCACCGGGAGATGACGTCACGAGGTTCATTCGCCGATTTTCGACTCGGCGTATTTCGCTGCCGTCGAGCGTTGATATTTAGCAACGCAAACGCGATCGACGGACGGGAAGATCGGAGGCTCCTCGTCTCGCTGTTGGCTGTGACGTTGAGGCAAAAGCAACGGCGGACGACGACGACGACGGCCTAGCCAGCGGCGCTCGCCACGGCAACATAACTGGACACCGGTTGGGTAGGGGGAACCGACTGAACCGCGAAGAGAACACGAACGCCCGAGAAGGGAGTCAGAGAGGGCCCCGCTGGAACTGACTCGCGGCTCTCGAGGAGCAGGCGAGAGGCTCTCGGCTTCTCGGTGGGCAGCAGGCAGCGAGGCGGCCGGCCAGGTAGGCGTAGGTGGCCCCCGGTCTCCTACGGCCCTGACCGCTCTCACCTGACGCCCCACGTCTTCTTTCGTCTCCTTTTCTTCCCCCTCCCCCCCCCCCCCTCCCCCACCCGAAGTTAATTATTCATTCGTTCGTTGATTATTCGCAACCGTAACGTAATTGACACTCGACTCGACAGCGAGGAATCTTTACGCGAATCGTTAGAATAATTTACACGAAGGAAGAAGGTACGCAGAGGTTGAAAATATGTTTTTTTTTTTCGTGTGTTTATTTCGCAGCGAAGAGAAGAAGTTGACAGGTGTCTAGTGATTTGTGTGTTTTACATTTTTTTTAAGTGATTAAAGGCGCCGGTTCTGATGATCGGTAATATTTTTTTCAGAAAATTGTTGTCGGTTCTATTTTTATTTTTATTTTTACGGTTTATGGATGAGTGATGGAACGTCAGAGGCGAGCAGGTGTTTCGGAAAATGAAAAAGAAAAAAAAAGTGCGGCCAGCTATCGTAGCGAGAAAAAAGCGCCGAGTGGCGTGTCGAGAGAGCTCGGTACGGGAGAGAATCGATAATGGAAAGCGGCTATTATCGGGGATCGGATAAACTCGGCGGCCCAGGAAGCGTCGAGGATATCGCTCGTGGGCGAATATCCTAGGCACGCCGCACGCTGTTCGGAATCCCGCGGTCCACGGGAATACGTGATACACGATACGATCTCCGATTAAAATACGTGTGTCGGTAACATACCGAGCGAGGGACGAAGGGCGGGCGGGTTGGATACTCCGGGCGGAAGCGCTTCACGGTCGTGCAGAGCGTAATGCTCGGTGGCGAGCACACAGAGCGAAACTGTAGTTTCCAGAATGAATGAATGAATATAAAATTACCGCGGCGGTAAATAAACCGCCCGGCCGGTGGTGCGCGCGCCCGGCCGAGCCAAGCGCGCCGATCGGCGCGGGGTAAACGGCCCGGTTAACGGGCTCGCACCAATTAGTGACCGGCGGGCTGTAAATCGGTGATGGGCAGAGTTTCCAATGGAGAACCATTTTTAGTTATTAGAAAGACTCGTCATTATTACGTGGGAAGAAAAAATCGGTGATTTATAATAATTAATAATAAATTAGATTCATTTTTTTATTTCAAATAAATTATAATAAGCGAAATAACTAGAATTGCATAATAATAATGAATAATACTTTTTTTGCTAATAAATTATAATAAGCAAAATAACCAACATTGCATAACTTTCTAATAACTTAATTCGATAGAATAAATCGATTTGGCAAGATGCGATTTATTCCTCTAGAATGATTTTAAACTGGGAAGACTCGATGGGCTAGGCCGATGTGCACAGCAGATTGAGCGTTAGTTCATCATCGCACACGCGTCATTAAGTTCCTTGCTCCGTCGATGCCGCGCGAGTGGGTCTAAGTATATGTGGCCAGAAAATTGCATTATTACATATCGTCGCGCGTTGAATGGACTGCTGGATATATATAATACACACTAGGTGGTGTATTGGCGCAAACACGCCGGTTGCATCGCTCGTCGAGCGCCAATTTGCCATTAACTCGGAGTATGCGCGGCTTCTGGGTTCGACCCTGCATTGTGCCGATCGCTCGGCTGGTGCATAATTACGGTTAATTTTCGCTGACCGTGACGCAAACGCGATGGCTGCGCGCGCACCCAATTTCATCGGCCGCCGTGATTGGCCGGGGTTCCCACGTGGTGCGAGGAAAAAAAGCCGCGCGATCTAATCGCAACATCGTTGCGGGTCGAGAAAAGCGCAGCCGACAATCTCCTCGCGATTTTTTAATTGTTTTCTTCGCCTCCTTTTTTTATGCACCTCTGCGCATTTCGATTGCGCAACGAAGATAATGCGATTCAGCTACGTAACGGCAATTAGAGGCGCGAAAAGTGGAGTCATTCAAATGCCCTGGGAAGAGATTTTTCGCGGTCGATAAGTACGAGGAATTTGTGAGTCACCCGTTGGACATTCTGTTTGTTTGTTTCTTTTTCCATTTTTATTATTATTATTATTTTTTTTTTTTTTCACTGACTGACAGTCGCGTCTTCCGATCGGCAATAAGAACCAAAAGTCTCGCACTTCGCACCGCGACGTCAAGGACTATACGGTAGACATGGCCTGTGCGACAGCGCGGCAAATCGGTCGACAAAAATGCATTCTCGCAGATAATCGCGCGACTCGTTTTCACGGTTGTATGTATGCCACTCGGTCTGACGTGGGTTTTTTTGCCCTCCGAGTTTTCTACCAATTTGCATGTAAAATGAGGAGTGGAAATTCTATGGACGCGTCGTGCGTCTCGCGGTCACGAAAGGGCGAATATCATTATCGCGGTGCGTGTGTTTGTTTTTTTTTTCGACGGCCGACTGCAACCCCGGGCGCCTAAACGAAGGAACGCGAGTCTCTTGTACGCTGGGAGACACCGGCGGCTCTGATTTGCCGGCGCAAACGACCTTGTGAGTATCGCCAATGAGAAAGGCGGCAGGGGGGGAGAGGGGGGAGGGGGAAGAAAACTCGCGGAATCTCTCGACACTCCCTACGTGGTATGGTAATGATAACGTTCCACCAGACTCCGCTGCCAATAGCCGTAATAATACACCCGTGTAGTGTGTTGGCTATGAGATAGAGAATTAAAAGTCGTAGGACTGCACGAGGCTCCTGCTCTCTCGCCTATACACGCGTCACGACATCGGTTTTGAAGAACGTGCGAACTCGCGCTGGGCGGCAGGACGAAAAAGTCCGCACAGTTGCTCGCGTCTTATATTCCTTGGTCGTCGATTGCCGGTTTTCCCGCACGTCTGCTGCACAGAAGCCAACATGCAACTGATCCCGCGTCTAATAGGACACCTCGACCTTCGAGTGGAAAAAGACTGAAACCCGCGTTTTTTTTAGTAACGCTTAAATTCTATGCCGGGTACTCATCAGACTCCGATGAGATTGACAGCTCGCGTCTACGTTGGTGGATTTGATGGATACACCGAAAATATATATTTTTTCTATATTTTCGAAACATCCACTTTTATTCGAGATTCTTTTCGTGTGTTTTCGTTGCGTTTGTCGGACCACTGCTATGTCGTTCTCGACGCCGAAGTCTTGTTAAAGCACCTCAAGGTTTTCCTGTGTATCACATAGGTGTGGGAGGATCGGCGACACCTATGAGGCGTTGTATATTGCTGCGCGTGGTCGGCGTCGGCGTGGATCTCCGTCGAGAATGGGCAGGACCGTTGCGCATCTCACATAATGCAGCGCACGGGCTTCTTGGAATTACATAATTTCTTTTTGCAATTGGGGTCAATCGTACTGCGGGCTGAGGTCGTAATAAAAGAACTTGTAGCGAGCTTTGATTGCTCTACGTTGTGTTTATAGTCTAGCTCGGCGTCCGGTTGCGATCAAAATAAAGAGCCATCTGTATTCACTGGCGTCTCGCAGAGATAGTCACAACGAGTTGCTCTCCTGTTCAACGGCAGTCGATAAGTCAGATGCCCATAAACATTTAAATACACTGACCAGCATTACGCGAGTGAATTTTAATCATGACCGAATTGACTTCAGCAGTAACGCGGCACCGATAACGCAGTAGCAACTTGACTTCGCAGTACCTCTACCCACGTGCTTCACTCGTACGTGTTGACCCTCCATGCGGTTGTCAGCGTCGTTCAAAATAATGCACCGAAGTTGCTAACACGGGTTATATTAATTAAAAATGGCGAAAGTGATGGATCTGATCGGCGCGATCGACGCCAACGCGAAGGACTACGACGTCTTCCTCGAGGATCTGCTGTCCGTCAACGACGATCTGCCCTCCGACGTCGACGCGGTAACTGCGGAGCTCGACATAACCTCAAAATTCGGCACTTTCGCCGGCTGAATATGTTCGCAATTTATCGTTGCTCAATTATCTTTTCAGGTGAATAATTTGCAAAACGCGGTTGTCGCGCACGTGAATTCACGGCTGAATCAGTCGACGACTCGTCACGACGGACTCAACATCCTGTTGCATGTTTTGCCGCGATGCAACAAGGATGTTCTGACCAAGTACGGAGCCTTCTGGATCACCAAGGCCAGCCAAACGCTGGAGAGCAGTCAGAGCAGTCAGAGGGAAATCGCTCTGGCTTGCCAGGTTCTCGGAAGTCTGGTCACTCTGTGCAAGGATATTCCGGAACTGCAGAAACACATATCGATGCAAACAGTGAAGCAGCTGGTTATCACCATCGCCAATCTTGAGGCGGACAGAAAATGTGGCGCCACTTTTTTCCTCATTGCCACAGTTTTGTATCATTACAAAGAGCCCAGCGAACGTTTGCAGGTCAGGGTTTAAAAGAAAAAATTTAATGGATATTGAAAGTTGCTGTATTTTGTTGGTCACTAGAGTTTTTTGTGTAAATTTTTAATTGCAGACATCAATCAGAAAGATGATTCTGCCTCTCATAGATTCGGACCAGAAGACTCTGGTCAATGCTGGAGCCAATTGCTACACATTACTGGCCAGAGCAACGGAAAGATCCTTCAAGCCGCCTCCCGCGAAACCCACCTACACCGGCTGGGTCTACAGTCAGGCGCTGCTGTGCAACAGTCTCCACGCTATAATGGACGATCTGTTCGCTGGTCTGGTGGAGCTGGAGGCCATGGACATCTGGGAGAAGCTGGAGCTCCCGAACATTCCCGAGGACAACGTGATCGAGCATTACTGCGCTCTCGAGAGAAGATTCGGAAATCTCTGCGCCTATTTGTCGACCATGCTGCGGTAATTCTCTCGAATTCTCGAGCGTCCGTTTTCCGCCCTTCAGCGATAACTTATTATGTTTCTTTTGCGTCGCAGAGGATGCGGTGGCAAAAATGCGGTATCTCCGAACGACGTTCTGCAAGTCTTGTGCAGAGGCTTAGCCGTCACGCCTGCGAACTTGAGGAACGAGGATTCGTTCAAGAAGCAGATGCTTTACTTTATCCTGCCGAAGTTGCACATCAGCCTGTTCGCAGTTCTGAATGCGTTCATCGATGGGTAGGCGCGAAAGACTAAACAATAATTAATTATAGACGCAAAATGTAGAAGTTATTGTTTTTACAAAATAATTGTTATTGTAGATTCCAGAAAGAGTTGGTTCCCTTCGCGATCACGATATTGCAGCTTTACCAGCAAACTCTCAAGTGGACCGACAAGGCCGGCGAGAATCAAACCACCATCAGCGGCAGCAAACCGTTCAAAAACGTTCGCGTAGCCGTCTACAAAAGTCTGACGATGTGGTTGACACGCCTCGGGACGCTCTCGGGCATCGAAATCGTGTCCGAAGATTTCCTTCCGCATCTTCTGAAAGACATCAAACCGGAGAAAGAACGCGTACTCCTTACAGTGAGTTATACTCGGTAACAAAAATTATGCGTCATTAGGAACGATTGACAAATGATTCTCGCCCTAGGTCCAGAAGACTCAGCATCTCTCGAAAAGGGCGCTCAAACGGTTCAAGGACAATCAGTACGAGAACAGCGCGAGTCTAGGAAGCGCCAACGTCGTTACGAAAAATCCCTGCGTCAACGCGGAATTGTGCCAAGTGGCGTTGACGACGCTGGAGAACATTTTCTTCAACGCGAGCTGCAAGCTCAAACAGTCCTTTTACAAAGTAAATAACTCGGCGAATGTGTTTCTTTTTATTTACAGGGAATTTACGCTGATTAACGCAATCTGTTACAGAGCATACAAAACACAGTCGTTCCGTTGTTGTACGACTACTATCTCGGCAATCGCGAGAAAAACTTTTACGAGGAGAGCGACGAGTGCCGTCTACGTCTTCTGCGGGCTCTAAAGGCGATTCAGCTGAATCCACACCCGTCGACACCTCCGCCGACGCAATATTCCATCGAGCTATTCGGGATGGCTTTGAGGGACAGCAGCTCGAGTATCATTCAAGAGGCGAAGCTCGGGATATCGGAGATCGAGAAAATCGCTCATCCCAGCGCTCCGACTCTGCTGCTTCCCGTGAGAAGCGTCGACGAGGAGGACGGGAAGGAGCTGGGAATCCACTGGAGTCGCCCGGAGGAGGAGAAGAATCCTGAGCCTCGCGTGAACGGCGAAGCCACGGAAACGAGCGTCTGGGAGAGATTCAGGGAGGCGCGAAATGAAAACGCGACCGCGGATCAGGGTCAGGAGGCCAATTCCGGATCGGCGGAGTCGGGGAAGGCTAAGCCGACGCTGGCCAATGGAACGGTTGATCCCACCGACGGCCCAACGCCGAGCAAACAGCAGAAACTCGGGGATTCCGAGCCCGGCGAGCGAATGGACACGAGCGAGGACGAACTGGTGACGACGCCGAAGAAGGACGGTTTACTGCCGAATCAACAAGCCAGATCTCCGGCTTACGAATCGCCGAATAAAAAAGACGCCGCTCGTGCGGTGGAAACGGACGCAAACGGCGGATCTAACGAGAATCTCTCTCGCAGCCAGCAAAACGAGGCCTCGTATCTCATGCTCAAAGAAATCCAGGGAAATGACGACTCGCGCGACAACAGCGAAGCCGCGAACGCGAAACCCGCGAACAGCAACGAGAAAACGAGGAATTCCGTCGGTAACAGAGCCGCGCTCGAGGACGCGAACGCTGATGTCTCGATGCGGCAGGTTCAACAAGGGCTACCGGACGATTCCGACGAAGAAGCGATTTTGAGTTTGTTCTGCGACGAATTGAAAGATACGTAATTTCGAGAGAGAAAAAAAACATCTTTATTATACTTTTAACTCGTACTCCGGACTGGTTTTCGTTGCTTCCTCGACATCGCATGACTGAATAAAAAAACGTTATTTTTCTGCGTCGATTCCGAATATTCGTCGTCAATTTTTTTTGTTGTTCATCAAGTTTAACGTTACACAACTGGCTTTATTCTCGGATAGCTTAACTTTACAGTATAGCAATAGCGATGATAAATATATATGTACACTGTACGAATTTTATTATTACAGCAGCGATCTTTCTTTTTGTTGCTATAATCTTACAAATTCAACTAGATCGGCAACACGAACGTTTGTCCTTGCCATTCTCTCCGCAGTTTGATCGTTGTTCCCTGCACCGCATTGGTTACTTTTTTTTGTCATCTTCACACTTTCGGGCCTTTGGTTTACACTGATTCAGGGATGCGTTGATGTCCTTCTCGCAATTGGAATACGCCATGCCTAATCCGAATCCTGCTCCAGTTATTATTGGCCACCTTCCTGAAAATTTGCAGAGGCCACGTTTCATGTCACGTTCTGGCTATCAACTGTCACGAAGATGACTAAAAAATGACTGAACAAAATTTAACTGTTCCTTTTTGTACATTTAAATAATAATATAATGACTAAAATCGAAAAAATATGTAACTAAAAATTGCTCGAGGTCATTCGGATTTTTCATCCACATTCGGAGCATCCGATTCGCACGTTCGCGCGATTTGTAGGTTATGTTTTTCATGGTCACTCTCGGCAACGTTAATAATCGCGACATCCGTGATTTTTCACGGACAAAACGCGAGTCAAACATCGCAGAATTTCGGGTATCACGTAAATTGGGGACTCACGTCTGAAGAAGAGCAGGGAAAACACAGATCCGAGGAAAATACCGCCTCCTGAAAGACGTCAAAACATGAATTAGGGTTGACGCGAAACGACGACACCGGGACATCACCGAAACGGGGAACAAGCGACTCGTCGTTAATTACCCATTTTCAGGACCGCGTCGGTGAAGCAACGGTCCCATTTTCGTCCGATCTCGTCCTCTGCGAAGGTGCCTGCCATTTTTACTGCCCGAGAGACGACGACGACGACGACGACGACGACGGGTGAGACTCGTTACGTCATGCGTGTTGGTAGCTGCCGCTGCTGCTGCTGCCCGAATGGCCCGATCGATTTTACGGAAAAACCATTAGCATTTCGGCCAAAAAAGTCGGGCCAAAATCGAATTAAACCGGAAGTTGCGCCGTCGCTCGGTGCGAATGTCACAGACGAGCCGATTTCCCCTCGACAGACTAATCGTTGAAATTCATGCGGTGGCGGATTTTGATAATCGCGTGATTTTCCCGCGCGTTTCGACGTCGCCGTTCGAAAGTGTCGCCACCGGTTCGCGTCTCGAAAAATCAGGAGCGCACGAGCGCGCCGAGCGGAGCGCAGGTCGGCGCATGTGGGGGGCGGCATCGGGACCAATTTCACATTTGGTCGGGCGACGAGCGCGTCGAGCAGCGTCGTAGCCGCCTTCTTCTTCGTTCCAGGATCCTCGAGTCGCCGACAACGTCCACCGGTCGCCAGCGAGTCAACCGGCCTTTTCGCGAGGACTCTACGCGCGTGGGCAGCGAATTTGAGGTGCGTGAGAATCAGAGATTTGTCGTAGACAATACAGTCGACAGTCTCGTCCCTACCCGGCGAATGATTCGCCACTTTACGCCGTTCTCCAGCGGCCGCGAATAACAAAGAAGCTTTTTCGCAGGACTCCGAGTGGCGTTTTTTTTGTACTTGTTGATTTCTCACGGCTCGAACATGCCGCCCGCTGCCTTTTTCATTCTGTGCGCCCTTTCGCTCGTCGGCCTCGGGGCTAGTCACGAAGAGGACGTTCACACCATCAGATATACCGAGGAAACATTCCCGATCGAAGTGCCGAAGAAAAATCATTTTATCATGTTCTACGCGCCCTGGTGAGTCGATGTGTTTTTTTTTTCTTTTCGTCTCGCGGTTCTCGTGACGATGATTTGCGTGTGTTTTATCTACGTGCGTTTTCTCTCGTTAGAGCCGGGAGAGCCCGAAACTTAATATGATAAGAGCTATCAGTGACATTAATAATGATAACGATAGTTCTGGTTCTGGGTCGCTCTGTGCATGGCTGTAAATTAGGGACGCATACATGTTTAATAAAAATATATTTAAAATTCTTCCTGGTTTCCAAATCATAAATATGCCAGTAGATTTTTTTTTAATAAATAATAATTGAACATTGTCATTTAATATTTAATTTATCATGCAAAAATTTGCTTAGGTGTGGCCACTGCCAAAGATTGGCACCCACATGGGAGAATCTGGCGGAGATGCTGAATGAAGAAGAGGACAGTCGGGTGAAAATTGGCAAAGTTGACTGTACCACAGACAGCGCTGTTTGCTCTGAACATGACGTCACTGGCTACCCCACGTACGATTTATAAATGTTTCAATTTTTCAATCGTCCTTTTTAATTTGGCTCTCTAATTTCACAATTTATCGCAATCGTAGGCTCAAGTTCTTCAAGGTTGGCGAGAGCGAAGCGATAAAGTTCAGAGGAACTCGTGACTTGCCATCCCTGACTGCATTTATCAACGAACAATTGGGCCGTGTTCCGTCGGTCAGTTCAATGGGAATTAACTAAATTCCAGTTTTCTTTGTTTAAATAGAATGAAAAATTTCCGGTTTTATGTTGAGAATACTTTTGAATTTTAGGAAAACGAAGATCCGAGCGCACCCGAGCCGGTCAACGGACTCCTGGAGCTCACGGAGGACACGTTCGACAAGCACATAGCTGCGGGCCATCACTTCGTGAAATTCTACGCCCCCTGGTGCGGCCACTGCCAGAAGTTGGCCCCGACGTGGGACGACCTCGCGCAGAGCTTCGGTCACGACGACACCCTGAGCGTCGCCAAGGTCGACTGCACGCAGCATCGCGCGGTTTGCGAGCAGTTCGACATCAAGGGATATCCCACGTTGCTGTGGATCGAGGACGGAAAGAAGGTCAGTCGGGATTGCGATAAATTCTTTCTTTACTCCAAATAAATAAAATTAAATAAATGAATAAATCGAACGATACTTTTCTGCGTCGACTCTGAATATCAGTCGTGATTTTTTTGTAGTTCGTCGGGATTGCGATAAATTCTTAAGTTATTAAAAGTAACTAAAACAATTCGTCGTTAAATAAATAAAAATAAATTGAGTTAACTTTCTCGGACCCAGATCGAAAAATACACCGGTCAGCGAAGCCACGAGGAGCTGAAGGCCTACGCGGAGAAGATGCTGCACAAGAACGAGAAGGAGGCGGGCGCCGACGAGGAGACCGACGACAGCGTTCAGCTGGTTCACTCGCTGTCGGGCGACAATTTCAAGCACGGCATCGCGAAGGGCGTAACCTTCATCGAGTTCTTCGCTCCCTGGTGCGGCCACTGTAAGCGGCTCGCGCCGACGTGGGAGGAGCTCGGGAAGAAATTCATCGGCAACGACGATGTGAACATCGTGAAAGTCGATTGCACCCTGGCGACGAGCAAGCAGCTCTGCGACGAGCAGGAAGTCGACGGCTTTCCCACGCTCTTCCTCTACCGCGACGGCAAAAAAGTCTCCGAGTACAACGGCTCCCGGGAGCTCGACGATCTCTACGAATTCGTCAGCAAGCACCTCAAAGCCCACGACGAGCTGTGATTTTTTCCATGTACTACAATTAACTTTTAACACGTACTGTAAAGAAAAAAAAACGTAATATAGATTTTAAGAGGGATTTCTAAACAATTTTTGATACATCGAGTCTCCGCGTCGCTGCGAAAAAAATAATAATCCCGGGCTAATATTGAGTGGTGCCGCCTTCGAGCCGCTTCCGCTGTTCTCTGGCTTCCATCGCGCTACGAAGGAAACAATAAGAAAAAAGAAGAATCTCACCAACGGGAGTCAATCATATCGCAGCGATAGTTTTTCGATAATTTTTCAATGGAAAACGCGATCTCTTATTTTTTGTCACAAATGTTTGTATGTCGACGATAAGTTAGGGAGTTTTAGATGATAATCATGTATCCACCGAATATACCCATTGGATCAAACAAAAAAAATTAAATATACATTCTACAAACAAAAATTAAATATACATTCTACGGAATTTCCAGTATCTCATTTTCAAGAATTTCGTTTACTTTTGCGCAATTATGCGACCTGGACCTTTGTGCTCATCGTGTTTCGCGCGTGAATCGCGAATTTATCTCGAACCAATTTACAATTTTCGAATTTGTTTTTGTTTAATACTCGCGCTGTCCGACATCACCGAAATATTGTGGACCGCAAGAATAAGCGTAAATCTCGCGCGATATTTTCTCGAAAATCTCGCGAACGTATCGCGCTATGTGTGAATTGCGTATTAATTTCGAGAAAATTCTCAATTTTTTTTTTTTCACAATTTTCGGGCTTACCAGAATTACCGAAATATTGTCGATCGCGAGAATAAGCGAAAAATTTCGTAAACTGCTGTCGCAAAACGCGAGCGCCGGGAAGAGTGGGGCAAGACGGGACAGAAGCCACGATGGCAGCCCGGCCAACCGCCTACTAGCTACAGTGCCGTCTCGTCGTTGACACTGTGTTTGTCAAAGTTCGAGTCTCGCGAACAGCTTTGCGTCGCCAAACAATCGGTCTCCATGAGCGTGTTTCGACGGCCTAGCCTCGTCCGCGACGTCTGACCGACCTCGGGCGCCCGTACGGAGGACGCAAAACCGTACGTAGAATACTTTTCTCGCGTAATCCGTGGAAAACATAACCTATGGGGCAAGACGGTCCGGCCTCCTGTGTGTTGGTGGAGTCCGTGACGTAGGACGACGGGATCCCCGACCGACCCGACGGATCGAATCCCCGAGCGCGACTGACAACGCAGCCTTTTTTTTTCGTTTACAAACAAATCTCGCTTCCGTCGGAACAAATAGCGTTCGATTTTTCGCCCGATTGGGTCGTGGACGCAGAGCGATAAGAAAAATAATTCTGGTAGGCACGAATTATCCACGCAACGGAGGTGAATTATTGTCGCGTTTTACCGCCTGTTGGCCCGAGCTACGCCCGTCGGTCAACTCGTCGAAGGCGGGAACTTCAGGATCTCCAATCCTGACAACAATCGGTGCGTCTAGGTTTGACGGGATCGCTCGCCTTGAGACCAATGACTGACCAAACCGCGGCTACGATTTATATCGCGACAAAAACCGTCACGACACAATGGTTCATTTTTCGTCCGCCCGCGGCACCCCGAGCGTCGCCTGATCCGCTCGGTGGGTCGCACGATGCGTATATTACCGATCCGATGAATATAGTTAACTTTTTTTCGTACAGCAACTTAAAAAAGTGGTCGTCGCGGTACTTTGTGCGCCATACAATTTGCGCTGTAATTTAAATACCTCGTCATTGATGAGATTTAACATTTTTCGAAAAATCTATTATTATTTACATATTTATTATTAATAATATTATTGTTATTGTTGTTGTTATTATTATTATTATTGTTATTATTGTTGTTATTATTATTGTTATTATTGTTGTTATTGTTATTATTGTTATTATTGTTATTGTTGTTATTATTATTGTTATTGTTGTTGTTATTATTACTATTATTCTTATTGTTGTTGTTGTTGTTGTTGTTGATATTCAGACTGTTGTCTTGTTCGCAGGTCATGGTTCGTAAATACGTGCGAAAAACGACGCGAGGATGTTGGGACGAGCGCGCGATGGTCTCGGCGATGAACGCTATCCAGACGAAGAAGATGGGCTACCTGCAGTCGGCGAAGAAGCACGGAGTCCCGAGATCCACTCTCCGTCGCATAATGAAGCGTCTGGCGGCCGACGGTGAGGTGAACATCCGCTCGCCGCTGGGATCGAAGGCCTCGATATTCACCGCCAACGAGGAGAAGCAACTCGCGGACTATCTGCTGACGATCGACCGATCGCTGTTCACCATGACGAACGTGGCGCGTCGCAAGCTGGCCTTTCAGCTGGCGACGAAGATCGGCAAGGCGAACAAGTGGAAGGACAACACCGCGGGCCGCGAGTGGCTGCGGGACTTCATGCGGCGCAACCAGGAGGTCGCGGTGCCGCCTCGTCCGCGCGGCGCGGAACCCCGGAAGGTCGTCGGGAGCTTCAATAAGCCAGCGGTGACGAAGTTTTACGAGGTCCTCGGCGATCTCTATAACAAGCATCAGCTGACGCCCGACAGGATATACAACTGCGACGAGGTGTCGATCACCTGCGACGCGAAGTCGCAGGGCAAGGTAATCTCGCTCAAGGGTCACACGCCGCCCGTTCCCGGCTCGGCACCCGTGGAACCCGGGAAAACCATCACGATCGAACTCTGCATGAGCGCCACCGGGGTTTTCATGCCGCTGCTCTTCGTCTTCCCGCGGTCCTCGCTCGATCCGCAGTTCACGAGTCACCTCATTCTGCCCTGCTACACCCGCTGCCACGAGTCCGGCTGGATGCTCAGCGACTCCTTCTACTGCTGGCTCAGTCACTTCGTCAAGTTCTCCAGGGCGACGCCGAGGCACCCGGTTCTTCTGCTGCTGGATGGCGACTCGAGCCACGTGATGACCATACAGATTTTGGATCTCGCGAGGGAGTGCGGGGTGATCATACTGTGTTTGCCACAGGGCTGCACGCACAAGCTGCAGCCTCTCGAGGCGGAATTCTTCGGGCCGCTGACGAAACACTACGCGACGGCAGTGACGAACTGGACGGCTACGCATCCGGGGCAGCCGGTGACGATCTATCAGATTCCCATGCTTTTCGAGCAGGCGTTTATCCAGTCGGCGACGATGGTGACGGCGCTGATATCGTTCAGAAAGACCGGCGTGTGGCCCTTCAATCCGAATAATTTTACCGAGCAGGACTACGCGGGGGCGACGGTGAATCCTCCGCTGCAGCACAATTCGGTGGTTGCGGAACCGGCGCAGAATTGTCAGACCAGCAGCGAGAAGGAACCGGTCGTTTCGGCGTCCACCTGGAAGGCTGCGCAGAATTGTAGGGATGGGTTTTTTTGTTGTCTTTCGTTTTCGAAATTTATCGTCACGATTACGGGATGTTTCTTCCGCTTCAGGCTCGGACGAGATGCGAGCGACGACGTCCACGTCCTTCGTCGAGGCCGTTCTGGGTGAACCGCAGAATCATCAGTCGAGAAAGCGGCCGAATCAGTACGCGGTCCCGGTGATACAGCAGAGTTGCGTGGCGAATAATTCGAAAGAATCTGTGATACCCGTGGGGCCGCCCTGGAAATCTTTGGTCAATTGTGAGCATACGGCAATTTTTTTCTCTCTCTTTATAAATACGACGTTTCGATCGGTAATTTTTTTATCGTGAAATTTGCAGGTGCGAACGACATGAGGGGTTCATCGGCTCTCGAGGCGGCTTTGGAGCATCAGAATATTCAGCGAAAACGCGCTCAACAGGCGGCGATTTCGTCGATGCCGGCTGTGCAGCCGAATTATCAGTTGAATAATATGGAAACCGCGATACCCGGACCGCATTGGAAAACGAATCGTACGTATGGCGATAGGAGTTTCTCGCAAATTTATTCAAGTGCAAAAAAATATTTGTTCTCTAATGGTCTACAACGTTTTTGCACAGCGGTGAATGAAATGAGGCTGTCGACGTCCTCGGCATACGTCGAGGCAGTTTTCGGGGGACCGCAGAATCATCCATCGAGAAACATGGAGGAGCCTCAGGTTCCCGGTCCCTCCTCGGAGCCCTCGATTTACAATATGATTCCGCACATGTTTCTGTGAATTTGTGTGCGCGAGAATCCTGTACAGACTATGAGAGAAAAAGTGGATCGCAGTGGTGCACGACTGAAGGCTGAGCGGACGTCCGATCCAGTGATAGATATTAAGAAGACGAATTTCCTCCGGCTCACGAACGCCTCCTGGAGCGATTTTATTCTAATTGCCGATAGAATCAAAGTCGCGCGTCGCCGAAGCCGGCGGATTGAAATTCGTGACTCACAAACTTTTTTATCGTTATAACGTGATTTTCGGTACGAAAATTATAGCTAAGCGCCGTGGAAAATAAATCGTGAAAAAGTGTTTTTTTTATTTGTAAATTTGTTTTTACTACGTCAACTTACCTCACACCTCGGGCTGTAACTTTTTATTCATCGATGAACGAGACACCCAGTCGTGACCACCATCTTTATTGGCTCACGATTTCCATACATCATTTGGATAATTAGTACATTTATACATTAATTTTAATTTACAGCAAAAACATGTACAACTACCTTACATATCAAGATACGTACAGTAATAACATTAATTTTAATGACGAGATGACGCAATGCGAAATTGTTTTAATTTTTTTTCGGAGAGGAAACTACGCTAATATTTCAATTTGTTTTTTTTTCGTACTTTCTATCCCTACGTCACGTCGTTCTCTCTCGTCAGACGAACATCGATATTCACCTCACAAAAGTGCGAACTCTCTTCGCGTTCTATCAATAAATACGTTACAATAGAGCGGAGATTTTTGTTTCTTCTTTTTTCTTTATAAAGTATCACAGTTTGGATTTCGTAATGATAAGACTAAGACTCTTAGGTGATTCGAGTTAATGAAACAAATCGGTCAATTCGATAAACTGCTTCACCTTGCACCGTACTTATTGAGAAGGGGACAGACGGTGTCTCTCGAGTGGCCCTGACTAGAAATCCAGTTTCCGAATGAAAATTACGATGCTATTTTCGCGCTGAGTGTCAAATCGATAAGATATCACGCGTTGCGTTGTAGAAAAAAAATCATATCAGACTCACTCCGACGACTCTGAGAACCCGTTGCACTTCAACGATTCTCTATTGCACTTCACAAAATTGCTATTCAAGCCTCGACGGGTCCTTAGCCTCGCATTTTTTCGGAGGGTGAGTCACGCTCGTGCTCAGCTGCTTCTTGAAATCTGAAGTAAAAACATGTCATACATTATTAGGGTCATTGTTTTACAAATTTGGTAGAATGTAAAAGTAAAACTTACCCAGTGCGAAAGTTTAACGTGGCATCAGCGTTGTGATGCTCCATCTGATACATATCGCCCAGCAAACGAGCTATCGGAATTTCTCCAATTGTTTCCCGAAAAAATAGGAGCTCCACCGTGGTCGGTTTGACCGCCTGCAGGCTCGGCAGGAGCAGGAGAAATCGGCCGAATCGAGCCGGTTGGCGGGGATAACGCGATCTTATATAATCGCCGAGGATACACTGGGCCTGATCCTGAAGCATCTCGACGGGCTTTGGATTCGACAACCCTCTGGTTTCTGACAAAACAATTTATTATTTGTAGACGAACAATTTATTTTCAAGTTACGGTTATTTTTTTAATTATAATTTTATTTTTTTCTAATCCCTCTTTTAAAAAGTTAATGAGTAACGGAAAACATTGATGGCAATCTATTCGAGCTGTGATTGTTTGCCAGAAAAGTCCATTGTAAACAAAATCAGTTTGATGTCAAATTTGACATAAGAGGACGGGTACGGCTGTGCCCGTAACCTTTCAGCGCAAAATAGATTAACCTATTATAGGTGAAATTTTGAAAAAAATTATTTCTGAGGTCGATTTTGGCGATTTTCGGTCCGGAGTCGGATCTACGATTTCTGACAGAAAAAAAATGTCGTCGCCCAAAAAAATATTTTTTTCGAAATCGATTAAAAAAGGTTAATAACCAGTGTTTTCGGGGGTAGAATATGTGACTTGGGAATGATGGTATAGGTTAAAAGTCGATATTTTGAAAAGAAAAAAAATTGGGGCCGATTTTGGGAATTTTCGGTCGGGAGCTGGATCTACGATTTTTGACAGAAAAAATATTTTTTTCGTCGCCAAAAAATATTTTTTTCAAAATCGATTAAAAAAGGTTAATAACCAGTGTTTTCGGGGGTAGAATATGCGACTTGAGAACGATGGTATAGGTTAAAAGTCAATATTTTGAAAAGAAAAAAAATTGGGGTCGATTTTGGGAATTTTCGGTCGGGAGCTGGATCTACGATTTTTGACAGAAAAAATATTTTTTTCGTCGCCAAAAAAATATTTTTTTCAAAATCGATTAAAAAAGGTTAATAACCAGTGTTTTCGGGGGTAGAATATGCGACTTGAGAACGATGGTATAGGTTAAAAGTCAATATTTTGAAAAGAAAAAAAATTGGGGTCGATTTTGGGAATTTTCGGTCGGGAGTCGGATCTACGATTTTTGACAGAAAAAATATTTTTTTCGTCGCCAAAAAAATATTTTTTTCAAAATCGATTAAAAAAGGTTAATAACCAGTGTTTTCGGGGGTAGAATATGCGACTTGAGAACGATGGTATAGGTTAAAAGTCGATATTTTTAAAAGAAAAAAAAAATGGGGTCGATTTTGGGAATTTTCGGTCGGGAGTCGGATCTACGATTTTTGACAGAAAAAATATTTTTTTCGTCGCCAAAAAAATATTTTTTTCAAAATCGATTAAAAAAGGTTAATAACCAGTGTTTTCGGGGGTAGAATATGCGACTTGAGAACGATGGTATAGGTTAAAAGTCGATATTTTTAAAAGAAAAAAAATTGGGGTCGATTTTGGGAATTTTCGGTCGGAAGCTGGATCTACGATTTTTGACAGAAAAAATATTTATTTCGTCGCCAAAAAAATATTTTTTTCAAAATCGATTAAAAAAGGTTAATAACCAGTGTTTTCGGGGGTAGAATATGCGACTTGAGAACGATGGTATAGGTTAAAAGTCGATATTTTTAAAAGAAAAAAAATTGGGGTCGATTTTGGGAATTTTCGGTCGGGAGTCGGATCTACGATTTTTGACAGAAAAAATATTTTTTTCGTCGCCAAAAAAATATTTTTTTCAAAATCGATTAAAAAAGGTTAATAACCAGTGTTTTCGGGGGTAGAATATGCGACTTGAGAACGATGGTATAGGTTAAAAGTCGATATTTTTAAAAGAAAAAAAATTGGGGTCGATTTTGGGAATTTTCGGTCGGGAGTCGGATCTACGATTTTTGACAGAAAAAATATTTTTTTCGTCGCCAAAAAAATATTTTTTTCAAAATCGATTAAAAAGGTTAATAACCAGTGTTTTCGGGGGTAGAATCTATGACTTAAGAACGATGGTATAGGTTAAAAGTCGATATTTTGAAAAGAACAAATTTCTGAGGTCGATTTTCGCAAGATTTTCAGGCACGCGCGCCAGCGCGTGTGATTAGCCTAGTCCTAGTTACAATTTTCATTTTTTCTAATTATAATTTTTATTTTTTCTAATTATTATTTTCATTCTTTTTCTAAATATTATCCTTATTCATTTTTCTAATTATTATCTTTATTTTTCTCCCAATTGTTATGAACTTAAATATTTGTTCTGCAGCCTCGCTATAAATTATCATTACCTGGCGTAAAGAGAACGACCGCTTTCATCGATCCGCATTCGCCTCCGTCGGGCGAGAGCTGCCTGAATCTGCCCATTATTTCCTGTAAAATCGGGTGTAGAATAATTAGTTGTATTTCTTCCCGCTAATCTTTATTTTCATTAATTCGTCTTACCTGAATAGTCGTGATCTCCTCGCGGTACGTCTGATCTGGCGGTAGTCTCCTGCGGACCTGGTCGTCCTCGAGCAGCCCCGAGATGTCCCGGGTGATGGACCACTGGGCGAGATGCAGGAGAAAAAGCTGCGTCCACGTTTGCTGGAGCAGCAGCAGCTGATCGTCCTTCGAGAGGGTCTGAAAGGGAATCAGGCACCGCACCCATCGCACGGCCATGAAGAGGAGCTGCGCCGTGGTCTCCTGCAGCACCTCCCAGGTGGGGATGAAGCTGTGCAACGTGCCCGTCGGACTGTGACTCGCCTCGGTCTCCGTCTGGTCGAGCGAGCCCTCGCCGTCGGGTTGCGACTTCCAGATAAATTCCTAGGACGAATTAAAAAATAAAAAATCCAGAGGCTAAAAAAAAAGTTTCTCCTTCTCTCTTTTAATTACCTGGTACTTCTCGGCGGACATGAGAATCTGCAGGAGCGGAGGTTGCTGGCCGAATGCGAAAGACGCCGAGTGATAGAGACTGGCGTTGGGCGGTGGAAATTGCAGGGGAAGCGGAACCGGCGACGTCGAGTCGTCCGGCGGTTTTTGCATCAGCGAAACGCGCTGGGGATATGGCGCCGGCCTCTGGGCGCATCTCATTCGCCTGGAATGATTTTTTTTATCGTAATTAAAAAAAAAATCAGCTAGAAAACGATTTTATTTAAACGCAACTAAAAAAAGTCTTCTGGAAAACGTTTTTTTTTTTCGAAAATCCAATGAATTTGACAAGAATCGTCTGAAATACGATTTTGTTCTCAACATCATAATTAAAAAAATTAATTTAAAAAAATTGACTGGGACACGATTTTTTTTTTTTAACAAAGAAATCAATTTGACGAAAATCGTCGGGTATTCAGCGTGTGATGGCAAAAAAATCACCTGTGGTGAGACACTAAATGCGCAGGGCTGATGTCCACCCGGCTGCCGTCGTGATGAACCGGCGTGCCCGAGAGCGGCGACAATTGGCTGACGACCGATCGGTGATGATGATTCAGCAGGTTCGAGTTGAAATCGACTCGCGAGGTGTCGGAGAGGCCGGTCCCGCCCGAGAGCGGCGAGAGTTGCGTCACTATCGGCTGCTGCTGCTGATGATGAAGTTTGTCCGTCATACCGGGATGAGGCTTCGGTTTTCTGGGGCCCCGCTCGTGTTGTACTGCTAAACATCAATTACACCACGCAGCTCCATTATTTCTGGGCTCTCACCCGAGTCACGCACGCCACGGCGAAACATTTTCCGGGAGAAACATTTTTCACCTCGAATTTCGCTCTTGTGTGAAGTAAATCGTTTAAATGATTTGAACTGAAAAAACTTCTCGTTTTTTTAATACTGAGTTAAACTGTCGCAAAACGTTGGTAGCAAATTTTGACATTCAGTGCCTGGCAATAATTAAATGTCAGAAAATTCAGAAACCCGGAAGCAGTAGAAAAATCGGTCTTAAAACATTAAAAAATCCAATTCTCAGTAAGACACATCTTTTTTTTTTCTTTCCATTTATTCATTAAATTATCTTGAAAAAGAAAAAAAAATCAATTGTCCATCTCTGGCTCCACGTCAACAATAAAGAAACAGGCCGAACAGCTTGCCGGGTCAACGAGCCGGCCTGTTCCATTACACGAAAAAAAAGGTTAGTTGCGACAACTCCCCTTTTATGACTTGGCTAAAAATGAGTTGCTAGAACGATTCACTTCGTGCCTATAACCGTTTTGTGAGTTGAGACAACTAATAAGTGGTTGTCTTAACTCACAAACGAGAGGTTATATGGACTGACGAAAAGT
Organism: Pimpla rufipes; assembly: GCA_963932165.1. NCBI lineage: Eukaryota > Metazoa > Arthropoda > Insecta > Hymenoptera > Ichneumonidae > Pimpla > Pimpla rufipes. The sequence continues at coordinate 14,525,417 of OZ010636.1, forward strand.
GAGTACGTGAAACCACTTTTTGAGTCCGCCCAACTCTTTTGTTTTCTCCGTGTGATGGACCAGAATAGACGATGATCCGAAGACATGAATCAATGATCGAGCTTATCGAGATCTTTTTCGAAAAAGGCGCAGCGATAGTGGATACAGCATAGCGTGAGAGGGCTGCCGGGACAGGATTGCTGCTGCTCTATGAGAAATTCTCGCGAGGAGCCTGCGGTGCACACACAGCATTATATATATAGCACAGTTATATATCTAACAGCGCGGAGAGAATGCGACAGAGTGAGAGAACAAGCGCGCCGAGAGGAAGATGAGGGATGGAAGGTGCGAGGGTGTTCTGGATGTGGTGGCCAGGCTTCGGCTTGCGGGGTCTCTCGAGCAGGGCTTTGGGTGTAGAGCTGCCGCTGCTGTCGCTGGGTGGTGGGCACATCATCATTAATGAGGCTGAGCGGATAGCAGCCGGTTCGTTCTCACGTTCGCGCACTGGCGTCGCGATATCCAATTCATCCGAAACCGCCGAAGCCTCCGCTTGACCACATTGGCGCCTCTGGATTATTCGATTTTTAATTGAATACCGATTTTCGATACTCCCTCGGCGCGTCTGGTAACTACGACACGTTGTATCCTGGCTTCGGCCGATAGGCTCGTGTTTTGCCCGATTGTTTCGCTCTACGACGCGAATTATAGACACGGACTTTTGGGCATCGAATTCTCGCCTGATTTACCATTTGTAAGCGTTAAAACAGATGCTAGGCGGAAACTGGTCAGGCCCGGATCTGAGCCACGCTGGCCCTGCCAGAGCCCGACCAGTTCCCGACTTGGGCAGGATTTAACGCCACGAATATTCTGCAGTCTTCGGTGATGGAAAATCGAGGACTTGATCGTATTTCCCGCAGAGCGAGCGAACTGAGTTGACTCTCGATTTCAATTTTTTGTGTCACGATTTTTTGCGGTAAAAAAAGCGAAGAAATTCGCCCCGATCGTCGCGACGAGTTCTTATTTCGCATGCACGAAAAACGGTCCGCGTGGAGCCTCGCAACGACCCAATGTTTTCCATCGCAGTGTATTGTACAACGTTGGACAAACATCGAAGCTTATCAAAACATTAAAAACACCCGCAGTATAAATAATGCGATACGGGTGAGCGTAGACAACCGGTGCGCGGTGTGCGTACGTGGCGCGCGTGGGGCCGGCGGGGGCCGAGGGCAGTGGGATTGTTGACGCTGGTAAAAAGAAAGCCGAGGGCGTGTTTGCTTTATATCTCAATGGCACAGTCGGAGCAACAGTCTCTCGCTACGTGATTAGCAATAATATTCATGTTTTTTCAGGCTTGATTGCTCCTTTATCCCGTCGTACTTGATAGAAAACAAATTATTCATCCTCGCTACCGACGATTTGCCGGTGAGTCCGCTGCGTGGAAGCAGCTGCAGTCGAAGGTGGCGAGTTTGTATCCATCAACCCAAAAACCCGGGTAGAACATTTGCAGCCTTAAATCAGGTGCCAGTCAAAAACTGTCCAGGCTCGGATTTAGGCCACATTAGTTCTGCCAGGGCCCGACCAGTTTCAGATTTGGGTCGGATATAATGCTGAAATCGTTTTATAATGCAACACGAGCGAAATCTTGAGGGATACATTTTCGTCCGAGTGGTCAGAGACTGAATTTTTCAGCGAAAGTCTTGCTGTGCGATTCGTAACAATATTCGTATTTTTTTACAACATTTCCGGCGTTAAATCTGGCACTAGTCCGAAATTGGTCAGACCCGGACCTGGGCCATACTGGCCCTGCCAGGGCCCGACCAGTTCCCGACTTGGGCTGGATATTACGTTAAAAATGTTCCACAATGCACCACGAGCAAAATCTTCAGCGACAAATTTTTTGTCCCCGTGGTCAGAGACTGAATTTACGAGCTGTGGGATTAGTAATAATACTCATGTTTTTTTAAAGCTCGTCCCATCATCCTTGATGGAAAGCAAATTATTCATCGCGCTGCCAACGATTTCCCAAGGAGTCCACTGTGGGAAGCAGCTACACACCGGAAGGTGGCGAGCCGAAGGCAGAAACAGCACGAGCGAGGATCTTGGGGGATAAGTTGTCGCCCGAGTGGTCAAAGACAGAAGTTTCGAGGGTCTCCCTGCGTCTGACATTCTCGGGACGGAGGGAACAACGTGGCCTTCGCCGTGTCCATGGTGTCTATATACACAGAGTTTTGTTTGCCTCGAGACACACCGGTCGACCAAGTGGGAATCGGATTATTGTCACGCAGTTTCTCGCGTAGAAACGGCGTTACAGTCGCCGCGCACCATCCGAATGGCGCGGACGACACGTTCGCCGTCGTCGATTTGGCTTGATTGATCGCGCGCCCATCTTTCCATGGGAATTTCGGCATCTGTCGCGAGATCATTTCGAGGCTGCTCCGGCATCCAACAGGCCGGAGTTTTGACCACGTGTAATTTTCTGGCTTATCACGTTAGTAAGTTGTTTTCCGACGTGTCTACTCGACTGGCGACTCAGCACATATATATTTTTTTATTTTCACTGCGGCCTTTTTATTGACTCTGATCAGCCAAAGAACTGAAAAAAACAATTTTTTCGCACCACAGAATCTACGGAAGAAAAAAAAACTTCTAGTCACTAAGAATATTTGTAACTCAAGTATTTTCCACGACAAAATCCCACCCCAGAATTTCCACGACAGAATCTACGGAAGAAAAAAAAACTTCTAGTCACTAAGAATATTTGTAACTCAAGTATTTTCCACGACAAAATTCCACCCCAGAATTTCCACGACAGAATCTACGGAAGAAAAAAAAACTTCTAGTCACTAAGAATATTTGTAACTCAAGTATTTTCCACGACAAAATCCCACCCGAACGAAAAAACCAAAGATTATACGGACAAAAAAAAAATGGAAAATACGTCCAGGCAAATGAAAAATCTGCGTTTCCTCAAACTTCCTCCCTTCTGGCGCCGGACACGCGATCCGAGCACAAAGCTATTTTCCTGCCCGTGGATTGCATCACCGGCGAACGGAGAGAGGAGTCGAGGGGGGTGAGGAATAAGAGGGTGAGAGGGTTCGAACGATCGCGCGGACCGATGGATTATAGGTCCGCATGCGCTGGAATGGACCGCGCCCTGTGCCCTTTCCGCCCTCCAGGTTTCCCGGTCGAGCGGACGCGCCAGAGCGCGGAGATCGAGGCCAGCGGCGGCGGCGGCAGCGGCAGCGGCGGCCCCCGAGTGTATCTGGATGCCACCTATATCCGTAATACGTACGGCGGCACGTGTGGGCCACAATGTGAGTTCCCACACGCGGGAACAGCCAGCCCGTTCCGAGCTTTCGAGGGCCTCGAGCGCCGCGACAGCCCCCAACGACCCCCCGACGGGGGGAACGCACGGAGGGTGTAGGCCATGGATCACGGGCTCACACTCCTCTATCCTACTAAACGGTAAACCGATCTGTGAACATTTCAGCAGTCAGCGATCGCGAAGGCTAATCCCCGGGTGAGTGGGGTTGATACATCACCCGCACTCTGCTCGCTCTGTATCCAGCCTCCGTCTCTCACTCCAGCTCTCTCTCTCTCTCTCTCTCTCGCTTCTGGGCCTCGACGAGGCCTCTCTGTACTGTACTCGATTTCTATATGCGTAGCTCTGTGCTACATATATTTACATCTATTGTATATGAATACAGGCCATCCGCGCTTGCACAGTTGATGTTACATTATTTTATTAAATCGTTTTTTTTTGCAATTCAACATTTTTCTCTGTAACGAGAGTGTAAACTGCACTCTCGACATGGAACGCAATTTTAAATTGTTGTTTTTAAAAATTTTATCGAATCATCGCCCTCGTTGAAAAAAAATGTATGGTGAATTCGTCGTCTAAATTTGATGATGATCGGTAAAGTCGTTCGGATTTTACACCATTTTGAATTTTTCAAAAAATGTAGATTTTCGCTATAACTTCTGCAAAAGTTAAGAAAGTATGACAAAACTTTGTATCTAATCAAAATTAGATGTAGCGATGTTTGTAACAGAGTTTTCTTTTGTTCAAATTTTAAAAAAGTTGCAAAGTAGAACTTTGCACATTGCTTCCACATTAATTTCCCGTTTTTTTATAAAGCTTCCTCTATGAGGAAGCCAAACTGAATAATTAAGCTTCTTCATAGAGATGGCTTTGTGAAAAACGAAAATTAATGAGGAAGCAATGTGCAAAGTTCTACTTTGCAACTTTTTCGTACATAACTCTTGCGTTTCTTGCGGAATTTTTTTTTTTCTCGATTTCGTGAAGTTTGAAAATATTATTTGATGCCAAATTTACCGCTGGTTCTGAAAAGTACTGTTGTTTGCCTGAAAAATTGCAAATCCGATGAGAAAAATGCGAAAATGATTTTTTGCTTTGCGAAATAACTTTCAAAGCTTCAAATCTTGCACGCCCGAGAGCCGTCAAAGTACGATAACACGACTGAAACTGTTCGTTGGTTAGCAACGAGTTATAGGCAACCTGACGACAATACTTATATTGAAAATGCGAGATATTTTACCCACTGACACGCGCCGGCGCGCGTGCTTGAAAACTTTTGCGCTCTTATGAAAGGTTACGGGAGCTGCCGCGCCTTTTGTCTTATGTCAAATTTGAGATTAAACTGATTTTGTTTACCACGGACTTTCCTGGCAACCAATCACAGCTCGAATAGAATGACAACAATGCTGTCCGTTACTTATGAATAACCACTGATTTTTTAAAGAAGGATCACTGTAAAAAATATTTATTTTTACATAAACTGTCATTTGAAATCTCGTAATAATACAAGTTATTAATATTATTAGAAATTATATTAATATATTAGAAACAATATTGTATTAACAAATGTTAGAAGATTGAATATAAAAGTTTGTAATTATCTGGCTCTCGTTTGTTAAATTTAATATATTAGTTTATTAGCATGTCAGGAACATTTCGGGTGATGTAAATTTGCAAACATTTTTAACAATGACATTCATACATAGTTATAAAAATGTCTATGTATATTTACACATAGATGTAGATGTATATGTACAAAGCGATGATCCACGCCCCATGTATTTGCGATGAGTGTCTGTATACAAGCGAACTCGTGGCGCAGGCAGCGCGCGGTGCATAATCACGCACACGTGCCGACCGTGTCCGCCTCTCTCACGGCCGAATTGCCATTCATATGCGCCGCGTTTCGGAATGTCTGCAGCATGCACGACACGGCGGATCCCGCTCGCGTCACCGGAAATACGAGCCGCACACGCGTCTTGTACACGAGGCCGGGGGACCGAGCGAGTGGTCACGCCCCGGGGGGCCGGCAGGTTGACGATCGTGTTGCCTAATCGGCTGGTAATCGGCCGCGCATTATGTACATCGCCGATATCCGACGGTGATTTGATTTCATTTGCGTTTTAATAGACAGAGCAGGAGGGCCCGGTAAATAATTAATAATTTTTCGATTTTTAATGAGTCTCGAATGAATTGATAAAAAACATGTAAAAAGTAAAATAGTACAAAATTCAGGCGACGAAAAGTCTCAAAATAAAAAAATCTCCTGACGTTTCGCAGTACCTACCAAATAAATTTCTACAAAACAAAACCTAGTTATCGCAAATTTATTCTCGTTTACGAATTTCCTCGTCTCAAAGTAGCTGTCGATAATCACAAAACGTACGGAGAAAAAGAGAGAAATAATGTCAAGGCCGTGTGATCTATGGACTCGCGACGTCCGCGTATATTGAGGCTCGACGTCGCGGCTCCTCGCGTTACGTCACGGCGTGACAGGTGACGATCAAAGCCCGTCGGCTTAGCGCGACGACCCGTTTTGTCGCACACATCACAACGACGCATCGCGTCACATCGCGGGTCGGTCGACGCCGACGGATCGTCGCACATCGTCAGCCCCCCCCCCCCCTCCCCCATATCCCCCATAGCGCGTCGCCCGTGCCCCCCGCGTTTATCGTTTATGTGGATGGATTGATGCTGCCCGCCGCGTGTTGGGCACGCCTCGCTTCGCTGCGTTACCAGCCGTCTACTCCCACGCGAACAACCCCCTATGCTCAGCTCGCGCGCTCGCTACCCACCCCCCACCCCCCGGAGGGGGTCGTGGGGGGGCCGCTCACTGAAGCTGCGGAGCCAGAGGCATCGCGCGCATCATCCTCCATCCCACCTCGACACGAACTTTCGCAAGCCCCGAAGCCTCAAACTCTTATGCCTCGGCTCTCTCGGCTCTCGTCATGCGGCCTCCGACGGTATATTATAGATATATGACGCGAAATCATGCCGAGCGCGAGAAAGGAAACTTAAGTGGGTATATTATAAGGCGAGACTGTTTTTCGGGCCGAAGGCTTTGAGTTAGTTGCGGCGGGAAATGTGGGCGGCTTTGTCGATAAATCGGAAAATCGCTAGAAACTTTCGGCGGTTCGTGAGAAAATAATCGTGATTTTAGAGGTATTAGTAAAGTTAATATAACTCCGATTTTCTTTTTTTTTATAACAAAATTAAGTTGAATAATTCTTGTTGCTTTTGAATTGAGGGGGAAACGGTAAATAATCGTGATTTGTTTGTATTAGTAAAGTTGTTATTGCGCCAAGGTTTTTTTTATGAAAAAATTAAGTTGAGCAATTCCTATTGCAGTTTCGACTGAAGAGGAAGCAGAAAATAATCGTGATTTTATTTGTACTAGCCTATATATGCGTTTACCTAGATGATGCAAAAAAAAACGAAAAAGTAAAAAAAAAGTTTTTACAAAAATGTCGTGAACATTATTTCGTTTGGAAAAAAGCTAATAGGGAATATGGTTGTGTACGCGCAAAAGTACATCGAAATGAAGCTTTAAAAATTTCGTTTTTTAAATTAAAAGTGCACTTCTTCCGAAATTTCGACAACCCACTGAAATCGAGGTTACTTTTTTTTGGATCGATCGAATCTGGATTTTCTCCTTTCGTTCGAAAAAAAACTCAATAACGAGGAGCGGCAAAACACGATGTCTTGATTTTAAAATTTTTTTACTGAATTTTAAAGCCGGATCTTGAAAAATCGCAGATTTTTTCATACCCCTTGCGTTTCTTGTGTACTTTTTTTTATTTCGTACAGTTTGAAAACCCCATCCGATGGCAAATTTCGCGTTGATTCCAAAAAGCACTGTTGTTTGGCCGAAAAATAAAAAAATCGACGAGAAAGACGCGAAAAATGTTTTTTTCATCTACAAATATAATATATCCCAAACATGCACCCGAACAGCCTTCCCGAAATGATCTTAAAAAACCTCGCATACCCTCCGAGTTGTCAATCTACAATAGCATGCCAATCAGAGAACAAATAACCCTACAACAATACTTATATCGAAAATGCAAGATATTTCACCCACTGATTTTTTTTTTCATTTATCAAAAAATTGAATTGAATAATTTCTGTTGCGTTTGAACTGCGAAGAGACTCGCGACGACGAGCTGTACGACAGCGTTAACTTTTTTCTTCACGCTGCGAAAAAGCTTTTCACGAAGAAATCAAAAGCACACAAAGTCCCCGAGCTTTTTCGCTTTACGCGCGGCACAGAGTAATTCCCGGCGGAGTTTTCGCTCCGGCTGTTAATCCTCGTACGTGCGCAAAACGAAACCTCGAACAGACGCAGAGCTGCGAAAGGGTTGACGAGCGAACGGGCGACAGGGCGGAAAGGGAGATTTCGCTGAGAGAGCGAAAAGGTCGTCGGCGGTGGCGGTCTCGAATTATGAGCGAAAACAAAGAGATTGGAACTTTCCGGGTCGAACAGTCGCAGGAGCAAAATCACAAGAGCGAGAGGGGGCGAAGTTGTAGCCAACCGATTGAGCGTGAAACGTGTCGGCGCTCAAAGTTTGCTACATACACATAGACGTGCAGCACAAGTGCCGCGACGGCGCGGAAACGGGCGCGGGGGACAAGTGGATTTGAAGCTGTGTACATTGGAGATGATGTTGACCGTACGCCGGGAAAAAATAGGCGACGGGATACAGCGAGAGAGTCGAACGAGCTCGCGACAGTATTAAAGTATCGTCCTCGTGTGTCGCACTCGCGACACGTTCGCCGTCCGGCACCGTCCGGTTGACACGATTTATCGATTTGGCCGGCGAGTCCGAGCAACAACAAAAACACTGCGTTCGTAACCTTCGCTTGCAAACAGATTAATCGCGCTTTTTGGCCTGTTCGATTTTCCACATTTAACAGAATCGAAACCGAATTGAATACATTTTTTACCAATTTTGACGTTTCACATCAACGTAAAATATTAAGTAGATAATGCTTAAAATTGGTCCCTCGATCCCTGTGATTCCTACGAGACCAACGGCCAATCGGAGCACGAAAAAATTGCTAGGGTAGAAGTACCGTTTGCAGCCACTGTACCATTTGTGGCCATTTTCACTGTAATTAATTCCAAATAATTGTTTTCCAGTATTCCAATGCTGATACCTTAAAAGTATCCTTACAAATTGACGAGATTATCCATCCCATTTTTTTCTTAATTAGCAACATAAACAATTAGGTTGTTTCGAACTTGGTGGGCCATAGGTGTCCAAAAACGGTTCTTCTACCCTACTTAACGATGAATTTCGCATTTGTCACTCGTGAGCTTTTCACGGGAGAGAATGTTTTTTTCTTCATTTTGTTTATTTTGTATGTGGAGTCTCCGTGAGGAGGCGACATGTTTGCGAGGTGCGACACACAATGGGGATCGGTGGGACATAATTTATGGATGTTTTGCGACGGGAGGTCTGAAAAGCTCGATCGGCGCGGGGCTGACTGCGGTGACGTTGGATCCGCGGTAAGTAGGACGGTTACACAGGTTCGCGGGGCGCGCGCGGCGAGCCCCGGCAGCCCGCAGTGCGGATGCCACGGGGCCCCTAATGCCGTTAATACCTGGGTCTTTGGTGGAAGAGGTCGGCGGTGGCATAATGGGGTGGAATAGGTTGAGGGTATAAGGACTCTCCCCGAGGTTGGTCCGTCGCGCGAGGAGGCGAGACGAGATCGAGGTAAAAGGAGCGGCAGGCCGGGACCGCGAGAACGCGACCCTGGATACATTAGAGGGATGATACGGGCGCGTTTCATCCTCTCTTTCGCCTCTCTTTTCCACATCTCGGATCTCTCCAACCCGCAGAGACAAAAGTGGCGGAGCAAAAACCGCGTAGTCACTGTAAATCCGGATTCTCCATCCCACGATACGTTCGGAAATTTCCGCTGTCTTCGGGGATCAACGGAAACGACCGAGGACGTCGAGTGAGACGTCTGGGGCGCATTTTTCCACCCAAGTCGGGCCCTGTCGGGGCCCTTACCAGGAAACCCGGGCACGGTCGGGCCCTGATCGGGCCCTGATTAGGCCAGCTAAAAAGCTGTATAATTTCGTTTTCAGAAAGAAAGCAAAAAAAATGTTATTTTTTTCTTAAGTACAAAACCGACGAATCTGAAGATCGGTGAATAAAATTATAGGAATAACCGTCGCGTCAGTCCGCAAAACAGAGGAGAGGGGGGGGGGGGGGGCAATTAATGAAGGAGATTTTTCGAAGCGGCGTTTCACGACATCGCGAGCAGCCAGAGCGCATCATCCAAATCCGAGTGGTAAGCCGTCTGGTAATCTTCCGCTCTCGTTTAAAACCATATTTCATGAAATACCGGTGTTAGGAGATTCCGCAAGGGGGTTCGACGGGGGTGAACGGGGGACGGACGTTTCGTTGCGGCGATAACCGGACAAGAGCGCGCGCGAGGCCAGCGGCGAGCGTTATGGTGGTGGGGGGCGTCGGGCGCGAGGACGATTCGGGATTCGCGGGAATGAAGCGTTTGCGTTGCGGGGGCGGCTCGGAGCTTGTCGGGCAAAGGATGATTGCACGCCGCGGGCGCTCGGCAAAGCGCACCGCCGACCCGAGTGACGGGCACTCTCTACGTGCCCGGCTCGCTCTCCACCGGTGCACGCCGGACACCTACGCGTTAGGCGGCCTGCACATCGCGCGCGTTTCGACGTTCGCCAAACCTGGCTGACTACGATCGACCTGTTCCACTGGCCGACCATTCGGCGACCTTTCGGCTGCGCCAAAGAATTTTCTCCTGCATTATTTAGCTCGTGGATTTGTCCAAAAGAAACATAAGGATAAATTGAGAATATTCTGCGGACTATGAAAATTAATAATTACACCAATTTACAGGAAAATATTTTTGAGCGACGAGACAATAAAAAATTGTACATTAATTCGCCAAGCAGGTTGAAAAAAGGCCTCGACTCGGTTACCCTCTCTTTTCTCCCAACCGAATAATCCCACGAAAAAAAAAGAACAAAAGCCTTTTTTCCCCGCTTTTTCGTTGTAATCCCGCGACAAAGACGCGACGAAATTCCGCCGTTGGTCGGTTCACCTCCGCGCGGTAATAATACTCCTATATATTTAATTCTGCGCGCAGGTAAATGGCCGCGTTCGCTCGTCGTCGGTTTTCCTGATCGTCGCGCGGCGCGCGTGCTGTTTAATTCCGCGCAGGTAAATGGCCGCATTTGTTCGTCGCTCTCGCGGCGCTGAGTCGCCCGGAGGGCGCGGGCGAAAATTTTCCTCGGCCCCCGTGTGCAGACTCCCTAACGTTAGGAAGCTCTGCCACTAATTGAATCTCCTCTCTTACTCGCGTCTGGAGCGGCGGCGGCCCCGCGGGCCGCTGGGAACCGGAGCACCCGTCCTGCATTAAACACCCCCGACACCCTGGCACCCTCATCCACGACAAGCGGTCGTGCCCCGCCCCAATCCCTGGCAGACTCACCCCACTGTACCCCCCTCACCCCTCACCCCTCCCCCATTCGACAACCACTATACTGCTGCTTCTGCCACTACCATCACCATTACCACCACCACCACCACCGTCGCCGGTGCCATGACCCTCCGTCCTTGTACACTCGAGCCACCTCGAAGGTGTACACGAGGGTGGGTGGTGCAAGATAAAACTCTCCTCTCTGGCAGCCGGCGTTGTGCCCTCTCCGCTTCCTGCGAGATGCAAGTCCAGGCCAAGTGGGAAGAAGAAGCGGGAGAGAAACGAGGAGGAGGAAGGGTGGGAGGGGGGGGGGGGGTGGAAGAAAAAGAAAAAGGTATAGGTGGAGATATAGAAAACTGAGAGGTGCTCCGAGAACCCGGCATCCTGGTGAGCAGCGACTGAGACGTCGCCCGGAGCGGTGAATCGAAAATTGATACACCAAGCGTCAAAGACGTCACAGGGCGAGGTGCAAGTTGGCGTGACGGGACGATTTTTCTCGACGAGTGAGATCGTAATTTTTGGGATCAAAAGCCGAGGCGATTTTTGGTACTAAGGGGATGAAGATGTTTGGGGATTGTGGTTTAGTCATCTGGATGCCAGGTGAATATTTTTTTCACAGGTTTCCACGATGAGGGAGAGATTTGAGATTTTTTTCGTCCGGAGGGAAGAAAGTCGCGAATAATTGAGGAGGTGGGACGTGTCTGTCGAACGCTCCTAACCAAAGGCTATCGATTCGATTCGGACTCCTCCCCCTCGGGTCCAAAGGGTTGAAGTATAATCCTGGCGAACGGCCGAGCCGAGCGTGAAAGGCCAAAATTAATAGGATTTCGAGGCGAGAGGGGGTCGCCCTTCTTCGGGAATCGAGAGCTGATATGGATTGCAAGTTTCTCAGTTTCGATCGGCAAGACGAATTCTGTATGGCGAAATTGTCGCGCGATGAATATCAGAACAGTTGGAAATACAGAATTGAAACATCGAGACCTACATAAAATTTCGGCCCAAAAAGTAAAATTGTTTAAACTTTTGGGTTAAAATTATTTTAAAAGTTAAAATTACTAAAAAATAAAAATTATTTCAACTTTTTTGATGAAAATTATTTTCATAGTTAAAATTACTAAAAAATAAAAATTATTTTAACGTTTTGAATTAAAATTATTTTAAAAGTTAAAATTACTAAAAAATAAAAATTATTTCTACTTTTCTGATTAAAATTATTAAAAAAAATGGATGTGGTATTTTTGTAATGCTTGGAAAATCTTTTTGTTAGAATCAAAGAAGTCCTTGTTTTTTCTTATAATTTTTCAGTGGACGTTGACAATTTTTTAAAGTCAATATTTTGCAACATAACAATAATAATAATAATACTAATAATATAATAATATATGTGAGGTACTTACCGTCTCTGTTCATGCCAACTTGAAAGCACTTGTTGAGGCGGCAGGCGCGACACTGATTTCTGTGGATCTTGTCGATTGGACAGTGTCCTGTCATAGATCCATGGACTTTGCAGGTGTATTTGCGTTTGCTGTGAATGCTCCGTTTGAAGAAACCAGAACAACCTGCGTCCAGACGACAGACAAGGAGAATCATGTACAATTTATGTTGGACAAAACGAAATTCGTTATCCGGGAAAAATAATGAAATCAAATAAATCCATTACAAACTTAAAAAACAACTCTTACATTTTTTATTTTTTATTTTTAAGCTTTAACTTGTAACATGGCGTAAAACTCACCGTCACAACTGTAGATCCCGTAGTGCTTCCCAGAACTACGGTCATCGCATACCTTGCAGGGAATGTCGAGCAGACGGTCTCCTGAAATTGTGTTCCAAAAATGCATATTCATTTATCGAGTGAATTCAGTGGTCATGGCTCATTCCATTTTACAATCGGACACGAATAAATACATTTTTTTTAACATGCGACAAATTATTTACGTGGTCGATATAAAAATAACCGGACGAGAGTGACGATTCCGTATAATCAGAAACCTCGAAAAAAAAAATCGAAAGCAAACGACGAGATTGATCGACGAAGAAGATTTGAGAGAGCAAAATTAAATGATCGGCTTAAAGAAAAACGTCGAGGGTGTGGAACGAAGCTACGGTCGCTGATCTTAAGAGCCGAGGCGCTAATCCGTTCTCTCCCTTTTCGCGGCCACCCTAATCGTCCTAATGATCCGCGGCAAGAAAAACACGGTCGTGCCTAAGCCAACCGCCGAGGCTTCTTCCCCTTTCGCGTCAAGACATCCGCACGCTGTCGTCTCGCGTCGCGTACATGCGAAACAGAGCCTGATGCTCGGCGAACGATCATGTTTACCATGAAAATCTACACTGCGGATTATAAACTCGTCTGCGGCAGCGATTAATTGTACCGTTTTAGCGAAATTTAATTGCGTCTACATTCAATGGTTTCTTCAATTAATTAGTTTCGCGATAATTTCTCGTTGCACAACCGAAATACAATTCGCACCAATTAATTTTTTAAACAGCAGATCAATTCGTTTTTTAAACCGCGGATCTTTCCATCGGAAGATTGAAAAAAAAATCTACGAACTAAATTTACAGCCGAACAAAAATAATCAATCGGCTTTTCGATTAATTAACTTCACCATAATTTAATTAAATTTTCGAACTGCAGATTCGTTTAATCCAAATAAAAAAAAAATCCGTAAACGAGATTCCCAACCGAGATGACAATGGAAACGAATAAAAATCCAACCGAAAATTCGTCGACGAATCAGAGGCCACGAAATCCGCCACTCGTCCCTAAAAACCGCGCAACGTTATACAAAATTATACAAAAAATGTTAAAAGCTGCTTACAAAGAAAGTCACAAAGTCAATAATAAAAAAAGAATAACAAACCCCGTATCGACGAATAAAAAAAAACAAATTTTCCACTGACCTGTGCCCATCCTCCGAACCGGCTCAAAAGTCGAACATCCCCGTTGCGAGGATTTACGCTCCGAATGATATCCGGCCGTGGATCAGCAGCTTCCGTCGCCCGTCAACGTCGCGACACTCAAAACCCAACTCCGCGGCGGTTCCCGACTCGGCGAACGACTCTACGCGTTTCGATGATTCCCGGCGTTCCGCGTTCTCTCCCCGGTGGCTCCCTGGCTCCGCGGGGTCTTGACGTCCAAGTCTCGACCCTCCTCCGGGTTGGCTCGTTGGCTGGCCGTGTTGTTCACGCGTCCTCGTGCGAGGAGGGATGGTGCAGGGGGCCAGGGGGGCAGGGCGGGGGGAGGGGGGAAGAGGGGGGGGGGAGACGCGAGCGTTCCAGCACGATAGTTCGACTCGTCGACGTATCGGTGTCCGCCGGGTGGTCGGGAGAGACTCGACTCCCGGGACGAGATCGTGGGGTGCGAGGGGGGCCAGGGAGGGGGGGCTGAAATCGAGCTTTCCACCCGCGTTGCAAAAGGCGCCTAGGTAACTCGCTGTTACCGCGAAGACTGCGAGACGTAAAATTTCTCTCGTTTTCCCGCTGACGCGCAAATTCCGTACCCTCTCCCCTCTCCCCGCTGCCCGAGCTACGAAACAACCTCTCGCAGTCGTGTATTATACCCGGTTACAGGCGCGCGCGCGTGCGAGAGCCCCCCACGTGTGCGTGTAACGCGAGCGAGGACGGACGAACTCTGGCGTAACACCTTCGTGGCTGGCTGGCTGCGCGGCGACGATGGCGATAGTGGTAGCGGGCTGCAGGGGGTGCCGAAGAGATCGAGGGGGTTGAGGAGGGTAGGAAAAGGAAGGGGGGGGACGGGGGGCGGGGGAAGGTTCGGTATCCGGTGGATCCAGGACGTAGCTGAGGCCGATCTTGACGCTTCGATGTCCTGTTCTGCCCTGTTCCGCACCAGCTCGGGGGGTGGTCGTGAGTTCCAGGGTAGTGGGAGGGTGCGGGGGGTGGGTGGGGGGGGGGGGGCGCTCTCGGCTAGTGCACCAACACGCTCCACATCTTGTAGCGGGCTCTGTGTTATATATCTCTCGCTCAGTCTCCCTCTCTGTCGGTTCTCTGGGTACCGTCGGACTTGCTGGCTGAGTGGCTGCCGCTACCTCGTCACGGCGAAGCCCGGCACGCAGGGGGCTGCAGCTCTGCCGCCGCCGCGGCCGCCGCCGCCGCCGTTGCGCTAGTTAGCCAGCGACGGGGGCGGCGGCTCCGCGCGCGCGAGGCCACGTTGTCAGCTGACTCGGCGGCCGGGCCGATTCCCGACGCGATCCTCGGCCGCACCACTATGTCATTGGTTGACTCCCACCCCCCACCCCGGGCAACCGGGGTTGACGCTTGCGGTGCGCGAGCCGCTGCGGGGGTGGTGGGCGGGGCCTGCGCTTTCGGGGGGTCGCGAGTCGGGATCGGCCACGCCCCCAACCCCCTCGAGATGCGCGCGGGGGTTGCGATGTTATACGACGATGTTGGCGCCACGTTGAGCTTGTTTCCTCCTGACGCGATTGCGAGGAAACGAGAGAAAAAGGGAAAAAAATAAAGTTCTCGGAAGGTGGAGGGGGTGGAGGGGAAAAGGGGGTGGGGGTGGGGAGAGGGCGCTTTTTCCGAGCTGATTTATGTTGTATAGACGTGGAGTACGCGGGGCATAAAAAGATCCGTTGCGAGAGGCATTTGCACGACGTTAAACGCGTTAGTGGCTCCCGACGCGCATGAGGTAACTCGACGAGCGAGAGTCGGCAATGCGGGGAAATAGTCACGAGGGATGAGGAGCGAGGAGGCGGAGAGGAAACTCGGAGAGAGAGAGAGTGGAGGTGACCGAGTCGCAATTTTCGGGGGCGGAGGCGGGAGGGATTGTGATTTTCGGGAGTGAGGCGAACAAGGTAGTTCGCTAATGACCTGGGAGGAACAGGGAGTAGTCGGCTTTTTTTCGGCTAGTTTCGTGTTTCGGTCTGTTAATGCGTTTTTTTTTTCGTTTGCTAATGAGATAAGTTGAGATTTCCGCGCGTTTCGTGGTTACTGTAATTAATAGCGAATTATAGTTGATAGTTGGAGAAATTGGTCTGCGTGAAAAATTGACGCGTGGAACGATTAGAAATGAAAATTACTTCTAGTCGTTCCACGCGTCAGTTTTTCGAGGGAAATAATATTTTTTTCTTACAGTCCACAGAGTCACCTCAGTTTTTTCGACAGTTTTCCGCGAAGTTTCATCAGACCTCCGTTGGTTTACGCGTGTTTGTCTTTTCGCAAAACGATTTATTTGATATTTGCCGTTGAATATCAATCGTCGCGCGTTAAGCGCCAAATTCATTCACCGACGCCGCGAGCGGAATCGCCGAGTCGGCGGGACGCAAAAGCGGAGGGTGAAACGCGCGCCCTAAAGTAGATAAGCTCGGCACGCATCATAAAACTGCGTTTACACGATCTAGCGGCTCGGTCTGCACGGTACACCGCTCGCGCTGTCGCGAAACTCGCGAATCCTCTTTCGCCCCGTTCCGGGCCCCTCGCGCCGCGCGCGCCAAGGAGCTTTTCGAGCTCGCAACGCGGCGCGCGAGAGTCCTGAAAGTGGTAGAGCGCTTCGTGACACCGACAATACACTCGGTCGCATTTTCCTCGTCGCTCACCCGGATCCACGGAAAGCTCCCATCAAAAGCGCGAAACGGAGCCCCGGGTCGTGGGCTTCGCTGCGGAAAATGTTCGAACTCGACGGTGCCGCTGGATTTAAAAATCAATTCGGTGCCTTCGTCGAGAAAAAAAAATTTAACTAAAAATTGTTGTGCAGACTGAGATAAAATGAATTTTATTTCGATCTACAAAATGAAATTAATTTTATTTCGATCTACAAAATGAAATCAATTTTATTTCGATCTGCAAAATAGAATGAATCTTACTTAACTTTATTTCGATCTGCAAAATAAAATGAATTTTACTTAATTTTACCTCAATCTGCAAAATAAAATGAATCTTACTTAAAACTTGATTTCGATCTGCAAAATACAATGAATTTTACTTAATTTTACCTCAATCTGCAAAATAAAATGAATCTTACCTAAAACTTGATTTCGATCTGCAAAATAAAATGAACTTTACTTCACTTTATTTCGATACGCAAAATAAAATTATTTTTACTTTATTTTATTTATACCGCCAATTTTCAAATATCATCTTTGCAAAGGAAAATCGAGTTTATTTTACGAATTGAAATAAAATAAATTTGACTTAATTTTATTATTTCAATCGCGAACAAATCGCTGCTAATTCGACGATCGAATTCGTCCTGCGTCCCGGTGTCGTCCCTTAATTCCCCGCCTCACACCCCCGAGGGCCGAGAGTGGCACGTGCAGGGATCGAGTCGAGTTTGCTCTTCGATTTCGCCTCAGTGTAGCCGAGGGGCGGTGAACCGCGCTCGCCTCGACTACGACGTCGTCGGCTACGGGTCAGCCGGACGGCTGTTGAGTCGAAGGCGCCGTCGGGCGCTTCGAGGCGTCGCCGTGTGTGTTCACTTGAGCCTCGCCCGTTCGCTTGAACAAACTCCGCCGAGGCCTCCTGACCACCCTGTCAGGCACGCCTCGAATCCTCTCGACCACCGTCGGCCTCGCGGATTTGGGTACTCGGGGTTTATCGCTCGACTACACTTTGGTTTGGCCGAGTTTAAATCCCACTGTCGCCCATGTAGCCCGACGAACAGGTAGCTCGAATTGAGAGCGAATTATCGGTGCCAAACATCACGAGATTTAATCAACATTGAATCGAAAATCGAAAACCTCCGGAAGGAAATTTGAAAAAAAAAAAAAAAAAAAAAAATGCGATCCTGACATGAAAAAAATGAAGTCAGCAGAATGTCACGATGATATGTGTCAAATTTTTCGAGGTCACGTGAGTTCGGATGCGCTGGGGTCAGGCTAAGTGCCAGGGGGTTAAAAAAATGCAGTGACAGAATTTATCAATCATTTTTCGTAAATATCGAGAGCGATCGATAGGACTCGGTGTGTAACATCGCCAGGTGCCTCGCCACCTTGGTAACTTCCCTCTCCACCTCGTTCGTGTCCGCTCGAGCCTCGCACGACGCGGGCGCAGGGAGGGGTTGTTTTCGTGAAACCGAGGGTGGACTGCAATCGTCGCGTTCACAGTCCTTCGACCAGTCGATTACGAAGCTTTGAATTTATATTCCTCTGCTTCGTGGTAAAAAAAAAACGTGAAAATAAAAAATGTTGGAACGCGGATGTCTCGACGAGAGATGCGCGATCACCGATCCTGGACGAGCTGGAAATCATCGGGATCCTCCGACGGTTCAGGACAGAGGAGATTTTCCTCGGACTGAGCCCTGTCACTTTCAGAATTCTGGACAACGTCCGGTGAGTTTACCTCCCCAATTGTAAAAAATATAACTTAAGATCATTTTTTTTGGGGTCCGATTTGTTGTTGCTACTTTCTGCATTTTTTCCAGCCCTCCAAGGAGCAGAATTGTCCCATGCTCGACTCCCTGAAAGCCCATATTGGCGATGGCGAAAAAGCACCCCCATACTTTCCACAACCGGGCGACGATCGCCCGGTTGAGCCCGAAGGTCCCATGGGGCCCATCGGCCCGTGGGCCACCGGTCGTGTGTCCTTCAATCCCGAGTCCGGGATGACCGGAGTTCGCCCCGTGGTGGATCGTTATTCGGTCACGAGATACAGCCCGGCGCAGTGGCGAGCTCACAATCGAACGTTTTTCGATCAGTCCGGCGCCAGGATCGCTGATGCTCAGTGAGGACGATTTCTCAATTTTTGATTACGTTATTACGTATTCAATTCATAAATTAATTTTTAACCTAATTAAATTCAATTGATATTAAATTTATAGTTGATAAAATATAATCTATATTGCTCGTGAATTAATGCAATCAATAATACAAATTCTCGTCCATAAATCGATTTCCAATGTCACTGTCGATTTTTTTTAGATCAATAGCGAACGTCGCGCGAGAAAAAAATGCCAAGATCTACAAAGAGACGGACAAGACGCAGCTGGAAAATCGAGATCGGCTGAGCGACCGAGCCGGAGTCGTTTACGGCTGGAAAACCGAGCTGGAGCGAACGCTCGTCGAGATAACCGACGAGATTGAACTGCTGGACGGTCAGCGACGTCGGGTGAAGCAGTCGCTGTCGATCCTGACGGTCCCGGAGTCGATAGCCGGCGATTTTCTGCAGCTCAGGTCGACACGTCTCGAGCCAGATTTGGTGCGGGATCCGGTGGAGGACGAACTCGTCAGGGTGAACATTTATTCCGAATGTATATTCACCGCCGGCAATTAAATTATTTCAACGTCGCGCGCATTTGACGCGATTTTACCGACGTCTTCAGGAAATCGCGCTCTGCTCAGAAATTCGCGACACCCTCGTGAGAACTTGCGAGCAGATTGAGATTCAACTGGTGGAGCTAAAAACCGCAAAGTCACGGATGGAATTCGATTTCACCGACAAGAAAGACGCCTATGCGATTGAATCCGCTTGTGTGGCATTGACGAATGATTCACCGCTGATTATGATGAAGGCCGGAGCCGCCCGAGTCCCTGCGGAGTGAGATTTAGGGATTTTGTCACAATTTATAAATAGATCAATTAATAACAGCCGTTGAACACTTAATTAATGATACATAATTATTTCATTTTTTTTTTCTTTTTTTTAAGGCAATCTACACCCGCAGGATACGATCACTTCACGAAAGAAGCCCTGGAGGCTGGCAACTCGGTGAGACAAAAATCTGTTGACCTTAGATCGAATCTGGACGCCGTGTTCCGGAATTCCATCAAGGATTTGCGCAATCAGGCCACTCGGGTCGACACAGCTCTGGCGGAGAAGGTCGACGTCACTCAGCAGGTCTGTCAGCAGCTCGAGGCTGAATTAATCAAGGTGAGACCATTTTTTTTTGCAATAAAAACATATTTATTATTGTCTGGATTAATTTTATTTTTTTATTTTTATTATTCCCAATGTAAAGAATAAAATAAAAATACTAATTTTAATCGAAATCGATTGAATATTTTTTCAGTGTCTGTCGCAATTGTCCAGCACGGAGGATCTGATCGAGGAGCTACGAGGATCCGCGAAGAGGGTCAACGATGCCTTGAAAGTCGCCCAGACGCGCTTGGACAATCGGCTGCAGCGTCGCAACGTCGAGAGTTGTCGCGATGTGCCTCAATACGGGTGAGACTCGAATTCTCGAATTTATCAGGTCAGCTTAGCTCAATAATATATTTTTTTGAATTTTATCGCAGTTTGATCGAGGAGGTCAAAGCCCTAGGCGAGAGTTTGGCGACCATGGCCACGCAACTCAGACAGGCGGAGGACGCTCAGGCGGGTCTGGTGAAAGCCCGGAGCGACCTGGAGCGCGAAATAGTCGTGAAGAAGAAATCTCTCTACGTGGACCGAGATCGGGGACAATTGTTGCGCTCCTTGTACCCCTCGTCCGAGTCGCTTTCCGGCTACTGAATCCGAACTCACGGCCCTCGGATTTTGAACCCCCCGTCGTGGACATTTAATCCTTTTTGAGCCTCTTATGTTACTCGTTGTACACTTCCGTTTTTTATTGTTATTTACTTTACACTCGTTTTTGAAACTTTTATTACTGTACACAGGTTTTTGTAATTTTTTTTTTTTTAATTATTTTACATCGATTTTTGTAATTTTTTTTTATTATTATACACAGGCTTTTGAAGTTTTTATTTTTGTTTGTTTTTAAATAAATACAGACGTCTAAACTGAATTTGACTCCGATTTCCCTTCCGCCTTCTTCTGTCACTGTCAGTGTCAATCCTCATCTTCATATTTGCCGGGATTTTGACGCTTTCGAACAACTTTTTTTGTACTTAATTTATTTGGGTAATTACGAGTATTCGAGTGGAGCGAATCGACGAAACGAAAATGCCGGAGCCCACGACTTGTCAACAGTTACAATTATCGAGAAGTCAACGTCCTGTGAGATGTTCCGACCGCGTGGAGCCTGTGGGAAAAAGGGTGGAAGCGAAATTGCAGGAGTCGCCGGTTCGTCGAGAGCACCTGAAGATTAATTCGGACGCGACGCAGCCGCATGTTACAAATTGTCCAGAACCGGCAGACAAATCTGTCGATATTTCCAGTGACAAAAAATATTCTGCCGGAAATGAGGAAGACGCTGCGGAAAATCCTTGCGCGCCTGAGGATTCTGGTCCCGGGCCTCTAGGACCGATTCCTCGCACCAGCGACAATTCCGCGCCCCCAGAGTATTGGGCTCCACTTGCTGACCTGACAAAGTCAAGACCAGCTGTGGAAAATCTTTCAGTAACTCGATACAGTCCGGCCGAGTGGAACTTGCACAACAATCGCTTGCTGAAGAAATCCCACGAAAGTGTCAGAAAAGAATTGTACGTAATTCCATTACTAAAAAAATTGCGTTGATTTATAAAAGAGGAAACTAATGGTGTATTTAGACTCACAACGTTCAAAGCCCATCGATGCATGGAACGCGTCTTCGCCCAAACGGACAGAGATCAACAGGACAACAACGTCAAATTATCAACAAGACTCGGTTTGCTTGGACGATGGAAACACGAGCTGCAACGGGAGCTCGCCGAATTTCCCAGCGAAATCAAAGCCATCCACGAGGAGACAAATCGACTGATGCGATGTTCGCACGCGGTGACGCTGATTAAATCCATCAACCAGGATGTGAAACAAGTGCGATGCCTGCGGATCGAGCCCGAGCTCGTGCGCGATGAAGTCGAGGACGAATTGAGCAATGTAATTGCTGGAAAAAAATCAATCGACTGATTACAATTTTTTTCAATCAAAATACATTAATTGCAGGAATGGGATCTGTGCGCAGACGTTCAAAATGTCTATACCAGATGCCTGGACCAGGTGAAAATGCAGCTGCAGGAGTTGAAGGACGCCAAACGTCGCTTGGAGCTGGATTTGACCGACAAAAAGGAAGCGTGGGACCTCGATGTGGCTGGCCGTGCGTTGAACAGCACGTCAGAAACGCTGGAGTGGAAAGCTGGCAGCGCCCAAATGCCAGGAGAGTGAGTTTCCATCGATCCAGAATGAGCTGTTTTTCCCCGACAATTACGGAGACGAAGCAACTGGGGGAAAAAAAGAAAAACGTGGTAAAATTCAATGATGAGCGAAAATTGAAATGCTTATTAAATGTTGCAGTCAATCGACACCCACCAGTTACGAGGAGTATTGCAAAGAGGCGATCGCCATGAGTCAAACGGCCCTGCAGAGATCAAGAAACCTGCGATCCAATTTGCGTGACATCTGCGAGAAATCTGTGCACGATCTCCGGGCCCAAGCGGATCGCGTGGACATGACGCTCACGAGGAAGATCGACGAGGTCGTGCAGATCTGCAGGCGCATGGAGAACGAACTGAGCCTGGTGAGACTTTCACGAATAAATTATTCGACAATATATTGCAAATCCGTAGACCACGATAATGATTTACAGTGCCTGAAATCACTGGCGGACGCCGAGACTCTGGTGGAGGAGGCTCGAGCGGGCACGAGGAGACTAGACGGTGCCATGAAGTGTGCGCAGACTCGTCTGGGTTTTCGATCGCACAGAAGCAAAGTGGAGAATTGTCGTGATATTCCGCAGTTTGGGTGATTTGAGGAATTAATTGAAAAAATGATGTTACGATGCCTCCACTGAAACGAGGAATCCGATGTTTTTTTGCAGATTGATCGACGAAGTGAAAACACTTTCCGAAGGCGCGAGCGCTATGCTGGCGCAGATAGAAAATGCGAACAGCGTGATCGACGAGTTGACGAAGGCCCGACAGGAACTGGAGAAGGATCTCGTGGCCAAGAGAAAAAGTCTGTGGGTGGATCGCGATCGATGTCAGCTACTGAGATCCTTCTATCCGTCAATCCAAGTTCTCGCTGGTTACTAGGATTTTTCTTTTTTGTTATTTGGGAGATAAGACGACGGTCGCCTTCAAGGATGCGGGTTGTGCGTTCGACGAACAGCAGCGCTTTTTGCACGACTGCCGAATAAAAGTAGAGACACGTCAATTAAAATGGTGCAAATTTAATGAAAACTCCAAAGATATTACACGGAAATATATACAAAACAGGTTTTTTCCCTCGTTTCTCCGACGATGATAGGTGAAAAAAATTAAGTTTACATAAACTGATATAGCTGGGGACTACGTTTGACACTAGATATCATATATACACGTACGCAAAAAAAAATGGTTCGCGAGAAGCTAAGTTGACGCTGGGAATTCGCGAAGGGGCGACGAGGCCGCCCCGAACTCCTGATTAAATGACAAACGAAGAGAAATGAAAAATTAAAGAAGAAACAAATATATATATATGTTGAATTTCAACTGCCGCGTTAGCAGGTTATTGTACCGATCGTGACAATAGATGTTACAATAAATTACTAGCATGTCGTTGACAATGACGCGATGACTTACACATATTAATCGTTATAGTCGCTTGATCGGCCGTACCTTAAGAATATTCCTAGAAAAATATTTATGTATATTTTTTTCGTTTTCATACGTTTAGAAACCAACAATATTAAGTATCAAGTATTTTTTTTATAACATGTAACAGTTCTGGAAGTTTCTCTCGAGCTGGGAGCAAGACTTGTACGTGCTTTACCGTTGCGTTTATATATCTTGTTTTTTTTCGTTTTATTTTATTTTTCACTCGCAGATTTTTCTTTTGTAGTCTCCTTCCGTCTCGTAATTTTCGGCTCGTACCGTGTCAACGGTAAGCCCTGCCTTTCCCCCTGAAAGATCGGGGGAGGGCGGTAAACCCGTCAATAAACGTACGTCGCGCAATCGCGTAATACGAAGTAAAGTTTTGTTGAGCGTTCGTTTGATAAATTCATCAGGGTAGCGTTGCTTTGCATTGACGATCTTGTGATCGGTTTTTCACAATGATAAACGTGACGACTTTACGAAATTTTAACAAATAAATTTATCGAAATATATCTATATATAGAGATTTGTCGAAAAAAGAAATAAATGAAATGAAGAAAAAATAGTAATTCGCGATTCCGGAATCGCGATTATTTCTTTACGATATATCGAACAAAATTATAGACGTTGAATCTTACGAATGAACGCGGTGAGTAACAATTATACATAAATCTTGAAGTTTGACGAATACTTAAAGATTTCTCTCTCTTACTACAATACTTGAAAATAACACACTTCAGGTTTCTCTTACTAGCGATCCCCAGCTTCGCAGCGATTGATACTTATTGTGATGCAATACACGGGAGTTTGAGTTTTTCGTTTGCTTTTTTTATCGAATGTTCGGTGAAAGATTCTTCTTAAGGTTCTTCCTTGGCGTTATATTACAAATTCTATGCTCACTAGCTGAACCAAAGAAAGAAGTGATGAACTCGTTTTAATCGCAGCTTGCAATGAGAGAAGCGAATTTCCCGATTCGTCTGAACAAAAAAAACTGAAGCATCGTGAGCCTTAACTATCTTTCGTTTTCTTTTTTCCTCGGTAAAGTAAAATGAATAAATATTCTACACTTATGTTGTCATATATCATCAACGCGCGAATTCGCTAGCCAGCGTCTGCGCGCGCGCGCGTTTTTTTTTAACTAGCATTAGGTACATTATATAAATT
The DNA here is from genome assembly GCA_963932165.1 of Pimpla rufipes. Taxonomy (NCBI): domain Eukaryota; kingdom Metazoa; phylum Arthropoda; class Insecta; order Hymenoptera; family Ichneumonidae; genus Pimpla; species Pimpla rufipes. The sequence goes on from OZ010636.1 coordinate 14,549,729, forward strand.
ATTTTTATAGTCGGAGATATAATGTTTACAATATATACAGGAAGAGGTATGATGATCATAGTCAGCCTGGAGCACATTTATAAAAAAACACGACCGGAGTTGCGTTTGCTTTACACAACCGTGTGGCTTATTATCTCTGTTGTTATTATTATTTTTTTTTTCGTTTCATCAATCGCAATGGACCAGCTCAAACGAATATGAATGATGATTGTATATCGGCCCTCGTGGTGAGAGAAGAAACAAAAAAACACTTCTTCATGGCATATAAAAAGCTAGGACGTTCTAACTAACCTGCTCGAAAAATCATTCGATTTACACGTACTACGAACACATTCACTCACAGTGACACTCATCAGCAATTTGCGTCCGGTCGCGAGACGGCCCGAAGCCGGGTTGTTTGCGTTTATATCTCGGGATAATCGGGGAAAGACAAAAAAATGGCTGGAAGTAACAAACGCTCGGCGACGACAGTCATCAGCCGCCGAGCCTGAATCGACTCGTTTGTGTCGTCTAGCTTCAACGATAATCAGCAGCCACCGATAAAATCCTTCTACCGCTTTACTGATGAATTAATTATTTAAAATGCCACTTGTTAATCACACAGTCATCAAATATTTACACGGATCCGAGACGTCGTGAACCCATCGTGCGTCGTGAAAATTGATCGTCCGCGCGATGCGAGTTTGAGAGGCAATGAGTATAAATATAAGAAAGATCGCGAATGACTCTGACGTTCGGAATGACTTTGATGCGTTGGACGGGGGGAAAGAGAGGGGGGGGGGGCGATTTATTTTCTCTAAGCGAGTTTCTGTTTCCGGCGAAAAGACTAGGAGAAATCGAATACGGAGACTCTATTGGCGTTAAAAAATCGAAAATTGTTTTGCGAAAAAGTCGGGTTAGAAGGGATCGTGCAAAAATTAGTCGTCGATGAGATGGTCCACGCGTTCGTGATCCTCACGCAGTCGAATGCATCACACAATGGGGACACGCGCGTTCATCACACATTTATCGTTGGCGCGTCCGTACCACGCGGACGCTCAACTCTTAAAAAAAAGAAATGAATTATATACTTCGGCGTTTGTGTGTTTTATGCGATTGGTAAATGCTCCTCCGGCACTGTGTCGTCCAGTGTCACGGGCTCGGCGAAGCCACGCGCTATCAGCTCGTCCGCGAGGGATATCACTCCGTGCTTCTGGATGTTTATGTAGAGGCTCACGTAGACGTTCGAGTCTATGTATCCCTCGATTTGTGCTTGGCCGATGCTGCCCGAACATATTTGCGCTACCACATCGTACGCTTCCTGCTGCCATTCTCCTGCGGAAACACGAAAACGTCAATATTCCTTTTCCACAGCTGACACGGATGACCCTTCAGTCGCCATCAAACGTTCGACAAAACTTCGACCCTGAATAAGAGAATGGAAAAAAAAGAAACATTGATAATTCTAGGCGCGAAACTCACCGCCAACCGGCCGTATATTCGCGAGGAAAACCTCGATTGCCTGGAAGGGCAACGTGAGATAGTCGAACCGAATCTTCCTCATCTCCGCGTTGCTGAACGTCCAGTAGCCCCCGTGATCGACCAGGCGGACGAGGTTCTGCTGACCGTTGGGGTCGGGATTCTCCACGTACGCCCGGACCCAGAGATCGTGCCACTTGGCCACAACGAGCATTCCCTCTGCGAAGGAAGAACGAGAGATAATTATCGAATCCACCGAAAAATCAGCTTCAGATATTGAGAGGAATGACGATAAATCTTGTGTCACTCACTCGTGAGCTGATCGGGCACGGGCGGCGACTCGACGGTGTCGTACAGTTGCGTCATATTCTGATCCAAAATTCTCAGCGATGGATAGGTGGGATGTGTCGGGAGCAGCACGAACAGCCGGCTCGGCTTCAGTATGTGACAGACGATGATGTCGTTATTTACGCCCTCTACGAGATGAAGATGCATCAGCTCCGAGACCCACGGAATCTCCTCGGGATGTCGCGAGACGGTGATCTGCTCGAGGGTGACTTGGGGAAACGCCTTCTCCGGGAACTTCTGCCTCACGATCTTGAGGGCCGCGGCTATTCCCTCGGGCGGGCCGTCGATCATGCAGATCTTCTCGGTCCTCGACGTCGGATGGGGATTAATGCCGACGTTGACGCGCGCCTGCGAGCTGATGAGACGCAGAAACGAGCCCCGTTTGCCGATCAGCTGGCCCACGATGCTCACCGGCACCGCGAACTCGTATGTCGACAGCACGGTCGCGCTTTTCGCGTGACCGTTGATACTTCCACCTGTGAAAAAATAAAATGCGAGGAATCCTCGAATCAGTTTCGGTGGCTCATTCGAGTTTCGGCCTCGAATTTCATTTTACGGTTCGGACTGCGGTACCTTTTCCACTGTCGGTGCTGCCCTCGCTGCGCACCTCGTCGGTGACGCTGCCCTCCAGCACCCCCGACACCGGGCTGTGATTCGCCGAGTCTCTCTCGCACAGAATCACCTGGCCCTGGCCCTTCGGCTCGCTCATCGCCATCGAGCCGAGCGACTTCGCGCACTCGGTCGTCGCGACGACGCGACTACTGCTCTCCGCGTCGTAGACCGACGACTTGGAGGGACCGTGGGAAGTTGGCTCTTCTTCCTCGGTCAGGACCGGAACGACGGTCTTGCTCTCGGCGCTGTCGGCGTCGAAGATCGTCGCGGACTTTCGTCGCGACGTCATGTCGAAGCTCGTGGACTTCGGGTTGCTGCCGAGAACGACGGCGGTCTTGGGCTCGTCGTACCAGGACTCGGGCTCGCCCGACGAGGCCCCCGACTTTATCGATATCCCCTGGGACGCCGAGCGCCGCGTGGGAATGTCGAGACTCTCGCTGACGCGGCGGGGACTTCGCACGACCTCGTCCGACGAGTGTTGCGACGAGTTGAGCGTGAACGACTCGTCGATGTGAATACCCGAGTCGTAGAGGTTGAGATTCGTCTTCGAGCCTTTGGTCTCAGCCGTGCGGGCCTCCTTGATCCTGTCAGCGCGGCCCCCGTCGCTCGCTCCACCGGGGTCAACTCTGTCGACGCGTCGGCGTTTGTACCAGAAAAAGCCAACGAGCAGCGCGAACGCTGGGAAGGACCACTTTACCAGCTGCATGTTCGCGGCCGACATGGTTCAAGTCCACGGTAGCTAGTGTCACTTGGAACTCGTGCAAACTGCAACAGACAAGGAATAGCAATCGTTAGTACGCTGCGATTAATTGAGTTGTAATATTTTTTTTTACGCGCGATTTTTTTAAGGCTATCCGCACATTTACGATCTCATCGACATTTCGAACGATGCGACATGAATATGGATGGGACCCGATGAAAGTTGTGTCGGCTGGGAGATCATCGGATGGCGAAATGTCAACCACTAAGATTATTATTATTTTTTCGATCATTTAATGACCAAAGGTGACGTAAAGAGATTTTATGCTCTGTATACATTAGTGTTTATCCCTTTATCTTGCAGGAAAATTATGATGTACTGATACTCGTTAAGTTTACGACAATTTGCTGATGGCTCGTTACGTCAACACTGGATATCTCTCGCAACTTGTAATATTCACAAGTGATGTCTTCCAATCGATAATCAGAAAAGGGAAGGAGACCGCAGTTCACGTGGGTTCTGGGCATGCGACAAAAAAAAAGGTTCTGTGGTAAACATGTGTTAACTTGTCGCCCATTTCTGAGAAGCTTTATTTTTTTCAGTTCCATAGCCGACGTCACAAGTCGTAACCATTAACGAGGGGACCAACGCAATCTCGGGCCAAGTTTTGAAGGTTGAGAGACACTCGAGCGTAACAGCTGTGAGGGTTTTTTTTACACGTAATGGGAGAGAAAAAAAACAAGAGATTTATCGATACAAACGACTCCCGAAGTCGAGCCAAGGGAACTCGGCTTGGAGGCAGCTCGAATGCTTAGTTGGGATGATGATGTGAAGCGGCCGAGCGAAAAGAATATCGCACAGTTTGAGGGCAGAGCGACATATTGGCTTTTCACACTAAGAGGCTTCTGAGGCTTCTGACAAATGTAGCGTTATATCAACCTGAAGAAAATTACTCGACTTGCAAATTTCTACGTTTGCTTTTTTTTTTAATAAATGATTTCTGGCATCTATAAATAGATCCCAATCGACAAAAATATTTCTAACAAACACCTCGCACTTTTCTCTCCTCCAATTTTTCGGCTTCGACTCAGAGCCTCGTATTACACGAGGTAAATAACCCCGCTCAGCGTTTCCGCCGGCGAGTGTCGACCTTGGCATCAGCGCATTCGCGAGCCCGCGCCGATTTTAACGGCGAAGCCGCGAATTTCGCGGAGCAGATAGCAACGAGAGCGAGACACGAGTGGAAGTCGAGAGGGAGGAAGCGACCGCGGGGAGGGGGGCAAAAATCTCGTTGAACTTTCGCGCGGTCGTCTCAAGTGCAGGAGACCGGTTCTCGCGCCGGGCACTTTGCGATCGGGTTGCCGGATCGTCGGCCCCGTTGGTGCCCGGAGCTGCGTTAAACTCTCTTAAGGAAGCGAAAAAAGTCGCAAATAAATAAACAACACGCAGCGCTGAAACATTATTCAACAGTCGTGAGTGACTGTTTTATCGGCGTTCGGTAATAGACATAAATAATTTTTCCGCGTAATTAAGTCGAGACCGTGAAACCCGGCGATAAGTTTCCCCTCGGCGATTAGACAAATCGTAACCGTTCGAGTAGAAGTTACGAGTCAAGCACGAACACAGACCATTGACGCTCGGCGATATTTACAACGAGCCACTGTTATCATTCGAAGCCCGATTTGTCGCGGTGTAAACCTTGAGTACTCGTAATCTAAATAAGGAGCTTATCGACAAATACAAATATTTTTTTTTCTAGGCGATAATTAAGATCGACTAGCCGGTTTCCTGAACCTGTAGTAATAGTAATAACAAATATTGATTCCAGTTTGCCATTTCACGACGATAAATGTGTTATTGGTTGGACTTCAACAAAATGCGACCGTGTGAATAATTTCTTATTATCTCTCGTAATTGTTTTCATTAACTAAGCAGTCACGTTTCCTCGAATTTCACGGTCTCACGCGAAACATTTTTTGTCCACATTCTTCCAGTTTCCTCCCAGCGCAAATGCGGCTATCGAGTCCACAGCCGCGCGCACCATCTATGCAATTTACAGTTTACCGAGCGCATCAATCGCGCAGATTTAATGAGTCGCGCGATTTCGCGCAATTTGCGGACTCACCGGAGCTCGAGCCATGCTAGAAATCACGGGAGACCCGGGCGACAATTACAACGACCAGCGGGGTGGGAACGAAGTCGAACTGCGACTCGGGTCGATTCAATCTGGCATATGGACACTCGGAAATAAATTAGAAACGCGAAAAAAACGAAAAAAGTTGTAAATCACGTAAACAAAACGAAATACACTAAGCGACAAACGTGACACAAAATTCACTTTGCAGTGCGAAATTCGAGAGAAAATTGGTAATTTTTCTACACGACGCCGAACGACAATGCGAACGCTATCGCTGTTGGCACGTTACTGGGGGGTAAATTCGCACGTTCACCGGTTTTCAACACGTGGTCGCGGCGCACCGACGAGGCTGATATTATACGCTGTGGGATGGAGAGAACGTGTACTATAGACACTACGACCAACCGCGCGGCGCGCTCGCCCACTCGGCTCTCCTCGACGGTCGAGCCGGCTCGTTGGAATGGAACAGGAACACCGAGAGACCGCGAGGAGAAAGAAGAGGGCGACGGGGGGAGGGAAGAAAGCGGAAACCCGGCTCGCGCGTTGCTGCTCGACGAACACGCTGTTTTCATTCACGAGTTTTACCTGCGTTCGCAGGTAGACACGATGGGACCAAGGACAGAGATAAACCCGGAGACACGAGACGAATTTTTCGAACATTTGTACGGGGAGCCACCAGAAACGTTCGATTGTGTGTTCCCGGAATTTTCAGAGGGACCGACGAGCGGGAAGCGAATTTATTCCATATTCATTCTTTCGGCTGCTTAGCCCCGTTTTCATGGGTTTTTTTGGAGGGGAAACCCGAGGAGACGGAAAAAGGGAATTGTAACGATGACAAAGAAACTTTTCTATATGATGTTAGGTGGGTTTATTTCCATTTCTTTGTGTCTTTTTGGGTCCTGTGAATTTTCGTTCTAATTTCACATTTTTCTGCTTTTTTATTATTTTATTCTAACGCAAATTGGCCGGAAACAAAGGCGCAATTTTTATTTTTTATTTTAGCTGTATAATATTTATTGTATCACTGTCACTCGTCGAATCGATTTAACCAAAACTTGGTGCACATGCTCGACGGGATCATGAATTCATAATGCCTCGTGCGACTATTACGCTAATTCGGGGTTTCGTTCTTCCGCAGAATTATTGAAAAAACGCGAACGAGCCGGTCACGTTGACAATCTTCGTGATGACTGGGCCGGCGCATCGAGCGCGGGTTCACCGTGCGTCTGCACGTCGAGCGCCACTTGTTAGCGCAACGCCGCGATTCCTAGGCCTCTCATTTCATCACATGCAGCATACGCTCAAAAGTGCTGGTCACACGCGTCGGAAATTTCCACGCCCAACTAACGAGATCCCGCGCGGTGGTCGCACTGAGCGCAGCCGAGAAACGCGATAAAACGTCTTGAGTGGATATCCAAGATTTTTTCATTTCGTAATCCAAGCCGCCCAGTTTTCGTATCTGAATAACGTTGATAAATATTTCGCTGCGCTATTTCAGTTTACGTATTTCACGTGCTCCAAATTTAGCAACCGATTGTATCGATTATCCGTTGTGCAAAAACCTTTATCGTCTATTCATGCAACAACCGTACAATCGTGGTTCAATGCGCCGGGAAAATTTTACTTTCGTCCTGCGGTAATTGCACGTGTTCAAGATAAACGTTTTACACGTGCAACGTTATTTCGCAGCTGGATCATTCGCGCACGTTGATCGGCGTGACAACGCGCGAGGCAATAAAAGTGCCCGGGGAAAATTTAGGTGAACCGATAATTGAGTTCGCTCTCGCCGGCGATGCAGCCACGCGGCTCTCGGAGCGACGAAAGGAAAAGGCGAGAAAAAAAATGCACGCGCGCACACCGAAGAAAACCGGTAACCGCGAGACCGCGCCGTCGATAAAATCGACGGGGGGCGCGAGAGCTCCACGTTCGACCGACTCGTAGAACTGGGTTGCGGACGGACCGAGAGGTTCTCAGCTGGAAGACCGACGCAACATTGTCGCGAGAGGAAGATTTCGAGAGATGAGAACATCGGTGTAACTGCTGAATTAACGTGCTGCCATTTTTTTTAAATCGTCACCTTGTCCCAATTTAATGATCCATAAAAAAAAGACTACCTATCTTAACTCTATCTAACATAAAATTAAAGTTTACACAACAGTTTATTTTCTAATTACGATTTTACAACGATGATCTGTAGCGATTATAAAGATGTGTGAACTTTTGAATAGCCGTAAGAAAAACTATATTTCATTACATTTTGGGAGAAATTGTGAGGAAAGTGTACAAGCACAGTCCTCCATTATTTTCGCAATGCATTAAGGCTATGTGAAACATCCACGTCGAGCCCAGTCGGTATCAAAAACTGAAATGAACGTTTTTGACGGATATTTGCGTTTACAGCTAAAAAAAGAGATTCATTCCCTGTGGATTTCACCAGTGCAGGGAATGAATTTATTATTTTAGCTGTAAATGCAAATATGCGTGAAAAACGTTCATTACAATTTTTATTACCGCAGTCGGTATTTCACATGCCCTTAACAGTATTTCTCCATTTTTTCAATAAGATGACCATGAACTTTTATGGGAAACTGATATTTCTTGCCTCTATTTAAAAGTTTACACATTATATTATAATCATTACGAGTTATTATTACAAAAAAATAATTACAGAGCCAATCATACCGTCAATTTTATTTCTATAAAAATCAGGGATTTACAACTCTTAACTTAACGTTGCCTAACTTGCTTCTACCTACCTTAAACTTGCCTAACCTAACCCTACCTAACGAAGCTGACTTTATGTCCTGTATTCACGGAAAATCGTGAATAATTCTCGATGCTGCAGCTTGAAGACCGCGCGAAATGATTTTCTGCGGTTCGAGCAGTCGGCGGTCTAGACGAGTCCGCGCGTCCTCTCGGATCGCGAGGCGCGCCGGGTAAGCCTTCTTTGTATGGTTTTGCAGCGGGAGATTATGTACGAGGCGAAGACACGCGTAGAGGCGAAGGTCTCGGGGAGGTTCAACGTGCGCGCTCGGAATGTCCGGCACTGCTGGTTACACCGTGAGGTAACCACGAGCGAGTTGCCCGCGTGCAACACGGGGTGCCGGGCGGTTAAGTAAGAGGAAAAAGCGACGAGAGGCGATTGTCGGGAGGACACGAAGAAAGCGGTGCATGCAAATGAGGCCCATATCTCTTGTACTTTTTTTATTTTTATTTTTTCTTTATTCAATCTTTCGAGGAATTCTTATCTTCGTGGCTGTGGTTTTCACGGTTGTCTGCTAACTGAAATATCCAGATAAGACACGTTTTGTCCTTGACTAATATTTTTTGCATAATGAAACAAATAATTTCATTCATTTTTTTCAAACATTTCATTCCAAAGGGTTTTGGAGAATTACGAAGCTAAACCGATAAGACATTTGTTTTCCTTGAATAAATTCGTTGCACAATAAGTGAAATATTTTTAATAAACTTATTTAGATATTTGATTCCTAAGGGTTTTAAGGGATGATCAAGCTGAAGCTCTTCGCTTGACCAGAAGTCATTACGCCCACCAAAACCATCGCTCGCCGCGCTTCGAGCTCTCACGTTCGTAAATAGAAGACACGGACGCGCGAGGCGAGAGTCTCGAGATGTGTTGCGAGTCGCGTGCGTCGCGCGCGCGCGATGCGTCATCCGGTTATATTTCAACTGCAAATAAATAAGCCACCACGGCGGCTCTCGGGCCTCGATTTCGTCCGGAAAATCGTGATCGCTGACTATGATCATTATCATCGCTGGAAGGGAACGGAAATAAAACGTCGGTTTCCCAAGGGTGTCCGCAGCGTCGATGACGGTCGTAGGCGCGCTTAATATTGCCGCGTGTAGCCCGCACGGAGGTCGAAAAATAATTCTCCCGTCTAAAATCAAGGTCGGATCGATCGGTTGGAAGGTTTCGAAATTTTACTACAGATTCGCCGTCCCATCGAATTACAATTCGCTCTCTACCCGCTGTGGATTCCGTGAAACGTGTTGGATTCCATGAACCGCTCGGGATTCCATGTAACGCATCGGGCTTATCTATGTTTATCCGCCCAGAGGTCAAAGCTACAACCGTCGCAGCCGTCCGGTCGGTTTCCCCGTACGTGCAGCCATTTTTTCTACCCACAAAAGACAACACCGCGCTCTTCATCCTTCCAGCGACCTCGCGCGAGTATCTCGACTCGATAAAACCGCAGAATGGGCGATAGCCAATCGTTCGCCGTGTACAACGTGAACAAATTGCCATTAGTCACGCGAGCGCGGTTATTGCTGTTTTTAGTTCGCGTTGTACCGCTCGAAACCGAACAACTCCTTATCGTCGACACTTCGAGCGCTTGTCCGTCGACAAAGTTGTTATCAATGGCAGCTTCCCCCACCCCCGCGCGATCTATTCCCGTCTACGATCGCCGTACGAGATGGAGAAAGTCGCCGAGTTTCGTTACTACTCGATCAGCGTTTGTAACTACCGACTAACAACAGTTAACGGTAAACTTGCGCAAGTCGGACGTGTAACGCGTGGAAAATGCGCGAAGACCCGAGCGGAGAGACGAATTTTCGACTGGCTCGACCATCCGGTGTTTTGCGTTGCTCGCACCGCATGGGACGTGTGTACACAAAGGAGGATCGCGGCTGGGCTCGAGAGGAATAATATTATCGGAAACGAGGAAGAGAGGAAAGAAGAAAAAAAACGACACCGGATAGCGCGAAAAATTAATGCGTGGAAAAGTAGCCGGAATCGTACGCTACGTTTGCGCCAAACAGGCCGAACAGCCGTTGCATTATATATTACACGCGGCACGAGTCCCGACGAGCTCAACGACTCCCCGGCTCGTCCGTAACCGCCCGTGGAATGCTACACGCGAGCCGCACGCTATTTCCAGATGTTGTATATACCCGACGAGTCGCCGAGCCGTCGTCGAGCGCAGGGCGACGAGTTTCGCGACTCGGCACCGTCGACGCGCGGGCAACACAACAAACGGGCGGATAAACGTTTCCCGGCATCGTCGACGCCGACTGAGGTCGGTCGAAGAAGCGGCTGAATTTCTCGCGAGTTACGAGCGGTCCAACGTGTTGCGTTTTCGGCCCGTGCGCCGCTAGCCGCGTCCATATTGCGCGAGGCTAACGGCCCGCGGGGAGAGAAATAGGATCCGCCCGTGGTTTTCTTGGGGTTATATGTGGCGAAAACGGACTAACGGACGTTGAGGAACGCGCGATCGATCGCCCGGTGGCGAGGAACGACGGGATAGTCGCGCAGGGGACGGAGAAATTTCGAACAGGATGCGTGTCGAGTGGGACGAGCGACAAAGAAAAAAAAAAAAAAAAAACGAAAGCCGCCACGCCGCGAGACAAGGGAGACGAGCACGCGGGCCGCTCGGCGGCGATTTGCGTTGTAATTACTCACCAACGGGCCGTAAATTCTCGTCGAACAGCTGACGAAGTATCCGCGGAATTTAGCTCCCTTGGTTTGCGTCGCACTGAGTAACCGTATGAGCGTCGAACAACCAGCGGCGCGTTCCACGTGAATACAATGTTTTGCCTGGCTTCTCGGCACTGAGCAATATGGCGGCTCCGGATCTGGGCACCGCGTGTGCCGAGAGATTTATTTGTGTGGTACGCGCCGCCGGACCGCGGGGTTTGCGCGCGCCGCGCCGCCTGGCGGACGCGACGCGAGCGCCGGTTCAGGCGGCGCGGCCGACGCGCGAGACTTTTCGAACGACGTCGGTCGCGGCTGTGGAAATTAGGAACTCGGTGACCGATGACGATTTTTTTATTGTAATGCGCTTTTGTGTTTGTCAAGGATAATTGGCACTTCGTTTTTTTGGGCTTCGCTCAACGGGGATTTGAGAATTAAGGCGTGGGCGAGATTGTCGGGCGACGTTAGGGCAGTTTCCAATGGAAGTCACGTGCGGACGCGGCAATCGTGCGAGGCCAACGGAAGAACAAGGCGGACGAGAGATGGACAAGGGATTGGTTATGTCTGATTGGCTGCCTCGGGCGACGGACTGAGTTCACCGGAAAGTTACTATAACTTCCCGGTGAACCGTGATTGGCCGGCGCAAGTTCTGCTTCACGCGTGTCAAGTGTCATGGCGACGAGCCCAATATCGGCCATTGTTATTTCAGCGATTGCAGTCAAAATTCACAGCCAGTCACCAAGGACACCATGTTTTCCACAGTCGATAACGTAGGGCACAACAGTCCACACAGTCGGTAAAATAGTCCGCGCTCTGTCGATATGTTACCAACGAACGGACTCTGTAAAAATTCTCATATCCGCGAGCGAAATTACAACACATTTCCGTGCAATTCAACGCATCGCCACACGATGCCGCTGCAAAACCGCGAAACCGACGCACGCTTTGATTTATTTCCAGCCACCCCCGACTAAACTCAATGGAGAAAAAGGAACGAAATAACACGAACACACTGTAATAAAATAATTCTCGCTCTCAAGGCTAACTGTGACGCAAATTAACGTTGCCCTTTCGGTCACGCGGCGGCAAACATCTCAATTGAATATCGATTTATTCGCGCGCGTATATCGCCGCTCCCCGCTCGTTCGGCGCGTTGCTCCGGGCCGTGTGGTTCGTCGAACTTGCGCAGCGCAAAGCGACGACGCGTGTTATACGCGTCTTATCTCGCGTGTGCGTTGCGATACCTCCTAACCCTCAGCCACGACCCCGAGACCCAGAGGAAACTTCCCGATAACTAAATCAAATTTCTACCCTCGTCGTTTTGGCAAACGTTGAAATAAAGCGAGTTATCGTATCTCACGAGTAACGACCCGCCTTTTATTTCGACATACACGCACTATTTTCGTGCAACAACGGCGCGAAATACGCAGTGCACATCGAAGGCCCCGCATGGGATCGTAATACGTCGCACGAAAAGACAACCGAGAGCCTGTCCCGATTGTCTCTTTGTTCGGAGGGTCCTGACCCAGACGCGTTAGGGTGACCTTGTCTTCCGAACGCCTCTGCGTAGCCGCCGCCGCCGCTACGACGACTATTTTTAACGACCTGCAGCTCGGTCTCTGGGGCTGCTCGAGCGCTCGACTGCCCCGCTGTCTCTCTCGCCCGCTTCGCGGTCGTTACGACGGCGAAAGGGTTATTGGTAATAGCGGCGCGCAGTACTAGAAGACGTACGTGACTACTTCCAGCGCTCTGTCGCTCTATATCGACACACGAACCGCGCCAGCAGCTCGTACGTCTCGTCCCGCGTATCACGTATATAAAACAGCCATCGGAAATTCGGGAAATGGGATTTAGGAGCCTGCGCTATTCCCCCCCCCCCCCCCCCCGCCGCCACTTGCCAACTCAACTGAAATGTTTGAAACCTATTTTTTCCCGAACGACTCGACAGATTGAGTTCAGATTTTGAGAGAATGTGCTGTAGTATTGCAGAAATGTGCTAAGTTTTTGGCTCCTCGATAATCGTAACCGTTTGTTTAGGAGAATCGAAAAACCAAAAAGTGAGGTTAGGTGCGAGAGGGACATCTCTATAGGCCTTTGGCATTGCGCCGCGAAATTCGCAGAGGTTTCATTACCTCTTTAACGAGCGAGAAAAACCTCCCAATCTTTTTGGCGATGGGGAACGTAAGGCTTTTCCGATAATTAGGCATCGCATAAACCGTGCGGCTCGCCAGATCGAAATCCAATCGGTTGGACTTTTACGCTTTTTTTATTCGACTTCTTCGATCATTCTTTTTTCTATCTTCGCGATAGTCGACCGCAGCTTTGAGGGAATCTGATGAGCGACTTTTCTTTTATTTTATTTTTTTTTCTGCCTCTCGAGACCCGAGTATTTGTCGATGTCGTCTCCAAAGCGTCGGAGGTCCCGAGTGCTGTATATCGAAATTCGAAGGGTGCAAGACTCGAGATAATCCCGGAGATCGTTTTAATATCTGGTTAGTGCGCGTCGCGCTGGAGAGGAAAAGAGAGGGAAGAGCCGGGCAAGGTTACAGCGGTCGTCGGGTCAGCAACACCAGGGCCGCCCTCTCTACCCTTGTCGCGCGCGCGTCGTCGCTCTCGCTCGCTCTCGGCGCGCAGCCCTATTGGCATCCCGTCGCCGTGACGGCCGCGACGCGCCACGCCACCCTTCCACAATCTCCTTTTTTCTCCTTTTTCTCCCTCTCGCTCTCTCGCCCATCGGCCTCTTTGTTTTCGCTTCCACGCCGCGCTTTCTCGCTGCGAAGTATCGCTAATACCCTCCTGCGGAACGCAGCGCGCAAACGAGACGAGACAACTCACGACGGTCACCAATATTCAGGGGAATTTCTGACGCAACGCAAACATCGTTACCGACCGGGGTAACGAAAATCTGCCGAGTGTTAATTTGAATTCGAACGTAGCGGTAATTGCGAGGCAAATTTCAATTTCGATCCTCGATACGCTGACACTTTTCCACTTGCGGATTATTTACTTTGGCTTTAAAGCTTCTCATTACTTATTATACCTCTGCAATAAAGTCAGTGGGTGAAATATCTCACGTTTTCGATATAAACATTGTTGTCGGATTATTCGTTCACTGATCGGTTGTCGAGTTGCCTGCAACTCGTTGCTGAACAATGACCAGTTTCGGTCGCGTTAAGGTAGTCGCCCTGCTTGCGTTCAATTTTGCATAAATTCGAGAAAATTGAGAGAGAATTGCAAGCACTTCTCGATGGTCTAAAAATCTGAAAAAATTCATGCACATTAAAGGTACTGAAAAGATTAATTTGGCATAATAATAATTCTAAAATGTTATTAACAAATTGATGAAAAAAAAATTGTTTAACAAATATTTCGGTGACCCAAGTTTTTTTTTTCGATGAAAATGATTCTTTCATGTTTCTGAACACGTATGAATTTTTTCCGATTTTTAAGTAATCTTTGAATTTTGGAATTTTCCATATATAAAAAAACACCAAAATTCAAAGATTACTTAAAAATCTGAAAAAATTCGTGCGTATTCAGAAAAACGAAAGAATCAATTTCATCGAAAAAAAAACTTGGGTCACCGAAATATTTGTTAAACAATTTTTTTTTCATCAATTTGTTAATAACATTTTAGAATTATTATTATGTCAAATTAATATTTTCAGTACCTTTAATGTGCATGAATTTTTTCAGATTTTTAGACCATCGAGAAGTGCTTGCAATTCTCTCTCAATTTTCTCGAATTTATGCGAAATTGAACGCAAGCAGGGGGACTACCTTAATGTATTTTGACAGTTCTCGGGTGTGCGAGGTTTGCAAGTTTGATAAGGTTATTTCGGGAAGGGTGTTTGAACGCGCATATGGGCTAATATTACTGTATTTGCGGAGAATAAAAAATCGCGTTTTTCTCCTCGAATTTTCTATTTCTCGGACAAACAACGATGCTTTTCGGAATCGGCGGAAAATTTTTTATCGGATAGGGCCTTAAACTTTGGTTTAAAAGCCCGGATAGGGCTTTTAAACCAAAAAAAAGTACGACTTTAGTAAAGTGACGAAACTTTGAAAAAAGTGCGAAAGCACTTTCAATTTTAAAAATTTTCGGTTCTAATACCCCGAGAGCTTGAAAATTATCGGATATTTCCCGATCGTTTCGTTGCGTAGCAACGAAGGGGACAAGTTTTGGTTATAAAAATCCCGAGCGCGAAGCGCGAGGGATTTTTGACCAAAACTTGTCGCCTTCGATGCTACGCAGGGAAACGAGAGGGAAATATCCGATTAATTTTCAAGCTCGAGGGGTATTCGGCTGATTATTTTTTTAACTCCAATTTCGGCCAATAAGAGTGCGGTATTTAACATCTTCGTGGAAACGTTTTATTTCGAATTTCTTGAATATTTTATACTCAATACAATACAAGTTACTGGTTCATGTGAAGATTTGTGCAGTTAAAGGTACAGTTGTTGTAAGTGTAGGTAACGTTGTGTGGGATAAGATTGGTATTTGTAGAGTTTTGTGGGATCAAATTGAAATTTGTAGATGTCGATGTAATATTTTGCATTTTTGGTTCGTCATTCTGTCTCATCTTGTTCATCAGTTGTTCATGATGTCCTTGGTCCAATTGAAGGTACGGCTTGATGGAATTTACGTTCGTATGTCCAGTGATTTTGGTGATTTGGTGTTCTCCTACTCCAGCTTTAGCGAGGGTTGACACTGCCGTGGCTCTATTTGAATGATTCGTGATTTTTTTTCGTTTTGTGTCCAGTCCCACTTTGGTTGCACTTTCGTTGGTCCATTTTCCTATCGTGTTTTTTCCTACAGCAGAGTTTTTGTACCACTCGTCTCCACACTGCCACCTCGGATGCACCGCCAAAAACAATCGGTCCGTTTTCACGTTTTCGCCTCTTTTGGAAATTAGTTTCTTGAATAGGCGTACAGGACAATTGGCAGGATTTTCCTCATTAACAATGAGCCACTTGCTGCTGGCACACTTTTTGTCGCCGCCCTGGGTAGTTTTCGTGAAAATCGGGTTGTATTCCATCCTTCCAGTGGCCTTTCCATTATTGCCTGTTTCTTCTTTAAAATGATAAAGCATAGCAGACGCTCCCTCACCTCCTCTCCAGGCTAACTCCACCGATATTATATGGAATAATTTCTTTTGCAGCCCGTCTGGTGTGTCTTCATCGTGAATCTTCACCATTTCATCGATGTCCGCTTTTTCGAGAGCACTTGCACTTTGCATGCGCTTTTCAGGATCCGCTTGCAAAAGCCGTCTCTTAGCATTTTTTGCGTTTCGAGCTTCTTGAAAGACAGGACTCGAAAACGGATCTACTTCTCTGTTAAATTCTGTAAAGTATTTGTCTTTCAATAATTTAGCGGTTTGGTTCCACATGGTTTTGACGACTGCTTCCTTGTACTCTTCTCCGTTGTGTCTTTTCATATTAAAGGCCCAGTCTTTCAAAATATCGGCGAGACTTCTATCCGACGATGTTGCATCCAACACATATTTTCTCTCTGCACAAAATGCAGTGAATTGCGCCCAAATCGATTTTTTACTCTTTTCTGTATTTGCCGGGACATTTTGTTTTATTTTTTTAGCGATGTTCTGAAGCGATTCATCACCAAATCGCTTTTTTGACTCACTCATATTGACGACCGTTAATAGTACCTTGACGTTTTAAAGATTCGCAGAGGTTACAAGTGTCAAAAAAATTATTGTTTATCGCTTAGCAACCGAGCCGGGAAATTTTCGAAAAATTATCGATATAATTTTACCCTAGCTGTACCACGTGATGTTGAATACCGCGCTCTGATTGGTCGAAATTGGAGTTGAAAAAATAATCTTTAACATTTTATTTCGACATATTTTTGCCCGTAAACAACGAATTCACCATTAGTTTTTTTTTTCTAAGCAATAGTTTTCACGAAAAATATAAAAACGACAATTTAATTCACAAAATAAAGTGAAATATCTAAAAACAAAAGTAACAAAAAAAATGTTTGACCCGACTGTCCATCCACGGTTCTCGGATTAGTCGCTCGGCGTCGAGTCGCGAGCGCGTCGAGAGTTCCAGTCTGATTGGCACGGATCGATAAATCGCAATTCGCACGTCGAGTGCACGCGGGGCCCGCGAGCCGCGTACGCGTATACGTTGTGTGCACACATCGGCGTCGCCCGTAACAATGACCCTGTGTATGCGTTATTAAACCGCAACTGCTCGAGCCTTTCATTGCCATTACCGCGCTTGCCAACTATACGCCGCTCGCGCGTGTAGGCAGCGCCGTATACGCGCGCAACGTACTTATTTCGCCCGGCGATTGTTGTGTCGAACGCTGTTACGAGCGGCAGCAGCGCAGGGAGCACGAAAACATCCTCGGTGGAGGCGGCGCGTCTGGGTCACCCTCTTTGCACGACGCTGCTCTCTGTCTGTCTGGCTTACGCCGGGGTTCACAACCCCCTCGACCCTCACAGCCTTGCGTATAGTTTCGCTCGCGCTCGGCTTACGCCGCGCGAACGCGGCTGCCTTTCGAATATTTTGCAAATTACTACGGACGAAAATGACTCTTCCGCTCGAATTACAACGTCAACGTGATACACATGAAAATGAAACTATGACAGGAGATACGTCGTAGGGGCCGGAGGGGTCAGAGGGGGAGGGGGGGGGGGGACACTCGTGGGTGGTGCTCGGGGGGCTTATCAAGACTCGGTGTGCGGGGTTAGCGCCTCGTTCTCCCTTCCTCCCGTCGTCCTCCCTCGCCGCACATCCCTGTATAGGTGGAACAGGCTGTGAGGGTTTTCTGGAAGCCGAGTGAGAAAGAGAGAGCGAGGAAGGGAGAGAGAGAGAGAGTCTCGTTGGAGGGAGAGTCGTGTGTCTGCGCTGGAGGGGGTGTCTGGGTCAATCCCCTCCAGTCTGGGGGTTCCCAATCCCAAACGCATTTCCCGGGGTTCGCAAATGCGCGTCCTCCTGCCTCGACTCGCCGCGCGCGCCCCACGAGATAGAGATGGAATATTCTCGGCGCGGTTGCGGCGAGAACGCGCACCTTTCGCTCATCCGGGAATTCGAGCGATTTTGAATTGACGAATTTTGCGGTGATAAAGAAGAATTTGGCTTCAACTATTTCATTCATTGTGCATTTTAGCCAGATTTATCATTATTATTATTATTATCATTATTTTTATTATTAATTTTGCGTTTATACGTTTGCGTTAGCGAATTTTGTTGATCCGTCTGCGGTGATAAGGAAGAATTTGGCTTTAACTATTTTATTTATTGTGCATTTTAGTCTAATTTGTTTTAATATTATTATTATTTTTTATCCCTCTGAAATATATTGCGAGGCGATTCTGATCGATATTTGGAATTTTTTAGAGAAATTGTTGTATTAAGCGACAGCGATCGTGTTCGATTTTCTCAGGGTAAGAACGAGACAGCGGGGAAATCGGAAGCGACCGGCGCGCGGTGAAATAATATTATCGGCGATCCGTTAACACGGAAGGCAGGCGCGCTGACGCGTCTGTGCGCCGAGGTGTCACGTGTACGTGACGTGACCGGTGGATAACGCATTTTACGACTAATAAAAGCGCGGAAAAATGATGCCGTCGGGCATAAAAGTGGCACAATTGGTTCAGTGGGGCGGTGCCCCCGCGGCCTTGGACGGGGACAGTGATCTCCGGTGTATACCACACTCTCTAGCTGTTATATTTCTGCATACAAGACGATTCAGAATTTGCGTGCCTTCCTATAAATCCAATTACCCTTCTCAGCTCAAATTTTTTTTCTTTCAAAATTTTCCATTCCTGAAATTATGTGTTTATTTCGATTTTATTGCGATGAGTAATTTTTCAATTTTCCCCACAATTCTAATTTTTTCTCCCCGACTCAACGACCACGTTTATCCTGCCCCGATTTTTGATCGCCGTATTCGCATTTTTTAATTCGCGACATTTTTTTTTCCATTCCTCTCCCCTGATCCACCGTAAAATTCGACATTTTCACGCGATCCAATCCATCGTCCTGGGTGTCCCACGAAGATGCTTCAATTATGAATCGCTCTGTAGCTGCATAAGTGCTGCACCCGCTGCGCTCGCTATGCGTTTGTGTGTGGATGCGTGCGGCACACACGCAACGTCCCTCCCGTCCAGCGCGAGTCGCGGTCCGTGCTGTATATTCCGAGCGAGAGTTCGTAAAGCCTCGCGCGCGTCGTCGTCGGGCCTGCGGGCTCTCGTTGTCGTGTGTATACATTCTCGTTCGCCGCCGCCGCCGCTGAGCGCGAGAGCCAAGCGTGTAATCGTCGCGAGGTGCGTGCGAGCTTCCCGTCTGTCTGTATTGGCAACCGGCGAGCGTCCGCTCGCTGCGTGCACGCCTCGCTCGTCTCGTTTATAGTTTTATACGTATACCTATTATTTGTCTCTGCAAATATATGTGTATATTTATTTATTTGATTTACTTATTTTATTATTTGTCTAAATAAATAAATTAAATTAATATTTGAAAAAAAAAAAATGCTAGATGGGCAAGCCCTAGACATAACTCGTTTCAACGATGGCAGATATATATTTGTTTTACTTAAATAAATAGGTATATGCATATATTTGTTTTAAATAAATAATTATATACATAGGTTTATTTTAAATAAATAATTATATACATAGGTTTATTTTAAATAAATAAATATATCCATATATTTATTTTAAGATAAATATAAATACACACACGTTATATAAGTGTATGTAATGTATGCACGATGTCCTATACATACACGCACAGTCGCTCGCTCTCTCTCTCTCGGTGCGAAAGCCTCTCCGAGCGTCGAGAAGTGCGTTAACCCTGCTCGGTGCGTCGGCCCTTCAGCGTTTCTCAAACAGATCCCCGACGCACGCTATATATACGCAGGGTTTATGTGTACGCAGCGTGCGTCGTGGATCGCTCGCGTCGCCTTTCGCTCATTCGAGCTCCTCTCCGTCGGGAGACCCGCGTGTGTGCCGCGAAGGTACAGTGCCCTTCGCGACGTCACACTGCGATCGCGCGGCGCGCGGCCGAGACACAACTGCGCAAAAGAGACTCGTGGCGATGCGCACGTAGCGCGCGCGCGCGCGCCTCACGTCTTCTCGAAGCTCCTCGGTGGCCACCGCTACGTGGAAATCGCGCACCGGGTCCTTCTGGCCAAATTCTCGGGCCCTTGACGCTCGCACAGTGGGCTCTCTGTATTTTTTTTTTTTTTTTTTTCAAGCGGATTTTTCTCGTAATTCTTTCACACAACCCGATGAGGATGAATGCGAATCGCTAAAAGGCCTCGAATTAGGCGAAATTAATTACAGAATGTATTTCATTTAATTAATCAAATGCAACGACAGTTTCATCATCGAATTTTTCACCAGCTGCATACAAATCGCTCACCGGAAATATCGATTATTTTACGATCATAAAATTAATAAAATGGTTTCCATTTTTTAAATAAATACGAACATCACGAAATTAGAAATCCGCTCGCCAGCGACGTTTAAAATAGGCGAGACGCGATTGCGTGGGCACAATATCGTCGCCGACCTCGAGGCGTCCGTCGATTGCCCGGGGAAAAGTGTACCGAAAAAAAGTGGCACTGCACGAGATTCGCGTGTGGCTCTGATCTATCCCCTCCCTGAGGATGAATCGGGGCGAGGGAGAAAGACGGAGAAAGTCCAGGGTCGCGAACCGCGCGTCGCGCTGCAATTGTTTGGACCTCGATGCATCTTCCCTCCCCGCTCGCTAGCGCGCGCGCGCGCGCGCCCGCTGCATTGGCCTTTGGGCATTGCACTCTCGGTTGCGTTTCTCGAGGGCGGTCCCCCGGGTTGATGTACGCGGAATGCAACCGAAGCCGGCCGAGCGCGGCCGGACGCAGCCGAGCGCCGCGCGCGCGAGCGGCCCGAGCTTTCGCGGCGGCGAGCCCGATGCAGTCGTGATCCGGCCCGCCTGCTCGTTGCAGCTGCAACGGTCATCGCGCGCTCGGGTTCGATGCACCCGCGGCCCACGGCCCCGCGACCGCTCTATGCACGACTATGACTCAGCGCGCGGAGCGAGCGAGCGAGCTCCGCGCGCGCCACGAGGGATGCGGCCTTGACCCGACTGCACCGAGGTGCATTGTGCATTCGCCATTTGAATTCGCCTGCGCGCCGCCGCCACCGCCGCCGCCGCCGCCGCCGCCGCCGCTCCCACTTCGGCTCCCCTCGTAAAACATATAGACAGCCGCGGCCGCAGCGCAGTGACTGCGTGTATATCGCGCCGTTGATTAACGCCGCGCACGAGAGCGGAATAAGCAATCGACATTTTTCGCTCGTGACGAATTGAGCGAAATTTTCCTAAACATTGGGATATTTCGATTTTTTTATTTTTATTAATCAGATGTTTGTATTTTTTATTAGTTTATTCACTTGGTGAATATTAAATAGGGATTTTTTTTGCGCCTTCAGGGGAGAAATTTCACACGAGGAGCAATTCATTTGTTTAGCCATACAAAATTCTGGCTTAAAGCAGTAAATTTTGTTTTATTTTTTGCGTTGATTTTTAGTGGAACCGAATTAATTAGATCGACCGGCGGATCTAAAGAAAAATGTCACATTGCATTTTAATCCGCGAGACGGTATAACTCATGTATTTTTTTTCTCGGTGCGTCGTAAGTCAATCGTAGAATGGATTTTCCCGTGTTGATGCTTTGCTATTATCCGTCATTGAGAGAAAAATGTAGGTCTCGAGTCCCGCGCGCCCGCGGAGCGCGGACACCTGTTCGGTAAGCCGAGAGCGTTAATCGAGCGATAAGATAGGCTCAGCTTAAGCCTCGAATATTTATGGCCCCGAGGTCTTAAGCGCGATTAATGTTTTCGCGCGCCGCACGGTCTGCATGATTATATATAACGTCGGGACTTTTTATCGTCGCGAGGCAGAGAGAAATTTTGATTTGCCTCCGAGACGATTTTTACAACCGACGACGACGACGACGATGGCGCGACGAATCGATTTTCCGGGGCTAGGAAAAAAAAACATTCTGCGAGAAAAAAAAAAAACTATTAGAATTCGTCTTGGCCTCGGCCGAGAAGTTCGACCCGCTGTCTGCACGATAATTGCGCGAAAACAATGATGATTTATGTCCTGTTTTTCGTCGCAATTACAGCCGAGCGAAACACATCGGGCGTCGCGTGGGGAGAGACAGATGGAAAGTGCGGCTAGACCGACGGTCTATTAGCCAGCGGGAGGACGTTATCCCCTTTTGTCTCTCCTCGATCTTGAGCTACTGTATCGCGAGCTTCGCTCGGGATGCTGCGACGCTCTCAGCCAGAGCAGTCGGCCCGATCGTCTGACTTATCCTCTGGAAATCGTCCAAGGCACAACTACCGCCAGGACTCTCGTTGGGCTAACTTATGTATTTCTCGACTTTTTCCATTTTCTCTCGGTGGCTGAAAAAAAGCGAAATAACTTTCAGCATCATTTTTTTGTCAGCAATTTTTTATCTTTTTGCACATTTATTTGCTACATTAAACTTATATTGACAAGTAAAAAAAAATTAAATCATCTGTTTTCCAATTTTTTTTTTTTTTTCACTGATAAAATTAGAAGAAACTCGCGAGACGACGGCGATTTATTTCCGGTGAATGAACGAACTTTCGATTCGTATATTTTACGCTTCGAATATTAAACGCGCCATATTATGCGGTATATATTATTATTGAAAGAGTTTTGTCCTCGACGGTAGGACGAGTTCAATGGCACCGCGACGACGACCGCCGGGACGGAGAGGAGAGGAGAGTGAGAGAGACAAAGGCTGAGAAAGTGTCTTGTGGAGCAGCGGCAGTAATATTACCACCTCCCCCCTCCCCCCCCCCCCCTCCCCCACCGGTGCAGGGATATAACTTTATGGAGCAGCGCGGTGTCATCGACACGTACGCGGCGTAAAGCCCTCTCGCCGTCGGTTGTTCCCATTGGCAAAAAGGTCAACGCATCTATTGCGGAGATAACCTTATCACATTGTCACGACGTGCAAATATTTAATGCACTTGTAACTTACACACGTGCGACAGTGAGACAATACGACTCGGTTGGTCGGTGCAAACTATCGTCTCGTCGTTTTTTTTCCCCTCTAGGCGACAACGACCTGAGCTCGACTTAATATAGAATGAGTCTCGGTGGAAAATTGTGCAAAACAAAAAAAAACACAATTTTACGACACCGCGACCTTCAAACTGTTGGCCAAGTTTTTGTTTTGTTGGAAAAAAAACGAATTCTAAAAGCTCCGTGAATTGCGACTATAAGGTGGACGAGTTTATGACAATTTTTCTTTTGGTTTGTGACCAAACTTTTGATTTACATTTCGTAAACCTTGCATTCGCGCCCGTGACTATTTGCGTCGAGCGCGACCTTCAGCATTTTTGCCAATACGTCGTCGCGAAAAAAAAAAAAAAAATTAAAAAAAGTAACTCTCATCCTGCGCCCGAGCGTTCGGAATATTTTCGTGCCCGTTCGTCGCGGCATTTTATGAATGATTCTTTTTTCGCCCGTCATCAATGGGATTACCGGGGATTCCACGCGGGGGCACCGGGAATCCGGGAGGAAGTTACATATTTTTAACGCTCGCGTTCAACACATCAGCAGCAGCAGCAGGTGGAGCAAGGTTACTGGGGAGATACGCCGAATTTCTCGTGCACACGCGACATCTCCCCCCCCCCCTCCCCCCCACCACGCGCCTCGCAATGCCCGCTGCATCCCTCTTCGTGGTAGGCTTTTGCATCGCGTATTTATATATATTGGAGCGGGGGGATGTATTTTGGTCGTCGGCCGCGCGTGGACCGACTAGAGCACTAAAACATCGCGGCGCAACAGCAGCAGCAGCAGCAACAGCGGCAGCAGCAGCAGCTCCACGGGGTACGACGAGCGTCCGCGCCCTCAACCTTGAACTGATGAACGCTGAAGAGAAAGAGGGAAAGAGAGAGTCGACGTCCTAGCCTATTCCTGGCGTCCTCTCGCGCCTCCTGAGACTTCGCTCGCTTCCCGCGAGCAAACGAGCCTCTCGAGCGCGGATTCGTTCCCCACATTCCCCGCTGTACGCGGGACGCGATTTCCCCCCCAATTTACCGTTTAATTAAAAACGCTATCGCGAAGTTAAATCTCCGGGAGCTTTTGGACCTTGGAGTTGGAATTGCCCGACTCGTAATGCGAGTCGTGATTTAATTTGAAGGCTTTTTTTTTGAGCGAGCAACACGGTGGTGTTGATGAAAATTAAAGACTGCAAAATGTGGGCAACATGGAGAGCCGCGAGAGGTTGGGGTTGGGCGAGTTTTGTCGAGGTGATTCAGAGCTTCGTGAATCACCTACGATGTCTCCGGTGACATTGAAACGGGGAATCCCGCGATCGTCGTCGTTTTTTTTTCGGGGAACGACTCCAGGCATTTCCGAGTATTGGACACGACAGTCGGAAGGAATTTGGGCCAATAAAAATTCCCCTGATTTTGATATCATCACTGATTAATAAATTTAATTGTTTTAAATTCAACGAAGGTCAAATACTTGATTTGCCTCAAAAAAAAATTACAAAACTCAGTAAAAAAAAGCTCTGGCTTCAGCTGGCTAAAATTACTGTGTCACTGGTATCCGCCCAATTCGCTTCGCTGGAAAAAAAAGAAAAAAAAAAACTGCGTCGCAAAAGTCGGGACATTCACCAGCTGCGGAGCGGACAATATTTGCGGGTGGAATCTCGTGGCGTACGCGCGCCGAGAGAGGAGATCGAAAATAGCGGTTAAATCGCCTCGGCCTCGAGGGGCTTCGACGGAATATTGAAATGCCAGGAGGGCCTTCCACCCCGACACTTCTGACTTCTGGCTTGACACTAAACGACCGCGACGAAGACGACGACGACGACGACGCAGCGGAATGGCAAACCATATATATCGCGCACTATACGCACTACTATTGCCACGGCCGCTGGTGTCGGAGACAAAGAGTCGGCTTCGCGGAGCTCTCTAAGCGTTTCGCCGTGGCGGGATCAAGGTCGCTGAGGTGCGACGTTGACGGCGATCAGGACAATGGTCCGGATATGAACCAGTGAATATGGAGAGAGAGCCGAGTTCACATATTAATATTTTGTATTTATTTTCATTATTATTATTATTATTATTATTATTATTATTATTATTATTATTATTATTATTATTATTATTATTATTTACAGTCATCACAGTTCGAATACGAACCAGCGAATCCGGACAGTGTTGATACATTCAATATTTTTAATTTACTTAACCGTACTTTGTTTTATTTTTTCCACGGTCGGATCTCGTCGTTACGCCTGCAGCACAGGAGAATATATGGATAGAGAACCGAGTTCTGTTTTATATTAATATTTTTTATTTTTATATTTCTTTATACGGTCATCACAGTTCGGATATGAATCAGCGGATACGGACAGTGTTGATATATTCAATATTTTTATTTTACTTACCGTACTGTGTTTTATTTTTTCCACAGTCGGATCTCGTCGTTACGCCTGCAGCACTAGAGAATATGGAGAGAGAGCCGAGCTCATATACTAATATTTTTTATCTTATTTATTTGTATTATTATTTTTTTACGGTCATCACAATTCAGATATGATCCAGCGAATATGGACAGTGTTGATACATTCAATATTTTTAATTTACTTTACGGTACTTTATTTTATTTTTTCGCAGACAGATCTCGTCGTTACGCCTGCAGCGCGAGAGAATAAGGACAGCAAAACAGGATCAGGGAACGAGAGCGACGGAGCGAGAAAAAAAAAACGCACAGCCGCGCCTAGTTTTCTCGTAGCGAATGTCATCGCTTTGCCCCATGCGACGCAGTCCGACGACCTGACCATGGTCTGCATTCTTTTATCGATCGGCCGTAACGCGAAAGTGGGGTTGGATAATAAGGCTAATGCTCTCTCACGGCGGCGGCGGCGGCGGCTTCGCTCGCTCGGCTCGGCTCGATCGGCCGTTCGAGGGTGCCGCCCTCCACGCAGCCTCGACGGCGAACAAAGAACGTCTGCGTGAAACTTAATGTCGCGTATCGCACACAGAGTCGCGCGACGCACTAGACGTAGCCACGACTATTCGCCGGTTGAACGTGGTGGTAGAGACGACTCGACGTTATAGCAATAGTGACCCAACTAGGCTGTCTACCCTTGAAAATCGACCCCCCCCTCCCCACCCTTAACCCCTAACCTCACCCCCGAGTCGACCCAATTCCGAAATCTCTCAGCGGCTTCGTGAAACTTGGTCGTCCCGATCTCCTCGCTGTTTAGGCGCGGGTGAACCGCGGTTAATTCGATGCGACTTGTATGGCGTAAAATGGCCACGCTAAAAATAGCGCTCGCGGTCGTCTTTCAATTTGGGAATTCATTTGGGACTGACCGAGTGAATTTGCGGGTTTTGGTAATCGAGAATTAATTAAGAACGCTATTAATATTTTGGTAAGAATTAATTAAGAACGCTATTAATATTGGCTATTAATATTAATAGCCAATATTAATAGTGAATAATAATAATAACAATAATTATTTTTTAGTCGTATTTATGATTTTTTCAGTAACATTTTTTAAATGTAATTCTTTTATGTGACAGTGAGATATGTTTATGATTTTTTTTTAAATGTGTCTGGAACGAAAAAAAAAAAAATTGTTGTAAAAAAATGCCGTTTTCGGGATGCCGAATTGCGTGGTTGATGTCAACGCGAGAATTAGTTTTTCATAAACGTAATGGATTAATTATTCAGACACGTCGAAAGCTCCGCGAGTATCGAACGGATTAAAAAAAATACCGTGACAGAAGTAATTGCGAAATATTCGGAGGCGAATTTTCGCCCTCGCCGAAAAAACGCCTGAATAATTTCCGTCGCGTAAATAAATTCGCGAGAGTCGCATGCGCGCGCGCGCGCCGTTCGCTAAATTCTGCGTTCGTTATATAATTCAGGCAGCGGCGACCGGCGCCGAATCGAATTGAGCGGCGCTGCACGGTGGTTTTCGCCGTCGCGGGCGGGAGGGGGTGAACTTGACTCTCCCAACGTTGCGGAGGTTGCCCACCACTGCCACGTCGAGCGGAATAGCAGCGAGCAGACGGGGGTGCGAGCTGGCTGCAGAGTCGCGCGCGGGGGGATGGAACGTTCAGCGTGTGGGAGGCCGAGACGGGAAAGTGCAATGTCTGTGTCTCCCTTCGGACGCGCCGCGTCGACACCACCCACTTCAACCCCTCGCGCGCACCCCTATGGCTCGCGTGTATCCCGCTCGCCGGGTCTATGCGTTACGGAATACGTGGCGCGTCTTCGCTTCGCCGTTTCCAACACTGTGAAAAACATTTTTTTATCGCAAAATTGAATTATTTTTCGGTGTGGATAAGAATTTTTTTTTATCTCAAGAATTAATTATGTGTGGTGTGAATAATTTGTTTTATATTTTGTGTTATGAAAGATTAATTATTTTTCAATTTTTTTCTCACATTTTTTCGGAAAAATGAATTATTTTTTTAAAAAGGTGATTTCTTTGAAATTCATTCAAATATAGAACGACACCCGAGCACTGAGTAAAAGAGCGAAACGCCGCATCGAGCATGAACGAGGAATGAAAATAGGAGAAAGGAAGAGGATGCGGGGATGATGATGATGATGATGATAGAGAATGCGGCGCGAGAGATGCTCTCTTGGCTCGGGCTCAAGTTCCGCAGAGTTGAACGATCCCTCTAATTTTACATCCTGCCTGCGGAGTCCACGCAGCCCCGGGCGCGTCCTTATCCTTCTGTTTTTCTCTAGGTCTAGCTCGAATAACACAAATTCGTTGCAACCCTCCGCACTAATTCGACTCTAAGGGAATCGCGAAGTTCCGTGAGCTTTTTCGGGCTGTAATCGGAGACAATGAATATTTCCACTTCCAACGACATCAAATAAATGAAGTGCACTTAGAAAAAAAAGAAGCATCATGCATTTTTGCAGAATATTTGCAATATTTTTTTCTCTACGGTTTATCACCAAGATGAGCGTCACTGGACAAATCAACCGCCAACCACCGTTTTATTTCTTCAGAAAAAAAATTCTTACACAAATATAACTACCCTCATCTTCTCAATCGCAAAAAAAAAATCTCAATTACGTTCGTCATACTCATCACAATTATACCCGAAGCTCTACCCCCAATTCCAGGAAGGACACACGTTTCGTGTCTGCCAACACTCAAACTTTTTTTCCACCTCCCAGACGTCCGTATAGGTCAACCGAGATCCCTATCTCGCCTCCATATCGTCATTCTACATTACGCAACGATCCGCGGACAATACGACAACCAGGCTCAATAATTACGTTGCGGAATTCGTCGCGAAAATCTTTGCAAACACGGGGGAAAAAAAATATCATTGATTCAATAAAACCTTGGCTTGCGGGCTGCCAAAAACAAGTGTTGTCAATTCAATTTCACTTTAAATTCCTAAATAATACATTATTGTCTGAATGTTAAATCGGATTGCGACGACAATAACTCGAGTTAATTTAAAAACGTGATTTTATTAAGTCAGTGATATATTTTTTTCCTCGTGCAAACTTAATAAAAAATAATTTTCGACTTCCCGATGACCGAGGGGATTTTTGCCGAGTTGCGCAAAGAGTGACGCAAGACTCTTCCCTCTTTCCTCCACCCTCTCCGCCCGCCGCGCAGGGCGAAGGTATTCTAGGGCTTCTGGCTTCTCGCTCGCTCCACACAGAAGACTCGTGCGCGCACGCGAAGCGTGTACGCTCGGTGCGCCCGCGAGGTGCATTTTGCCTCGCAGTCGAGGGCGCGATGTACAGGAGCAGCGGCGGGTAAAAGGGGTTTCCGTCTGGCTCGAAGTAACTCCGGGGTTGAGTGGTGTATATGCCGCGCGGGGAGGATGAGAGGAGAAAAGGGAGACAAGAGTGCGGAGGGGGTTGAGGGGGCTGCGATGTTACCACCGCTTCTCCTCGGCTTTTGAATGTCAATGTCTTTGTCTCCGCCAGTCGTCTCGTTCCATTTCGTTGGATCGTCCTGGCGCTCGCGCACCACGACGGATTATACTGTAGTACGGGGCACGGTGTATAGTGGGTAACAGTGAGAATGCATATTGCGAATTCCTCTCTCTCTCTCTTTTTTCACTCTCTCTCTATCTATCTTTCTCTTTTTTTTCTCTCTGTCTGTCTTTCTGCCTGTCTCTCTCTTTTTTCACTCTCTCTATCTGTCTTTGTGTCTTTCTCTCCTCTCTCTCTCTCTCTCTTGCTTTACACTAGTATAGAACCCTTTTTCTCTCCCCTCGCCATTACCCCCTGCCTCGATGATGCATCCGCCAGTCTGTCTGGCTGGCTGCCTACCTCGTCGTCGTAGTCGTCGCCGTAACGACGATGCAGACGCGACGGAGAAAGAGAGACAGAGAGAAAGAGAGAGAGAGAGAGGAACGACGAATGTTTTGACACGGCCGCCTCGGCTCCTCTTCTTGCTCCCTTTATATCCTCCTTTTTTTGTACTTTCCTTTTTTTTGTCGGGAGCGCGTCGAGAGCCCCTTGAGACACGACGATTTTACCCCTCTGTTTTGTGCGCCCCGGCAGATGAGCCTCGAATGAAAGTTCATCGAGTCTTGACGGTTTTTTTGCGGCCTTTGTTTCAAATTTTGTTCCGCGTGGTCCAGGGAACAAGGATTCTGAATTTGGAAGATGTATTTTTGATTTTGGAGATTGGGGAAAGAATTGATTTTTTATTTTGTATTTTAGTGACTTGGAGAAATTTGGTATTCTGCAGACGGAGAATAAAAATAATTTATTTAGTTTGCATTTTAGGGCCTAAGGTTTTTTTTGTGGAACTGGACGAACTTATTTTGCTGTAAATTTAATCGGCTCACAAAAGTTCCGCCGGTTCCACCTTGTAAGTTTTCGCCTCTCGGTTGGACACTGCGTCGGTATCACGTCTGACTATTTTCAATCAATACCTCGAAAAATGGCACTCCGAGAGCAGTTGGCTTGTATCGAGAGGCAGCTCGGTTACTGTGGAAGTGGAAATAGCCCAGAGTCTCGTTTCTCCGGGGGTTAAGCCAAGTCTGCGGCGAAAGAGACGCGGAGACTCCTGGACTATAAGTGAGGAGAATGAGAGAAAATCGCCGCTGCGAAGGGCGAAAAGACCGACCGGGGCGGAGGGAATAGGCGAAAGCGGAAAAGAAAGCGAAGGAGGGACAGAGGAGACCGCAAACGGCGATGGAGAAACGGATTGTAAGGCTGTATGCACAATGAGTAGAATCCAGCAATAAAAATGGTAAACCAAATGTTTAAACTGTTTTTGCATCGAAGTCTATTCGAAAATTTGATCCATTAAGTAATTGATCGAGAAATCTTCCAAAACTTATTTATCACCTTTTTAAATTCAATTTAATTTAGACCTCAATAAATAAAATCGTTCTTCATTTTCATCTCGCTTAAATCCACAAGCTACACATAATCAATTACAGCGCGGAAATGTCGACGTCCCGCTAAAACAAAAGCCAAGCCAAAAAACCCCTTTTATTTCCAGCACAAAAACTGCGACACCATCTGCACAATCGTGACTTATTCAATGCTAAAAAATATACATATTATACAAACCCATCCACCGTGAAAAGAAAAACATTTTTCACCGACCCCCCGACAGTCCCACGCGTCCTCTCATTGTGAATCCACCCTAAGGCTCGCCGAGCGTAGCCGCGCAGCCAGCGCCAAGAGATCCCCGTGAAAAGCTCGAGTTACGAGGGAGAAAGCGAGAGGGATGAGAGGAACGAGAACGAGAGGATATCGTGGAAACGTTTTCGCGTCGCCAAAAACTTTCCTCTCTGTTTTCCACCCGTTGCGCCGCGTATCGCTCTCTCCGCGCGCAATCGCTTCATCTCCCTCTGCGCTTCATCCGAACCCCCCAACCTCCCACCCCCCTCCCCCCTAACCCCGCTCCCCGCGCGCCCCCCGGCGTCTGCGTTGGATTCTGTGGATCTGGGTGGTCGCGCACCGCGTGGAGAGTAGGAGTAGGTTGGCTGTAGGGTAGAAGGCAGAGGAGGTTGAGGTCGTCGGGCCCGCGGGAACGAGGCATTGACCTCCAGTGAGTTAGGATGTCTGCCGGTATTGATTCAGGGCTCGGTGAGCGCGACGGCGGCGGCCGCCGCGCCGCTCGCCAAGTGGATAGTGGCGGTGCAGCAAACTGCTACGGACGGGGAGTGGGGAGCGCGGGAGGGAGGGAGGGAGGGAGGGAGGGAAGGGGTTGGCTGTAAGGGTAGACCGGGTATATCGGAGCGCACCGCACCACCCCGACTGCGGCAGGAAGGAAGGAACAGAGACGAGCGAGACGCGGAAAGGGTGCAACGTACTGGGGCACACACTTTGCGCTGTGTATATAGATATACATTGTATATACGTGTACACCTCGCTTGCGCCGAGCTGGAGCAGTGAGACAGCGGAAAGACGACTGCGACCGCGAGAGAGAGAAAGAGAGAGGAGCAAAAAGCTGTGCGGTGTCGTCGCAGCTCGCAGACGACGACGACGGGATGAAGTTATGGATTTTAGTGGGTTTAAAAATAAAAATCTGATGGAGAGGGATGGCTGTAAAATATTGTTTAAAAATGGCGGAGGCCTCAGAGATTGAGGCGTTATTTGAGGGTCGAATGAATGAAGGGAAAATAAAGATTTCACGAAAATTAATTATTTTGGCTACGGAGCTGTGAAAAAAATAGTAAAAAATATTCGTACTACTCGTCAGGAATTGCGCGATAATTGACGAAAAATCGTAGAAGTTTGTGGAAGCTTCTGGCGATTGAATCGACTATACAGAACCAACGTTTTCAATATTCTCGGTACTCGACTAAAAAAAGAAATGGTCTACATTAATAACAATAATACCCTCGTTCCCGGTGCCCCAAGTTGCATAAATAAATGATAGATTTCTCCGGAAAAACCGAGCTTTTTTTTTGTTCTATCGCCCGCGTCGCGCGGTACGAACTGCGAGCCGCGCGCGCGATGGAATGATTTATGAGCGCGGAAGTCGCGGCGTGCGATTACCCCGCGCGATTACGTTGCGGATATTCCGTGTATCCAGCGCAGGCCGGTTGTTGTCTGCACGTCGCGCGCGCGAGCGTCGGAGAAGAGAACGAGCATCGATTTTCCCCGGTTGCTCAGAACGCGCACGTAGCGTTGGCAACCCCTTTGCGCAACCAGAAGCAGCGCGGCGACGGTGGCGGCGGCGCTGCAGCGGTTTCGCGACTCCGCGCGTCCCGCGGTAGATGTGGCGAGCCCGGCGGGACCCGCGCGGAGGGGGCGAACGTGCACCACACTGCAGACAGGATGGAGGCACTGGGGCGAACTTTCGCTCTCTCGCCACGCGCACCGGCTGCAACGAGCCGCCGCACTACTACCTGATAGTACTAGTTTCCCTCGTTTCCTCTGCCCCCCTCCACCATCCCCCCCCCCCCCCCCCACGACCCCCGCGCCACCCACTCGAAAACAAACAGATAGTTAAACTTCTCGTCTCTTCCGGCTCGCTCTCGCGACTTTGAATGTCATGTGCACAGCGTTAATGGCGACGAAAAAAAATCTCGCAATTAAAAAGAAATGTTTTTTTTTCTACGCTGCTTCGAGAAGGTTAAACACGCGATTTTATTCGTTTTGAAAAATTTGTGTTCGCTGACCTTTCGAGGCTCGGTTATGACTGTGCGAAGCGCGTGGAAGTTGATTTTTTAATTGGGGAGGATATTAATTAGAACATTCTGTCGTATCTGACGGTGGGATGGATTTTTTTGTTGTCGGATTATTCGACTCTGTAAATGCTATTAAATCGCACGTAATTCTGGAAAAGTGCTGGCTTGCAATATTTCTCTTTTTATTTTCTGAGATCAAATTAGCAATAAAAAATGTCAAATACTTCAGATTCTTTTTCTTTTCGTCTTAAATACGACGATGGTTTCTGTGCGTAGCGCGCGACGAGCAGACGCGACGGATGTTTGTCCGAAACGTTTTCACGGGACCCTCGCGAGAACGAGCGAGTGGGCGTAAGAAAGAAGCCCACGTCGTCTCATCCTCGCCCCCCTCTGGATGGTTTGTTCTGGGGGTCGCGAGAAAGGTGCGACGGCCTGAAGCGCGCGCGAAGCCACGAGGGATACGGGGATGGGGATGGAGCGCGCGGGGACGACGACCCGTTCCCGTGCAGCCGCCGCGATCGATGCCCGCCGCCACCACCGCCGCCACCACCATCGCCATGGCTGACGGGGTCGAGGCAGCGACGAGGATTATGCGCCCGACGCCAGCACGCCCGAGCCATTTTTAATTAATCACGATTATGTGCGAAACCCACTACGACATCCTGCATGCACCGCGTTTCGTGTCCCCCTCCCCTTGAGTCTTGGAAAAGGCGCCGCAGTATTTTCGGAAGAGCCTTTCGGCCACCTCAGGTGTTCAGCGCGATCAACGTGGCAGCCCGAATTAAATAAGCAATCCCTGGGGTGTTTCTTTACGCAGCGCCCACGGGGTGTTTTTCGGGGACGATAAATATCAGGATCGGAAGCCCCGATGGCGTGTTACGACTCACGAGCGACGCGGAACAAGCGGACCGACACGTCGTAATTTTTTTCACTCGGTCAACATTTTTTTCGGAGAGGGTCTGAGTGGGGGGGCGAAAAAAATGGCATGCCACATGCGACGGGATGAAGACGAGTACCGAGAAGTGGCCGAGGTGTTTCCTGAGTGCACCCGGGCGAGTTGTTAAGAGCGGCGGTAAAAAAAAGCCTCGGGTTTGGCAATCAAGAAGGCGTAAAAGCGACCCCTCGGGTGCCGAGCCCGGGAAGTGATTCGCGCGATAAGGTACAACCTGGGCCACCCGCGCCCGGAACTCGTTAGGTCGCTCGCGGGACGAAATAATTAATTTGGTTATATCAAACGCGGCCGAGATCTTTGAGAAATTTATGGCGCGGGATAATTGAAAAGAGGAAGCGAAAAAACGGTGGTGTGAAAAATTGGTGAAAAAAATTCGCATCTTGGGCTGCAGTACATTTCGTCACGTTTTTGCGATGCAGTTGGTTGCCGAGTGCCGAGCTGTCGAGAGTGCGAAGAGTCGGCGGTCTCGGCTGGGGGGAGGAGGATGAGGAGGCGAAGAGCCATCGTGAGGCGAAAGTTTTCAGGGGGACAGTCGGGGGGTGTGAGAGAGCGGCGAAACCGAGATCGTCTGCACAAAAGCCACCCAAAAGCCGTCTAGACGTCGCGTTGTTTAGGGTAAACAGAATTCTCGGCGAGAGTGTTCGAGGTCCACGCAATGTCAGCGCGGTTATATACCTACGTGACGCGGAAAATCCAGTGCCGTAAACAAGCGGCTCCGCTTCACTCGTGCGTTACGCTCGATTCGTGGGGTGGAAAACGTTCCCGGGATGCAGGCGAATCGATTGGCGCAAAGTTTGCGCAAATCGGTCGAGCCGTTACCGAGTTACGCGCACCGACGGACAGGACAAACGGACAGACAAAGGATTTTGCGAAAAATCGACGATAAAAACGCGAATAAAAGGCAAAAAAAATTGGAAAAATTGCCGGTCGATGTGGAAATAATTTGCCAACGTTCTTGGCTGCGCTCGAGTCAATTGCGCAATTTGTACCGAGGAAATTTTCGCAGCTCCGAGGACAAAAAGACGCGAAGCGGCATGTCAAACGCGCGCAACGTACACGGCATGTAGTCTGGTATGACGGAAGAGGGAAGCGTGCCCGGGGGATTTCGTGCATTTTCGCGATCGATTCGAGCGGCTCAATTAGGCGTCCGAGGGGGCTCGGCCGGTCGCGCGGCCATACAATCTACCGTATCTACATAAACGTATCTACATATGTATAGTTTACCGTGCGCAGCGAGGGTACGACGATTTGGCTCGCGTGCAAACTCCTCGTGGCCGGAGTGTGAGAGGCGAAGGGGGGGGGGGGGGGCGAAAGTTGCACGCGACGCGCAGGTGGTTGGCCCGGCTTCGCCGCACCGGACGATATCCAGTCACCGGGTTATTAAGGCGCAGGATCGACGACGCCCTGGAACACTGACTAGCCGCGCGATAATTGCCGCTACGTGCAATACCGTACGGCCGATTTGAATAATCCCTCTACCTCCCACTTCACAGAAGACGAATGTCCGATTTATTCGTGGGCTGCAATAAAAAACGTCTAAGACAAAAATATTTTATTAAACTATTATTTCTGGCACGCGCTGGCGCGCGTGCCAGACACAGTTGCCAAAACCACCTCAGAAATTTGTTCTTTTCAAAATATCGACTTTTAACCCATACCATAATTCTCAAGTCGCATATTCTACCCCCGAAAACACTGGTTATTAACCTTTTTTAATCCATTTTGAAAAAAATATTTTTTTGGCGACGAAATTTTTTTTTTTCTGTCAGAAATCGTAGATCCGGCTCCCGACCGAAAATCGACCCCAATTTTTTTTCTTTTTAAAATATCGACTTTTAACCTATACCATCATTCTCAAGTCGCATATTCTACCCCCGAAAACACTGGTTATTAACCTTTTTTAATCCATTTTGAAAAAAATATTTTTTTGGCGACGAAATTTTTTGTTTCCTGTCAGAAATCGTAGATTCGGCTCCCGACCGAAAATCGACCCCAATTTTTTTTCTTTTTAGAATATCGACTTTTAACCTATACCATCATTCTCAAGTCGCATATTCTACCCCCGAAAACACTGGTTATTAACCTTTTTTAATCCATTTTGAAAAAAAATTTTTTTTGGCGACGAAAATTTTTTTTTGTGTCAGAAATCGTAGGTCCGGCTCCCGACCGAAAATCGACCCCAATTTTTTTTCTTTTTAAAATATCGACTTTTAACCTATACCATCATTTTCAAGTCGCATATTCTACCCCGAAAACACTGGTTATTAACATTTTTTAATCGATTTTGAAAAAAATATTTTTTTGGCGACGAAAAAAAAAAAATTCTGTCAGAAATCGTAGATTCGGCTCGCGACCGAAAATCGCCAAAATCGACCTCGGAAATGTTTATTTCAAAATATCACCTATGATAGGTTAATCAATTTTGCGCTGCTGCGCTCTTATAAAGCTTTAAAAGGTTACGGGTGCTGCCCCGCCTGTTCTCTTATGACATTTTTCAAATTTGACACC
Organism: Pimpla rufipes; assembly: GCA_963932165.1. Lineage (NCBI taxonomy): Eukaryota > Metazoa > Arthropoda > Insecta > Hymenoptera > Ichneumonidae > Pimpla > Pimpla rufipes. Next base: position 14,585,549 of record OZ010636.1, read on the forward strand.
AAACTGATTTTGTTTATCACGGGCTTTCCTGGCAACCAATCACAGCTCTAATAGTTTGCTAACAATGCTTTCCGTTACTTATGAACTTTTTAAAAGAGGGAACTAGTTCATACGCGCGCTTACCCAGTTGATACAAAAAACATTTTAAAAAATCCAAAATAATCAAGGTTTTCGATTTTTTCGTGAAAACTATCGCATTTAGAAAAAAAAAATATAATGGCGAATTTTTTTTTTATAATGGGATTTGATTTTCAATCGGAATCGGCGAGAAATTGGAAATTTCTCGTTGATTCCGAAAAGCATCGTTGTTTGCCGGAAGAATAGAAAATTCGAGAGAAAAACGCGAAAAATGATGTTTTTTCTCTGCAAATATAATATTAGCCCATACGCGCACCCGAACACCCTTCCCGAAATGACTTTAACAAACCTTCAATCCTCACACGCCCGAAAGCTGTCAAAATACAATATCACGACAGAAACTGCTCATTGGTTAGCAACGAAGTTGCAGGCAACCTGACAGCCAATCAGAGAACGAATAATCCGACAACGATACTTATATCGAAAACGCGAGATATTTTACCCACTGATATAATTCGCACGACAAATGCGAAAAATTGTTTCGCTCGAACTGTACGCAATTATATCGCCCAAGTTGCCGGAGTCGCGAGACGCGTTATCGAGCAGATTGAGATTTCTGTGGTGGCGAAGCGCGAGATAGAAACTGCGTGCGAGACGCACTAATTGCGTACTCCAGACTCGCCGAGTGGAGCAGGGCGATGTCTCGCCTCCGTCCCTCCCGCGGAATCTTCGCCGGCAGTTGTGATGTCTACACAGAAATACACGTTTGTGTTGTGTGGCGTCTCCGACGCCGAAGCGACCAAAGTGTGGAGCTCGCGCGTCTCTGAGATGAGATTCTAATTAGCGGATAGTAATTGGATTCGTTAGACTCTCGCGACCTGATAAACATTATATTGTGCGCGTGGGCGCAGCTCGCGTCCCGAGAAAACGATCGCGAGTTTCAGGGACTCGACGTCGACGACGAGGGGCTTATGACGCTGCCTATACGAGAGATGTGTGTACAAGATTTGACGCTCATCGAGCTGGAATAAGATAACACGGTGGGCGTGGAATCCGACGGGGATCGACGGGATACTCAATTTTGCGTACACCACAATTTGTGCGTACCCCCCACGGTCGCGTGTGCCGAGCGGCTTACGCGCGAAATTTAGGCCTAAGCCCGGATTTACACCTGTCTCGATCCTGCTCATCCTCTATTAGGTCCTGGTTATCCTCAGTACAAGTATAAACTGCGTCTAGTCGGCACCAAAGTTAGCCACCACAAAATTGTGATGTACAAAATCACGAAAATACATTTCTTAGGATTTTAATTCTAATCATTTCAATTCTCTAAAAAAGGCCTTCCTTTCTCGTTAAAAAAAAGAAAAAGCTCAGCCCACAGCGACGCTGCTCAAACACTTGATACACCGACGCAGGCGTCACTTTGAAAAACCCGAAGGTACATCGGCTCGACGCCGACGCGCGATAAGGGTCGTCGTCTCCCTGCTCCCCGCCGGGGAAATAAATTCCTGGGTCGATTCCCCGCGTCGACGGGGTTCGTCACCCCGTGAAGTCGTCGCCGCTGCCGCCGCTGCTGCAGCCGCACGGTGGATGCACCCCGGTGACACCGTCCTCGGCTCGCGCGAAAAGGGAACCGAGCGTGACGGTTCTGCTGCATCGCCGCGCGCTTCCCTTGACTTCCACCCCTGGACGCTACATCGCGTGTGCGTGATGGTCGCACACGACGCAACCCGCAATAATAATAATAATAATGATGATAACGCGTCGAGAGCTGCGTCGGCATCGAGCCCGAGCGGCGGTTGCGGTCTGCGGAAAGCGAGAGAGAGAGAAAGAGAAAGAGAGAGAGAGAGAGAGAGAGAGAGACCCGACACGTCTGGCAAGGGCGACGCGGGCGAAGAAGCGAAAGAGGGTTGAGGGGGCTGAGGACCGAGAAGGTTGGAGGGGAAGGGGGGGGGGTAGCATTTCCACCCACCGCGCTGCAAACGTGGCCGACAAAGTAGTTTCATCCCTCTCTCCGGCTCTCTGCGCTCCTCCCGGCTCTCGGTTTCGCTCTCGCTTTGTCCCCTGCGCGTCGCGGCCACGAAAGTCGAAGAGTCGGTGGCGCGTACGTCCCGCGCCGACTGAGCGACACAGCAGACGCTATATATAGAGGAACACCAGGGCAAAATGGGACGCATAAGCGAAAAATGGTTTTACGACGTTACCCAAATTAAATGTATTTATACTACTTTTCACCCGAAAAATCGATTCCAATTATCATCGATTTTGAGCGTCGGCAAAAAGTAAAAATTCCGGGGCAAAATGCGACGCTTCCCAAAGTCGGCAATGTATGGTTTGGTGCACTGAGTGCTACTGGGCGTTATCGGCGTTGATTGCATTGTGTCCCTAACTGAGGGTGAGACACGAACGTAAGTAGCATCCAGAAGTATCAAATGCACTCGCGTTCAGCGGACGCCTGATTGTAAACTGGCTGGACTGGATAGAAGGGAAAGTGACTATATTTAAATGGTTCTATATTTTCGCAGTATTTTCCATGTTTCCGTTTAATTGTGTTCTACAAACGCGATTTTCCAAAAATTTTGCAGCATGTTCCATTCAGACCCGCAAAATCATCCACAATAAAAAAATGACTGTCCCATTCTGCCCCGGCGTCCCATTTTGCCCCGTGCTTCCCCCTTGTATTTACGTGTATGTATATGTGGATACCTAGTAGGGTAGAAGGAAAATCGCGAGCACAGCAGGAGCGCGCGAGTGGAATACATATATATGGGCTACGAGTGCCGCGCTGTGCTGCTCGTCGTCCGCGTGTGCGTGGAGCCGAACGCCGTCTGTGCGAGCCGGCTTTGCCGGCGCGCGGCTATGTGAGGGTGCAGACAGGAAGGGGTGAGCGCCCCCCGAGTCTGGCGCATTGGCGTAGTCATCGCCGGCGGAACCCGCGTGGACGGAACGTCCCACGCCTGTGGATGGGTAATCGGGTCATGGCGGAAGTTTCGTCTGAGTTTCGCCGCTATGCGCACGAGGCTAATTCATGATGTGGGTACTTTCTGGATTCTCGAGCACTTCACGTTCATGCTGAGGGTTCTTGGATTTTCTTTTATCGTGGAATCCGACGAAACTGTTATTCCACCACAAATTTGTGGCGCGCCCGAAGCGATAAAATGGCCTGGAAATTGTTCAGCGAAAGAATGCATTTTTACGTAAGAATATATTTATACTGAGACAAAAAATTACGAGGTATGTACAACAATCGTCAAATATCGCTATATTGATATTTTTTTCGCGTTTTTCGTTTTTATCCTGCAAAAAATAGAAAAAAAAAGATTCGATGCAGACATTACGAATCGTGCAAAATTGAATTCGAAAGTCAATAACTATACGAGAAAGTGGGCAAATTGTTTTAAGGATGTTATACAGCTTCACACTAGTCAAATCAGTGCTCAATTTTTAAAAGCGTTTTTACAATTCCTGATTGTTTAGTCAATTGTTCCGGGGTGTTAGTGACGTTACAGCATTAGTTCTTGATAGGCAAATACATTCAAAGGCATGATTCGAATAGAAAGACGACTAAGATACGCAAATTCCCGATGTCATGTTTTTTCGCGCAGTCTTTTAAAAGAATAAACCGTAATAATAGTTCAATTATGACGGGCAATGGCTCATTTTTATTACTGAAAGACCCTTTATCGATTGACCGCCCAGATTTTTGATAGGATCAGTAGTTCTAAAGATACAACCGTTTGATTATTTTATCCTAACCTAAAAGGCGACATACAAATAGCTGTATCTTTTGAACTACTGATACTATAAAAAATCTGTATGGTTAATCGATAAAGGGTCTTCCAGTAATAAAAATGAGCTATTGCCCGTCATAATTGAACGATTATTACGGTTTATTCTTTTAAAAGACTGCGCGAAAAAACATGACATTAGGAATTTGCTTATATTAATCGTCTTTCTATTCGAATCATGGCTTGGAATGTATTTATCTATTAAGAACTAATATTATAACGTCAGTAACATCTCGGTACAATTTATTAAACAATCAGGAATTGTAAAAACGCTTTTAAAAATTTAGCACTGATTTGACTAGTGTGAAACTGTATAACATCCTTAACCGAGGCATCGATTCCGGTTGTGGCGCTCGCCGCCCGACGCTTGCATTGTCCCTCCCCCCCCCCCCCCCCCCTTCTACATCCTGGGCTGGTGACCGGTCGTCGCGGGGGTGGCCGCGCCGCGGCGTCGTGTCTCGTCTAGGCGCGAGAGCTGCGAAGAAGCCGCGAGGGTTTGCGCGCGCAGCCCCCGCGATGCAGTGGAGGTCATCCACCTGAAAGGTCGGGGTCACGCTCTTAGCCGTAGAGCGAGAGAGACCGGAATCCACCCTCCCTCCTCCCACCCGGGTGGTCGGCGGCGACGACGACTGCGGCAGGGTCGGGGGCGACAGGGCGCATGTATCGCCATAGCAACCCCCACGCGCAGTCAAGGCTAGACTGTCGGTTCTCAGCGCGGGTGGTGCGCACCACAGCAGCGGCATAGCGGCGGCACCCACGAGTCTCGAGGCAAAAATAGCGATTCGTGGAACATGGCTTCTTCGCTAGTAGAAAATCTGTAGCGTTAAATCTGGCCCAAGTCAGGCCCAGTTCGGGCCCTGACAGGGCAAACCAGGCCCTGATCAGGGCCACAGATTTTCTACTAGGGTCTTCCTTGCTAGATAATCTGTAGCGTTAAATCCGGCCCAAGTGAGGCCCAGCTCGGGCCCTGGCAGGGCAGACCTTGCCCTGATCAGTTCCTGACCAGGGCCACAGATTTTCTACTGGGATGTTTCTTACAAAAAAATCTGTTGCGTTATATTCTGCCCAAGTCAGAGTGACAGAGATTTTCTCCCAGGATTTCTCTACAATGCGTGGAACTGAGGTTGATGGTTGATGGTTGATGGCTGATGGTTCGGACGAAGCTCTATACCATGAGTTTTATTTTACCGTAGTAACTGTTACTCGCCCTCGTTGGGAGACGAGAGTCGGGACCCATCTCGAGAACCTCCAGCGGGTCCCATATAACCAACAGCTCGTGTTACTGTTTTTCCTGTCCCTCGCGCACGTGGCACGAATCTTCTATAAATATATCTCGGTCGTCGTCGTCGTCGTCGTCCCCCATCCTCGCCCTAATTCGGCGTATGGGGGCCGCCGCACGAAAATTTGACTGATCGATGGGCGCACCAGGGGGACGAGGGGCATGGAAACGGTCGCTCGGTGATGACGAGGCCGTTTTCCTATTTTGCTTCCTTGACGTAGGTCAGGTATCAGACACGTCCCTTGCGCTGGAAATTCTATCGCGGGGGGGCTTTTGATGTAACGCAATATTATACGGAATCGACTCCTGTTACGCTCTGTGACGCTTTTTCTAAAGGACTGATGAGTATTGAGAAAAACTCGTGGGTGGATTCGTGACTCTTGTGAAATGATGAAAATTTGTATCTAGTGGAGCTGTGAAAAAATATACATATAAAATAGGTATACGACGAAGATTTCAGACTCGACCCCAACATTCGATTAATTAAACAAATTCGAGCTTTCAGTGTTAAAATAAATTTCTCGCTACACGAATCGCAGAATCAATTTTTAATTGCTAAATTTGTTATTAAAAAAAATGAATATTCATAATCCTATACGATATTTCGCCTTAAATATTTTCCATCCTTCAGTCATGATTTTTCTAGCAATCGAAAACAAATTATGCCGTGCAATTTGTCGTCGGCCGCAATTTTCGTGCATTTACGAAAACGTGGCGACGAGGAGCAATTGAGAACCTCGATAATATCGGTCGGTACAGTCCATTCAACTTTAGCGCTGCTCGCAACGCGAAACATTTGCAGCTTCGGCTTCGTGCAACCAGGTATAATTTAACACGCGCTTTTATATTGCCGCGCGTGTTTGCGCTCGGGAGACACATTAGTGGGTCTTACCTATGCTCGACATCTTCCCCGCGTCCATCAGCCGGGCCACATAGGGCGCCACTCGAACGCACTTCTTTGCCCTGCAGAGCTGCACGGCTATCACTCTGTATGCAGAGCAGCGGCAACACACGCGGCAGGTTCCGTGCGCCCCGATAAGCCAACCCCATCATTCTCGGGGCGCGCGCGGCCCCCGTGCATAGTCTAACTTTTGCCCGAGCGTGCGATATGCGCCGCGATAGCCCGGACAAAGTGTGGTTTGTGCGGCAAACACGCGCGGAGGCCAATTCAATATTCACGAGTAATTACGCTGCTGGAAACCCGCGACACCGCAGCTACTGAGCTGCAGTCCCGGAAATTCGGTGCCCAGTAATTATTATCGTCAATTTGTCAATCAAATTGGCCATCGAGAATTTTTCTTACTTTTCTATTTTTACTTTTCGTTTCTATATTTTTGTCCGATAGTCAAGCAGTTTACTTTTTTATTTTTGTCCGATGGTCAAACTTTTTTTTTAGATTTAACCAATGTTGAAACGTTGTATTTTTTCATTTTTGTCCGACGGTCAAACGTTTAATTTGTTTATTTTTGGCCTATGGTTAACCGTTTAATTTTTTCATTTTTGTCCGACGATCAAACGTTTAATTTTTTAATTTTTTACCGATGGTCAAACGTTTAATTTTGTTTATTTTTTAACAATGTATTTTGTATTTTTAATTTTTTTAAATACAAAATATTTTCGTTTTGTATTTTTTCATCTTGTATTTTTATCATTTTTGTCCAACGATCAAACGTTTTATTCTTTAATTTTTTACCGATGGTCAAATGTTTTATTTTTTTTATTTTTGGCCGATTGTCAAACGGTTTGCGTTGTCCAAGTCCTACGGGTTACGTGTTCTGCAACCAGAGAGAGAGAGAGAGACAGGAGCGCGCGATGCCCTTTTTTAATGGCTCTGCACGCGTCGACCCCTCGATGATTCACACATCGCAGCTCCGGAAAATGTGGGGCTTGATCCTTCGGTTCCGTAGCGCGGCGTAAAAATGAACAGCGCTTTTTTCTCGTCGTGGGGGAGAGAAAACGCACAGTCACTGCTCGCTCTCGTGACGTCATCCACGGAGCCGCTGCCGCTGCTGCTGCTCGGTGCGCGACTCATGGCAAGTGTGACTCTATTTTTGGGACCTCGACCTACCACAGGGTCATGGCTCTCTCTTTCATTAACGTTTCGTCACCGGGCGAGCTCGACGCGCACACAGCGAGACTCGATTATAACTCGGCTTTACCGCTATGCCTTTCAGCATTTTTTCCGCATAGTCGTCGTTACTTAATACGTAATAAATTTTCCGGCCTTTCGGAATGTAATGAAGAAAAAAAAAGAAAAAAAATTCTACTTTGTCCAGGCAAAACTTGTAATTCGAAATTTCATAGCGAAATTCAGTAATAATTATTAATACACCTGAAAAAAATTAATTGTTATACAGGAAAATAATTCGACACGATTAATGCGGTTGCACACGGAAAAAAAAGTTTGGTTGTGCCAGCTAATCATTCACATTGCTGTACTTCAGTATTTTGCGATTAGTTGCAGTAACTTATACATTTATTGCCGTAACCACTTCGAATGGTTGTGGTAACTATTCACGATTTGTTCTACATAACCTAAAAACGATATTATTAATGTTACGATTGTGGCGCTCAAGGCGCGAGTCGCATCTGTACATAACCTAAATAAGATATTGTTAAAGCTTTAATTGCGACGTTCGTGAAGCGATTCGCGTTAATTTGACATAATGATATTACAAGTAGTGCAATTCTATTTCGAAAAGCAATGACACGGTTGGTATGGAGAAGTAACCGGAACTTGTTCTCCTGCCTACTCGAATAGTTGTATCAACCATTCGTTTGGTTGCCGCAACTAACAGGGCATCTACTAATGAAACTTTGTTCGTGCAACCAATTCCTGTTAGTTGCCACAACTAATCCGAGTTGTAAGGGAATTAGAATAATCCATTGGTTGTGCCAACTAATTTCTTGGTTGTGTCAGCTAATTCTTTTTTTCCGTGCACGACACCAGACGTGACCCACAGTGAAGTGGCGACATCTTCGCCAAGCCGCAATTTGCGATAATATTGATAAAAAAGAACGTTTGCGTTTTTGACAGCAACGAATAAGTCAGATCAACTTCGTCTGACCGTCGAATCAAAATTCAATGTCACAGATAAGCGCGATATCCTCCTTGAGACGCCCACGGAGGCGATAATAATAATAGTAATAACAATAAGAATAATAATTATAACAATTATAAAATTACCGTTGGGCTTAAGCACCGGCAAAAATGCATTGAATGTGTATTCGCGGCTCTGTCGAGAAAACAAGTTTCTCGTGTATCAGTTCATTAATCAAGATACGAAGATTCGTGTATAATTTACAGTCGAACGCGAAAACCGGCGGCAGCGTTTTTTCAATTCGACCCGACGTGAAACATAAATATATAAATATTTGTTTGGCGTTTAATCGCCGAGCCTGGCGATGTCCCAATGAATTTTTTGTTGTAATTTATGGGTTCGTAATCTCGCGCGCAGACCGCGACGTTGTCTCCCGTCCCGCTTCGCGCGGTGTGTTTTGCTCACTGTGCCGAATAATCGGCCGATAAGAGGTTCAATGTCAAGCGCAAAGTGGCGATAACGCGTATCAACTCCGAGGCTCCGCGCGACGAGCGCGCACGACGGCTGATATAATTTTGCACTGGAACCGCGGAATCTGCGCCGAGCTGCGCTCTTTGTCGTAGGTCGTAGAGTCGAACGACGAGTCGCTCGTGACTCACGGCTGATCGATTACTTTTTTTTTTTTTTTCAATTCATTTGCAACCAGGCGGTGGAAGATTTTTTTACCTTTAACGATGCACATAAATCGGCTCGATTTATGTGTGGAAAAAGTTCGGGCCGACGCAAAGGCTGAAAGGTCAAACGCGCCAACGAAAACGCTAATATCAACAAATATATCGATGTCTACGAGATACGCGGTATCGAAATTGCACTGACGTGTGTGACGCTCGCCAGGCTTCGGCCGTCCTCTGGCCATGCCCGCGGACACTCCGGACTCTCTCAATGTTAACGCAAATTATCACAGGTGATACGGGACGCGGCTTAACGACGTCTGTCGCCGCTGCGGCGCGATAACCGCTGATGAAGTCAATTACAACGGGACTCCCGAGCTTGCGGTTGCTCCGTTTTTTACAAATGACATTTGTCGAGACGTGCGTCATACTTTTGAAACAATAAAAAACGAAATAGGTATGTCGAAACGTTGTTAAAATAATGTTATCTGTGACAGATTTTATTTCACGTTTTTTGTCCAGCTAATAATTAATTACAACCATTTTTTTTGCAAAAAAATAAATATTTCTTCACCAAATTCTTTCACCACATTTTCGGTCTTGATGATCCCACATTAATTCCCGCAGCGTATTTCGATGCCCCGATAAAAAAAATCTCTATTTTTGGACGAGCGACGACGATGTCGACAATGTTGATAATTTTGATAATGACGGCTTATATATTTTTTTTTCCGACCGACAATCCTCAAACCTCAAGCGCCTTTTCAATGCACCTGATACAATGATCGCGATACAATAATCGCGAGAAAATAAATGAGGGAAATAAAGTCCGCGATTTCATCATAAACGCTAATTCGCGTCTGGCACGTCACGTAAGTCGCTCCCCCACTCGCCAATCTCGAGAATTCGGGCGCCGCTGCTTGAGATAAGGAGCATGCGATATCTTAATTGCGACAGGTCATGGATTAAGCACGCGATGCATAGGAACAAACAAGGCTTGACCCCTTCCACCGCGAGTCGCGACTCATTAGGACAAATTCAACAGGTGTCGCCGAGGCGAATCGTAAATCCGCCGCGTCGCGCCCGACGCGGAAACAGCGACGTTGATTTATCATTCGGCTCACGATGAATAATAAGACGGTGATCGATGGATTCGGCGAAATCTCGCGCGCGGTTTAATTTTCGCTTCGCGGAACAGACGCGAGTTTAGCTCGCCGCTCGCCGACTTGTTGATTAAATTCGCCCATTGTGTTGGCTCGCGGTGAAACCGAGCGGCCACGGTTACCGATGTAATCGGCTGTATCACTGCGACCGCTCGAGTATTTGCAAAGCGCGATATTTCCAGAAACCTCAGGGCTCAGAGACCTCCACGGCCGCGTCGTGCAGTGAACACACATCGCGCGTATAGGTTGTTGAATGAAGGAATTGGCCTTCCAGCTCAGCTTATCGGTCATCGGTGGTGCGGCTAACAGTAAACTCAGTAAAGTCGCGATACTGTGGCCTCCGTTTGTTCATTAATACTTCTGTGTATATTATGTGTATGTAATTCCGATGATATCGAGTAGTGCTTGCATTTTATCCAATGCTCGAATAACCCGAACTACCCGGACTTGACGGATCCGACACTTCAAATCCGAACATTAAGTCAAAGCGAGCCTATCCGAATACCCGAGCTACCCGAGTACCCAGATACCCGGGTTATCCGGATTATCCGACATATTCAGACTACCCGGATTACCGGGATACTCGAAATATTCGGACTGTCCGGATTGTCCGGATACTCGAACTATTCGGACTATCCGGATACTTGAACTATTCGGGCTATTCGGATACTCGAGCTATCCGAATAATTCTTTTAATGTGTGGATTGCCACAAATTTGAGATATGTGTCAGTCACAAATCCACCCATTACGACCAAGAAGTGTCCGGACGATTGATCAAGTAGATTCGCGTAGATTGTGCTTTTTGTATGGAAAATATGTACAAATTTCAAAGATTAGATAAAAAGCTGAAAAAATTCATAAGTATACAGAAAAATGAAGGAATCATTTTCATGCAAAAAGAAACTTGGGTACCGAAATATATGTTAAACAAATTTTAAAAAATAAATTTGTTAATAACATTTTGGAATTATTATTATGCAAAATTAATCTTTTCAGTACCTTTAGCGTGCATGAATTTTTTCAGATTTTCAGTCCAGCGAGAAGTGTTTCCAAAGTGTTCGCGCGCCCACATCCTTAAGGTAGCTCGCTTAACGGTGGGATTCTAAGATAATTTCAAACACTTCTGAATAACATAAAAATCTGAAAAAATTAGACATGTCGAATGTGTTGCAAAGATTGATTTTGCATAATAATATAAAAATGTTAATAGCAATGAATCGAGTGTATATTGCCTCGATCTCGGAATCGGAAAATCCGGTGAGCCTAGAAAAAGTTAATTGCAAGTATGTAACTTTGTCGAGGCTCAATGGATTTTCCGATTCCCGGATCGAAACAATATAAACGTTCAAGGATCGAGAAAAGAGAAGGACATATAACGAATAGTAAGAGCTGTAATCGGATTCGGTGAGATCTCGACAATAAAACATTAAGAGTGGACCGATCTACTAGGCTAATTGTTAAACACCAAAAAAACGAGTTCGCTCGAGGTGCGTGCGCGCGAAAAAGAGAGCGAGTTTCATCGCCTCCGAGCCCTTGATTAAGACTAGTCAAGTAGCCCCACTCGAGCGTTTAATTAGAAATACCTGGACTGTCCAAGGGTCGCAATTCCAGATACGCCCGATGAAGGTTTCTATTTTCTTGTCTCTTTGACAATGTCACGTGCAACCTGGCGTTTTCGTCCCCAACAATGTTAGCCGGTAACCTACGTCACCGACTGATGCGTAACTGGCTGTCGGTGCATCGAAGATTTTAATCAAGATGGCTACAGTTGAGGACGTCGAAACGAATTAATCGCGTTGGAACATTGAAGTATACCTGAACGACAGAATATTTGCAGGGATGCACTTTACTAAAACATATGAGAAATGAAAAACAATTGACTTTCGAAATTGAGCGTGATCAGGAAGGTGCGATAATTCTATCAATTTATTATACAGGTTTTACCCAGAAACAAATATTTTTCGCGTTTTTCTCATCGAATTTTCTATTTTCAGGCAAAAAATTGTGATTTTCGGAAAAAGCGGAAAATTTGCCAATCGGATAGGAGTTTTAAACTTTACGAGATTCATTTTTTTCTAAATATTCGTATGGGATTATGAACATATTTCTATGATTTTTGAGGGTTCGGCTTTGAAATTCTGTGAAAAATTCGGAAATCAAGATATCGTGTTCCTTCTTGCGTCATTCTCTTCGTTCTTGAATTTTCTCTCGAACGAAAGAAGAAAATCCAGATTCAATCGATACAAAAAATTGTAAACTCGATTTTAGTGAAGTAACGAAATATAAAAAAGTGCGAAAATACTTTGTTTTTTACTCTTTTAACGCCTTATTTCGGTGTATTTTTGCCCGTACACAACGAATTCGCCGTAAGTTTTTATTTAAACGCAATAGTTGTCACGAAAAACAAAAAATCATTATTTTCGATTTTTTAAGTATTTTGTTTACATTAACTGGGCACGCGCACGAAGCGCGCGTATGAGTTGGTCTAAAAAAACGGTATCCGGTTGGTTCGAGTCGTATGTACGAGGACCCAATTATAGTTCAAAACATTGAGGTATTCGGATAGCCTGTATAGTTTGAGTACTCGGATAGTTCGAAGCGTACGGATACTCGGATAATTCGAGCCGTTCGAGTACTCGAATAGTTCGATCCGTCCGGGTACTCGGATAGTTCGAGCCGTTCGTATATCCGGATTTGAAGTATCAAATTTTACTACACGGATATCCGAACACGTTCGGATACCCATCTAATGCGGTTTCATGTGAGAGCCCTAATATCGAACCCCAGAGTGGCCTTGGGACGCGTTACACTTGTCAGTCGGGGGGCGACGGAAAAACACTGTCGATAAAAAACAATCTTTACCTATTAATCGTTTAGATAAAAAAAAAACCACGTTCAACTTCATCCAATGCAACCAACCATTTTACGAATCCTAAATCGTAAAAAAAAGTAACTTTTTAACGTCATTTAGATGTAATTAAAAATGTGTATCCGACAAATATAATTTTATCTCGGCATCCGAAAAATTAATTACTACATAAAAAATTAAAATTAAAATAAAACTCAGCAACGTGCGACGCTTAATTACCAATACACGATGAAAGCGAGCGATACGTAGTACGGTTTGCGTCGCTTCACGCCTTTTGACTCGAGGCTAGAAGAGACGAAAAGAAAAAGAAAAAAAAAATACAGGGAAGGGCGAGAGTGCGAAAAGGTGATAGAAACAAAGGACGCGTTAGGGCAGGGCGGGAGGGAGGAAGGGGGGGAGCGTCTAGACCGGACCTAGGACGTTAGGGCGTAGGCATAGGGATGGGATGTGGTATACGCGTTCGGTATATAAGCCCCAAGGGCCTCAAACAAAGACCGGTTTCCGTATGAAGGTCACTAGTTCAATGGCGCGTAGTATATTTCGCGCGCGCGCGCGACCGCAGGAGACGAGCGAGCGCGAGACGTTTCGAGTGAGACGAAGCCGGCCGAGCGAGCGAGCGATAACGCAGCCACCCGATTCACTTTCGTCGTGAATTTCGGCCGGAGCTCGGGGCGTAGGGACCGCGACGTCCGGGCCCCGACGACTCTCGCTTTCGTTTGCGTGTCCCGATCGCCAAGGTGAAAGCCGAGCGCGCTCGACTTGCACTCTCGTTCGCCGCTGACGAGGTTCACGGGCTCCGCTTGGCTATCGCGGCCCGCGAGAGATATTTACTTTTGGTTTCGACGCGACTCTCGACGACGACTCTCGCCGAGGGAAAGTGAACCAAGTGTTCGCGTTCGGGATTTGGGGTCGCGACACCATTACCCACTTTGGCTACGGGCGGTTTATCCGATGATTAATGCGGCAGAAAAATATTTTGTTAATTTTTTTAAATGTCTTAAATCCTGTGGAATGAAAAAAAAAAAAAAGTTTAGCTTTGGGATGATTTAATTAATTGTTACGTATAATAAATAGCGATAAATCTACTGCGGGGTAATAAAAGCGAGATCGATATATTTTTTCATAGCAACCTCGGAGTAATTGATGATTGAAAAAAAATAAAATAAAATGATTTTACGATCGCGTGAAAATTGTATTGGATTTTCATTTGATACTCCGAGCGTAAATAGTGTAATAAATTCATATATCAGATGCACGTGCAGCCGAAAAGTGAGCGAACGTGTGGAAAGCCGGTGCCGCGGCTCGCAATAAGTGAAACAAGGTTTCGCTTTCTTGGACTCGGCGATCGTGCGGCGAGGGTTGGAGTTTTCACGATCCGCGACGCGCAGTCCGGTTTCTAAAACTCTCGCTCGCCTCTCGCGTCCATTCGTGCCGCATTATATACCAAGCCCAACGTGTGGCCGGCCGGCCCGATGGGAACGCACACGCCGCACACGCGAAATCAGTAAAGGCGAACGAAACGAAAACGAACGCGGCCAAACGAAAGTAATGGTGGTCCGAGGCGGCTTCGGGGAAGGCGACCTTGAACTTGGCCGACGAACTCGCCGATCTGCCGCCTCGATCCTCACCTGCGAAATATTAAGCAACGCTCCGGACTCCCCGACGCAACGAACGTTCCGAGTCTCTGAATAAAAAAATCGTGGAACCATAAACAGCAGGGGAAAAAGTTGACTATATTTTTTTCACAACTAGAAATAACGATTAAGATGGAAAAAATTCTAATGTAATAAATAACGTTTTTTTTTTTTATTTGTAATTACAACGATTCTTGTAGAACTATAATTTTTATTCTCTGCGTAATTTTCCCACAGAAAAGGAAAATAAAAAGATCCCACCTTTCTGGGAAAGGAAAATTCGCAATTTTGCTCACGAACATTCGAAAGTCGGTGACCGTCTCATTCGAATCCCAGTCACTTCTGCCGCTGTTGTTAGAACGTCGGTCTAATTGCCAGTCCGATCGCCAATTAGCCGACTGAAAGTTTCACTGATAATTACTGTCTTCACCGTACGATTCCTGCAGGCCTCGCGAGGCGAGCGAGATTTCTTCGCAATAATTAATCCCCTCTATCATCACATTTACCAATCTAAAAAAAAAAAATACCTCGATCGAACCATAATCCAAGACCAGCGCGAAAAACCTCCGATCGATTCGTCCTCGGCCGCAGGGCGCGCGAATTTCCGAACCGCAGAAGGGTTGCTGACCCGTTTCGCACGCGGCTCTCTTTTCTCTCCTCGCGCGAGCGGCTCGAAACTTCGCCGAGCGAGTTAACCGGAAAGTGAGTTAATTCCCGGGAACGGCGCGCGGCGGCGAACAGGGTTGGTGAGTCAAGGCATCGCTGACCTAGTAGCCAATAAATCAGCTTCTGTGTTTGTGTGTGTTAGAGTTGGGTAAAGCGTCGAGATATCGAGTGGCCGTCTTCATGCGAGCAGCGAGTGTCTTAATTTTCATACACAGACGATATTTATATTTTATTTATCGACAGATTTAAATTTATTTACATTTATATTTCATTTCTCGCTATATTATTCATATTTTTTATTTGTCCAGCGGACGTAATAAAGTCCTTAAAAAAATAGCAATGATAGCAAACAAGCAGGAAGTGACGATAATCGAAGTAGGCAAAAAATAAAAAAATAATGACGAAGTACAGAAAACAGCAGAATTAATTGTCGGATTATTATTTTTACGAGGGTTCGCTGGACACAAAAAATATATAGGCCGCTGTTGTTATAATATACATATAAATATGTATATATGTGGTGTGTGTGTTGTACACTATTCAGGAGTAGAGTAGTAGAAGCCGAGAGGCCGTGAACAAGGAAGGCTTTCTCCGACGACCTTGGGCTCCTGCTCGAGTCTCTCGCGCCGAGACTAAGCGAGCGAGCGAGCGAGCGACGTGAACTTGAACCAGTCCCACCTTCCTCGTCCTGCACCGCGGCGTGCAACGCGCGCGGCGTCCCAACTCTCCCGCTGTTTACCGAGCCGCGCTGTTCGCAAGTTCCACGCTCGGCCTCGCAGCCTCTCACGAGGCCCCGCGGTAGCGCGACGGCTGTCCGAATCATCGCTTACGCAACTCACGTCCTTTTTTTCGTTATTTATGCCCGGGCGATTTCCGGGCCTCCCGTAGCCCGCGATGCGATAAATCATCGCCCGGGCTGCCGTCTAGATAAACGAGGCTCGCGTCATCGCTCCGACTCTCGAGCCTCGAACCTCGGCAGCCTGCAGATATACAATTTTGCCGCAGACGTCAAATCGTCGAGGTTCGACGTTCATCCACATCCGCATTGGGAAACAGGTGCAGGTGATTAACTGTCGTTGCGAGCGATAAAAAGCGATAAAAGAACTTTTTTTTTCGTCTTCGGCTCTTTTGACTCGTGCCTCCCGCCTCTTCCTCGTCGGTCTCGTCGACTCACCGAGCAGTAGGTCACGTCTACCAGGAAGCGGAATTTTCGCTGCCTACTCGTGACGCATTTCTTATTTTTGTAAACATGATTTTTTATTGAAAAAAAAAAAAAAAAAAAAAAAAAATGTACACACTGGGCACGCTGCAACTGGTGCGACGAGGCAAATTCGATTCGTAGGGCGAGCGAATGCGAGAAACGTGAATATTCGGCGTGTGAAAAAAAAAACCGGCCGGATATCTGTCGGTTGGGCGTTCTTTAAATAGACGACAAAACGCGCGGGGACCTTCTTAGAGCGTAAGTCGACCTTGCCACTTCGGTACTGTCGGTGTCTCTTTCTCTCCCAGCCGAATTATTCTTTTTAGTCCCGCTGACAGTTATATATATGTATATATGTGTGTGTATGTGAGTGTTTTTTTTATTTCCTTTCCCACTGTCTTCGTCATGCAATCGTCGGTAAGAAGCGCGCTTTATCAGCCGCAGTGGCAGCGGCCGCTCTATTCTAACTCATGCGTGCTATAACGAGTCTTGTCCCCGACCTAATACAACGAGAGTCGTGTCGAGCTATACCCCAGGGCGGCAGCAGCAGCAGCAGCGGCGGCGACGCCGGCAGAGGCAGCAGGCAGCCCCAGTCCAGCGGGGCGCACGCCACGTCGCTAGACCGGTTTCAATGATTCAAGTTCATCTAGATCTAAAACGCGGAGCGACCCACACAGGCAGGGCGCGTAATTCGCTACCGCGATACACGCAGCCGGTTTTGCGCCGGCAACGACGACAACTCCGGGTAGCGTCGCGTGTGAATGCGACGCGAGCGTCATATTTTTACGTGCTGCGCGAGCCTTCCCAAGGCCGATGGTAATTAAAATTTAATGCTAAAATTATTAATTCAGCGAGAGGAATTTAATTGCAGACGGGAAAACTGAAAACAAAAAAAAATTGATACCGCTTTATCGTCCGACGGTTAGTGACCTGAATTTCGAAATTCAAATTCGATTCGATTTCGGTTTCGCGAAAATTTATCGCGGCGGCGCCTTGCAAATTGCGGCAATAATTTTCAGCGATAAATCGCGATATTTCAGAAGTTATACGCAAAATCTCCGGCACGTGTGGGTTATTTTTGTTGTTCCGATAAGATTGTTTTTTTTTTCGCTGCTCATACAGACATCACGAGGAGCGAGAATAAATCTGGTCGATGGAAATTTTTCGCGCCCGAGAAAAAGCTTGCGAAATCAATCTCGCTGTTTGATTTGCGTTGATTTACGAGAAAGCCGAGCGAGCTTTGTGACTCACAGAAATTATTCTCTCTGTCTCGTTGCGTTCGGAAAATTCTTGACGCATTTTTTTCCACCATTCGTCCCACTCATCCCTCGGTCCTAGAAGTCAGACGCGACCTTATGACATTTACAAAAAATTATCTCCCACATTTAGCAATAATAATAATAAATCACCTACTCTCGATATTAATGTTTATATCTTATTTTAATTGCAGCCAAATGGACCGTTGAAATTAGTTTCGTATTAATTGCAAGATAATCCTTGAGCCTCGAGAGCACCGGGTATAATGGCTCGCATTATATCGTCCACTCTCGGCGTACATGGTTATAGGTGGGTACAGCGCATATTGGCAAATCTCTCTGGACGTCCCCCCCCCGTTTCCCCCTTATCCAACGTCTCCTCTCCCGCTCGTTTTTAATCCAATGAACCTTCACGCACAATAAGGACTCAAGGCTAAACACACGCTGCGAGTTCTCAGCATAGACCTTGACCTCGGACGCTGCCGCTGGTTGACCTACAACGCCCGCTTCGAATCGAGTGTGCTCGGTATAAACACGTAAGTCGAACGTGTCCGTCTGCGTGTGGCTGCGTCTAGCCGCAGGGACATAACGCGACACACGGAGGGCCAAATTCAAAAGGTTCATAATACTCGTGCGCAGTCGCCCCTCGTCGCTCTTCCATTCGCATTTCCCGCTCGATTCTCCGGCCCGCGCGGCTCGCCCGGTTTACAATCGGATTTTCTTTTCAGAAATAAATTACCGACTGTGGACCGCGCGTGCTATTCAGTCGTAGGTAGACGAGACTCGCTCGCGGAGGCGAGAAAAAGAGGGACGGTGATGAAAAAAAAAAAAAACGTGAAGAGTTTCATATAATTCGATCCTATTTTCTCGCGCTCTTTGTCGCCGCGGTCTCGTTTGTCCTGAATAATTCAGCGCGAAAGTGTGTCGTAAACGTGCGCGGCGAGTCGAGGAATTCGTACCGAGAAAAAGGGTGAGGCAACGAGGCGCTTTATATCGTTCTCGTCGGCTTGTCTCTCGCGTTATCGGCCGCCACCCGACGGTCGACGAGCGAGCGTCGTGTATCTCGTTCGCCGAAGCGCCCGGCGCGCAAGTCGCCACCCGGTTGGTACGGCATTGCATCGGAATAGATAGATGGTTATACCGCGCGCGCGGAGAGTGCGTCGAAGCGGGATGCGGGGGCTGATCGATAAAAGCGGCAGTCGCGGGTTCACGAGCCTCGTTCAAGGACAAGGCCATGCGATAGCGGGCGCGCACCCGCGGTCGCGCACTTAGCCACCCCTGCCGCTCGCGCGCCGCGCTCGGTCGTTCGGGCCCAGGGACGACGCGCACGCGACTCGGGCCCCGCGCATTCCGACTCTGGCAGCGAGATGCGCAGTGGACGTTATACAATCGGCGGGCAATTCGATTAATTTTATTCCACCTGAGACACCTAGCTTTTTTTCTAACAAAAACGCGGATGTCTTTTGCTTTATTATTTATTAAAAATGTTTAGTGTATATGTTTAATCGATTTTTTGGAAATGATTAGTAATCATTTTTCTGATAGAAGAAAATAATTTGCTCGTCTCGGTCGAGAAATTTTCGAAAAAAATGTTGTCAACCGTAATGGCTACTTTAGTGGATTCAACGATAAAAAATCCTGGTGCGAATAAGGTTTAAGTATATTATATTTATTTAAAAATTTAGATCGATTTTTGGAATTGATTTATAATTATTTTGCTATTCATAAACGAAAATACTTTGCTCGTCTCTGTCGAGGAATTAAAAAAAAACTGTTTTTGGTAGTTGCTAACTTCGTGGATTCAACGAGAAAAAAATTCACGTTGCGAATATTTTTTTTTTTTACCACTGATAAAAAAATGGTTCACGAGGATGTAAATGCCTGTCCTCTTCGCAGCCTCGGCCGATTCGTTGACAAAGAGAGGAGGATTATGATCCGACGGTCCGATCTTTATCGCGGTCTTGGCGAGCGTTCCGATAGACGCCAGGGATTGGTCGCTCGCGCCACGAAGCTAGCCTAGGTCAACCGCGTGCGGTGGGTATAGTGCGTGCTGCTGCTGCTGCTGCTGCTGCTGCTGCTGCCTCGCTCGTCCCCCTCGCTCGCTCGCCTCTCATCTGCTTGCGGATCGAGCTCGACCCCTGTGGCGTGTAGCGACGCGTACGCATCCCCTCCACCGAGGCTCGTGGCGATTCACACAACCCTCCGTATCGCCTTCTTCCATATAATACGATGAGCAATGGAGACAGAGAGGGAGATCGACGGTGCGAGGGAGAGAGGGAGAGACGGACGTATAGAAGAAGCCAAGTACGCACTTGTTGTGCGCGAGTCTGCGGACTGTGTGAGGAGCTCGGATCTCTCACGGGGACACGAGGGCGATGTGCCGGCACCGACCCTGCGCAGGGACGACGCAGTCGCCGCGCCGCCACTTCAGACGCCCGAGACGCATGGCCCAAGCGTCGTTGCAACGTACAATCTATATGTTCCTCGCGGTTTATCTCGCGTTCCTGTGGCAGCGACCCAGCAAGGCGTAGCTTAGCTACTAGGTCTGGACAAGACTAGATTATTCAGAAAATTCAAACATTGAGTCTTAGATGCGAGGAAAATGATCGGATCACTAGAACTGTCTTTGCCGAGTGGATAATAACAAAGAAAAAAATATTCGAAAAATAAAAATCGCTAGATAATGTTTGAAATTAATTCCAATTTAATTGTCAATTAAATTCATTTCACGTGACAGGACGATTATGTTTTTTAACAGTTAAAAAAAAGTCAAGAGAATTACGACAAATGTTGGCGTGATTAAGTCGATCCAAAGATTTTTGGTTCCCGCTATATGTTAAGCCCGCCCCGCACGTTCCCCGACCTTCATTACCCCCGCTTCGATTCGCCCATTCGCCAACTTCCTCCACGCACCGGTGTCTCGCACCAGTCCCCTAAGTCGCGCACGCGCCCGAGTTTTCCCTTTCGCGCGAGGGATTAAACGAGTGGTCTGTGTCTGTAGATTTTTTTGTTGTCCTCCCCCCCCCCCCCCCAACCGTCATGTTCGCGGGGGGGCTACAGCTCCGAGAGCGCAGCGACGAGCGAGGGAGAGCGAGTAATCGCAGCAGCAGCAGCAGCATCAGCAGCAGCAGCCCTTCGACTCTGCGCGTGTGTCCGTTGAAAATACAGGGCGAGGAGCTACTGCTCTACTCTCCTAGCGGCTCGGCGGCAGCTTCGGGGGTTTCCGCGTGTGCGCGCGACGCGACCCGACGCTGCCGGCGGCTGGCGACACACACCGAGCGAGTCCGTGCGCGTCGCGCGACGCACAGTGTGCTCTCGAATGCAGCGCCGGCTTGGAAGAGGCGAGAACGGATAGCACGCACGGTATAGGCCGAGGGACATGTGTAGGATACGTAGAAAGAAACATTGAAGAGAGACAGAGCGAAAAGCTCGCACACATTCGTTGTCGTCGCGCTCGTCTTTCCCGTCCGACGTGTGCGAGTCGCCCAACACGTGTGACGCTCGCGTGTGCGCGCGCAGCGCGCTCTCTATCCGCGCTAGGGCAGCCCGAGTGCGCGCTTGCAGCGAGAGAGAGAGAGGGAGAGAGTGAGAGACAGCGACGCGATACACACAGGGCGAGAGAAAGGACCGAGGGTGCCGGACAAGGACCGAGCGAGCGAGCGACTCGGCCAGCGACGGAGAAATCGCGATAGGGCGAGAAAACCCGAGCGCGAACGAGATAGGGATAAGAGGGAAAAAGGGACGGACGTATATATAGCACACACATACACATACACACGGAGAGCGAGAGACCGGCGAGTCGGCGTGGCACAGCAACTTATGCAGCGCTGCTGCCGCCGCCGCCGCCGCCGCCGCCGCGCGCGCTGGTGGTGGTGATCCAACGCGCACGCCGTCTCTCTATCCGAGCGAGCCGGAGAGCCGGCGAGCCCGACCGGCGCTCGCCCGACACTCTCACTTTCGCCGGCACCGACGACGGTCGTGTCGCGGGGCACTGCGCGCCGTCGTTGTACGTCGCTCGTGAAAGAGAAAGAGAAGAGAAATAAAATTAACAAAACCACGTCGCGATCGTTTGTTGTCGTCGTCGGGTCGTACTGAGCGCTGGGCAAAACTGCTCGCAATCTCTCTTTTGTCGTCATCTGCAGTCGAGAAACAATCGACAGTGACAGTTGCGAGGAAAAATAATAATAATAAATAACAATAAATAATATTAATAATAATAATAATAATAATAATAATAATAATAATAATAATACTAATAATAAATGAACACGAGATAGGGAAACCTATTTTACTGCCTTTGAACTATCGATAAATATTCATTGTCACCACACACATAATAATAATAATCATCAACAAATAAATGTAGAATGCAAATACCGTCCATCGCGAATGCATCGAACACGCACGTAATTCGCAACGCACGAGTCCGGCGTGACCCAGGCAACAGCGAGTGCTCTCACCGTTGATTCTGAAACAATCGTCGCCTGCCACTACTACCGACTATCACTGCCGCGGCCTCCGCTCCCATTTTCACTGAGGACAGCGGGAGAGACAGCGGAAAAAACAGTTGCACTTCGGAGCTGTCGGGGGGAATCACAGAGTCGATAGAAAAAAAAAAAAACACGAGCGAGAAAGCGTAATCAAGATTTCGAGGTTATTTGCCCTCGTGGCGCGCTCGAAGCGTTCGCGTCTTATATTTAGAATAACAATAATAATAATAATATAAAAAGAGAAAAATAAGTGTCGTCACAGTCGCGTCGAGTGAGGTTTTCGTCGGTGCACGAGATAAACCGGCTAAACGGCGGCCGATAAGGGGCAAGAAAAATCCTCGGCTCGGGGATTCGTCGACGGGGTTTTCGTGGGCGAACGAGAGAAAGACGCGAGCGGTGCCGGCGAGCGAGCGAGAGAAGAAAGGGGTGGGAGACGCTTGGTGGGAGGCGCGAGCGCCACGCAGAGAAAGAGCGAGCGAGACACGGTGGCCGAGTGAGGCAGGAGACCGGCTCGCGTCGCGCGACCAACGAGATCGTGCGCAACGGGCTGTTGTTTTCGGTCAACTGCAAACGACGCTCTGCTCTCGCACGCGGTGCGCTCCCCGCGAGGCTTCGGTGGTGCCGCTGTGATCGTCTCGACGCTCTACGCGCTACGCGAGCTGTCACGCAGGAACACTTGTGATTTTGTGCACACAACGCGCGAGGCTGTTTTAACATTGTGAAAGAAGGCAAAGTGTCGTGTATCAGTCTCTGGATTATCGCGTCGCGCGTCTCGCGAAGACGGAATATTTCGGTGTAAATGCGACACTGAACTCGAATTTTCGTTTCGGTTTCGCGAGAAAACAAGTGAGTGTTATACATTGTTGTATCGATTGTGAGAATAGAGAGTCCGTGGCTCGAGTGAACGAAAAAGACTGCGCGATATTTTACGCGAATTAAACCACCGACTGTGCAGTGCGAAGGTAACGAGTGACAGTAAATGTGCGAACGGTTTTTCCGGTGCGTCCATGTTTTTTTTATTCAAAAGTGAAAAAGAGTGCTCTGAAGGATTATAAATTATAAAAGTAAATGAAACGTCGTTTCTCGGTGAATCGTCGTGCGTGGTGAGAGAATATTTTTTTTTATTTATACTGAGAGAAATTCTGGGAATTAATGGTAACCCCGAGTTTCCTCGTACGGTGAATGTGGCCGAGAGTCGGTGGAATCGTGATTTTTTTTTAACGCGAGTGACAAACGTGGTAGTCGGACACCGTCGACCCGCTTAATAGCGGGCGCCAAAGTCTCAAAGGTGGCTCACGCGGCGAGGGACAGGGCAGCGGAGCTGCAGGCGGAAGTTCGAAGCGCCATAAGGGTGCTGCATGGCTGGTGCCCGAGGCCACCGGGACATCAACAGCAACAGCAGCAGCAGCAGCAACAGCAGCAGCAGCAGCAACAGCAACAGCAGCAGCAACAGCAGCAGCAGCAGCAGCAACAGAGTCAACACGCTGGCGTCGCGAGCGGCGCTGCCGGACGAGGTGACACCGTGCTGATGGCGCCGCAGACGCAAATGCGCGGGGGCGGAGGAGGAGGGGGAGGAAATGCTCACGGACACCGGGGCGCGACGGGCTGCGGGACGACCGGACCGAGCCAGCAACCCTCCCCGGTGCCGCCGACCTCCGTCGTCGTCAGCTCCACGTCCAGCAGCATGAGGCCCCCGCCGCCCCCGCCACCCCCAAGGGCAAGGCCCTCCGGCGAAGGCAAAGGTCACCACGAGGAACCCACCAGCTCTATTCCCGATCTTGGTATGTCTTCATTTTTTCGTAAAGTGGCGAATTTTAGGTAAATCATGATGGCTTTGAAGACTTTTTTTGTTAAACTATTATCCTAAGCTGCATAATCATCGAATTTGAGCTGCGGCGATTTTTAGGTAAATCGTAATGGTTTTCAAGACTTCTTTTTTTTTTTAAATTATCCTAAGCTGCATAATTGTCGAATTTGTGCTGTGGCGAATTTGAGGTAAATCGTGATGATTTTGAAGACATTTTTGTGGGAAGAAGTTTTCTTTTTTTGTAGATTTTTTTCATGGATGATTTAGTTCGGGGGATTTTAGACGTGAGGCTGAATTTTGTTTCGTCGTTAGGGTAACGATAAATTGTGATATGTATTAATTTTTTTAGATTGTGGATACTGGAATTAAATGGCGATGTTTGTTCATTCATTGATATCATTTTTTTACTAGATTGTCTGATAGGGAATAATTCATTAGCCGGCAGAATAAAAAGTAGCCTGCGAAGTGTCGACAGCTTCTGATCTTTTGAATCGAGAGCGACTGGGTATTTCTAATACGAACACGAGAGCCGCGCTGCGCCGCTCGCTCGCCGTGCGGGAGCTGCGGGGCCTGTGAAAGGCAATCGAAAGTGGGGAAGGTCTAGGTTGGCCGCTCGTCTCGCTCGAGCGAGGCGCGCGACTCGCTCGCTCGTTGCAGCGTTTTTTCCACGAAACTCGACCGTGTGGATAACTCTCGACCTGCGGCCGACGCATCTTGATTGCGATTTTTATCTCCCGTCGCCTCATTGGCTTCTCACTCTCATTGCAAACATTGTTTAGGTCTCGACGAGGACTCGAATTGGTCGAACAGCAACGCGATTAATTCGCAGAAATTTCTTGTTATATATTTGTCAGTTCGCTCCTCGCGTTATGTTTGGTGTTTACACGTCCGACATCTCGGCCTAACGATAAGTCCCTCCCCCCTTCTCCTTGCCCCCCTCGGTCATGTTCGTCGCGTCCACATTCAGAACGTCCGCGTTTCGTCGAACTGACCGCTGACAATAGACACAATTGTTGTGTTTCACCGCGTCGAATAAATTTCACATAAAAATGCCAACGCCCAGGACTCTGGGGTCTCGTTGATGCAGTCGAGTGGCGAGCGGTCGTCGAGGTGGAACTAGTTCCGCGTCGAATTATCGCGCGTTCGGTCATCGAGGCACCGAGCGTGCAATAACGCGGCCGAGGCTTCCCAAGGACGCGAGGATCGATCGATAGGACGCACATTGCGATTAACGCGAGAGCGTCACACGATATTATGCGGCTCTCTGCGCGCTACGGCCAACCATAATATAATGCACGATATCGGCGGCGCGCGTTATTGTTTGCTCGCTGCGCGGCAGGAAGAATCGTCTTGTGATACTTTTTTTTTTCTTTCTTTAGTGCGGTCGATGTGACATTAACCCCCGGACGCTCACTGTGCATAAACGGGGTCCTACTTTTTGTTTTGTGCCCGTCCAAATCATTTTTTTAATCCGGGAAAAAAAAATGTCTTTCAGATCTAATCGAAAAAGGCTGCGTTGGAAACGTCGCTATACGTTTCACGTTTCGAGCAAAATACAGACAAAAAGTCAGCCTGATGCAATTCACAAGAATCACGAATTCTGTGGAAAATGTTTGCTATTGAAACCAAATATCGTTTCAATAAAAAAAATCGAAAATGATCAAGTTTTTTTTAGCTTTTCGTGAAAACTGTCGCGTTTGAAAAAAAAAAAAAACTGGCGAATTCGTTGTGTATGGACAAAAATACATTGAAATAAGGTGTTAAAAAATAAAAATAAAATGAAAAGAGTGTACGCACCTTTTTCGAAATTTCGTCACTTCGCTAAAATCGAGATTAATTTTGTGTGGATCGATCGAATCTAGATTTCCTTTCTTCTTTATCGACCCCTCAAAAACCGCAAATTTGTCCATACGTACATACGTTTTCCCTTGCTTTTTCTGCAAACATTTTTTATTCTATTCCTATTTCGTTTTAAAACCCTATCCGATGGGAAATTTCTCGCTGGTTCCAAAAAGAACCGTTGTTGGCCTGAAAAACAGAAAATTCGGCCAGTTCAACGCCAAACATGATTTTTTTCTCTGCAAATGTAATAATATTATATTTGCCCCATCACCCTTCTCGAAATAACCTTAAAAAATCTTCAAACCTCGCACGACCTTCGAACGGTCAAAATACAATATCACGACTAAAACTGTTCGTTGGCTAGCAACTAGTTGCAGGCAACCCGACGGCCAATCCGGAAACGAACAACTCGACAACAACTCTTATATATCGAAAACGCGAGATATTTTACCCACTGATTTTTTGAAGCGGGGGAAAAAATGTAATGGCGACCGTCGTCATTGCTCGAGCTCCGGACATCCGGAAGCGACGGATTGTTTGACTCGTCGGGAAGGCGAATATATCGAGGCGCACGAAAGTCGTTGACGGTCGGCTCGACGGCCTCGGACGCTGATGCGCGTTAAATAATAATGCCCAACACGTTGGCCTGTACCGCGCTATTATGTATATGATCGAGGCGCGCGTAATGTCAAGGTCACGCGGAGAGTTCTATTGGCCGAGTAACGGGCTCTCGGCGCTGCGGCGGCGGCGGCGGCGGCGGATGTATCGGTGACTTTGGCCCGGACTGTTCCACCCGAGAGCGAGAGTGGAACCCGGCAGTTTCGTCGCTGCCTGCACGTTGAGACTGAGTGTCGCTGTACATATGTATATGGGGCATCTAGGCCGAGTGCGATTTCCAGATATCGCTGTCGGCTGTGTTGTGCACATCACACGAAAACCGAACCGGCTCAAGCTCTTACTTCCACGTCGAATCTGCTATAAATATATTCAGCGATAAGCAGTACTTCAGATGTTTTTTTACACATTTTACACATAAACAAAAAGTCGTGCAGACGATGGGACAGATTTTCGTTTCAAATTGTGGAATGATTTTTGCAAGCGAATCATTTCGGAATGTTCGGATTACCTGAATTTTAATTCCTGATTTTGCTTCGTCGATAAACAGTAATTCAGATAAAAAAAAATTAATTACACTTCATTTTTTTTACACTTTTTATACTTTAAAAAAAGTCGTGCAAACGATGGGACAGATTTTCGTTTGCGATTGTGGCATGATTGTTGCAAGCGAATCATTTCGGAATGTTAGGAATTCCGTTATTGCCTCGTGGGATCTATAAATGGTTTATCATCATAGACTAAGCCGCTGGCCAGACGCTCGGACGCTCGGACCGCGAGGCAGAGAGCGTTCGTCCTTCAGACGAGCGCGCGATGCACCCCCTGCCCCAGTCTCGCATCCTCTGGCCTCTTCCTCGTCCCCCTCCGCGACCACGCGAGCGCTTGGCCTCTGCCTGCACCTATTAGACGCACACACGGCTTTCGGAAATTTTCCATGGTCACGGCCGCCGTTCGAGAAACGGTACGCGCGTCATTGCACCGGCGCGCGTTTTAAATTTAGAGATTGCCCGATGTCGCGGATATTTCGCCGCGCGCGACTTTGAACTTTCGCGCTTACCTCACACGCCCCGCGCCGCTTCTTTTGTTTGATTGATTCTCGAAGACGCAGATAGGCCGACGTTTTGCCGTCGATTCTGCTTCGCACAGTCTTCATTTATTATCTTTTGCAATAACAATAATAATCGCTTGAAGTCATCTTTGTCTGAATTTTCATGCATCACAATATCAGTGTCTCTATACCCTAATTTTTTTTATCCGCGAATTATAGTTTGAATAACAAAAAAAAATTCTTGTCCGAGAGGAAAACAAAAAAATATATGATTACGATAAGAATCATTAATTATAATAATTTCTGGTCACACTAATTCACTTCCAAGTATATCGAGCCAAAATAAATCCTCACGAAAAGCAATGACATTGCTCACTTTTCGATTTACCAAGCAAGCAAAAAGAACCGTTCGCCCGTTTGTCCCATCGATATCGAGAGCCCGTGTAGCCGGTAGAGCGGAGGGGATAAGTATCGGCGTCGGGGATTACGAGCGTTGTCGCTTTTTTTTTTCGAGCGTCGTACGAATCGGTTTTGGCATCGGCGTCTCGGGCGCTAACATTCCACTCGGATAAACAGCGTGAAAGGAGGCAACAACGGTGGCGAAAGAGGAGGCGTTGGAGGAGGGGGGGAATCGTTACTCGGTCGTCCCGAAGCTCAACGCGCTCGAGGGTGATACAACAATTTTTTCCTCTCTCACTTCGCCTCGCCTCGCCGAACCGCGATAGCCGTGAATTCGATAAGTACGACCGCGGCGTGACCGAATGATTTCGCGGGCGTTCGGTCGATGACACCGGCTGCCTCGTCGTTCTCTCTCTTTCTCTCGTTCTGCCTTTCTCTCTCTCTCTCTCTTTCTCTCGCTCTGTCTCTCTCAGAGAGCGAGACAGACAGAACGAAGGTGACGGCTCATACGGAGTCAAATATCAAATATATGCAGCGCGCAATCACCGCGCGGCTCGACCAATGCGTGACGGTGGTCGGACCGTCGGAGCTGCTGCCGTTGATAGCGCGCGCTAATAATCTACGTGGTGCGTTCCCGCTTCGCTACGTCACTGGGCCTTGGCCTCCACCGAGGCGATAAAGCCGAGTCCCCCCGATAAGCCGTCTCGCTACTTCCCTCTCTCTCTCTCTTATTTTTTTCCCTCCCTCTTTTTTCCTCTCTATTTTCGAAGCACCATTTGACCCACTCGAAATCAACAACTCGGCGATACAGAGGAGGAGGAGGAGGTGGCGGAGGACAACAAACAGGAAAAAATAGCAAAACAAAAAAATACGGCGAAGAGATTTGTGTATATTGGTTCAGTGAGTGACACACACCAGAATTCGTCGTGAGGTTTTAATCTTTGCCCGAGGTACCTGGAATATCAAAATTCTCGGAAGTGTCTTCCGCTTCCTCTTCGTCGACGTTCCGGACACATCCGGCGGTGATGGATCGTTACAATGTGGTGGGGAGTCTTTTTTTTTTTTTAACGAGGCTACAACGAGACGAACGCCATTAAATCCCCGGGACACGCCCGCATCGACGACGATGGACCGAGAGGCCCGCGGCGGTGATCTCGTCAGCGAGATTTTTTTTTTTTTTTTTTTTCGTTCCTCTCTCTCTCTCTCTATAAAGGCTGTTTCGCTCGCTCATTAACTCGCGCTCTGTCGGCCGCGCTCGCTTTTGTCGAGGCGGCCCGGGGATCGCACGGGCGATCACCGACGTCGATGAGCCGATGTCTGGCCTCGTCGGATGTTGTGTCTGGCCCGAGCGCCGAGAGCCGGAGGATCGCTCGAAGGTCCTCGCAGGGCAGTCACGACGAAACGCACGAGGCTCGGCTTTCGGCTCTGCGTCACTTTTCGCGAGATTTTTTTACGTATGATAATTTTTATCTTCGACTCGCGACGATGGAAGAGCCCAGGAAACAAAGTTTTGCTCACAAAAGTGAATTCAGCTCCACGTAAAAAATGCATTCGGATTTCGTACAAAGAAATTGACGATGAAAATGATATACAATAGACCCAAATTTATCAGCAAAATTATTTAACCCTTATTTAATCAATTATTTCGACCATTTTCATTGAAATTTTATTTAAATATATATTATTTTTATTTCAGTGCGTTTTACATTTTACTAGTGATGAAGGGTTTCGGCAAAGGAACGAAACCCTTCATCAACAATAAACGCAGCGGTAAAAACCAGATTCCAACAATCTGAGATTTTACGTTTAACGTTTAACATCTGCAAGAAACGTTAAACACAAGTTCAATATTAATCTTCTTTTTCTTTTATCAAGAATTTTTTTCTTTCCTCGTTGCAATTACGAATCCCCGGTTTTTCCCTCCTCCGCAAAAACGTCGACGTCACCGCGCGACGCAGACGCCCCACGCACGCGGATGACCCTGTCGGGCGCGAGTTGACGAAGATGTCGTGCGATGTATATAATAAGCGAGCGCACACACTGCACCCAGCAATGCCGAAGCGTAGCCGCCGCAGCTACGGGTTAGCGTCAAGTGCGTGCATATGTGTTATGCGCGCTCCAGGCGCGCTATCGCTCTCTCGGGCTCGAAGGGGATCAGCGCAGATAAGACCCCGCTGCAGCGACTCTGTATTTTTAGGGCTTTGGAATTTATCTCCTCTTTGTCTGTCGCGCACGAGATAGAGAAAAAAAACGAGGCAAACAGAGGGAGAAAAAAAAACACACGGGAGAAGAAAAATGATAGCGTTGCGGGAGGGACTACCGAATGCGGAGTCAAAGACCCTCGACTCGTCTCTAGAGATATTGAAAAAAAATTTAGAACCACATTCGTCATCGTTCAATTAATTATTTCAGTTCTCATACTTTATTTGTTATCAATTTTTCATGAATTCTGTCTAACAAAATTTAATAAAAACTTGTTGATAAGAATTTATCAAATTATGTAATACCAATTTAATAAATAAATTTAAACGAATTTATTAAACAATTTAAATACCGAATTAATAGATAAATTTAAACGAATTTATTAAACAATTTAAATACCGAATTAATAGATAAATTTAAACGAATTTATTAAACATTTAAATACCAATTTAATAAATAAATAAGAAACAATTTATTCAATAATTTAATATAAAAGTTTAATCGTTAAATAATTTGCGGGCGAAGTTTTCCAGCTGCAAACTTAGTTCCCCCTTCTTTTTTTTCTCTCTCCACGGAATTGCCCTCTAGTCGGTTCACGCGTCGTCTGCCGCTCTGTCTGAGTCTCGTAGGTACCGAGAGCCATGTATTACATGCTCCGGTTTCTCTCTCTCTCGCCTCCTCCGAGCCTGAAGAGCGAGGGAGCTAGAGAGAGAGAGAGAGAGCGAGAGAGAGAGAGGGGGGGGGGGGGGTCGACTAAAAGCGACTAATTGGTGCATCGGGCAGCGCGCGGTTCGCGTGCGGTTCGGCGCACGTGAGCCAAAGCCAGAGAGCGGTAACGGTGATACCGAACATAGAAGCCAGCGCGAGCGAGCGGGCGAAGGAGAGAAAGTGAGTGAATAGAAGCGAGAGCCCGTGGAAGAGACCGGGGCTATGCAGAGAGCCAGACGAGACACCCCCACTCCCGGCTCGCGGGCGCGCGCGTTTTTCCCCCCTCCCTTCCGCCCCTGAAGCTTCTCTCGCGCCGAATAGCTGACTCACTAACTCACGCGCGCATAGACGACTCGCGTTTGCCCCTCTTTATCCTTCACCATTATTATCTCTCGCTCATGCGCTACTCCTGACTCTTCATCCCCCCCCCCCTCACTCCCCGCCCCTCCAGCCCTTCCCGTGACTCCCACTCTTCTTGTCTTTCACTCTCGCTGTCTATCCTGCTCTTGTCTCTCTCTCTCTCTCTCTCTCTCTCTCTCTCTCTCTTCTCCCTTGCTCACTCGCTGTGACCTTCTCACTCTTCTTCTTCTTCTTCTTCTTCGTCTCTCGTCGCCCCCATAGGGAAATGCGTTGTCCTCGTCTGCAGGAAGCAGAAGCGGTGGTGCCGATGCACTCGCGACGATGCTGTGCACAAAAAAAAAAGAAAATTAAAGAGGAACAAGAAAAGGGTATTAACAATTCACTGCCTGGGAGACAGGGTGAGGGGAGAGGGGGAGGGGAATGAAGAAGAGCGGATGCTCGGTAGCCGGTGTACTCACTGCTCGCCGCTCTTCAGCGAGGAAATTAATTGCGATCCCTTCGGGGCGACGGGCGCAGGATACACGAGGCACTCGCGTCACACACACACACACACACAGGTTTTTTTTTTGTGGGAATCAAAGCCGCAACGACCGGCGCCGGGCGATCGGTGGCTTTGACTGATGCTATCGGGGCATCGATTTGGTCGATCGCGACCCGCGTCGACTCTCTGTATGCAAAAACCTGGGGCCCCCGGTGTCTCGGTGCCCAAGAGAAGAGACAAAATCGTACGACCGATTTGACCGGCCGCGTCGCGTATATTGACGTATGAATACGTCAATCGAGCGGCTCCCATTGTTCCGCGCGGAATGAAAGCGGCGATAATGCAACAGACGGATTGCACCCCGGGGACACGCGGGGAGGCGAGGACCAAAAGTGCTCGTTGCGTTTAGTGCACCGGACGCATCGCGCGTGACAAATTGATTTGAAAAAATGGGGTCATTTTTTTGGTGACAAGAAGTTTTCGGAAGAAAAAATTCTTGGAATAGCAAAATAGTGGCAGGTTAAATGTTCGGATAGTTTCTTTTTTCCGAGTCAATTTTATTGGCCTACAATAATTATTGCAACAGGAATTGCAGGCAGGTAATAAATAAACACCTGTCTGCAATTCCAGTATTCAAAAACAAAAATTATTATTATTGTAGGTATTAAAATTTCAATTGTTTCCAAATTTTGTTCTACTGTTATTATTATTTTCTTGGCTCCTGGAATTTCGAAGTGTCAACATTATTTATTTTTATAATGATCTGTTAAATTATTCGGGCGATAAATGTCGGTAATTTTATAATCGACGATAGAGGGACAAAAAAGAAATGCAGATTTTATTGTCGTGACTGAAGTCGTCTCGTCGAGACGGTCTGACGCGAGGGTCTCGCGCGCGTTCCCAGCGGAATAATACACTCGACTTTTCGAGTGCCAATCGGACCAATTATTCGTCGCTATCGCGTTTCAAGAGAACTGCGTAGCGACTGCTGCAGACGAGACTCGAGCGCTTTGTATTCCCGGTAATTGCGGTGAGCCGATTTCGATTAGGGGAAAAAACGACCGAAATATTCATGACTCTCGTGAATCAGGTGACAGGTCCGTCCGAACTGCATAAGTTATTACTCCATGTTGGAAACGTTCGGTTTTGTCAGTCAAGGTCGACCGATCATCGCAATGACACTGATACCAATGCTAATTCAGCCCCCAAGGCAAATATTAGAGGCAAAATACATCGAAGTCATTTACAACTTCCTCAATTTCGTTATGCACATCTACTTTGTGTAACTGTTTACACTGTGTATGTTTAAAAAAACTGCTTCGTTCCTTACCTACCTTAATCAATTTGCGATTTTTTTATCGTGAATTTGAAACAAATTACGACAAAATAATTTGTTCTTTGGTACTAAAAATCTATTGACTATTATTCATACATTCGTAAAAATACAAAGTCTTTGCTTCAGCTGTAAAAAATTCTTCCTTACTGATTTACAAAAGGATTTTATTTTCTTTTTTTTCGAAAAATCGATAGAATTTGACTACGAAAAATTCCGGAGACAAAATAAATGTTAAAAAAAAGCAATAACGTGAAGAGTAAAAGAAGCACCAAAAAAGGGTCGAGAAGGGAAACGGAAAAAATCCATCATCGGCTCTCCCTCTCTCTCTCCCTCCCTCAACCGATCGTCTCGTATAAGTCTCCTCTCTCACTCCTCCCATCGCGGTGGATATACATTACCCTTCTCGCAATTTTCCATAAAACCATAACGGCCGAATGTGCGTTTTACGATTACGCCTCGCCGGTTTCCCTCGACGCGTTTCGTACTGCTGCCCTGGCTTTGCCACCAGCTAGAATCTAGATATACAGCGACGGAAACTGTGTGCAGCACGAGTCGCTCTATACCAGTATGGATACTCGGTGAAAACGTATATATAGAAACACAGCGAAATCGTTCGAATCGCGATTCTGAGCCGGCGTGGAACGAATGGAAGGGCGTGAGGCGAATGGGGAGGGGTGGTGGAGGGGGGGGGGGGGGGAGGGTCGGTAATAGCTGCTACTGCGGAGGCGAATGAACGACAGAGAGGGTGGAACAGGAGGGGATGGACATCCCGAAGGGTTCAGTGTCTCGCAATGACCCCTGCGCGCCGCCCGGTCGCGGCCGCGGGTTGCAATGCCACGTCGCGAGCAGGGGGGAATGACCCAGTCCGTGCCCTCTGCAACCCCTGCAACACCACACTGCAACCCTCCTCGCCACCCGCTCAGCTCGCACGCACGACGACCATTCTGACGGGAGTTCTGCAGTGTTCGCGGCCAAGAAATCCATTAGGTGCAATCTGCATAAATTTTACAGCCTTCGGGCGACAATTTCGCGCAAAAATAGCTCTGAAACGTGTCAAACATTCTTTCATTTATATTGACATAATTTCGTTTAAATTACACTAAGTAATTTTTTTTATTTTCCGATTAAATTAAATTGTATATTCATTTTCACCTTCAGTTAAATGTATTTATTTTCAATTTTGCAAGTTAAATTTCTGAAAAGTACTAAAAAGTGATAAGAATATTTGTAATTTAATTTCAAATGAAGAAAAAAGATGTCAAGATCCGGTGGTCTTGAAAGTGTCACAGTAAAATTTGCGACAGTCCTCCAAGCGACCCAGCAGAGGTCAGTCGCTATTTAGTCAGTCGCGAAATTAAAATAAAAAATTACAAAATCGTTGTCAATCCGGAGAGCCCCAAAGGCGGCGGAGCCGCGTCGACGGCAGTGTCAGAGAGCGGCGGGCGATGACGCGTCGCCCGGCGCGCACCGACTCGGAGACGCCAGGAAATTGGCATCGGGGTTGACGTTCCCGTAGCACGCGGAGCACGCGACGTCGGGGCGACGTATCGTCGCGCGTACACAGCGTGAGCGAGTGAGAGGGGAAACGTATAGTGCAGTGGGTACCGCTGCGCTGCCGGCCAAAGCGGAAATAGGGTATCGAGGCACAGAGGCTACGTACAGTTACGCACGGGTGAGAGGGAGAGGGGATCGTGTTGCACGAGCGTGGCGAGAGGTGCGAGTCACACATATATATATATAGCTATAGTACATAACACACAACCATGTATTACGCTTCGTATATATATATAGGACGTGAGCTATACCCACTTAGTGTGGTTTCCATCGCGGGGTCTCCGCCACTTTGCCGCATGCACAAACTTCGCCTCCTCCACAGACAAAAAGACAAATCCGCACGGAGACGAATTCGAACACAAGGAGAAAAATAATCAGGGACCGATATAGCCAATCGCTCGATGTGTTCACGAATTTTTTACTGTCGCGATACAAAATATTTAGCTACCACAGGACATTTTTCGGCGCACCCCGCGACAATCTCGTGCGTTTTCCGTGCGCACGGAACACGCGAAAGCCATAATTTGCAGCTAGTGCAATATTCCCCGTGTGTCCCGTGGACGAAGCTCCCGATCGATCGCGGGATACGTACGACGCAGATATATAAATAAATTTCCGATGAATCCGACCGGAACGCGATTGAATAATCCGCGACGTTTTCCCTCCACCTCCTCCTCCTCGGAGCAATTTATTCATCGCGTCTGAGAGCCTCGACGTCCGTAGCAGTCGATTCTGACATATCCCGGGCGTCGTGTTTCAACCTTCGAAACCGTACAAAAACCTCCCCCCCCTGGCACCCCCTGCCCGTGCCCGGACTGCGAGGATCGACGAACCTCCCGCGACAATGCGGTTTACTCTGCGTTGATCGAGGGGGGAGGGAGGCACGAGACACAAGGCGCAGAGGGGATGAACTGTCCGCTTTTATCGCGGATATTGACCTCCCAGCCGAGGGCGTTATACACACCGACGCGCGAAGTTTAAGGTCCTGGACCTGGATGGCAAGGTTCGTCAGTGTCCTGGCGTCCCGCGAGAGAAATAGCGACGGGGGAGGAGAGGAGGATGAGGGAAGGGAGGACGGCTGAGGGAGGTGGGAGGCTGAGGAAGATCGAGCTTTTCCGAGTAGAACGCGTGGGCCACGCTTTACGACCAGGTTGAAGGAAGGTGGAGGGAGGAGGGAGGAGGGGTAGTTATATCGTAAAACGGGGTTGCTGCTGTCGCTCGGATCATTCTGGCTCTGGCTTTCCGTCCTCCCTCCCCTCGTTCCTATCGGCCCTCAACTATTGGTACTCCTGTCGTTCTACCTTCAATGCCCCCTCCCCTCCGTCCCCTCCTCTCCACCCCTCCTCCCCCCTTCCCACTGACTTCCTTCCCCTCGACAATTCGCAGAACGTGCTCGCCGCATATATCGCATACACTGCACCACATACACCGTGTTGGTACGTACAATTCGCGCTGGTGTGTAACACACAGACGCGGTGGTTACAGTGGTGAAGGTGTGCGGCGATGCACACGGAGCGTCGTCGTAGTCGTCGTGGTGGTCGTCGTCGACGGTGCCGTTGCACTGCACTGGGTGAGGGTCATTACTCCGAGGCAAGGCGAGCCGGTGACCTCGGCGCCAACGCCCGGAATCGATCCAACCCCCTCGCAGACACCGGAGCGAGGGGGGGCTCGGTGGTAGGGGGGCTGGCGGCTCGTGGTGCAATGCACCGCACGCTCTCCTTTTATTACCGTGCGCGCAGCGGCGACGGCGTCGACGGGTTTACACGCCGCGGCTACACGACCACGTGAGCCCTCTGGTTCGCACTCGTCGGTGCATTCAGGAGGCCGCACCAACACTGCGAGGGTTTTCTGCACCCCGGAGGGGTGCTATGCGCGATCCGCTACCCCTGTGTTTGTTCACAGTCTGGAGGCTCTTGGCACTGGCTCCCCCACTTGTCTCGCTGCTCTCTTCCTCTTCCCCCCCCTCCCCTCCTCCTCCCCTCTCACCCCGGCAGTTCTCTACCACCACCTTTTACTCTTCCTCGGTGTCTCGGATGAGGAACGGGTAGAGGGCGTTTTTTTCTCGCTGCATTCGCGCTTCGCTTCGTCGTGCCCTTCGTTTCCTGCGTCTGGTAATAGGTTTTCGGTTGGGTCAGATATTTTGGGTCCTGTTTTTGCCGCTGGGACTTTTGCGGGGCGCTCACAGATGGCTCTTGGGTCGCGGGTCGAGAGGCTTTTGGGACTTACGGGCCGGCGGTAGATGTCGCCGTGGGGAGGACTTGGGGTACTGTGGGAATGCCTGTATGTTACGTGTTGAGTGCGGAATGGGACTTATGCGGGGGTCTTTGGATTGAAAAATGAAATGCATTTCGCTGTATGGTGGCGTTTTTTTTTGGGCCAAGGTTTAGGGGTTATTCGTAGTGAGATTGTACGAAACTTTTTAATAGGTTTGTCAATTTTAATTCACGCCTCGAGATCATGTTTATTATTCATTTTCAAGTGTGAGTTACGATGAATTCTGGACGCCGAATGGCTGATGAATGAAGTTTGTTCGCGAGACTTCAATTGGATCTCCAGCTGCAGAGCTGCGTTCGTGGGCTCTCCGAGCGAAGTTATTGAATAGACGTCATTATTGAAGTCTGTTCTCGTGGTATTCGTAAGGCTTTTGCCTTTGTCTTCCTCTGCGCGTTGGGAAGACTCCCTGCCTTGAGCACAGACACCATTTCGATATTCAATTAACAACCAAAATAAATATTATTTTTAAAAATGAAGTAAACATCCCTTTTCGAATGACCTTTTAATTAATCTTTCGACGCGTTATTAACAACATTTGTCATCAATGTCAATTATATTAATTAATTAAAATCATCGTTTTTACACTGTGAAAAGCAAATAGTGAAATCAAACAAATACGTTTAGTTGACTTTTAATTGGTTGACTGAACAATAATATGGTCTGAATAATCAAATATTTTTTCAAGTCAACCATATAAATGATTCGATCAACTAATGGAAACAGTTGATCCCATTTATTTGGGTTGACAAGATATGGATTGTTGGAACTAAACGGAATCGTTGATGCAACACAACCGTGGTTAACACAACTAAAGTCGGGAGGATCAAACAACTGAATATTTAGTTACTTAGTCAACTGAACTGAGAGGGTCAACTGATTCTGTTAGTCTGTCGAATCATTTATATTGTATACTGGAAATAATATTTAGTTACTCAGACCTCCGATTAAAAGTATACTGAAACTGGGGATGAAGTCTCAATTCTATAACAATGAGTTTCGAATATTGCCCCACCACTGAGCTCCCACCACTCTTTCTTCCCAGAGCGGGAAGAATATATTATATATTTTTCGTAAATTATTATGAAATACTATCACTAACTTAACGCTTAGCAATAAAATCATTTTATACAGTGTATAAGCGATTTCTATATTACTTATCTGTATACTGCTAGTATTATGCTTGAACTGACTGAATATATTCAATCAGTTCAAACATTCATTCAGTTGAACCAAAAGATTTGTTTGTTGAGTGGAAATTAAATATTTTGTTCACC
This sequence comes from Pimpla rufipes, assembly GCA_963932165.1. Taxonomy (NCBI): domain Eukaryota; kingdom Metazoa; phylum Arthropoda; class Insecta; order Hymenoptera; family Ichneumonidae; genus Pimpla; species Pimpla rufipes. Next base: position 14,623,586 of record OZ010636.1, read on the forward strand.
TAACTGTACAATCTCTTGACAGCCCGTAACCGCCAGATTTATAGTTGAGTCAACTAAATTTTCAACAAATCAACAATTTTCTTTTCTGAGTGTATTGATTGAAAAAGAAAAAAAAAAAAAACATTAAACGCGCTAACAAAAACGTACATTAAAAGCGATATTAATTTTTCTACCCTAACGTGCAACTCCCGCCGAGCATCTGGCACCTGCGATAAAAAAATTCTCCGGTTACCGAGAGACGTAACGGCGCCCAGACGCGTGGCGCGCATGCGCGCCGTGATTTCAATCGTCTTCCGGTCGTTTTTCCCGGCGGGGAGGAAGCCGACTAGGAAGATCGTCGCGCCACGCGAACGCCCCGCGATCCTTCGCACACTTGTGTCGTGCGTTGCGTTGTTGCGTTACGTAAAAGCGCGCTTTTCCTGAAAGGGGTTTCACGTTACGAGAGGCGCGTGTCTCGCACCCGCATCCGTTGCGTCCACCTCTATTCTTACAAAATGCGCGCGTGGCAGATGCGTAATAACCCGCCGCAACAATATATGGATCCACAAAGGAGATTCGGAGATTCGTGTCTTGCCGGCTGGTTGGTTGGTTGGTTATGTGACGTTCGACTGCGCATATGAATTGCACAAAGTTTCGCGTCGCGCACGCGTCATCAAAGGGACGAGGCGATTGGACTTCGGTGAATTCGGCTGCTGAGGGCATTCAGCCTGCTTTTTTCTTTTTCCTTTTCTTTCCCTTTCCTTTTCTTTCCTCTCGCCAAGCGAAAAAAATATGAGCGGCGCATACAAAGTGACCGCGGACCACAAGAGTCGCGCGTCATCGCCCACGAAATATTCCGTTCGTGATCGAACTGCGAACTCAGTCCCTCTTATCTTCGGCCCGATATCTCTCGATCGTCGATCGTGAATCATCGCGTTTTCGGGTACCGGAAATTCTTGGTCGTCTGCGTGCGGAATGGAATTTAATTATTTACTGCGCGGTGATCGCGCCGGAGACGGGAAACGTCAAAGGGTTGAACGTCGAGTCGGGAGGAAATAATTTTCGAAGGGGTGTTTGTGGCTGTATTTGCGTAGGATCCCCGAAGGGACGAAGGGCGCAGATGGATCTGTCAGGATAGCGACTGTCGCATCCGGATCTCCGAGTTTGTCGATCGCAACAGGCGATGGGTAACTTCACTCAGTGTCCTGAATGTACAGGATCCAACATTGAGAGGAGATGAGACGTTTACATAAATTTTAACGACTTTTAACATGTTTTTAAGATGTCTCTTGCGACAGTGAATCGGGGCGTTTTGCTAGACTTTGTTGCAGATGCCACAATGAGAGTTCATAGTGTCCGGAATGTTCAAGATGGAAAATTAGGAAGGATGACGACATTTTTTTTTTTTTAGTAATTATGATCCCTCTTTTAAAAAGTTCATGAGTAACGGAAAGCATTGTTAGCAAATTGTTAGAGCTGTGATCGGTTGCCAGGAAAGCAACCCGTGATAAACAAAATGAGTTTGGGGTCAAATTTGAAAAATTTGATCAGAGGACAGGCGGGGCAGCACCCGTAACCTTTTAAAGCTTTATAAGAGCGTATAGCAGCGCAAAATTGATTAACCTGTTATAGGTGATATTTTGAAATAAAAATTTCCGAGGTCGATTTGCCGATTTTCGGTCCGGAGCTGGATCTACGATTTCTGACAGAATTTTTTTTTTTTCGTCGCCAAATTTTTTTTTTTTTCAAAACCGATTAAAAAAGGTTAATAACCAGTGTTTTCGGGGGTAGAATATGCGACTTGAGAATGATGGTATAGGTTAAAAGTAGATAGTTTGAAAAGAAAAAAAATTGGGGTCGATTTTTGCGATTTTCGGTCGGGAGCCGAATCTACGATTTCTGACTGAAAAAAAAAAATTTCGTCGCCAAAATTTTTTTTTTCAAAATCGATTAAAAAAGGTTAATAACCAGTGTTTTCGGGGGTAGAATATGCGACTTGAGAACGATGGTATAGGTTGCAAGTCGATATTTTGAAAAAAATATTTCTGAGATCGATTTTGGTGAAAAGTTTTCAGGCACGCGCGCTAGCGCGTGTGATTAGCCTAGTAATGATAAAAAACAACAAAAAATTAATAGAACACACGGAAAAAATGACTTGGTTAAATGTATCAATTTTTTATTAGTTAGACAAAATTGGTCATTGTAACCACCACATTCATAGATTTAATCTCGCACACTTGGTTCCCTCACCAGCGGCAATTTGGTTAATACTTTAGTGCGTATTACCAACGGAAATAGTCGTTATTACCACGAAATTCTAGTTAAATCGTTAACCACGAGACTTGGTTCCTGTGACTGCTGGTATTACCAAGTTTTTGGTAGAGAATGGAAGATTACCAATTTTATTGGTCGATACATCTAACTATTTTGGTTGGTACCATCACCGGTCGTTAGCCGCGTAACCACGTGCGGCAGAACAACGACGCGTAGTTACGAGTCGAGTGCGTTACGAGTCGGGTGCGTTACAAGTCGAGTGCGGATTTATTAGTTCGGGATCGTTTTAAAAGTGAAAGTTAGAAGAACGTCGAATGGAAGACAGGAACGCCGTGGCGTCCCTCCTGGAGAGTTGGGCACAGAGAGATCTCATCGCAAAATTTCACGGTAAGGACTAACCTCAATACACCTGTTGCTTACCGGTATCGACATATACGTCGTGGCCGTTGGTGCATTGATATTTGATGATGGTAATATAATTATATTACAATATAATTGAATGGCTGTATCGGAAAAGTCACAGTAACCTCTCTTGGCATCACCCCATAAATACCATCGAAGCTGGCTGGTCAAATGTTTCACTTGACGAGTCCTTCAATTTAAAGAATCTTAATCGTATGCAAGGGTGATTGATGAACATTTTTCTATCGGTCGGATCAATTTGCTGTCAGTGATTCAGTCATTATAGTCGACACTGGCTGGTGGACAACGAATTGAACCCACCGATCGAAAAATGTTAATCAATCACTGTTGCGTACTATTAAGATTTTTTTAATTTAAGGACTCGTCAAGTCAAATGTTTTACTCGTTGAGTCCTTCGATTTAAAAAATCTTAACAGTACGCAAGGTTAATTAATGAACATTTTTCTATCGGTCGGTTCAATTTGCTGTCAGTGACTCAGTCATCGCAGTTGACACTGGCTGGTGGTCAACGAATTGAACCCACCGATCGAAAAATGTTAATCAATCACTGTTGCGTACTATTAAGATTTTTTTAATTTAAGGACTCGTCAAGTCAAATGTTTTACTCGTTGAGTCCTTCGATTTAAAAAATCTTAACAGTACGCAAGGTTAATTAATGAACATTTTTCTATCGGTCGGTTCAATTTGCTGTCAGTGACTCAGTCATCGCAGTTGACACTGGCTGGTGGTCAACGAATTGAACCCACCGATCGAAAAATGTTAATCAATCACTGTTGCGTACTATTAAGATTTTTTTAATTTAAGGACTCGTCAAGTCAAATGTTTTACTCGTTGAGTCCTTCGATTTAAAAAATCTTAACAGTACGCAAGGTTAATTAATGAACATTTTTCTATCGGTCGGTTCAATTTGCTGTCAGTGACTCAGTCATCGCAGTTGACACTGGCTGGTGGTCAACGAATTGAACCCACCGATCGAAAAATGTTAATCAATCACTGTTGCGTACTATTAAGATTTTTTTAATTTAAGGACTCGTCAAGTCAAATGTTTTACTCGTTGAGTCCTTCGATTTAAAAAATCTTAACAGTACGCAAGGTTAATTAATGAACATTTTTCTATCGGTCGGTTCAATTGGCTGTCAGTGACTCAGTCATCGCAGTTGACACTGGCTAGTGGTCAACGAATTGAACCCAACAATTCAAAAATGTACATCAATCACTGTTGCGCACCATAACATTTTTTTAATTGAAGGACTCTTTATGTGAAATGTTTTACTTGTTGATTTCTTTAGTTTAATAAATCTTAACTCAAAGGTGATTGATCATAATTATTCTATTAGTGGGTTCAATTCTCCCCAAGTCGAGTCATTGAACATTCATGACTGTGTTAAGAATCACAGTATACCTTTTGGCTTCATTCCAAAAATGCAGAAATATAGTTTATGGAAAAATCCATACATACTGGCATGTGCCTGGTCATATTTTCTATTTAAAACTAACTACGTTCAATGGTAGGTGCGATGTTTGTATGTGCCTTGCAACTGCACTTAATTCATTTCTGCTTTTTTAAATCTCAAATAAAAAATGTCAGCTCCAAATCTTGAGTTTGAATCCGTATATTTTTTTCAAGTCTTGATTTTTTTTTTATAAACATCAAGATTTAAAAGGGTCTGACATTTTTCTACATTTTTCATTTTTATACTATGCGTACTCTGAAATAATAAATGCTTTTTGACTGCTTATTTTTTTATTTTCACACAATTGCAAACAAAACAAACAATGCGTGACTGTTGGCTGAAACGCCATATTTGTTTAATCAGTTTCCTTTTGAAATATTTTTGAAGAAACGACGTCTGCTCTAAATGAATACCGCATTAAAAAAATTATTTTGAGTCGTTCGTTCGGAAAAGTGCAGTTTGCCAAGGTCGAACTGCAAAGTTTCGTTCAACACTCGAGAGAAAAACTTTCACACTCACGCAAGTTTTTTCTCCTTAGCGTTGAATTACACTATTTTGTTATCTCGTGCCGTTCTTGATCCTATTCCTCACTAACATGATTTCCGGCAGAAAATGAAATAGATATCGAAGCGATGAAGGTTTTGGGACACGAAGATTTAATCGAATTGATTCCTAAAGTTGGGCCGAGAACTAAATTTTGGTCAAAACTGCAGACGTGGCAGAAATCGTTGCAGGAAATGGTATCATTAAAATTTGGATTCACTTTCATTGCATGATCAAAATACTGGTGTGGGTACAGTCTGTATACGTCTTGATTTGAGGTTTTATCTTCTTGCTTAGATTATGAGCATGAACCTTTTAATGAATGTGCACGTATACAATGTAATTGTATGCATAATACTATCTTTATGTAATGTAATTGCATGCCTAATACTATCTACTATCTTTTGGCTTAAAAAAGATTTTTCGCTTGCTTCAGAACACTAATAATAGCATCGTGGATGATCAGAGGGGCGAACAACGAACGTTTCAGCAGGACTTCGTCCCAATATCGACTGGATCTCAATCGAGTCTTCACGACGACTTTGTTATTCCCGTCGACGTGCCAGAATTTTTTCTATCCACTGACGAGTCACTGTTATTAGACATCAATAACGAGAGTCGAGAAGTAACTGCTGTCGAGACTGAGAGTCGAGAAGTGACTGACGAGGCGTCCAGTATCACAAAGTGCAGAAGAGACCTTCAAAATGTATGATCTTTTTTTCGGTAGTCGGAAAAAATACACCCGGAAAAAATACCCCCCGTACATTTTCGGGGATATTTTTTCCGCTTTAGATGTGGGGGTATTTTTCCGGGGGTATTTTTTCCGGGATTCCTTTTTTCATCTCAATTTTTTCGGGCCGTCCTAACTGCTTGTACCCTTAGACCATCAACGCGTATATTGATGAAGACGTCGTAAACAGCGCTGGGATACGCGAGGCCTACGATTCAAATTCTTTTGAGGAGAAGCACCAACTGAAGCTGAGTCGACTTATCGTCACAAAAGAGCTGAAAAACGACACAAAAACAAAGTGAGATTCGGTGTGCTTTAATAATAACGACCTTCGGCGATTGTAGGAAGATGCGTAAACTTTTTAATAGCTGCATGGATACCTCATTTAAAAAAAAAAAAATCTGAACAATTGAAAAAAAATAGAAGATCACGGTGCTGCATTACTTTCGTAATGCATTAAACGCATATCTCCATTTTTTCCGGAAAACTACCGTAAAATTTTTTTTGAGAATAAATGGTCTTTACAGCCATTAAAAAGTGTACACGGTATGTTATAATTACTCCGTGTTCAAATTATTAATTAACAATTACAAGAACAATTGTACCGTTAAATTTATTTGCAAAAAATTCTGCGGTTCACAACTCTGCTATCCAAAGATCATTAATTTACGGAAATATGAATATGAAATTAGAAGTTATAGTTTTTGATAGTTTGTCGTTATTACAGAATCAGGCCAGAAAGGTTTGCAAAGTTGGCTGAAGAAATTCAGGAAGTTTTTCCTCGAGAGGACAAGGTACTACTAGCCAGAAGCGTTATTTGGGCTAATTTCGTTATACCATAACGACTAATAAAGTAATGCACTAAATTTTATTCGTATTTGATAGCGTAAATACTACATTCCGCGATGCGTCATCAACGGGAAAGATATCGCTCCTAAAGGGAAACTATACAATCAGTACACGAATTTGGTAAAAAAGTTTCGACAGAACGGACTCCGAGGTCCAAAGGGCAATGACGAAGTCGAAACCGGTTAATATTTTCTACTGTTTATTAATATGACCGTGACGATCTGATCTTTTATAGAATGATCGTTTCAATTACGCGGCAAACTTACTTAAAAATTATTACTGTTTTGTTTTGACAGCAGAGGATAACTGTCAGAACGTTGACATTGCCAATGATATTGCATGGTTGTCAATGCGAGTAGAGCCGTGGGAAATCGTCGAAGCAAAGTGGCGTGCTACTGCCGAACATCGACTATCCAGCCTACAAAAAAGGGATCAAAACTCTCGTAAACGAAAGAAACCGTCTGAGCCGCCAGTCGAGATTGTAGCAGATTACCTGCAACAATACAAAGCATTGCGACAGGCGAACGGATATAAATTAGTAAGAATAATAATTTTTTCCCCTGAATGAAACTTCTTCGGTATGAACTTCTTCTTTAAACCAATATTTCCCTATTTCTATTTATTTTAGCTCGAATCCGATTTCCTATTTTTGTACCCCGGATGCGAGGGGAATCTCATGAGTAAATGGGCGACGTTCGCTCAAAAAGTGTTGGAGTTGAGTCCACAGAAGGATGGCGATTCCTCAGGTACGCATATTTGTGCTTTTTTAATACGGTGCACTCTAATCGGTATATCCGGGATTAAATTTTACTACATTCACCCGAAAATAAGTGTTTATATCTACATAACCATAGGAATCGGGTTTACGAAAAAGAAATGTCGGTTTACTTAACAATAGTAAAACAGTTCGCTGAGTGGAAGTAGAAATGGTGGAGAGTTTCGGCAAAGGAACGTACGTGCGTTTGCCGAAACTCTCCACCAACAAAAAGAAAAAAGATTTAAGGCTAATGCTTTATCTTTTTGTTATCAGGTCAGTCTCAAGTTACTGTCTTTCAAAAGTTCGCTCAACTTTTCGATCCGATAACGCTCATCGCTCGGACGGGGAAATATAGAATTCGACCAACGAAAATTGAAATGGCCGATGGATTCCTGTTGCACGTGCAGGTATGTAAATCTCGAATAATTTTTCCCTAAAATGTTGATTATTATAGTGTAATCAATATTCGTTGTCACTTGAAGGCGTATCTTTGAGAGCTGTATTGATTATGTTATTGACTACTTCGTGCATAGTTTTCAACAGAGAAAAATTTGATGTATAAATTAACTGTAAAAATTAATTTGAAAAACTAAACATTTTGTTACGAGATCTTGAACAATTATGCATAAACATGAGTGTTTTTCATAATTTCTTTAAAACTCGCTTCGATTAACGTATCAAATAATTTGAATATTCATTTAATGTAACTGAATTTTCCCATCTGTTATAGGTTATTGATGATCTGAAGCCGGCGATTGAACGATTACGCGCCAAGTCACTTGCCTTGAAAACGACGCTGCAGCCTCTACCGGTTTCGGTTGGAATTGATTCGGAAAATATCACCGAATCCTACGTCGCAATCGACGATGTTCTGTACAAAGTCGATAGTCCGTTACGTGCCGTTGACATCTGCTTCAAGAGCATCCATGCGTTGCATGCCGAATATTCGGTACAAAGTCAACGCCCCTGGTTGGTTTTGCAGCAAGTGATCTACGGGATTACTACAGCGTGGGACGCCCAAATACCTTCCGTCATTGCTATGTGCAACAAGTTCAGACTGTAGTGTCCGTAAGCGCGTTGATCTGTCGTATCACAACTGTTGCGTATCTTGCAATCGTTGAAAATTGGTCTCGTCTTTTTTTTTGCGATGAGTGTCTCCCAACGAGCCAAATATCAGGTCCACTTCGTAAGTCCTGTGATAGCTAGTTAAGTGCCCTTTCAGAACGTGCCAAGGAGCGCGGACGTATATTAGTCTGGTCTTACAATAGGGGTTTTATTTTCAGGAGTCTGCAATATCGGGTATACGTGTGATTTTGGTAAAATTGTGTCTGAACTTTAGCGAAAAAAAAAGAAACAAAAGAAAAAAAGAAAGAAAAAAAAACTGGCGGAATTGATGATTCCGCGGATACATTTCACATTATAATTTCAAGATAAGTTACGAACATCGAAGGAAGAGAGAAGCTTCATCATGCCTCATTGTACCGAATGCGACCTTTTGATACCATCGGTACAAGCGCTTTTGATACACAACTCAATTGCGCATCAAATATCGGACTCCGCAGTATTCAGGTGCAAAGAGGCTGAATGCAATCGAGATTTTACAACTTGGAAAACCTTCAAAAAACATTTATTGTTCACGCACACCTGTCCATTGCAGACTCCAGCTAGCTGTAAGTACCGTAATGAAGATAATTCTGCGCAGTCTGAGATGGAGACAGCAAACTCCGATGAATCTCTTCCCGATAGTACTGCTAGTCAGGGACACGATCACATGTCGCAAGCTGCGTATATGCACCAACAACTTAACGATGTTGTGCTCTCGTTTTGCGCGAAGTTATATTCTACTCCTGATCTACCCCGTTCTTATGTACAACGAGTCGTTGAAGATACAACGGAGTTAGTAGGGGAAATGGTACAGGTTGTGAAATCCGCGGTTTGTGCGACGTTGAAGAATACGGATGAAAACACAGCGATAACTACGGAATTCGAGGCAGCTCTGGACGCCATGACAGCACCTTTTCAG